>CM021100.1:65361430-66110101 GCA_007115665.2 Sequoiadendron giganteum | reverse complement strand
CTGATCAGGTACCCATGTACAAATGCAATGCAAACTAAACCAAACGGGGTAAAGGAGAAAACCACGTGGGAACAAAAATCCTCCCCAAAATAGAATGAAAAAACCAACTAAGTGATGAAAAATGGAGGACTCCATAAGACCCCCCAAGGACATCATCCCTCAAAAATATACATGAAATAACCCCCCCAGAAGAGAGGAAGAAAGAGAACACATAGCCCCCCATAATGAAGTAGCTCCAAAAAGACTGAAGAAACCGTATCTCCTAAAAGAAGTGAGAGGGAAGAAGCCTTGTGAATGCAATCTCTGAAGGTGAATTAGGTGTAGCCCAAGATGTCTCCACAGAAGTAGGTGTGACCTCAACTAATGAAGAAGTCAAAGTAGGTGAAGACTAAAGAGAAACCTCCAAAGATGAATGATCAACTAGGTCCTATTACACTCAAACATAAGAAAACACATCTGTAGCCATATAAGTATCAACAACTGCAACAATAGGTGGAGGAGATTGAATGGATGGATCAAGAACTAGATCCAAAGTGAGAAAACCAAGGTTCAAGAATCCAAATGTCTCATCTGTATGAGGCTTCACACTACAAGTGTGATGAACAACTGTAGGAAGAGAAGCACCATAAAAAAATAAAATATGCAAAGGAATATTGTGAACCCCTAAACCTGCAAATGCACAAGAGCAACAAACATGTTAGATTGTTAGATCAAATGCATGCAAACAAGCATGAGAGATTCCCCATGAAATCCATCTATTTAAACTAAAATGAAGAACACAATACAAGAGAAGCATTTAAATCCTAATTAAGCCAATAGATTTAAGATCCCATGGGGGAATTGGTGCCAATGGAATGTTGCAATTGGCTCTTTCCCAATTCCTAAGTTGCAATGTTGACTGATTGAGGAATGGTCAAATCTCCAAAGAGATTTGAGCATAACCTTGTTATAAATTTTGAAAATGGTGATAGGTTGAGTGAAATGGGAAAAATTAGCTCTCAATGTGAAGAGAGTAACTTTGCATGCAATTTGTGGATGATGATGAGGTTGAGTATAGTAAGTTTACTCAAATTGTGGATGATAGAATGAGAGGAAGAGTCTCTCATTTATAGATTTCCAAATTGGAAGAATGAGTGAAATTGAGCAATGTGGGATCATTCAACATCCAATGGCCAAGTGCCACTTGTCAAGATGTGAATGGTTGAAGGTTGAGCACATTCTGGTCAATGTGCCAAAGAGGGGGAGATTTGAAATTCAAATTTGAAAGTTGGGGGGAGAGAAGAGTGGAGTTAATGTCACTTGGCTCAATGCACAAGGACATGTAAGAGGCATTCAATGCCTTGTTGGAAGGACCAAGCCCATTTGAATTTGAATTCAAATTTGAGGGAATATTCCTCTTTTATTCGATGTTGAGAGAAAATAGGCAATTAAATAAATCAAAGTAATTGATTTATTGTGCAAGTTGCATTCTCTAGAGGATTTTAGTGAGAGGGATTAACTTAATCAAGGTTTTGATTAATTTAATGAAGAATTAGATGATTTGACCATTTTGACTTATATTTTAGGATTGATTTAAATCAAAATGAGAGGAAAGATTTAATTAAATAAATGATTTTGATTTATTTAACTTAGGGGGGTAATGTTAGATTAAATTAAATAATGTTTAATTTATTCAATTCAATAAGAAGACTTTAGGGATTTAATCAAATAAAATGAATTATTTAATTAAAAGGATTTTTACAGAATTAATTAAATAAAATTGATTTATTTAATTAACAAGAGATGATGACTTAATTAGATAAATTTGATTTATTTAATTAAGAGATGAAGAGCAATGAATTTAATCAAATACAGATTATTCACTTAAAAGACTAGCGAAGGAGATGATTCAGGATGAAATGGTGTTAGTAAATCAAGATCCAGTGTGTTGGATAGAATTGTACATTTTCCATGTCTACAAATACAATCGAGATGAGTGATCCACATCCCCAGTAGCAATAACTGCTCTACTCTCCAAGTATTTGATGATAACTGAATCAGGTGTGAACTCCTCAGATCTCCCATTGCCTCCATGTGTGATCTGATATATGGAAAGAAGGTTGTTTGTCAAGTGAGGAACACAGTACATCCTGAAAAGTCTTGTCCCCAAAACTAATAGATCCCTTCCCTGTAACACTCATGTATGTATTATTTCCCATAAAAATAGGATACATAGTGCAAGGCTCAAAGGAAGTGAACATAGACTGTGAAGATTCCATATGATGAGATGCTCCTGAATCTAGAAGCCATCTCCCTAATGAAGTATGTAAACTAGTTGTGCCCCTGTCAGACTATTTTGAAGAAGAAGAATGAGGGGAATATCATACAGACATCGTAGAAGGAAAATCAATCTGATGTTTTCAAAGAAGATGTTTCAGTTCATCAATGTCCTTCTTATATCAACTATGTTTTGCATGGCCTTCACTCTTGCAATATGCACATGTAACCTTCTCCTTCTTAGATGATTTCCCCTTAGAAGAGGAGGATGAATCTGAGGAATCCTTTTGCTGCTCATGAGATTTGGAATCTTTTTTTTTTGTTTCTTGTCTTTACCACTGTAAGATTTTTGATCTGTGTGCCCCTGAGATGCAATAAGTGCCTATGATGTAGAAGGTTTCAACTTTCCCATGCTAGCCAACTTAGCTCACTCTCAAGTGAGAGATAGAGAAAAGTAATAAATATATGGCATAGTAAACTGAGTACCAAGAGTATCCCTAGTGGCATAAAAGGTAGATATAAAAACTGAATAATCTGGTCCAAGCTTAGAAAGAATGGACAATATCAACTAAGTGTCCTGCTTCTGAATACCACACTATGTCAACTGTAAATTAAGAGACTCAAGTTTTGTGAAGAAATATTGGATGCTATCAAAGCCCCTAGGATTTAAGCCAACAATCTCATTCTCCAATTGGAATCCTCTCATAGTATCCTGCTTCCCAAACAAAGACCCTAAAGTAGTCCAAATCTGATGGGGTGTAATGCAAAACTCAATATGAGAAATAAATCAAGAGAAATAGATAGACATAAAATACCAAAAGCCTCATCACACGTATTAAACCACTTTCTCTTTTTAACAACACCTGTAGGTTCAACTTATGTATCCATGATCACTCTGTACAACCCTCTATGAATCAAATGAATCTCCATTTGTTTTTCCTAACCAAAGTAGTTGAATGGAGTAAGGGGTGCAATATTATGTGAATCCATGACAAAAAATAGTAGTATATACTCTCAAAGAAAAAAATAATTCTTTTGATCTCAAAAAAAAGCTTGAATTGCATGTTTCCTAAGAAAATAACCAAGAAAGAAAAAGTTGAGATCTGACAAAAAGTCAGATACCTGGTAATTTTTTTTGGAAAACCAAGTATCAGATCTGTTTAGAGCACTGAACCAGCTTTCTGACCCCTATTCGTTTGCGAAAAACAGAGTCCCGATGCAAAATTTACTCCTCCCGGAGTGAAAATAGCTACTTCTGACTTTAGAGGCCAAAAAAGGCAGCAAAACGGAAAAACCAAAAAAAAAAAATAGCACCGTTAGATAGTGCCTGAAACCAGCTTTCCAACACCTATTTGTTTTTGAAAAATAGAGATCCTATGCAAAATTTACGTCTGATTCCATGAAAGTGCTCGAAAGGGGCCTAAGTAGACCTTCAACAACCCTCAAGGGCTAAACAAAATTGGCCCCTGGTCGCATGTAGTACCAAGGGGCTAGCGGTAGGGGTTGGGGCCGAAGCCCTTAGTGACCAATGTGACCTCGCGAGTGCAAGAGCTAACCACCTAGGGCTGGGCGCTTAGCGCCTGTTCCTCAATGTGACCGCGGTTGGTGCTTTAGGAACCAAGGGGGCTGGCTAAGCAGAGCGACGACAGGTTGGTGACAGTGTTTACTAGGTGGTGTTGTGGTGGCTGTCGAGCGGTGCTATGATGGCCACTTGGCAATGTTTCCTTTGAAATTGGAGGTGATTTTCAAAGCATGGTTTTTTATATATTTTTCTTATTTTTTATTTATTTTCGTGCCTCAAGATGCATGCTGGGGAGGTCGTACGACCTCTCTAGCAAATTTTTTTTGACTTTTTTTAACTTCTTAAAAATCAATGAAACAATAGGCATTTCTAAGGTTTTTGGGCTCTTTGAACACGATGGCGATGTCTGTTTTGCTCAAAAATTCCCAAAAAAATGGCTATCCCCAGATCTTGCAAAAAGATGCCTGGCTGAAATCTGTTGATGGTGTTTTCTGCACAACAACTCAGACAAAATTTGATATCCTATCTCTCTTGAAAGGTAAATGTCTATGGGAAAAGAGATAACCCCAAGGTCTCTAATGTCAGGTCTTGACAATGCAATAAAACAACTCAGTGATAATATGTGAAAATGTTGGTGATCACAATGGGACCTTATTATGAGCAAAAATGGATTTTGAATCTATCAGATATGAACAATAAATTGATACTTGAAAACTTGATTAGAACCTTGATAATAAAGAAACAACAAAAGATAAAGGTTTCAGAGACAATTCTAAAACTACTTCTAACCCTAAGATTGGAAATGTCAAAAGATAGCATGCATTGAATGGACCAATCTCTCACAAACTACTTTCTATTTAACCCAGATGAATCTACAATTTCACAGAAATAGTGCAATCTTCTAAGGTATTTAAAGATTTTCAAACCACAAACATTCATTCAGTCAATCCTATTGCAATTGAGATGAATAAACCCTCATAATTGAACTAAGCACAAATATAAGTCCAGGCGAACTTTGCAAAGCAGCTAACAATCAGCTAACTGCAAAAAGTATGGACTAGAGATCACTACAAACATTCCAAACACGAAACCCTTAAGCATTATCAAACCATTTAACCATTAACTATTAAGCAATTTGAAAGATATAATAATAAGAACCATGCGAAATGAAATTCCAGAAGATAGATACCAAAGACAATATCTCTCTTATATTAAATCATCCAAAATAGCAACAACTCCAGTATTCTATTACAACACTTGCTTGAGAATAAACCCTAATTCGCTCTAATATCACTTAACTATTTCTCTCTAATTCTCTTAATCTACCTATCCTTCTATATCTCAAATGAGGCAACATGCCTATTTTTATAGAGAGTCCTTAAGATAGGTCGGCCCAAATGATAATTTATAATAAAACATGACATACAAGAGGTCGGCCTTAAAGAATTATTCGAACACATGAAATGTGCCATTGGCACCAATTTCATCCAAACTGCCAAAATATCAAAAGGTTGGCCCAATACATGTGACTTAATGGGAAGCAAAAATACCAATGTAACCCTATATAATTACTCCCCATATTTGTCTTTAGCTTTATCTTCTTCACCATGTACGACCAACACGACCCTATCCAGCTCAGCAACATGTGGCATAGGCAAAACCCTTATCTTTCTCTCCAGAGATTTGATGTCATCTCTTGCCTACCTAACTGCACCATCCCAATCGACCTTGCTAGCCAAATACCTATCTATAACTACAATATAGATTGCAGCATCATCCAACTAGTGTCCAGTAACTGGTCCTTCATTGACTGGAGAATAAACATCTCTCCACCATTCCCTAAGCTACTCCAAACAAAGATGTTTTAGAGGAAACTTCTTCCTTCTAGTCATGACCTAAAAGAACACAATTCACCTATCATATATACTGGTAAAGGTATCCTCAATTTGTTTTGCCGATTTTTGGATCTTCCTCAAGGCCTTCTGCCTCATTTGCAAGATTTCAAACCATTCCCAAGGTTCGAAAACTCTTGGAAAAGGAAGAATCTTGCACTGTACCAATTTGTCCTCAGTAAACCCCATGATTGTTGTAGTCTTCTATAGCAATAGGTTGGTATCCACATTATCTTGTGCCAATGTAGCCTTTAACCCATCTTTCAATCTCATTGCATCATCCCCAGTCGACAATATGCCCCTAATGGCCTCATATCCTTTAGCTTGGACACTCTGCAACAAAGTAACAACAACATGTGAGGTGCCCTTCATCTTTTCCAAATCAGAGATCATTTTCTAGGGGAGAAATCCTACAGCAGAAGAGGAGGAACCAATATCTTGTAAAGGTTTCATTAATTCTTGCAAGTACTTCCTCAGTTTTTCATTCTCTTTCTCTAGCTCATGCCTAGTCTGTACAGCCTTCTTCAATCTCCCCACAATCACTACACTGGAGCCCTCATATTCTTCAATGTCTTTCTCTATGGTAGCATTCCCCAAGTCAAAAGTCTGCACATTATAGTCTTGGGCAGTTACATTGTCTCTGTCCTTATTTGAAATAGGGGTAGCAACATGGGCCACTCTGTTACCTAACCCATCTCTTTCAATTCATGATACAACCCTTGCTTTCTTTTTAACCTTTTGTCTCTCTACATTAACCATGAGGGCATCCCAATTAGGAGGAGCATCCTCCATTATTACCATTTTGTTCTTCAATTCTTTTTCAAACCAATCCGGAATAGGGGACCCAGCAGGCATTGTGTCTTGCTTATCTTGTTCCTTCTCCTGGTGATCAGCAGTTGCCTCTTTTTCAGCATTTGGACTTTTGGGAACATCCACAGTTGGTTCCTCTTCCTATTGTACCTTCTCTTCCACAACCACATGCACTGGTGAAGGGGCCCTAACTGTTATTTCTTCCCCCTTTTTAGGAGACTCATTCACTTGTTCTTTTATGCGTGAGTCTGCATATGCCACCAAGGGAGACTGAACCACCCTATCAATTTATGCCTCTACATTGAAGAGGTCTCCTTCTTGAAACTCTTCCTTACTCATATCCTTAGGATTTTCATCCTTCTTTGGTTCTTCTCATATGCTACCAACATCTTGAGGAATGGAGGGATTTACCTATTCAACAACAGGAATACTTGTTGAAACACTCTCCTTGGCCACTCTATCCCTTGGGGAAGGAGTCCTTGATCTCCTCATATAAACCTGTGTCTTTCCCCTGAACTCTCCAATTCTACCATTGGTGGCTCAACCTTCTTGTCAACTTTTGGGGCCTCCTCCAGCTTCTGTGGTTTCCTTGTAACTTTTCTCTTCTTCATCAATGGGTGCACACTCTCTACTTCCTCTTCCTGATTCTTTTCAACTTCTTTCCTTGAGGCATGCCTTCTCTTCTTTACAACAAGCTTCCTCTATTTTCCCACCTCTGCAGCCTTCTCAGCTTGAACTTCTCTTACCTAGATTCTAAAGGGAGAATCCACCTTCTCTTTTCCTTTTGTCTCTGGTTCAAGTGAAGCCTCGAAAGAAGAATGAGACTCTAAGTCTCCCATCAGGTCATAGGTGCATGGAACACCCTCTCTCTTGAGCTCCAGCATTTTCTGCTTCAACCACATCTTGGTAAACTTGATCACTGGGGCCATAACCTGATCTAAATCAGTCTTCTCCTCCTCTAACCAGTCAACTTCTCCCACTGGTTTATCTTTTATTGCCTCATAAACATGACCTGGATCACATTTCCATCTTCCTTCACCTGGTCCGAGATGGCTCTTACATTGTAAAATCTCACCAAATCCATTGCAACATGGAAAATCTCTTCTTTCTTACCTCAAACTCATCGGCGAGGTTAATCCAGTAATCTTCCATGTGAGCCTTATGGCTATAATCCCTACTGGCCTTCTTTTGATCCTCGCCAGTGATATCAAACCTTGCTCTCTTAGTATGGAAAGAGAGCCCAAAGGTACCCATCTCCTCCTCGGCAGCATGAGCGAACTGGATAGAAGGACATACTTCACCCATTCCTATCTTTAGAGGGAAATCATTCCCAAATCCTGTCTTGTGCATTTCTCCCTTCACAACATTATCAAAGTCACAGATTTGTCTAGTGACTTCCACCAATACAATATGATATGTGGGATACCTAGGGAGTCTATAGGGAGACCTCTGAAAACCATCAATTCTAATATATGAGAAGGTTGGGAATCAAATAAACCATGCTCCATACCTCCTTATCAATTCTTTCGCTTTGTCAAAAATTCTCATATGCTCAGCACCTTAGAGCAGTCTGGTAATGTACATTGTGAAGGCATTATTTGACCTTCTGTAGCTTCCACCAGTTAAGTGCAACTGTGGATACACCTCACAAATGGGATCTTTCCCAAAAACACCCCTAGTGCTTAACCCTTTGTATGGATGAAGTCTGGCCAGTGAATATACCAGATAAGAGGTCATAGTGAAAGTCTTGGTCTGCAAGACATTGCACAATTGTTCATGAATTACAACACTGATAACACCTGCCCAATGATAATCAATTCCCTGCTCCATCCTTGCAATCACATTAAACATCCAGGTTTCAAATACACATACACTCTTCAATCCCACCAATCTGCTGAGAAGAGTGATAGCATTATAGTACTCTCTCTTGAACTTGAGCCTGAATAGTTGCTTAGGAAACTTGGAAAAATGTGATTTTGGCTTCTCTAACTAGGAGTTAATCACCTGTTGTGACTTGACTATGTTCTCTTCATAATATTTCCTAGCATCGCCCATGTCAAAACCTACCACATGGGACCTGTCAGGCATGTCGAAGATTGCAGCAATAGATACAAGACTGAAACCAACAAGAATCCTTCCCTTGGGACCCACTATCCTTTGTGTCCCTCTCTCATAATTTATGGCACACTCCAATACCAATTCATAACACTGCATTGTAGGAGGGAAACCTGCCACATGAGACAATCCAGATTGCACCATCCCTTTTGCCAACAGAGGAGGGTTCAGTGCTGACATCTCAACCTTGAATTCCTCGTAGTCCCACATGCCTACGTTTGTGTTTGTGATCCCTGAAAAAATTGAGGTCAGTTTACTCTCAGGAATTTGGCTCTTTATATCCAACTTGACCTTTTCTGCATCTGTGATGGCAGAACTCTCTACATCTAGATCTGATACCTTTCCCTTTCCTAGACCAGCAACATCCTACCTTGATGCTACCCACAAACACATAAAGATGACCATAATTAGATCTATAAGAAATAATAAGTGCAAAAGATTTATACCTGAAAGTTCGAGATTAAGCTCCCCTCACGGATTCTGCACTGGGAAGGATTTTTGAAAAAATTCGGACCAAGCGGATTCCAGTGAACCAAACATGCAAAATCCCAAAATATCATTTAAGCTCATTAATTAACAAAGGAAAATCCTCATAAACACTTAGCATAAGCTCCTTAAATCAATCAAATACATCATTAATCAATCAATCATCTATAACCATCAAATCCAACATTTCCCAGAAAACCTCGAAAGAATCCGCCAGAGGCGGATTTTGGCGAAAACAACACTAGCTATGGTTAACCAGGGAAAAATGGAGAGACACAGATAATTTTAGGAAAATACGAATGGAACGGATTTTGGCGAAAACAAATGAAATCCAGTAAAAAGTGATAAAAGCGAAAGAGAGAGAAAAGTCGGGGAATTTCGGGGGAAGCGGAATTCCGCGAGGACCTTGAAAACCCGAACCTGTCCACATCTTTACCACTTTCACCAAATTGATTCAAATCACTCCAAATTAAAGACAGAACTCTGAAACCAACCTAACCTAGGCCTCCAATGACTGATACACGAATCTAGACCACCTTCACAACAATTTGAAGGGGATTGGTCATGCCCTAGGTCAAAAACCCTAAAATGTCTGCCATGAAAGCACAGGGATGAAACACGGCTTGCTCACACATAAGGATATTTTAAAACCAAAACCAAAGCAAGTCCATGCCCAAAAAAATAAGAAGCGATACCAGACGAAAATTTTTCAATCAATCAAGCAGACTGGTTCACTAATGGAAAACCTCAAAACAGCCGATGGCGACGCGCACCCAAAACAAGGAAACCACAAAAAACTCCTCAAGCAAACAAAGAAAACCAATTGAAATCAACAGAGAAAGGGCACATCTACATACCATGAAATCATGAAGGTTGAAGCTGGTGAAGCCAATGAATAATCGCCTAATGCAAGCAAGATGCAACCCACAGTCCAAATGGTTTCAAAAATCCAGATATCCAACGAATCACAAAGAACTCCAAGACACAAGCTCAAATGATAGAAAATGCACAAACTCAAATGATCAATTACTTCCCAAAGAATCAATTTATCAAAGCCCCAAAACCTCCTCATAAACGCCATTAATGCATTCAACAAGACAGCCACGACCATAGAAAAATCGGGGATTCGATGCTGTGACGGACTTCGAGGAAATCTGGATCATGCAGAGTTTCCCGAAACCAGAGAAAAAGGCAGCAATCTCAAGCATTTTAGGAAAATCGGGAGAATCTGGACCAGGCAGATTTTTTCGAGAACAGCGAAAAACCCGAAATGAAGCCAAAGCTTCCAATTTTCAAGAAATTTCACAAGTGTGCCACTTCAGTTGGCAAGATGGACATTAAAGCACAAACCCAAGCAAGAAAAAACCCCTAGAAAAGAAGGGCCAAAACACCAAAAAGCTAAAAAAAGAGGGTCCCCACTTTCAGTGGGGCATGTGTGCAAAAACTGCACAACAAATGGTGACTTTGCTATGGAAATGCTCCAGAGCATTTCAAGGATAAACTAGAATCAAGAACGCAAAATCTATGGTTTCAATCCTTTCATCAAGACTCCTATGAACAAATTTTCAAAAATCACAAGCAAGAAGACCTTTTCCTATACCAGGGTCCAAGTGTGTGTATTATGCATTTATTCCCATCTTGTAAGTACAAGAAGAACTAGAGCAAATTTGACCAAGCTACATAAAATTGCAAACTTCAAAAGCAACCTGGATAGAGCCCCGCTACCAGTCAAGCATCCATAGCTACGGTGAGGTTATCATTGTGACCCTCCCAAGCATAGCTCTACTGATAGCCAGGTGTCTACAGCCCCGGTAGAGATACTAAGATACTCCTAATAAGGTGAAACTCATTCAAATTTTCAAAATTTTCTCCTTTTCTTTTCTCTTTTCATAGAAATATCTTGTTCACCTTTGTAAGTAATAAAACTCACACCCAGGGATGAGGAACACAGTGGCACTAAAGTAGAATATAAGATTTTTCACCAGGCCAAACTACTCAGGAACCCTACGTAACTCCAGAAATTTCTTTATTATAATGTGAAATGTGAGACCCAAATATATTCCAAAGTATATCCAAGTACAAGGGGCATAACCTAAAATAAATTCCACCAACCTAACTCTGAAAAACTGATAAGAGTTTATAAAATAAATTTCCAGAACAACCCCAAGAAAAATAGCCTGTTGCACAAATGCAACAACCCAAAAGAAAAAGGAACCCAAAAGCAAAACAAATCAAAGCAAACCTAATCTAACAAAGCAAAACCAGCAACAAAAGAAAAGCAGAAAGCAAACTACTCTAACTATGTACAGGATGAATTGCAAGCAGCTCGGGGTTGAAAATAATGCTTCAGATACTGCCCATTAACAGGCAATGAGATATCCTCACCAGTGAGCATTTTCAAATGAAAAGCATTATCTCCCAAAATCTCTGAAATTTGGTAAGAACCAAGCCAAAGTTTATCAAATTTACCGTGCTCTCCCTTACGACCATGGGCTTTATCCCAATAAAGAACTAGGTCAAAAATTCTAAGGCTTTCACCTTAGCTCTCCTATCAAACCATATTTTTACTACGCCCTGATGTTTAGCAAAATTCTCTAGGGCTTCATCTTTTTTTTCTTCCAAATGTAACAATTCAGCCAAACGGGCCTCACGTTTATCTTCTTCATTATAGTATTCATTAATAAACTGCAGGGTAGAGATTTTCAACTGGATAGGAAACATGGGTTCCAAAGCATACACCAGGTCATAAGGAGAGGTTCATATGGATGCCTTCTATCTTGTACAGTCAACCCATAAAGCAAATCGGATTTGGGTGTGCCAATCCTTAGGATTGTGTTCTAACAACTTACGGATAACTATCAACAAGTTCTTGTTGGAAGACTCAGCTAGACCATTACCCTGAGGATAATAATTAGATGAAAACTTAATAACAATCACATGATCAAATGCCCAATTAGAAAACTTCAGAGATGCAAATGTAGGACCATTATCAGAAACCAAAGACAGTGGGCAACCAAAACGATTAATAATTCTAGATTCAAGAAAATTGATTACCACATCCGAAGTACACTGTTTGCAAGCAAGAGCCTCTATCCACCTAGTAAAATAATCAGTTATGGTAAGAATATACCTATGACCCATAGAAGATGGAGGGTTAATTGAACCTATGAAGTCCATACCCCACTGAGCAAACGGATTTACCTCTATGAAAGGTTGAAGTGGAAGAGCTGCATGTTTTGCCTTACTTGCTGTAGTCTGACAGATGTGACAAGTTCTCACATGTTGATGTACATCTTTGAACAAAGTAGGCCAATAAAAGCCTACCCTTAATATTTGATGTGTGGTGGATGACACAGAACCATGGCCTGAACCATATTTCTCTTGAAATTCAATCATCACTCTAGCAACTTCCTCTTTCCCTAAGTATCTTAAATAAACACCCTCATGATTTCTTTTGTATAAGATAGCCCCTTTCATCATAAAACTTCCACTCTTCAAGCGCAAGGCTCACCTCTGAACCGTATTGAGGTGATCAGGACATTGCTGATTTAGCAAATAGAAAATAATTTCACCATACCAGTCTCCTGGAGAAACCTCCTGAAGACAATAATGTTGAGCTACGAGATCAGGACCAGTCTCAGCCATAGTCTTTGTAAGCCCTTGTCCTCTCACCAATTTCATAGGCTGGATTTCCATATCATATTCCTACAACATAGTTACCCATTTGGCCCTATGTTCATCTAACTCATTTTGCATCAACAATAGCTTTACTACAGGATCAAGCACTATGGCAAAAACTTGATTCCTCAAGATATAATGCCTAAACTTCTTTACTGCTCGTACCAAAGCATAGGCCTATTTTTCTACATTGTGGTATTTCAATTCTGCATCTTTTAATGGAGTACTCATGAAGGCTATAGGGTGTTCATCCACTTGATCAGACTTTTGGGTTAACATCGCCACACAGGAATGATCAGAAGTGAAAAAATATATATAAAAAGGCTCAGTGTAGTCCAGACTCACCAATATAGGAGCTTCAACAATAGCCTTCTTGATTTCTGTGAATGCCTCCTTAGCTTCTACATTCCATTCTATCTTTGCTTCTTGTTTCAACATAACATTTAAGGGCTTGACTATCTTTGCAAATCCTATGATAAATTTCCTAACAAAGTTAATCTTACCAAAGAATGACTTCATCTCTTTCTTACTTGTAGGAGGCTAAATCTTCAAAATAGCCTGAATTCTTTCAGGGTCAATAGAAATACCCTATTCTGAGATGATGTGTCCTAATAACTTTCCTTCTATGACTCCAAAAATGCACTTTCTCAGATTAATTGAAATACCAAACTCTCTACATCTTTGAAACACCTTGCATAAGTCTATTATATGATCACCTCGTTTCTTAGAAAAAATAGTCAAATCATCCATATAAATAATGATGAACTTACTAATTATATCCTTAAAGGAAATATCCATAGCCCTCTGGAATGTAGCTCCAGCATTAATCAATCCAAATGGCATCCTTTTGTACGCAAAGGTTCCCCACTTTGTAGTGAAGGCAGTCTTGTGCCTATCCTCATATTGCACCATAACTTGGTTGTATCCAGAATACCCGTCCAAAAAGGACATCATTTGCGATCCATTGACAATCTGAAGCACTTCATCTAGTGAAGGAACCGGATAATTATCCTTTTCTGATGCTCTATTCAGATTCCTAAAATCCACACACATTTTGATTTCCCCATTCTTCTTCCTTACTAGGACCAGGTTTGCCACCCAAGTAGAGTGTCTTACTCGAAATATAATGCATGCTGAAAGCAATTTTTGTACCTCTTTCTGAATAATGGGTTCTAACAAAGCATTAATTGGCCTCTGCCTCTACCTAAAGGGTTTGACATCTGATCTCAGAGGGATGGTGTGTGTGATGATTGAAGTATCATATGTTTTCAAATCTTCATAACTCCAAGCTATTACATCATGGTACTTATGTAAGGTATAGATAATTCCTTTTCTTTCTTCTGGAGTACATACTTTTCCAATAAGAACATTCTTCAAGTCATCTGGCGTCCCCATATTATATATTTCACACTGGCTGCTGATAGACTCCCTTTTAGTCTGTTGTTCTTGATCTTTTATCTTATCCAAATTGAAAATTCGTTCAAGCTGCAACATACCCCTTGGTATGGTATTAGTCTTTAGATTGATGATTCCTCCAAAGTCAATTTTGGCCTCTTGAGGTTCCATCTCATCAATAACTTGGGAAGCAAACACATCACAACTTGTAATGAAGTCTAGAATATGCTTATCATCTTCAAACACCTGGAAATTAGTAACGTTGTCAGGCACTTAAGGTACTCGAGTGAGCTCAACTGTAAATTTCTTCAATCCTAAAAGTGACAAAGGCTGCAAGGTGCTGGCAGCTTGAGCTAGAAGAATCAACAACCTGATTTTTGTTTCGCGAGATCAATTGAATATTAAAGGCATCAAACCCCTCAATGAGATCCCACGCTCTATGCCTATAGTTGGTCATTCTTCTGTCACGACACGAATACTATTTTCTCACTTGTTTGACCACTAATTATGAATCTCCAAATACTTGTAATATCTTAACTTTCTTCCTAGATGCCATTAATAAACCATGGATCAAAGCCTCATATTCAATGAAATTGTTAGTACATTGGAACTGGAGTTTGTGAGCAGCAAAATAATTCTTACCTTTAGGACTAATCAATTCAAATCCTGCACTAGCACCTTGTTTGGATTTAGATCCATCAAATCTTAGTGTCCAACACCCATCAAGTTCTTTTAGCTTTGATTTACCTCGTTCTTTGCTAGGAATAGGGAGTTTTTTAGAAAGCACTAGGTCTTTATCTTTATCACCGCTTGACCCTTCCTGCGTATCAAGCTCAATGGGTGGAATTGGATTAATGAGTTTTTGTATCTATCTGACAACAATCTGACATAAGTCACATTCTAACTCAGAATGAGAGGCATCATGGACCCTACACCAATTTAGGAGCAATAATTCTTCAAATGTCATGCTTCCTTTCAGTTGTATCTGATCCTCCATACACTTCCAGATGAATTCCTGAAAGTTATCTAAGAAACGAAGCTGCCTATCTTCTTGATCACTCATTTCATCTTCTTGTTCGATCAAAGTTTTGGGATTATTACTCTCTGAAATGTGCTTTCCCGAAGAATCTTGTAGCATGAAAATATCTTCAGCTTCTATAACTGATGCGGCCAACACATAATTTCCCATACTAACCTCAGACACCAACACCTCATTTGAGATATTCTGATATTCAGTGATTACATATTTCATTCTGGGTTCTTTTTCAATTCTGATCTGATTCAAGACTCCTTTCCATGGTAACCACATATGAGAATGGTCTGTAGATGTATATCCATTCAAAGCTTTAGTGAAATCCCTGCCTAAAATCAAACCATAAGTATTAGGAATGTCGGCAACGTGAATATTGATCACTTGTTGCACCCTAGGATCTGATGCAAGCTGTGTAGAGATCATGTTCAATTCTCCAACTACACTTACCTCTATTTTATCCAACTGAGTAACCTTCTTTTGAGAAGCTATAGGGGTAATACCTAAGGCTTTGCAGACAGCAAAATGCATAACATTCGTAGAGGCTCTTGAATCTAGAAGACAATTATGCAAATTCTTTCCAAAGATACGAACATAAATTAAGAAAGGAGGAGTTTCCATCTTGCCTTGAAACAAATTCAGATGGGTATCAGCTTGTGCAACTTGACTTTTTTCCTTATCTCCCCTCTTGTCTATAGGTGGGACCTGACTCCTGGGGGTTTGGGAATTAGGAGACCTAATAGCGACCTCATTGAGAACTACCCCTTGTGATGTTACATTTGGACCAAATGATCCCAAAACAACATTCCTAATAGCTGGTACTCTTAATAATTCAAAAGCAGAAATACTTACCTTTACTTTCTTGAATTCCTCAGTCACATATTCGCCTAAGTGCTCCATATTCAGGTCAGCATGGGATTCCCTATAGCCATTGGCCTGCTTATCCTTATGTACTTTTGGATTGTTTCTCTTTGACAAGTACTATGTTGGCACATGAGGGTAAGGTGGATTATTACTAGCTTGTGGGTCTGGTGGACTATTGAAATTGTTAGGAGGGGTGGAAGTAGTAAAAGGACCTCCAGCCTATGGACCCCTATTAGGCATATTTCTCTACTTCATATTCAGAGAAATTTCAGCCTGTAAAGGTACAATTTCCTGTCCAGTGGAATTATTCTCTACTTCATATTGAAAGATAGAAGCTATAGTCTAAAATTCAACACAATCTGCATATTGAAGTGTTGAATGGTTTTATGAAGTCTGCACCATCCAGAAAAAGCTGCTTCTGCCAAGTACACACCATTCAGAGGTTTCTCCTGAGCAACAGACTGATCCAAGGGAGTAGGAATCCCTCCATTATTAGGTCCAGTATTCCACAATTTATTCTGCCTAGGTTGCTGTCCCCTGTCAAATCCTTGTCCACCCTGCTGGTTTCTATCAAAATTCTAACTAGAGCCTTGTC
Source organism: Sequoiadendron giganteum (assembly GCA_007115665.2). Lineage (NCBI taxonomy): Eukaryota > Viridiplantae > Streptophyta > Pinopsida > Cupressales > Cupressaceae > Sequoiadendron > Sequoiadendron giganteum. Next base: position 66,093,458 of record CM021100.1, on the reverse strand, counting down.
TTCTATCGAAATTTTGACCTAAACTCTGTCCTCTGTCATAGTTTTGATTTCTAACAAAGTATTGACCTCTTTCAAAGTTCTTGTTTTCCCTGCCATAATTAGATTGTATATTCTTCTGAGTAGCCTGAAGCTGGCTATTATGATTCCTCAAATAAGTTACCTTTGTATTTAACCTCTTCACTTGCTCAGATAATTCATCCAACCTCTCCTTATCCAGACTGTTAGGTGGTGGATTACTACCAGCAGGAAATCCAGGCATGTTCCCAAAACCAAGAGCCTGATTCAAGACTTTTGAATTCTGCAAATATGTAGGGAAACCAACTTGTTGTTGCTGTAAAGGTTGATTAACCCAACAAGATGTGAAGAAGTTTATACAAAGTTGCAGAGTATGTCAGATGGTGAAAGGGACAAGTCAGAATACTAGATTGTATCAACCATTACTTATACTTGAGAGGCCATGGGAGGATATTAGTATGGATTTTGTTCTTGGCTTGTTCCATATTTGTGGTGGTGGATAGATTTTCAAAGATGACACATTTCAATCTGTGTCATAAGACTAGTGATTTTGTTCATATTGCATAATTTTTTTTAGAGAGGTGGTGAGACTACATGGTCTACCGAAGAGTATAGTTTTAGACAAAGATACTAAATTTATTGGATATTTCTAAAGGAAATTATGGAAGAATTTGAAAATAAATTTGAAGTTCAATTTTGCACACCATCCACAGACTAATGGACAAACAGAGGTGGTGAATAGGAGTTTGGGTAACTTGCTAAGATGCTTAGTTGGAGATAAGCCCAAGGGATGGGATTTGATTATACCACAGAAAAAAATTTCTTACAAAAATTATGTCAACAAGAGCACTCGTAAATCACCATTCTAGATTGTGTATGGGAGTAGTCCAAGAACTTCTTTTGAATTGAGAAAGATGGATAAGGGGGAGAAGAGCAGTGTTGAGGCTGATTTGCAGAGCACCTGAATAATTTGCATGAAGAAGTGAAGAAACATATCAATAAGATGAACTCACAATATCAAGCCAAGGCAGATCAGAAAAGGAGGCATAAGGAGCTCTAGGTAGGAGATGAAGTCATGGTTCATTTGTGAAAGAAGAGGTTTCCAGTTGGTACACACAACAAGTTAAAAATGAGGAAGTTTGGACCATGCAAGATCCTGAAGAAGCATGACTTAGGAAATGCATATGAGGTAGATTGCCTAATGAAATTCATATTTCACCTGTGTTTAACATTTCAGATTTAACAAAATATCATGAAGGGGGAATTAATGAAGAAACAATAGAAGCACAATGGAATATTCCTGCACCTACTTCAAAAAAGGAGGAGATAGAAGAAATGGGTGATCCCACAATACTGGTTTATAATTTTTGGCCAAACTGGACACTAAACTATTTTTTTCTAACTAAATCTTCACTTTCAGGAACCTATAGCGGCTAAACCTTGAGGAATTTGAAGATGATGCAAACTAGTGATTTGTGATATTTTGTCTGTAGATTCTAAATATATTTTTTTCAGAATTTTTGGAATCAAATTACACTTCTTTTTCCATCTCCTTCAAAAGCTAGTTTTTTTCAATAAACACCATTTTTAAGGAGTGATGCTCACCGTATACAACATAACTTTTTTTCCATGAAGGATAATTTTTTTTTTTTTTTAATTTAGATTTGTAACTATGATATCTAGCACTTTCATTTGGTTTCATAGTGTTTTATTGAATGTTTTTTCCTTAATCAAGTTTTGAAGTCAAACAAATTACAATTCAGACATAGGCAGACTGTATACAACATAACTTCTTTTGTATATATCAAAATTCAATTTTTTTTTGTTAGATCAAGGATTTCAATATCTAGTGCACTGATATTTTTCAATTTTTTTTTTATATTCTATTATTTTTCCACATGTGCAAAACAAAGAGCTTGATTTTCAGTGAAAAACCTACATTCACAAGAAATAAAAATTAAATATAATAATAAAATTAAATCTATTTAAAATTATATTTTTTGGGAAGCTTATAATAAGGACTACACACTTACAAAAAATAAATTTTAAATGAATTCATTTGATCCCCCAAAAGGTAAATAAAAAGAGGTTATTTATCAACATTTTGATAGGTGTAAATGAGACTTCCTTATAGGTATGGTTTAAAACTAGTGGGGTTCTATCCAAGGGGGTTTGATCTAAGGTGGTTTGATCAAACCCTCTTAAATTGGAATCCTTCAAATGGAAATTTTTAAGGCTTAAATCATTACATTTTCTAAAAATATGCGATTTTAGCAAAAATTAGAATCTCCTAGAAATTGTAAACCAACATTTGGGATCACCCAAATACTGGATAGTTGTGTGGGAAGAAGTACAAGGAACAAGCAATATGAAGAATATTTGGTCAAATGAAAAGGAAGGCATGTTGAAGATTCATCATGGTTGTCTAAGGCTGAGGTTAACTGTCTTGGTTTCCCTCTAACTCTTGAGAAGTGACAGGGTCACTTTTCAAATTACCCTAGGTACCTGATGCATGAGCATCTAGCGGTGAATGAAAATCTTGCATCACCCAAAAAAATATTTTCTTTATTTTCTTTAGTTGTTTTGAGTTCCATGATGGCACTTAAGGGGCATAAGGCAGTCATGAGTCAAAAATTTTGAAAAATGGTCACTTACTATTTTTAGTAAGTTGGCCTAAACGAGCTCATATGGACCTAGAAATTTACCTAAAGGAGCAGAGGTGGAAAACATTTATGGTCGCGAAAGAATCTCCTCAATACCCTGAACGGTTTGGGAGAAATTAAAGTTTTTGTCTCAGGAAATTTCTCCAATGCAACTTCAAATTCAAATATAAAACTTTAGAGAACCCAAAACAACTTGAAAGTGGCCGAACTGACCTACGATGGTTCACATGTTGTAAATCTCATCAAAAAATCTCCAACGATATGCAATAATAGAAAATCAAACACCCAGATCAAAAGCTATGGCCCCGCGAAGTTGCCCCTCTAAAAAGTGAATTTTATTAAAATTTCTTCCTAGACTAGAAATCAAACGTCGAGACTTTTGGCACCAAAAGAAAAGGGAAAGTTGCAATTTCTAGAACATTCTAGGATGGTTATTGGGGTAAAATAAAATGGTTAAGTGGTAGGTTGTATAAGGTGGCTCCATTAGTGCATATTATGGCTCTGAATAATAGTTTTTCTTTCAAAGTTGATTTTATTGTAACGAATCAAGCCCATGAGGTTGTAGCATGTAAGTTTTGAATCTATAATTTCATTTTTCTGAAAATAATTGAAAGTGGGTTATTTTCTGCTTGCATCTTCTATGTTGGTATCTATTGTTGTGTTTTGTGTGGTTTGGGTAGTTTAGCCCTCATCAATATTTTCCTTTTGTTGTCCCTTTGTGGGAATCTTTTTGGCATGACCTATTGTTGTCCCAACACATTTCTACATGGGTATAGCCTCCCTGTGCTAATTGGTGCTTGGGAGTCAAGGTTGGGAGTCAAGGTGTTGATGGTTGTTGGGGAAGCTCCTTTTTCTGGGTCGTGGTTGTAGCAGGTATTCCGCGAGACCGAGAAGGATTGAAGCTCTTTGCCTCTAATTGTAGTTAAATGTGTTGTATGTTGTAGTAGAGGATTTTTTATTCAAGATTTTATGGGGATCTTCTTCCATGGAGTAACATTTTTGTTGTAGCCTTTTGTTCATGATGGGGTCTCTCGAGATCAATCTTATAGTGCTGGTTTTGGAGGCTATATGTTGACTTCTCTATCTTGGCCCATGGGTGTCTATAGATATTGTGGTTCTAGGTCTCATGGTGTGTGGGACTATCTCTTTGTTACCTTTGAGAAAGTGGTTTTATGTTGCTTGTGTGGAGAATCTTGGCCTTGGTTGTGGGCTTTGTTCTGCTAGCTGCTTACTACATAAGAGTTTGTTGGGGGTTATCCAGATAGCTCTTTTTTGATAACTTGGGTGTGCTTGAGATTAAAGGGTAATGTTGTTTCCCTTTCTGTTATTCTCTTTACCCTCTCCCAGTTTCTCTTTATGCTGAACATTTTTGGTGGAGAATTTTTTTAATATTTTCTAGTTAGGTTGATCATTGAGTCTATCTTAAATGCGTAGAAGCTTTTGTTGTTAATGTTGTTGGTTGGGATGCATTTTTATTTTTTATTGAAGACCTTGGTGCCCATGTTGCTAAATAATGTTATGTTATCCCTTTCTACTAGAGTGTTTTCTTTCTTCCCGATCCTTCAGTCTATGTCTTCTATTGAGGTGAAGACCACTCCTATTGAGGTGGAGAACTCTCTTATTGAGATGGAGATGGGTTTTGTGGATGTGGTGGGAAGCTCACATTTTTGTTGGTTTTTATCGTGTAGTTATTATTGAGGTGGAGTTTGAATTTTTTGGAGAGAGGCGGCTATGGTGGTGAGGGTTTTCATGTCATCTTCTCTTATAGAGGGGATCTGATTCCTATTTTACCTAAGTCATTCAAATATGTCCTAAGAACCATAATAGTTTTGACTATCAACCTCTCAAGGTGAGTCAATACACAATTAGGAGGACTTAGGAGAAGGTGTTATTTTAGATTTAAGGGGTTCACCACCAAGCAAATGCTTGGAAAAGATAACGTTTGAAAACATACTATGATATGCAAAACACTTTAAATGAGCTAAATGAAGCTTACAAATACTAAAAATGAATAACTCAAAGTTAGGGTATGTGTACTTGGGAAATCTGGAGATGTAAATAGGATTTTGGAAATGCAAATAGACTGCCAAAATATGCCTTGGAGGACTAAGACACCCTTGCTACCATCTTAGTCCCGCTGCTATTTTTCGAGGAAAACACAGAATCTTCAGATGACAGAACGAAATCCTGAAGAATTTATGAAAGATTCCACTTGGAGGACTAAGATGCCTTTGCTCTCATCTTATTCCTGATCTAAATTTCTAAAAAGTGTGAATGTGGTCCTGAGCTCCCAAATCTGCAATCAAGTTTCCTCTTAGATCTCAGGTTTTGAAATAGTTGGATCTGACCTATAGGTGAGTTTCCATGAAGATGACAAATTTGTAATGCAACTTTGTAGCTTTGACAACTTTGCACTCCAAACGATCTTCAAGTCTTCAATCTAGATCTGTAAATACAAATGGACACGATGAAAAAACTTGTTGATTGTTAGTGAATGGGGGTTTGCCTTGGTCAAACCCCTTGTTGGTAATTAAAACCTTGAAATGAAATAGAAATGATGAAGGAAATGGTGAATGAACAACATGCAATGCTACAAATCACCAAACCCTTGCAAATTCTACAAACTTGTGTGCAATGGTTGCAATAGACATAGATCTTGAAATGCTTGCTTGCTTAGATCAAAACCCTACATCATAAATGTTAGCACAACAACACACATGATGCAAGAATTACCTTTGACATGATGCTTGCAACTTGATGATGACTCCAAATGCTTGATGAATTGCTCTTGAATGCTCTTGTGAACTCAATTTGACTATAGCGAATGCTCTCACAAAAGACTTAGATTGCTTAGGATGAAAATGAATGAATGAACCTTGTATTTATACTTGTCTATGCTTAATATCTTGAAATCATATCACACCAAGTTGACATATGAATTCAATAAATGAAGGAGGTTAAATCCCCCCAAGATTTGAAATTAAATCTCAAAAATGACTCAAGGAGGACTAAGATGCCTTAGGTGGCATCTAAGTCCCAAGTGATGAAACTTGGGGCATAGACACCAAAAAGGGGCTCAAAATAGATACCTCAAAATTAGGGTCCCAGGACCTCGGGGGGACAAAGACGCCCTTAGTGGCATTTTAGTCCCGACCAAAAATTAGGGACACACCAATCAAAGTCACTAGGAGATCACATATACATTGAAGAATGCCAAGATTAACTAGAAAAATATGTCTTTCATAGGGCTTGTGGACATAAAATAGGACCAATTAAGCCATAAAGAAGGATAAATAAAGCAAGGCAGGCCCAAACAAGTGTGAAAATGCAAGCGTATGCATTTTACTACACTGCAACACTTCACACATGCATTCTCCATCAACACAACACTTATTTATTTCGTCTTCAACCTTGAAAACATTCTTTAAGGTCAACTATGCACCTCAACCAAGCAAATTTGAATTAGGTTGGCACTAATCATTCCCATGGTAGAAAGGAATGAAATCATACCACATCATACCTTAACTTAGACCTAAATCCATTCATACACGCCATGCCATGCTTCCACAATCACCGAATCAAATATGCAATTAGTGTAAACACCCGAGGTTAGTCAAACTTGTGTAAACACCATTAATGTTTAAGCACACACTTCCTCAAATCCAAAGACAACTCACAGACCACACACCATGCTTGAACATAATCTAGAATATTTCATAAACACCTTGAAATCCAATAAATTCCTTTGCAACAAATTTCACCTAAAGAATGTACACACCTCTCGTACACTTAAACAACCTTTCATCCACTACCACTCAAGCAACCAACTTCTGAAGCACCAAACCATGTACAACTTTGAATCTAGGTAGATATGATCATTATCGGCACACTCCTAGAATCATAAGACTAGAAACCAAACTTCCAAGAAATGCAGAGCAAAACCATTTCTCACAAACACCACTATAACATATAGTTCATACACTAGTGAGCACAACTCTCTCTGCACAACAATTCAAACCAAGAAATTCTAGATGTAGAATCTTTGAACGCCTTTGACCAACATATCTAAACTGGACATAAGCATATCTTCAACACAAAAGAAATGTTGAGCCAAACTAGAACACTACTTTGTACACCAGAACACCTTTGCAACACATTGTTTCTTCTCTTATTCAATTTTTCTCAAAAGCACTTGGAAACCAAGCACCAAAGGCACATACCCATCATCTTCAATACATCCTCATCATCACTAAACCAACAACATCCACCAAAAGAATCTTATCAAAGCAGCACTAAAGGTTGAAACGAGTAGCACTTACTAATGACAACATAATGAAACTAATCAAAGTATCAACACAACCAATCATTAATGAAAACACAAACATAAGCCTTCATAAATCTCCCCCAATCTTGTTAACATCAATGAAACACCAACTACTCATACTTGCAACAATCTCCCCCTTTGTTGATGACAACACATGATGTGAAAAACCATCAACAACAAACAAACAATTTTGATCACCAACATACTACTCCATACCAACTCTTTCTTTCTCCCCCTTACATCATACTTTCCTTTACTCTCTCCCTTTCTCAACTGAATATTTTTCACACTACTTCCTTTCTCCCCCTTTGACATCAATGGAAAAGGGCAACACATATGCATCTTTTTCTCCCTTTGACATTAAACATACATACTTTCTCTCTTTACTGCTTTGCATACTCCCCCTTAAGAGCACACAACAAATTGTACCAACCATCAACCATTGCACATATCCTTTGCCACATTTAACAAAGGACAACACCAACCTGCATTAACAGTTACTCTCCTTGACTACAACAACCAAAAAATACACTACCTACTCCCCCTGAGAGGTAGCCTCCAACATCAGTCAAAAACAAAGAATGAATTTTGAGATCCACTAGACTGAGATCCACTAGACTGATGCATATACTTATGCATCTAGTTCAAAGAAGAAGAGGTAATAACCCCTAACATCTCTTGGAGATGCTGAAAAGTATCCTTAGAAAGAGCCTTAAGATAATATATCAACAACTTGGTCCTTTGTAGGCACATACTCAAGCTTCACTTCATTCTCTACAACCTTCTCTCTCAAAAAGTGATACCAAAATAAGATATGTTTTATCTTTGAGTGCATCACCAGATTCTTTGAAATGTTAATAACACTTGTATTGCCATAGAAGATAGACTACTTTCCTGCAATTTTATTTTCCAGACTTCATTCAAACCCACTTCCTCTCCCAATCGATCCTCATTATGATATCTCTTCTCTTACCCAGTGCTCTGATACCAATTGAAGGTATCAATGAAACAAACAAACATAGCTCAATTATTACAAACAAATAGAACAAGTGATGATTTGCAAATCATCTATCAAATGGAGAGAAGCAACAAAGAACAAACTGTTATATTAATCAAAAAGTGTTAAGGAATACATAACATAAAATAGCAAAATTATTTCAAAATTGTCCGCTAACTAAACATATAACTGTCAAAGATTACCCTATGTTTATTATTTTGACAAAATAAATTAACTTCTTATTTTTAATTCTTCTATACTCACTTTTATTTTTCTATTTTTTTAATCTTTTAATTAATAAAAACTACATTCATATATTATATTAAATTGACATTTTAACATAAAACAAGATTTTACACAACAAAATCAATTAACACCATATTCCATAAAATTGAATTATTAAAAAATCATACGCAAACCATATCTAATATCACATATCCCTTTTTAAAATGTTACTAAAGAGACATTATAACTAACCTCTAGTTCTCCCAAATTAAAGCCATTAAAAAAATCCCCAAATGATAACACAAATAAGAAAGAAAAATTTCAGTAACACTCTCCAACCTAATGAGGGAAGAATTGTTCAATTTCAATAACACTTTCCGAAGCTTCTATGGAATATTTTTCAATGAATTCAGAAAGATGCCATTACCAACTATGGAAATAAATATAAATGGAATGCTTATCTGCAGATTCCTTCGTTGATTCTTTTTACTTTTGAAAGTCAACCCTGCTTAGCATATTCCTTTGCAATCACCATTGTTGTCTTTTGTCTTGCAATAAGCTTTGACTATTTTTATTATAATGATTTAATCTAATTTCTTCATATATTTCAAAAGAAAAATTTGTAAGAGTTTTGACTGATTTTTTTAATGAATTAATGTTTTATATATTATTTTTGTATAAAGAAGTGTATTAATGAATATGGATAAAGTGATATCAATTTCAAAGTTTGTATAAGGTCAAGCTTTAAATGAATATATGAAAATACAAGTAACAAAAATAAAATCAACAATTAGAAATTTTTTGTGTGGTACAAGATAAAAAATATTTTTATAATTATAATGGTGAAATTTGTTTATCATGTTAATTTCTATGAAGTTTTCTGTCCATTTTGAAAAAATTGTTTAGTACAATGATTTATTGATACATGTTATAATATTGGAAGAAGTTAGACCCTTCTATTGTTATTCACCCCTTACATTCATTATCATACATTTTTCTATTTTTTGTTTTTAGATGTATTCTAATACATTCACTCAAATTATCCATTTATTATGTTTATCCATTAATTTTATTTCTAGATATTCCATTGTCATATTCATTCTATTTACATTTATTCATTTATCAACCTAACTAATTTAATTTAGCCCACCTGAGTAGCAGAGTTGACTTGGGCCGTGGGTTTGCTCCCCATAGGTCTCGGGTTCAACCCCTTGCTCTTGCGGTTGACCGGTGGGCTTGTATGCGGGCTATGGCATCCACCCGCAGGGGGCTAGTCACGGAGATACAGGTATGGGCTGAGTCACAAAGACACCCTTGCTGCATAAAAAAAAAAATAAAAAAATTTAGATAAATACATGCTTATTGATTACAATTATTTCATTTTTTAATTAATAATGAAGATTTTTTTTGAAGAAACCTCAATACTCACAAATAAAACATAGAAAAAAACAACCATACAATCACATTAAAACAAAACAACAAAAGTAGGTCCAATCTTCAACTAAAAATTGCAGTTATTTTCATTACAATTATTAAGATGGACCTTAACCATGTTGACATAGGGTTGTCAAATGCATTGTAATATTTATACAGATAAAATGGTTTTGGATAGTAGTGGTTGCCTGTTGGGTTGGGGATACATTTGAAATAGTTTATTTCATAAGGTTGCTGTCCTTGAATTTCGTATGGATTTCCTGAACAGAGAAAAATCTGGCCAACTAATACATTATGTTCCCAGGATTCAATCGACTTTTCTAAAATGTAAAAAATTGGAATTTAATTATTTTCCATAAGATGAACTACTTTTCAAAGTTCTTTGATTTCTTACACGTTTTTCAGTTGCTTAGTCAATTTAACCTTTCATTCAACCAAATAATTCAGCTCGTATATATTAATAAAATGTCTGTCCACCTGCTGCACAATTTTAAATTCAAAACAGGATGAAAGCAGTAGTCAACAACAAAACTGCATCCTCCTATATATCTATCGATAATCATGACCCTAAGGGACTCAAATCAATTGCAATTGGCTTCCTCGCCCACACTGCTATAATGTCTTCAAAGGGGATCTCGGATGAAATAAAGAAAGTGGGCGTGATTGGAGCAGGAGCAGCAGGGCTTGTAGCTGCCAAGGAACTCAAGAGGGAAGGATTTGAGGTGGTGGTATATGAGCAGAATGCAGATGTGGGTGGCATTTGGATATATAATCCAGATATTGGGGATGACCCACTTGGATTGGAGATAATAGGGCCCAATCAGGGGACAATATATGAATCTCTCAGAACAAATCTGACCAGAGAAGTCATGGGCTATATGGATTACCCTTTTCTGGTCAAGGAGGGGAGGGACCCAAGAAGGTTCCCTGGTCACGAAGAAATTTCATTGTACCTTAAGGATTTTGCAAGGCACTTTAATTTGGTTGAACTTATTAGGTTAAATACAAAGGTGGAGTATGTTGGGATGGTTGGTAACTGCCAGGAACGGGGTATGAATGGCGAAGGGGACTTTGGTATGGATGGGGATCCAATGGATGAAAGAGTCCAGTGGGTTGTTAGAGCAGGAAGCTCGGGTGCGGTGGAAGAAGAAGTCTTTGATGCAGTGGTTGTGTGCAATGGTCACTATAGGCAGCCCATAATTGCTGAAATTCCAGGTAAATTCCTTCAACATTGATGGGCTAGATTATGTTTTCTGATTTTGTTTGTGGTGCTGCAAATGGTAATTCAGTTGGATTCATCAGTTGGGTGCTCTTTTGGATTTCTGCTATGTATTGTTCTGATTCGATTCGAATGAACTGATCTTTGCTCTGTTTTATTCTGGTTTGATTCAAATGAGCTGACTGGCAGACACTTTGGAAAGGAGTGTGAAATTATTTCTTGTTCTAGGTTATTTTTCTGTGTGTCTAGGTGGACCAAAATCATAGGAATTGAACTAACACTTTTTATAAAACTGAATTTCCAATGTTTCCTGAAATAGAAAACATTTTGAGTGCAAATTATGTCTAAATCAGTGTAAGTTCATGAAAAAACACTAGATTGTGTGTGGTTTGAAAAATGTCTACCAATCATAGTTATATGTGTTCAGCTCTTGTTGCGTTCTAGCACAATACCTGCTTGTTCAAGGTTAGGCTTATAGGCAATATAACAGAGGTATAAATGGTGGCTCACGGTAAGGATTGACATTGTTAACTCAATCAGAGATCTACTGGAGAGGCTGTGAAGGTGGTTGAACTCAATAGGTTAGGGAGGCAATGTAGGGGAATGTGCGTATAGTTGCTTTGGTTGTATCTGATGTATGATCTGAGGAAGTGGGTGGATGTGCGTGTAGATATAACTGTTTTGGTTTTATTGGGCTTATTTTCATGGGAAAGGAGCAGAGGCGCCTTTTATAAAGAGCTGGTGCTTTAGAGTCAATATACTGCATTAACATACTGATTATTTAGGCTCTTCTGAACAGGAGAATCTAAATATACAATTTGTTTGGTTTCATTTAAAGTTGAAATGGTTGTAGTTCAATTGGTTGAGTATAACTGTATAAGTGGTGAGGATGATGGTATGTTTCTTGATTATGTCATCTACCAAATTTCAAAACCCCCAGAGGTATGATATAAGGGATGAGGTTGAGATTGTGCCCCAGATGTCTTTAACGGAATGGATACCCTCAGTTCTTAACCCTTAATTGAAGAGGTACTAACATAAGCTCGATGTCCCATATCAGATAGCAAAACAAACTCTCACATCCTCCATTAAAAGTTGTTTTGAAAGAATATGCATATATGTAATTAGTTTGGTTGTGTTTAGGAGGTTTTCATGGGAAGCAGGTAGGGAATATTTAAGATGATTGAAAATGGGTGTGGATGATATGGAAATAAACTTCATTAAAGCAATGTCAGGCTATGTAGGTTTTGGTGACATGTCAGCCCTGGTCTCTGTGCTGCTTTTGATACTGTTTTCAGCAGAACCTTGTAAAGCCTTTCAAGGCCTGAAAATTCTACATCCATAAACATATAACCAAATATTATCTTAAGAGAAACAGCCTGCTTAAGGTGCCTTACCATAAGTGAGCCTTTAACTCCCTTTTAACATAAAAGTCTTCATAACTATCTCACTAAATCATCATGACTTAAATCCCCGAATACTAACTTTTTATTTGTGGCTGTGATTTCAATGGAAGACATGGTTGTTGTTCAACTTCACTTTTGTCTAGCATTTGAGTTTTCTTCTTTGGTGCCGGCCATAATCTCTTGATGCCATACAGTGATGTTCTGTTTGGCAGTTCTTCAATTTCAAGAACATGGCCTGGTTGGAACACTCTGTAAAGACAAGTTTGCAATGGAACAATCCTATGTCCGAGTACCATCTCCCGAGCAGTCTTCTAAATGAGGAAGCACCTCTTTGTTGGGTGCAAATTTTCTCCATAATCAGAATCACTGCCACTGCTTGATGCTTTTCTTCAATCAAGCCAATAGTACTGGTATTCATCTGTAACTTCTCAGCACTAGTTTTCATAGAATTTGTCTTTGATGCCAATCATGCAAGATCTGTACTTATCTCAACCATTGATGTACTAATATGACATCGTACTAAAAAACACCTTCTCAGAACAAATTTTCTGCTTGGATTGTATCATTGGAATATTCTCTTGTAAAATTTCTCTACTTGGCACGTTTCTACATTAAATAATGGATTGCCCTTTCTGGTTCCTTGCTACAGGAGCTCTTGAAACGTCATTACTACTGATAAGATTGATCTTTGACTTCTTGTGTTTCTATATTCCCTGCTGATTGGTCCTTCTGCCAGGATACATTGTCTATCCTCTTTTAGTTGTTTTTTCCTTGAAAAGTAATGGGCATTCAATGCCATTTACTTTACAGTACAAATCAAACAAAATTTTACATTATCTTCTTGATGTGCTCTGTATGACATTTCAAATACCAAATTCCTGACTTTTCTATCTCATTTCTTCTCGATTTTTCATCTTATAATCTATTGAACATTTTCACAACCATTTTCAGTTCCACACCAACTTCATTCTCATCCTCTAATTCTCTACCTTCCAATAATTTTTGTTACATTCTGCATCCAAAATATGGTTTATAGTTTCTTTATACCCTGCTGCTAGAGGTAGTGAACCAAATTCCATGTGTCATTTATTTCAATTACTTTTATCTTACTATCCATTGCATCAAACTACTCTTCTTTTTCTTAAGCTTCTTAAGCTTATTCAAAGGCATGTGGCTCATTATTTTTCATGATTTGAATCATCAATGAATAGTTCACTTTTAATTGTGACCTTGTTGTCATTTTATCGAAATTTGAATCCAACATAAAGGTTGATGTATGATTATTTTCTATCCTCCTTCGATTCTTTTATACTTTCTTATTCTTGCACTAGATGTTTCAAGTTCATTTTCTTTTTTTTCTTTTTTAACTGCATCAATCACTATCTCTTTTTCCTTTGATTCATTTTTTTTGGTATATTCTATTGCTTCAATAAATATCATATTTTTCCTATTGGATCATCCAATCTATATTCTTTATTTTGAAATCCATAACCAATAAATATGCAATTTAAGCCTTTGTCATTTTACTTAAACAATATTCATTTTGGTATGTGTGCATAAGCATCGCACCCAAATACCCATAAATGATTAACACTTGGCTTGATCCTAGACTATTATTGTTTAGTAGTCATTTATTTAACTAATTTCTAGGACTTATAATGAGAAGACATACTCTTGTGTACACTACTTCTGCCCAATAACTTTTATCCAAATTCTTCTAATTCATCATAATCCTTGTCATTTCAACAATTATCCTATTCTTTCTTTTAGAAACTCCAATTTCTTGTGGAGTGTAGGCAGTAGTGAACTTGTTATTGATTCCATAATTTTTATAAAAATCTAGAAACTAATTTGATTTGTACTCTCCTCCATTATCAGACCTTATCACTTTGATGTACTTACCACTTTATTTTTTAGCCAACCTCTTAAATTCTACAAATTTGTCAAATACTTATGATTTTGTAGCCAAACACTATACACATTTTTTTCTTGAGTAATCATCAATGAAGGTTAGAAAATTTATTCAGTGAAGGTGTTTTTGTAGGACCACACAAATCCATATGTATTATCTCAAGATGTTTCTTAGCTCTTATGGATTTATCAATTGAAAAATTATCTCCATGTTTTCAAACAATACATTCTTCACACACTTATTTTGTATCTTCAATAAAGGGTAGTCCTTCAACCATTTTAATCTCTTGAGTAAAATCAACCCATTGAAACTGAGATGATCATATATTTGATGCCACATTCTTCTATCACTCATTTCACTAATCCTTAATGCTTGGTTTCCATAAGTGAAATAGAGATGAAATATCCTATTAGCTATTATCTCTACTCTTCTAATAATTGCACCCCTTTTAATATTTTATTATGCACTCATTTTTATCAAAATTCATTTGATAAGTTTGGTATATAACATTTGTCTAATAGACAATATGTTATTTTTGAGTGTTGGAACAAATAATGTTTCATTGATATGTTTCACCTCACCATATTTTGTTGTAACTATAATATTCCCCTTGCTCTTACTTCCATGAGACTAACTATCTTCTAATACTATTGTACTACTTTTCATCCAAATTGATAATAAATTGTCATGTGAAGAACATCCAAAATCAATGTACCATTTATTATTCTCACTAACATTTGTATTGAAATGACAAATGAATAAAAAAATTTCAATAGTATTATGGGTCTTTTTTTTTGGTTTCGCCTTGTTTACTCTAACATGCATAGTGTCCAAACTAATTGCAATGAGAGCATTATATATTTCTTTTATTAGTCTCTCTCATTGTTTCTACCTCTTCCTCAAGTTATATTCCTCTAAAGTTGCTTCTTCCTTTGAAATTATTACCTCTTCCACTGAAACTACAAGATTCACCTTTGAATTCATTTTTAAGGCTATGGTCACCTTTATTATAATTCATGAAGAGTGCTTTTATTTTTCCTCTTATGTTTACTTTAGAGGAAAATGCTTCCTCTAAGCTTTCTTCATTAGTTTTTCATCTTTCTTCAATAGTTAACAAAATGCCACTCAGTTCATCTATTTGCATAATTATGAGATCTTGGAAATTTTAATTGTAGAGACCACACCATCAAATTTGGGAATCAAGATGTTCAAAATTTTCTCAATGAAATGCTTCTTATCCACATCTTCTCCTAAAAATTTCATTTGACTTATTAGACCTTCTACCTTTGTTAGAAAATCATTTACAAATTCACTAGTGGCCATCTTTACATTTTCAAGAAAAACCTCATTGTCTATGATTTGGCAACTTGTGCACCTTGATATGCATTATTAATTATTTTTAGTGCTTTCTTAAAATGAATAACACCACTTATTTTGGTTAAAATTTCTTAATCAATTGCACCTTGAATAAAAACAAGGCTACATTGTCTTCCTTTACATTTTCTTTATACTCCCCTTTTTGTTGATCATTTATAGGGATTCACGACCTTTCAAATTTGTGCAAGAAAACTCCACCTTTTTTGGGAACCTCTATTGATTCATAATAAAACTATTTCTCTATTTTAGATACCTAATAAATAAGTTCTTCTAGGTTTAAACTATTGCAATACTAGGGAGTATTCAACCTCAATTTATTGCTTATCCTTGACATTTCTATTAAAAATATTCTTTCTAGTTTATCCATTGGATCATCTAATTCTAATTATTAATCTTTTATTTCTTCGTCATCTTTATGTACTATTCTTTGTGGTGTCTCTATTGCATCTAACCTAGCTATAATCCCTCTTAACATCTTAGCTATATCAACAATTCACAATGCTCTATATCTTCCCCTATGTGCCATGTTATCCTCCCAAGCCCTCTATAGTTGCAATACTTCACACTCACAAAAAAATCATAGACCTTTTTCTCTGACACATGCTAACAAAGAATTGCTCTAATGCCACTTGGTATATTCAAGTTTGGAGAGACTAGTCAAAATCAACCTAACCATGTAGCTAAGATTGAAAAAATCACAAAACCACAAATAAATATTGTAGTTTTTGATGAAAAAATTAATGATAGGTTTTACTAATTACATCTATATTTCATTCAACATGCACATGAGAATGCAAATGCTTTAGGAATTCAAATCCTTCTATACTAGACCTGATATAATTTAAAATGTATTAATTAAATAAAAAATATCTCATACAAAATAATCACTTTAATATTAACTAATGGTTCACAACTCTCTTCTTAAAGCCTAATATACCAACTCTATTTTCAACTTTTGTTACGTACTCTTTTTCTTCTTCACCAAATTATCTTTCCATTCCTTTGTCTACATAATCAAATTACTTTTTTTCATCAAAATTATATTTCTCCTCTTTGAATTTTCCCTCTCTTCTCCCTCTAGCTTTTTGTCTTCTTTTTGTTGGTTTTTCCTTATCCTTCTCTACAACCCACAAATACTAAAACTACTCTAAAACCTTTGTAAAGTATTCACCAAAAATTCTTTAGGGTTTATACACATGGCCAACATTGAAGACATAAATTCTATGATAATTTTCAATGGCCAAGAATAATCATAGACACCCTTATGGCTAAGGGAAACCAATGGAAATCTGCCTTAGGGAAAATTATATCAAACAGCAACATAAACCAATGTCGTGAGCTCAGGGAAAATGAAGACTCATGACTATGAAAGGACACATTTCACCCCAAATAAATAAAGTAAAAATCTACTACTAATGTGGTTAAAACTAAAAAAAAAAAAGTAAATTACTAGAATAAATTATAATGAATAGTCAACAGTGATGTGTGACAAGCTCAACCAAGCTATGAAAAAGAGATTTTTCTTCTAAATTAGAAAATATAGCTGGTGAGATTTACTAACTAAACATATCTTTTGATTTTTGATTAAGTAGTGCTCTATGTCTAATTGATGTACAATCTAGCATTTGGGAATATTGAAACAACGCTAAACACTCTTAGCTAGTTTTGTGATCACAATGAAGCATTTTATAACATAATTTATGTCCAAGAGTATAAAATATCTTTTGTAGCTCACATAAAATCTTGTTGTTTTGCGAAGGAAATTCCTATCAATATTATATAGTAGCTCATTTAATCAAAAGATAGACTCATAGAATATTAAGTATGAGTCTAAAATAAAATCATGATGATTGGAATAATGTTTATCAAATGATTGAAGTAAAAATATATTGAAACCTTCATATATCTTAATTAAAGAAAGTAAGATAACATGAAATATAAAAAACTTAAATAAAATTGAACATAAAACTAAAAGAAAAAACTTCAATAATGTTTTTGGTGGTGCAAGACTACATATGAGCATAATTGCTTCTACATCAAAAAATGTGTGATCATAACTTAATATTTTAGTTTTTAAAGCCATAATCTCTAAATTTTAAGAAGGAAATGAATGCGCACACACACAATAAAAGAGATTTATGATAAATATTACTTTACAATTAACCTATTTTGACTAAGGTATCAATGTGTTTCTTTTAACTTGGATAGAATCATTATTGAATATGGATCTCTTAGGTGGTATTTTTATTCTGGAAGAATCCAATATTGTTATTTCATAGAATACTTGCTTTAGATCTAATTGTAGACTAGTTCTCTAAAATGTCAAGATTATGGTATTAATGATTAGTTCAAATTACATAATGTCATATAGACTGAAAAAGGGACACTACTAATCCCCACAAATATAATTTTTTCCCTACCAACTTTATCAAAAAATTGAAATAGACTCTAAAAAATTGATCTAACAACTTTAAAACTATTTCTATAACAACCAAATATTATATATAATTTAAAATGGACTAACCAAAAAAATGAACCAGAAGTAAGTTACCATATAGCACAAGTGAAAAGCTATCAAAAAAATAAAAAACAAAGAATCCTAAAAATAAATAGTGACCAAAGTAAACACCCATGAAAGGGAGTTAGTGATTATCATTCGAGTTCACTCTCCAAAATGATAAATTAACACCTCATAACCCTTTCGTAACACCTTTTTAAAGTAGAAATAATGAGAAATCATGCCCAAGATACCAATAACCTCTATGCAAAGAAACCCACAAAAGAAAACACAATAAAAATTATCCTTTCTCCACATGCATGATAATGGATAACCACCTTGTAATCTACCACCAAAATGGATAAATTCATGGTCACACATGTGGAATGAATTAAATCTTGTGTAAGGTGTGTTCTCATTATAAAAAAAATCGAGGTGCTCATAATAATTTTGGTTACACATACTTTGGACTAAATATCAGCTCCTTCCAAATGAAAAATATCTACATCCTTAATGAGATATTTTCACCTTATATGGATAAATAAAAACTAGAAATGGAATCACAATCTTTGGATTTTTTTCTAATCTATCAACTAATAAATTCACTTCTCTATAACAATGTTTGTATTCAAACTCTATGAATGAGTTATGTTCTTTTGTAAATATATTTTGATTTTTTAACATCAAGGAGGGGTGATTTTTTTATTAAATCAAGGAAATGTTACAAAGCAAGGGCCTTAAATAGCCCTATCAAGTTCCACCAAGTGATCCAACTATTGAGACATATCCGAGGGTAGTTGACCACGATCCACCAAATTCCAATCAAGAATATGATCAGAAGCCCATTTAGCCAAACAATCAATAACACTATTCCATTCTCTAGGAATATGAGTGAAAGTAATATAATCCAGAGAAGTAGAGAGAGTGATAATTTTTTCAACAATCAAAGCCAACTGCTAGGTCACATCATCTAAATGTCGCCTATTCAATAAGTTCACCACAACCTGGGAGTCAGACTCACATGTGATCCTTCACCATCCCAATTGGTTGCCCCGCTCCACAACCAATAACATGGCCTAAGCCTCCATTAAATTAATAGTATGAAGACCCTTATAAACAAAGAAGATAAAATGAACATCTCCAAAGCTATCCTGACCAACACCCCCAATGCCAGCATGACTCGGATTTCCTCAAGAAGACCCATTCGAGTTAATTTTTAGGACCCCATGAAGAGGAGGGGACCATCTTCCCTCCCTATTCATCTTCGGGGTAGGATGTCTAAACCTGTTGCACATGAACTGCCATTGTGGAGGAGGAAGATGAAGACGATTACAACACCCAACATCATGAGGGTCAACTGACACAATCATATCACACTTAGCAATAATAGTTTCCCCTAAAGAATGCATAATTTTATGCCACAAGTGAGGGGCCATCACCAACTTATCCTATAAAATCTGCCTATTCCTCTCTAACCAAAGGTTCCAGATGATAAAGGAAGGGCCAAGAGCCCAAGCAACCTAAAGAAAGGAGGTAGAAACAAGGGCCCTGCCCCACTACTCCCGAAAATCCACCAAAGAGGAAACATGCCAACAAGCCGTATTCCACACCCCCACTAGAAATGCCAGATCTCCCAAGCATAAGAACATTGGAAGAAGAGATGGGAGACACTCTCTTCATAGCCACGACACAAAAAACACATAGAAGGGCCTTGGAAACCACGCTTACATAAATTATCCCAAGTAAGACACCGATTTTGAGCCACTAACCATATGAAGAAGTTGTACTTGGGCCATCATAGCTTGTGCCAAACTTGCTTCCACCAAGGAACCTCAATATCCCCAAACAACTGCCTACCCAACTGCTTATACCCAACAGACATAGAGTACTTTTCAGACAAATCCGAACCATCCCAAGCCAAGACATCAAGTCCTCTCAAAGAATTACAAGCACGGGAAGCCAAAAGCTAGGAAAGATCACGCCTATCCTGCTTAGACCCTCCAGGTGGCCATTGAGAAGGATGCTTCCAACAAAAACTTACAGTCGAACCACAATTTTTCACCACCTTATAATGCTCCATAGTATCCCAGCCAGCCAAAATAAAAACATCACAAAGGCAGTGGAGGTGAGGAAAATAAGAAAGAATAGGAGGGTGAGCATCCCAAGAATCTGACCAAAAAAGAGCTTGTGACTCAGAATGACAGATCCAAAACAACGTACCCTTAATCAACTGCCCCCCACTTTCAAAGTATGCCAAATCATAGAACCACTCCCTTCCAGAGGATAGCGAGGAACCTCAAAATAAGCAACACCCCGAAGATATTTATGGTTGAGAATACCAGCCCATAATTGATGTTGATTGGTACACCATCACCAATAAAGCTTGGTAGTAAGAGCTTTCCCATTCAAAATCACAGAGCGTAAACCAAGACCCCCCTCCTACTTTGGTCTACACACATATTCCCACTTAACAAGGCTCCATTTTGAAGACAAAAAATTACCTCTCCAGAGAAACTGTCGTGAAAGAGCATCAAATTCCTTAAGGAAATACATTGGAGCTGCTTGAACAAAGCACTTGTAGGTGGGTAGGGCCTAGATAATAGACTTGAGAAGAGTCACTCTAGTCGTAGTAGACAACCACTGATGAGTCCAATGAGTAACCTTTTGCCTTAGCTTATCAAGCAACAACTACGAGGAGGACTTGGGATGACGACCAATAGCAAGAGGAATACCCAAATAGACAAAGGAAAGAGATCCAATTTGAAACCACAGAATAGCTGCAATCCGCCATTGGATAGCTTGAGGAGTATTAAAGAAGAAGATAGAAGACTTATTTTCATTGACTTTCTGGCCCGAAGCCGCAAGGTAGAGATCCAAAGCTTGCTTGAAGGATTCAGCCTCCCAAATACGAGCCACACCCATACCATAAGAGAGGTGTCATCCACAAATTGGAGATGAGAAAGTGTTGGCAAGCCCATCCCCCACTGCCACCCATGAATCAAGCTTTGAGAAACCCGAGATTTAAGAAGTCGACCTAGCCCCTCCACCATTATAATAAAAAAATAAGGAGAGAGTGGATCGCCCTGACGAAGGCCCCTAGTAGCCCCAAAAAGCTCAGAAGGTTCACCATTCACAATAACCGAAAAAGAGGAAGAGGTCACACAACTCAATATCCAGCTCACCCAATTAGAGGAAAAACCAAAGGCCAACATAATCTTTTGGAGAAAATTCCATTTAACTTTGTCATAAGCTTTGGCCATATTAGCTTGATAAACATAGACCTATCCTTAGAGGTTTTCATGGAATGAATGACTTCAGATGCAACCACCACCCCATCCAGAATTTGACGACCCGCCACAAAGCTGCCTTGCTCCTCAGAAATGATCACAGACAGACAAGTTTTAAGCCTTTCAGCAATCAATTTTGTAATAATTGTTAGTGTTTCTTAGATCAGATTGAATAATGAAAGCACTTAAAAGAATTGCAACACATAAGACAATGAACACACAAAGATACCCTGGGAAAACCCTCCTCTTGAGGGAGAAAAACCCAGCAATGAATCTCTTCTATAATATAGAACAATGGTAGAAGTCTGCTTACAACTCAGGCCCAACAATGGCCAATAATGAATGCAATGAGGTCGCACCTCTTCTAGATACACAAGATACAAATGAATATGTTCTTCCTTGAAATCGGACCTGCTCTTCTAAGGTGCGAATTCTGCTCTTGAATATAAATGCGAACTTGCTTTTTGATGAATGTTTAACAATGACAAACTGACCTTGTATTTATACAACACAAGGTGCCTCTTCATTTAGGTCGGCCTTTCTTGGAAAACATAATAAATGATAAACAATTAATATATCTTGGAGACGGCTCAAGGTGAGACAAGGATAGGCGAGCTATAAGGGTTGGCCCTTAGCAAGTATAATGTATGATATAAATTAAATAGCCTAGAGGCTATAGATTTAATTTATTCTTTTCTTCTTGGGAAGTGCAGATCGAAGCTACTCAATAACATCAACACTCCCTCTCAGCTAGGGATGAACTTCCATCTGCACAAGACACATTATATTAGAATGAAAACAAAATAGAATATCACCTAAATGTGATATTAACCATTATGGCTACTTCCATAGATGGTATAAATAAAATCATCACGGATTCCCTCACATGATGCTGTCATGGAGTCACACACATGACATCCACCATAGCTTCTCCCAGAGGGTGGAAACAAGGGCTTTCACCCCAAATCTCTCTCAATAGAGAATTGCATTATCAAGGGCTTACACCTCAACTCTCTCTCAACAGAGAATTGCATTATCAAGGGCTTGCACCTCAACTCTCTCTCAACAGAGAATTGCATTATCAAGGGCTTACACCTCAACTCTCTCTTAGCAGAGAATTGCATTATCAAGGGCTTACACCTCAACTCTCTCTCAACAGAGAATTGGATTATCAAGGGCTTGCACCTCAACTCTCTCTCAGCAGAGAATTGTATTGTCAATCAAGGATCACTAATTACTGAGACTCTTTCTCAGTCAAGGCTGCATTCTCCACCATACCAAGTTTCTCTAGAAGTACACAAACTTAATCCTGGTGAGAGGCTTGGTGAGAATGTCTGTTGTTTGCTCTTCAGTGCTGATATACCTCAATTGTATAGATTTCCTTTATACCATATCTCTAATATAGTGGTACTTGATCTCAACATGTTTTGTTCTGTCATGAAACACAGGATTGACAGAAAGCTTCACACAGCTTTGATTATCACAATGTATAATAGTAGGCTCCATTGATTGTCCAAATAATCTTGCAAGGAGCTTACGAAGCCACATTGCCTCACGAGCTGCCACACAAGCTGCTATATACTCTGCTTCAGTTGTACTCAAGGCCACTGAAGACTGTTTCCTGCTACACTAGGAGATCATAGCAGTCCCCAAACTGAAGCAATAACCAGAGGTACTCTTCCGATCTGAGACACATCCTGCCCAATCAGAATCAGTAAAACCATGCAGCTCCAAATTCACATTTGAAGAATATCTCAAACCATATCCAATTGTGCCACATAAATATCTCAGGATATGTTTAGCTGCTACAAGATGTATTTTCTTTGGTTCACACATAAACTGGCTAAGTGCACTCACTGCATAGCAGATATTAGGTCTAGTGTTAACTAGATACATCAATGAACCAATCAGCTGTCTATACATCATAGAATCCATTGGTTCTGAACTAGCTGTAGCCTCTTTCAACTTATCTAGATTAGTCTCCATGGGTGTAGACATAGGTTTGCAGTCAATCATACCAAACCTTTTGAGAATGTCAACAGTATACTTGCCTTGACTTAGAATCATCTCATCTGGCTTTTGGAAAACTTCTAAGCCAAGAAAGTAATGCATAAGACCTAGATTCTTCATCTCAAACTCTGAAGCTAATTCCTCTTTGCATTTTAGAATTAGATGTTCTTCACCAGTAATGATCAAGTCATCAACATATAAAACCAAAATCAATGCTTCACCATTTACTACCTTGAAGTAGAGGTTAGAATCTCCATCATTCTTTGAGAAACCTAGACTTGAAAGATACTAATCAATTCTTTCATACCAAGCATGAGGAGCTTGTTTAAGACCATACAAGGCCTTCTTCAGCTTGCAAACATGAGACTCATTCCCATGAACCTCAAATCCTTCTGGTTGCTCAATGTAAACCTCTTCTTCTATTACACCATTCAGAAAGGTTGTCTTTACATCCATTTGGTGAATCTTCCATCCTCTAGATGCAACAACTGCAATGATGGTTTTGACAGATGTGTAACGAGCCACAGGAGCAAAAGTTTCTTCATAGTCCACTCCCTCTTTTTGTGAGAACCCTCTAGCCACAAATCTAGCCTTGTGCTTCTCGATGTTCCCATCAGCTGCATGCTTGATATTGAAGAGCCACTTAGAAGACACCACAGATTTGCCTTTGGGTCTAGGAACTATATCCAAAACATCGTTCTTAAGTATGGACTGATATTCCTCAGACATGGCATCTTTCCATACTTGTTGACTAGAGGCTTCTTCAACATTTGAAGGCTCTGACTCAATAAACTGACTCATCAAGGTGACATAACTAGAGAACTTGTGAGGTCTCTTGCTTTCTCTGAAAGCTCCTCTTGGAGCTGCAAAAATTTCTGCTTCCTGCATTGTCCTACGAGCCCAAAGAGGTCTTTTCTTTCCAATCACAATGTCTAGAGGCCCATCAGTAGGATTCAAAGGCTCAGCTAGATCAATATCTTCTTTAGGTTTTGTATCCTCCTTCAGATTCTCTGGAATATGGTCAACTTCCATATCTTGAGGAGGTTCTTCTTCATCAATCTCCATAGGAGTGCCTTTGGATCTTCTGTAAGCAACATCTTCCTCAAATGTGACATCTCTACTAATCTCAATAGACTTCTGTCCTGGAATGTATATCCTGTAAGCTTTTGATGTCTCACTGTAGCCTACAAGAATTCCTTTCTTCCCAGAAGGTTCTAGCTTTGTTCTCTTTTCCTTTGGAATATGAACATAGACTGGACAGCCAAAGATCCTCAATTGACTAACTTCAGGCTTCACGTCTGAGAATGCTTCTTCAGGAGTTTTATTCTCTAAGATCCTATGGGGACTCCTGTTTTGAACATAGACGGTTGTTCTTGATGCTTCAACCCAAAGAGAGATTTGTAAGTTTTGATCATGGATCATAGCTTTCACTGCTTCCACAATAGACCTATTCTTCCTTTCAGCAATACCATTTTGTTGTGGATTATAGGGAACACTGAACTCCCTCTTAATCCCTGCTTCAATACAAAAGTCACGAAATGTGCCAGAAGTGTATTCTCCACCATTATCGGATCTCATACCTTGATCCTTTTCCCAAACATATTTTCAATCTATGCTTTGAATTCTCTGAATCTTTCTAATACTTCTTCTGATTCTTTAGATCTCAAGAAATAAATCCAAGTCTTTCAAGAGTAATCATCAATGAAAATGATATAATACAAGAAACCACTAGATGATGCAATAGACATTGGACCACACAAATCAGAATGAATGAGATCAAGAATACATTTAGATCTACTTTCACTAGAATGAAACGTACCTTTTGTGTTCTTGCCTAGGGCACATCCCTTGCATGTACCTTCATGTTCTTGATCGAATTTCGGAAGACCGGTGACCATCTTCTCCATGATAGGTAGAGCATGAAAGTGAATGTGAGCCAATCTTCGATGCCAAAGATCACACATGCTAGTACTGTTATGCACAAGCGCTTGAAGAGGACGAGTGCACCGCCTGTAAAGACATTCATGTCTAACTCCAATCACTTGAGCAGTTTTGAAGTTGGAGTTCTTTGCCCATATAAGAACTTTGTCTTTAGAGAAGGCAACTTGATAACCCTTGTCTTCTAACGCTGAAATTGAAACAAGGTTCCTCTTTATCCCTAGCACGAACAGTACATCATTCAACTCCAAAGAAATCCCAAAAGCGAAGTGAAGAGTGGAATTTCCAATCCCTTTTACAGAATATCTAGCATCATCTCCAATAACAACTTGATCACTAGAGTTGCTTTCCACTAAGTTTGAAAGGTGACCCCTGTAACCGGTGATGTGCCTAGAAGCACCACTATCAATCAGCCAAGTGTTAGAGTCAGTAGAAACATTGCTAGACAAGGCTGAATAAAACAGATAATCACTGGAGTCCTTTTGTGGAGT
The DNA here is from genome assembly GCA_007115665.2 of Sequoiadendron giganteum. NCBI lineage: Eukaryota > Viridiplantae > Streptophyta > Pinopsida > Cupressales > Cupressaceae > Sequoiadendron > Sequoiadendron giganteum. The sequence continues at coordinate 66,067,663 of CM021100.1, read as the reverse complement.
GACTTCTTCAACATCTGCAATGGCAACTTGATGCTTAGGTCATTGAGGACAAACCCTCACAAAGTGACCATACTTATCACAACGAAAACATTGAATCTTGGACATGTCTCGTTTCCTTTTGAAGGCAGGAGCATCATCATTTCCATCTCCTCAATTCCTCTTGAAGAATCCTTTCTTAAAGCCTTTTCCTGTGTTTGATGAATGAGAGGCAAGAACTTGTAAATCTTCATTCTTTGAACTTTGACCAATTCCCCTTGCTGTTAGTCTTGACTCCTCTTGAATGCAGTCAATCCTCAATTGATCAAACTTGGGAAGTTCAGATCTTGCATTGATTCCTTGAATGAACGCCTCCAATGAAAGCGGAAGACCATTGAGAGCAAGCATAGTCAGGTCTTTATCATCAATCATGTGGCCAATAGTAGAGAGTTGATCTTTTATCTCTGAAATCCTCATGAAGTATGAAATAACAGATTCTCCTTTCGTCATTTTCACATGATGAAGTTGTTGCTTTAGTGCAAGGGCTCGACTAGTGTTGTTGATTTCGTACATCTCTTCCAAGGTTGAAAACATCTCTCTTGCTGTATCCAACTTGAAGACAATCGGTACAATATGATCCTTGATGGAATCAACCAATGCTTTCTTTTCCCTAGTGTCTTTCTTCCTCCATTGCAGCTTCTCTTCTTCCTCCTCAGGTTCAGGAACTTTTGTTTTCACAAACTCAGCCAAATCATTCTCCTCCAATGTTAGCATGATCCTGAACCTCCATGATGTGTAGTTCGATACTCCTTCGAGTCTATCCTCGATTTTCAGACCGTTCACCATCTTGAAATTTGAAATAGGAGATAGACTGAAAAAGATTAGAGTGCTGCAAACTAAATCTAATCACAATCTTTTTCACACCCGCTCTGATACCATGTTAGTTTTTCTTAGATCAGATTGAATAATGAAAGCACTTAAAAGAATTGCAACACATAAGACAATGAACACACAAAGATACCCTAGGAAAACCCTCCTCTTGAGGGAGAAAAACCCAGCAATGAATCTCTTCTATAATATAGAACAATGGCAGAAGTCTGCTTACAACTCAAGCCCAGCAATGGCCAATAATGAATGCAATGAGGTTGCACCTCTTCTAGATACACAAGATACAAATGAATATGTTCTTCCTTGAAATCGGACCTGCTCTTCTAAGGTGCAAATTCTGCTCTTGAATATAAAATGCGAACTTGCTTTTTGATGAATGTTTAACAATGACAAACTGACCTTGTATTTATACAACACAAGGTGCCTCTTCATTTAGGTCAGCCTTTCTTGGAAAACATAATAAATGATAAAAAATTAATATATCTTGGAGTCGGCTCAAGGTGAGACAAGGATAGGCGAGCTATAAGGGTCGGCCCTTAGCAAGTATAATGTATGATATAAATTAAATAGCCTAGAGGCTATACATTTAATTTATTCTTTTCTTCTTGGGAAGTGCAGACCGAAGCTGCTCAATAACATCAACAATAATCTTGTACACCACATTATAGAGCGCAATAGGCCGAAAGAGATCAAGCTTTTCAACACCTTCCTTCTTAAGAATGAGAACCATAAAAGTAGCATTCAGGACACGAAGCATTTGCTTACTATGAAGAGACTCCTGAACCACCTCCAACAAATCCAGCTTCACAACATCCCAATACTCCTGGAAAAATTCAACAAGGAAACCATCAAGGCCAAGAGCTTTCCCCTTATTCATCCCAAACACAACCTTCTCCACTTCCAACAAAGTCATCGGGAAAATAAGAGAAGCATTCAACTCATTAGAGATCAAAGAAGGAATGTAAGCAAGGACCACATTCTCATCAGCCTCAATAGGAAGAGAATCCTTAGTGAATAGATTAGAGTAGAACTGGTGAGCTTCTCTAGACAAAGCCTGTTGTGAAGAGATCGAAAGACCCTCATAATTAATAAGAGAATAGATAAAATACTTATTCCGATGAGCTTGCACCGAATGATGGAAAAATGCAATATTCCTGTCACCCTCTTGAAGCCAATCAATCCTAGCCTTTTGTTTCTAGAAAATCTCCTCGCGAAGCTCCCATTCCTCCACCAATTTCAGAGCTTGGGCCTCAACATGCCCCAGAGCCTCTGAGAATCCCAAATCCCGAATCTGGCGAGTAATAACAACAAGGCGATCCTATGCTTCTCTTTTCCTGGCCCAAAAATTATCAAAACATGACCTATTCCATCGCTTAAGATGATACTTGACATATTGTAGCTTCTTAATGAGAGAATACATAGCCGTACCATATGCAGGGGCTCCATCCTGCCACCACTGAGCAACAAGATCACCCAAAGACGAATTAGACAACCACATAAGCTGGAATTTGAAAGGTGGATTCTTTGGATTTGGAAAAGTTGAAGCCAAAAACTTAACTGGCCAATGATCAGAGCCACACCAATCAAGGATCTCAGAGAAAATGACCAAGTACCTCTAACCCAAGAGCTAGAGACAAGGAAACGATCAAGCCATTGGGAAATCGCTTCAGGCCCACTCCGTCTATTATTCCAAGTGAAAATTCCATTAGAGGGTTTAACATCAACAAGGGTAAGAGAGTCCACATTAGTCCAAAGCAGATTTGAAGCAGGACCAAGCCTAGGCAACCCTCACCTTTTCTCCTCCAAGCTCAACACATAATTGAAATCACTAGCTAAGATCCAAGGAAAAAAAGGTGCACAAGACCTAACATGCCTGATATGAGCCCAAAGCTGGATTTTACCACGAATGTCAATCGAAGCATAAACATTAGTAACCAAAATAGTTTCACCAGATTCAAAAATCGAGGCCACCACAAAAATAGAAGACTGGCTTGAAATCCACCAAAGAGGAACAACCTTATGAGGATCCCAGAAAAGAGCCAAACCTCCAGAGGTTCCCCTAGACCCAATACACTGACACTGGCCAGAAAACCAAATACGAGGAGCTTGTTGAAGCATGGGGTCCACTTGAAGCTTAGTCTCCTGAAGACAAAAGATATTTGGAGAATGAACAACAATCAAATCTTGAATAGCCTTTTGATGGGAGGTGCTATTCAACCCCCTTGCATTCCATGACAAAATAATCATGAGGAAGGTTGAGAGAAGTGGACCTCCTGGGTCTTAACAAAACCAAATTCTACCAACAAATCCCCAGTAGATTTAAGCTTGTCCACATCCTTTTTACTACCAGCTTTCAAAGAATTTTCAAAATGCCCCTTCTTGAGAGGGCATTGCAGCACCCCCAAAGCAAGAGACAATCCTCGAACTTTACCTGAAGAGAACACCGCCTTAGCTAAATCCGCTAAAATGATATCATCTTGCACATCCACCGAGGCCCTAGGAGGCTTAGCCGTCCCCTACCTCAAAGCCGAAGAAATATTTTGGACAACAATTGCCTGCTCCAGCCCTGTATCCAGCCCTACATCCATACTAGTGGCCCTAGAAGAAATCTCAACAGGAATCCCTTCCTGCAAAGCCTAATTATCTAGGACCTCAAATTGATTGAAACCTTGATCACTCTGTCTGTCCTTATAGGCCCGCTTTTGAACCCCCTCCCTTTAGATTTCTACTTAATAGGAAGAAATCCATCCTTATCAGGCCCACCCTCAACCACAAGCGCCTTGCCTTTATCCACCTTCTCCGCCGAAGGCCTAACAGAAGGAGAAGAAGAAGCTCCTGCTGTTTTGGGTGCCCGAGAACATTGATGTTGAAGGTGTCCATACTCGTGATAAAAGCGACAATGAAAAGGAATGGAATCATAATCTAACGACTGAATCCATGAGGCAGAGCTAATACAAATTTCCAAAGAGTCTAGAAAAGGGTTATTTAAATCAATTTCAACACAAATGCGAGCATAAGAGAATACCTTTTTATCCAAAGTAATTTTAGAAATGGCAGCCAACTTCCCCAACAAAGTAGCAATCCGGTGCAGAATATCCTCCCTCTAAAACTCCAACGACAGCCATGGAAGATGGACCCAGACAAGAACCTGAGTAGGTAGATCCTCTGCTGCATTAAAACCTCCATGCCAAGGCTTAATGAACAAGCCCACATGATTGTAAAAATATGACCCTCCCTCAAAAACACGATTACGATATGAGATGCAAGAAAAATCCACCATGAAATAGCCATTCACAGCCACCAAAAGATCAAAATCACCTTCAACCTATCAGGTCCGATAGATTCAAGACTCTAATATTGAGAGAGGGACACGAATATCCAAGAACTTATAGATCATAACATTTTGGCTCCAATAATCTATATCCTTTTGAACCGACTTAGGAGAAATAACCAGAACAGGGTGATCTTGACTCCATGACAAGCACCCGCTCACTTTTTTGAGCTTAGAGCTCTCCCCTCCAAAAGATGAATCCATATTTTGTGCATGCATGGCCACCGAAAAAGATTGAGATGGCCTTGGCCTAGCGATCACCAGGCTTTTGGAAGCCTCTTCCATACCCCCACACCAAACCATTACACCCAACCTGCACCGTTCCACCCCCTCCAAACCCACACTGCATCCACCAATCTGAGATGGCCTTGGCCCAGCAATACCAAATTCCAAGAACGAAGGGAAGCAAAGGAGGCCAAAAATGACATAAGTTACATGCAGCAACAAAAATAATAAGGTCGACCATAGCCATGACCGACAACCCAACAACTCCCTCCCCCACACTCTCCAAACACCCTAACCTAAGAGCACACCAAACAATACGCAAAAACCCACACCCAACAAGTGAACAAAGGCATGCAAGCATGGCATAGCCTCATGCAGGCCTCAGCCTGCCCAAGCTAACAGGCTCCTACAACAACGCCATCATCTATCAAATATATATATATTTGTTTTTTATACTAAAGATTTGATTGATCATGGTCTGTTAGCTTGTAGGAATATAAGTAGTTTGAATTTTTTAATTTTCTACCACTCATCTTAGATAGTCTCAAATAGTTTTGCCCTTTTGTAAATATATTTTGATTTTCTAATAAATAATTAACTTTTTGGAGTTCTATACTAAATATTTGATTGATCATGGTCTATTAGCTTGTAGGAATATGAGTATTTTGGATTTTTTAATTTTCTACTACTCATCTTAGATAGTCTCCCTTGTTTCATATTGTGAATGTGTGTAATCTCATCTTCTTATGCCCCCTTGATTAAAAATTAGATAATATGTTTATAATGAATACTCATTGGAATAAATTTTAATTAATTTCATTTTATTAAACTAATATGTCCATGTACATAAGTTGAGACAAGCCTGCCACAAGCATGCATGTCTTTGTAGTGGAGAGTTGGTTGTGTGCTATAGAGAAAACTGGCAAGCCATCCTTCATTGGTTCTCATTTGACCACCCATTTCGTTTATTTTTATAACCTTTCCCCCCTCCTAAATCTTTTCTTCCTTACCATTTTTCTTTACTAGTTATAATAGGATAGGATAGATGTTAGCATAGTTCACTATTCTACATCATCTATAGTTGTAGTGTGTGTGTTTAGTTAGTCTAGTTTGAAGTGTAAAATAGAAGATGAACTCAACCTTCTTTGAAGGTAATGTATGAGACATTTTAAATCAATCTAATTTTTTGCAAATGAAATTTAAAATCTCATAAATTAATATTCAACAAAACACAAAGAAATTGAAACCCCCAAATTCCAAGCCCTGGTTGCAATGTGCAATTGGAAAATCTTTGAATTAAAATATGGGAAATTAATCTATTACAATCCAATCATGGAATAAGGTTGTAACAAGCCATAAACAAACCCTTGGAAATCACATACAATCTGATTTGTGGCAGCAAATCAAAGCCTAGAATCAATCTTCTCTCCAACACCTACAACTTCAAACCACTTCACAATCAAAGTCTTCAATCTGCATAACTTGTGTTGATTTTTCCTCTGTCAACAGTCACAACTTTGTCAATCCATCAATGGAATCACTATCTGAAGGTATGCTATGGGGTGCTGCCACAATAATGGGTTACACTTTTTGGGACATCTTGATTTTTTCCTGAAATCACATATTTTTGGAAAATATAATGATTTAAGACTTCAAAGGTTCCATTTAAATGATTTTTACTAAAGAGGGTTTGATCAACGCCCCTTAGATCAAACCCCCTTGGATAGAACCCCATTAGTCTTAAACCATACCTATAATGGGGTCTCCTCTACACCTATCAAAATGTTGATAAAAAACCACTTTTGATTTACCTTTTGGGTGATCAAACGAATTAATTTAAAATTTATGTTTTGTAAGTATGTAGCCCTTATTATAAGCTTCCCAAAATGTATAATTTTAAATATATTCAATTTGATTATTATATTTATTTTTAATTTCTTGTGAATGTAGGTTTTTCAATGAACATCAAGTTCTTTGTTTCACACATAAAAAAAATAGGAAAATAGAGAAAAAAAAATTCTAAAAAATACACGTGCACTAGGTATTGATGTTCTTATTCTAACAAAAAAAGAATAAGTTAATTCAAATGCATACACAAAAAGTTATGTGGACCGAAGTACACCTCTATCCAAATTATAATTACTCTAACTTGAAAAATTAATTAAAAAAATAAATGTAACAAAAGATTATAAAAAAAAATTATGCATTAGATATTGGTGTGAAAAAATTGTATTTTAAAAATTAGAATTGTATCCTTTCTATAAAAAAAGTTATGCGGTCTGAAGTAAACATCACATTTTTAAAATTTTGTTTAATAAAAAAATAAGTTATGAAAAATTACATAAAGGATTCAAAATTTATTTTTTAATTTTTTTAAAAATATAATTAGAATCTACACCCAAAATCTCACAAATCACTAGTTTGATTCATCTTCAAATTCTTAATGGTTTAGCTGCTATAGGTGTAAGAAAGTGAGGATCTGGTAAAAAAACTTGATTTTAATGTCAAGTTTGGCTAAAAAGTGCAACCCATTATTGTGGGATCACCCTATGCCATCTTTCTCTTCCTATGTTTTTTCTCTTTGAAAAAACTCTCCACAAAATAAAAGAAATTCAATTTTATATCTTCATGATTTCCTGGAATGTAATTTCATTGCATTTTGGTTTCATTTTGCTTTCATTCCAAAGCACCCTAGAAAATCAATGCCACCACACCAAGAAGGGCAAATAAAATACAATTTAATATCGAAGCCCGAATAAAACATATGTTTTAATCTTCTAGACTTGGTCAAAAATGCAATATGGCTTTAAATGCCTTTTATGCTTTCACAAATAAAGCAAAAAAGTAGATTCCTCCACCTGGGCGCCCACCTTTTGGGTTCCTACTTTTTAGGAGCTATGAGAATTCAAATTGGGAGTTACAAATGGTTTTAATGGCTCCCAAAAACCCATGTCTTTAATTGTTGTTTTTTGCTTTTTTAGTTTTAAAACATATTCTCCATGATTCCCTTTCACCAATTTGACCCAAATTGAAATCAAATTCAAATTCAAGTTTTTCCACATTACAAGATATTTAATTTCACAATAAAATGTGAATTTCAATCACAAAACATGAAATCCAACACATCTAAATTGCAAAATTAAAAAAAAAGACACCTTCATGTTGACACAAGATTGCACTGAGTCATGGATGCTCCTGCATCAGAAGGTTTTCACACAATTATATCTAAAATCAAATATTAACTTGTGGGTTCCTTATCTATTGGGTTTGTCAAGTATCAAGAAAATTAGTGGGTACAAGAATTTCACATTTTCATTGCTCTAGTAAGTGGTGGTCATGATTGTAAGGTTTGAACATCTAAGTGGCTTCATGTCAAGTAATTTTATATGAACATGAGGGGACTTTTTCATCCACATTCTAATATCTCCTCTCCCAATATATATGGTTGAAAATTCACTACCAACAAAATTATTGTACCCATTTCATTCTAAAGAATGGCTCTTTGGAGAAAAAATGTGTCTCAAAATAGATGATTTAGACTAATTATGTCACCAACTTTGCAAAAGTGACCAAAACTTGGGATTATAAAACTCTAAGTCTTATACCATAATAATTTATATAGTCATTCACACATCAAACATGCATATACAATCTACAAATGAAAGAGGAAGAACATGAATATTTGTATGTATCAAAAGCCACCCAAGAGAAGGGATAACATTATACTAGAAAATAGAATTGGATGAAATGGTGGTATGAATTTCTTCTATTTATACACCATTCATACATATGACATGGAACTAATCAAACCCAAAAATGACACTAATACCAAAATTATATCATAATATACCATGTACAGTTAGGCCACTTAACACATGTAAAATTCATAATAGTATACCATAATTTTGTTATTGCCTCATGTATTTTCTTTGTTGTTTCTTGGTTGTTCTATGTTGTCTTGCTATTCTTATTGCTTTATTTTTTCACTTGTAAAAGGGTCTAGGCCCTTTCAAAATCCCTTCTTATTTAATAAAAAATACATGTAAAATTCATAGACAAGATGCATAATACCTAGTCAATATGAGAATAACTCAAATGTATACAAAATTAATCAATAGCTCAATAAAGCTCTATAAGATAATTTTATATATTCTAACAAATGTAAATGTAATTTTTTTAAGAAAATAATGTCCTAGATAAGTTATCTAGAGTTTATAGAAATATTGTGATAACAAATATCTAAATTGTATGGTAACCAAGTGCCTAATAAAGTGATGCAAGGGCATCTACCAAAAACTACAAACCATTAGGGTACTTCTAACCCAAACTCAAATGGAGAAGATCAAATTAAACCATCATTGATTCACTTAAATTTTCAATACAAATCCATCAAATTTACTTGCCATTCTGAAGGCTACCAATCATCAATTTCACAAAATCAGTAATCCACACTCTTATCAGATTCAAATGCAACTTAACCAACATCGAAATGACTGTACCAAAATAATAACCTGATTAGAGGCGTTGGACCAACCAATTCTTTCAACATTCACCAATGCACCCCTCAATACAACTCACTCCTCAAGGCAAATTGACAACTAACCATACATTCTTACTTTCAAACTATCACCAGACTTCCTGTTGATACTGTGGTTATGTTGTTGATATGTGGTTGTCATTTATGTCAACACTATTAGCATTGATGCATTTAAGGTTGTATATGTCAAGGATATTGAGAAAATTATAATAAAATGAGTTACAAGTTATCTATGAAGTAGTGAAGTTCAGTGTGATGGAAATTTTAGTATGTTGGTGATCAGAATTTGTGGATTAAAGGGTTTGTTGTCAAGCCTATCTAGTTTATCCTCCAAAATTTTTAGAGGTGTGTATGAAGATTTGAGCAAGTTATGAGTTTTTGTGTTCCTACAGTTATTCTTTTACTGTAGCTGGTGCTCCTGGAAGAAGAGAATGTGATTCTGATAACCTGAGTTGTTGTGTATGCTCCTATGATGCTTGTTGATGTAATACCCCGCCTCATAACCCTAGAGGAAGTTGCAATAACTATAAAAGCATACAATATTTTTTATAAAAAAGTACAAAGGAACATGAAAGTTCACTATCTATCACCAACATCCTCTAAGGCTACTAGACAAAGGTTACATCTAAATCTCATAACATATACATTACTCATATAAATAATTTAATTAATTACTAAACAAGAATTAAAGTACATACATTCAAACATAGAAATTACATCACATAGATAAAATATACATCAATATTCCAATAATACATTAACTCATCAATAAAGTTTACATCACTCATTCCCAAAATGAGGTAGATCATACATATGAGTTACAAAATATGTGAGACCACCTCGAATACAACAAAGGGGTAATAAAAGTACAAGAGTCAGCTATAACAATAAATAATGCATGAAATAAACAAGCTAGAATCCACGAGCTCTTCACTAGAAAACCTCGCCATCATGAACTAAAGAAAGGGGATCTAATGGAGTAAGGTGCATGTTCCACCCAACCAAGTGGTACCTGAAGGCCACCCCCTATGCTAGGAGACAATAACAAGGATCCAAGACCAATACCTACTATCTCTAGACACAGGCTAACACAACTAAACTTAACAAACACAAGAACAACACTAACTCAAAGGAAAAAATGCTACCAGTGTAAAATAACTAGTTACACCAGTGAACCATACATTTTGCTAATCTAGGAGAAGTGTCACCACAGAGGTTCATGGGTTACCCTGGTAGATCTTCCCAAACCATGGCCCCCATCAAGAATCACTCTCCTACTGTCAACACGTGGAACAAATCCACTCCATATGTAGGAGGAAACAAATAACAAAATCCACTCCATACAAAGGAGGAAAAACATCCCTGTTTGTGGAAACCGAGTAATCACTGATAAAGGAAACACACTAATTCAAGGGTAACAAAATGGGTTGACATTTAAAATAATTCACAACCCTCAAATCTCTATCACAACTGGAAGACTTATAACATCCCTAAACCAATTTCCTCAAATAAGTAAACAAAGGAAATAGCATGCAAAGGCAATCATACAAGAAATAAACTACTTTAGGATATATTAAATCCAATTTCCCCTCTTCAATGTTAGATAGTAAAATAATTGCCCAATAAATTTAATAAAATAAAAACCCTTAACAATCAGAGAAGGGAAATTCTATGTTACCAGTAATTCAATTTCCTCGATTACTTTTAAAAGAATATTAACATAACAATAAATAAATAAAGCCTCTGTACAATACGAATATTTGTCATACAAATGACTCAGAGAAAATATTTACTGTGATTTCAATAAACAGAGCTTAATAATAAATAAATAAATATATTGTATATATATATGTGTATGATAAATACATATACACATATATGTATATATATAATATATATTTAAGGAATTCAACACAATAGTTTAATTGGGGGAAAACTTTTCAAAAAGGCTATTTACAGGAAAATTTTACAAACTCAATGGAAAGCCAAATTTTACAGAGAGAATTCTACAGATGAATTTCTTAACCAAATTATAGAGGAATCTTTTAGCTTTGATCAGACAACGAATCTTAAGAAGAAGAACAATAAAATTTCATACAAATAATTTCACAAGAATTTTCTCGAGAAGATTTCAACCTACAAGAAAATTTCCTATAGAAAACTAAATTTCCTTCTGAGGAAGATTTTCTTTATAGATCCTTAGCTGTATTCTTCTAGGTTCATCTAAAGTCACAATAATCCAATTTACAATTTTTGCAATAGTTTTCCACAAAGAATTTCAATCTACAGAGGAATTTATTCTACAGAGGATCTCATATACGACAATAACAATTTTTTTTAAAACAAAGCTCAAACTTACAATTTTGCACAGACAATCTTTTATAGAGAAAGATCTAAACTAAGAAGCTTTTCAATATACACTAAACAAAAAAATTAAAGAATGAACTTGTAGTCCAATGCATGTGAGTTTGTAACTTGAAGCAGCGCCTCCTCCACAAATCCAAGTATTTCTCCTAGATAGACAATAGCTTCATTAAGAACAATACAATTTCCTGAACACAAAAACCTTTCCCAAAAGTAAATTTTCTAAAAGTTCAAGAACACAAAAATTTTCTCGAGAGTAATTCTACAAAAATTTCCAGAACTCATGCAAATTCCCAAAGAATTCCTTTTTAATCTTTTCCCCAACACACAAAATATCCTTTGTACTTCTCTGTGAAAAAGCTTCTCACTTCTTTCGTTAAAGCCAAAATATTCTCCCCGTGAATAAATTTCCAACAACCTCATTAATTCTTCTAACACATGTTAAAACTCACAAATATATTTAACAACCAATTTGCATAAAATCCTCCAGATATTTTAAAGATTAAAAACATTTAATAATTCTTAAATATTTACCTTTTTAAATTTAACTTAATTAAACTAATTTAATTAATTAATAAATAATATAATCCTAAGATTAGACTATTTACCAACTAAAATTAATTAATTAATTAATTGATTCACAACTTCTAACATTAAAATAAGATTAATTTAATAATCAGATTAAATAATTAAATCCATTAAATTCCATCTTTAAAAAAAAAATTTTCAACATAATAATTCAGAGAAAAATTAAGCAACTTTTTAAAAACGAAACCGACTAGACCCGACGACACACCAAGACTAGGGTAAAGGCTTGACACAAGAATCCTAGCTACTATCTCCCAAGAAACATTACCGTTGGGTGGACACACTCAAACCTGTGAAGCCAGGTGGAGTTGATGTCATGTACCTGCATACCTATAAACAAGGCATATATAGAACATGCATATATACATCATAATAGAGCACACCATGAAGAGGGAATCACGGAATCGCAGGGCGCTCACAAGCGAGTGATTCAATTTCATCCCCTTCACCAATACACTATCACGAAACTGAAAATTCTAACATATATAATCTAGTCATGTGCAAATAATCATGTTATTCCAAATAATCATTATGCTAATAAAAGGCATGTCAAAATGAAACATCAAAATAGAGAATCATCACATCATAACATATAATCCACATCGCTTTATAAATAAAGATAAAAAAATAACAAAGCATCACAATCTAATCATAAGAGAAAAACAAAGGGGTGTTACAGTTGATGTTTCTAGATCATGCTCTATCTTTGATGCACGTCTGTGTTGATCATTGTGCTCGTGATCGAAGATTTTCTCTTGCGTGTTCATGGCTGACAAGGTAATTGAAGCGTGTTGTGGATCTTTGAGGAAAAATGTTTGAAGGTGTTTCATGTTCGAGGATGTTGTTTTGGGTCTCTATTATGTTGTGACCGACTTCGTTTGGTGCACATTGAGAATTGTTTATGAATTCAACCGATAGTTTGCATTCATTCTATTATTGTGTTGAAGCTGACATAAAGCAATGCAATTTCTTGTTGCAGATATATATAAGTGATTTTTTCTTCATTTGAGAAGTGTATGGGGTGTGTGAAATGTGAAGTCTGTGAGTGCTATGCGTGAAAAAGGTTCAGATCATTCGAAAGTAGAGCAGAGTGTGAAGAAGAGTGAAGAAGTGTCCATGTGCTTAACCAAAACTGTAATCAAGCATTACCAGATGCTACTTTCTCAATTCAATTTCTTCAGATCGATTTAATCTGAATTTTTTCTGTAAGACAATGAGTCTTCCTTTGAGTAGAGAGCTCTAGGCAGTGTTCCTGAATGCATGTGCATTCCTCATATATTCTTCTTATACTTTTAACAGGGTATAACTTGTGGATTAACCTCCACTATGGTGTTTTCCCTAATAGGGTTTCCATGCAAAAATCTCGGTGTTGTGTGTGTTTATGATGTGTTGTTGATTCATGCGTTCATTGTTATTAATCAGATCTAAGAATAAAGGTTAATAGGTTAAATAAGTTTGAAATTCTGTGACAGTTGATTCACCCCCCTTCTTAGTTATCTATCCTTGTTTTTCTAACACTTCCAAGTCATAGTAATCATCATCATTTTAACTAAAACAAACCAAGAACTTACTCACATAACACTATTCTAGCAGATTCTTTGATTTTTGCAATCAAAACATCATCTTGCACATTGTGTTATCTTTGCTCTAACATCAAAAACAACAAACTTTCCTTCAAAACCTCTTCCAAATATTTGAGACACCCTTGACAACATGAATTAGACAAATTCTAACCAAAACCAAACATCAAATCCCTGTGAGAATAAATCCACATTATTCTGTAGTCAAAGCTTAACATTGCTTATAGGTCACCATAACCTTAAAGCGGGTGATTTGTCTTCAATCTCCGTGTATCATTACAAACTAATTACACATTCAGGGGCCCTTTAATACCAATTTAGACATGTCTCAACATTAGATATCTTTGCTTTAGAAAATCATCAAAACAATTCATTGTCCCGTGCATTTAGACTACCAAATAGGCCAAATTATAAAAGCAAGTCATGTCAAAACAACTCATCATTCTTCAAAACCCATAAACAATCTTAGAAAAGAGTCTAAATTGATAGAATCAATCAAATCTTGAACATTTTCACCACTCTTTGAGTCACAAGAGGTAAACCCTTGATTATAGGTTGAATAAGGCTTAAAGAGTGAGGGTTTAATGAAATTTTGTCTTCCTAACCTCATACCAACCTACCACTGCCTCAATCATGTTTGATTATGTCTGCATGTGCTCTAGAACCCTTTTCCAAACCCCAACAATTGATATATCTTCAAACCCATGACTGTAGCAACATCAAATGGATGGAAACCCTCCAAATTCCCCTTGTAGCAGCAACTCCATCATTGCATTCTTGTTTCCCCTACAAAAATCAGCACTCACACAACATAAAACAACTTATCTAAATCTACTCCATCGATCTACAAGGCCTAATTTGGTGGAGTAGTCTTCATTTGCTTATTTGACTCTCAAAACCTCTGTTTTAAGGGTTTTTGACTGAACTATAGAAAATGCTTTCAAATAGATGTTCTACTAAATAAAATTACTCCCAAATGGATTTAAATGGATGCTAACTCTCTGATATACTAGGAACAATAAGATTTAAAACCCTATACTACTGTACAGGTCGTACAAGTTAATGAACAATAGAGAGAACACTGAAATTTATTAAAACAGGCTACTTTTATTGATGGTAATCTTCAAGGATACAATTATGATCTTTTGCTAGCCTTCTACAAGATTTTATAGATGTTTCCCCAACCAATAAATTCCTTTAAAACTTCTTTCATTGACCTATCCCTTCAATTTTCCCACAAAGACTCTTCATCATCTGATTTTTTGCACTTTTTGCATTTTACATAATTGGCAACTTTTAGCATTTTTGCAAAAAAAAAAATTTCCATCTTTTTTCCCACCTATTGACCTATTTGTGACCTCCCAAGACCTTTTTACAATGATTTTACAATTGAAAGTTCATTTTTTACAAATTTTCCAAATAAAGGCATCTAGTGAGCAAGGTGCTCTTACACCATAAAGATTGTAATTGCAAAATACATGTAGAGAATTTGTCTTATTTAATATTAATAAAATAAATCAAGGAATTTATTTTAAGAAATACCTAAATTTTGTAGAGTTTTGAGGGATGAAAGTCTCTCAAACATCTATGTAGTTTGTATTGTATCAAGTGATCAAAGAATTATCAATTATTATTATCTTTAGAAGTTTCCCCTAATAAATTTTATATAACACCTTGTGTTTTCTACAATGAAACTAGTGGTCACACAAATATTTAGTTTCATAGTATGCATGTTGTGTTGGGGTTTACATGTATCATTGATATTGAATTGAATTATTGTATATCATTCCATTAGCAATGAAATAGATGCAAATTTTTGGCATGATTAAAACAAGAAAACATATGATGTTTCATTACTATAAAAGGTTATAGTTTATGAAGATAGATGATTATTCCAAATAATTATTTAGTATGGAATAACTTGCAATAATCCAACACACTTAGGCTTTAATCATAAGTTTTCCTTCATATTAATAATATTTTGATCTTAATATAAATGTTTCTCTAGATATTTTATTTTTTATATATAAATAGGGCTAATCATATATATTACTATAAATGATAATATATACACAAGGTAATAGTGTAAATTCAAAATTCCCTAATGAATCCCTTTCCATTATTCTATTATATAATAGAGAGCAATATTTCTAGATAATTGCTAAGCAATAGAATATTACTTTTAGTATTCACAATATATTTTTTTATTTTATTTTCAGGTGCACAAAGATGGTCAGGAAAGCAAATCCATAGCTACAATTATCGAGTTCCTGAACCATTTTCTAACCAGGTATTCAAATATGTAGTGAATTTATCCATTTTTTAATTTGGTATTTTATAAATGCATAATAAATGTTTCCTCCATTATTGTATGTGTATTTATTTATAAATAGATTTTGTAAATTTGATTGAAATAATATTTTTACTAATTGATAGGATTTATTTATCTAATGAATAGTAATAAATTGTACAAATTTAATTTAAGATAATCATGTTGAAAGATCACTACTAATATTTATAAAATATATCAAAAACACATTATTTTGTTAATCTATATTTTAGTTTAACCCAAGGAATATATAATCCACATGGACTTGGTTTTAGTATAAAGGTTGTTAGAACAAGTTCAATCAATATGTCTTACATGTTAAAGGATAAATACTAATTTCTTTATAATGAATTAGGTTATGCATTATGTGTACACACATGAGTATTTAAAATGACAACATGTCATTTAGATGTGAGATACTTTTCAAGGTTACATTATTTTAGAAGAAAAATTCTCTCCTCTTGACAAATGATACTCTTTATAGAAAATTTTAGTCAAAATATTACTTTTTTCATAATTGTTGTAATGTTTTTGATTGGAACATTTTGGTCCATATTATGAAGAAGATAAGGATTTCTCCAAAATATGTATTTACATGACTAGAGAATAGTAGCTTAATTATCATTCCATAATTGTAATTTATATAATTTTGATAATAGTTAAATTTTACCTTGAAGATTACATGTCTCAAACACAACCATGCATGAAGAAAAATAATTAATTACACACAAGTGTACTTATGATCTCATTTAATAATTACCTATAGATTTTATTATATTTTATATTGAGGAAAATTTACAAGTATGGCTTGTATGAGCATTGACTAAGAATTAGTTCCTTTTAGGAATTATTATGAGACTAATACATATTTCCTTTCAAGAATTAATAATAAGCTAATAGTTATCTCCTTTCAAGAAACCACACTAGAAAATAAAAATGGGAGACTAAGAGTCAAATCTTATAATTGTACCTTAAAATTAGTTTCATTAATAATTAGGCTATAAATTTCATAGTATTTTAATATTGAGGAAGGTTTACGAATATGACTATGTATACGAATTGACTTTGAATTAGCTCCTTTTAAAGATTAACATGGCATTAAGATATAATTCCTTTCAAGAATTAGCAATAACTAATACTTGGATAATTTTGAGAAATCATACTAGAAACCAATTTAATGGAAGACAAAGAGTCACACCTTAGAAGTCAATCCACACTAGAAGCTAACAATACAATACCAAGAGTCACAACTTAGAATAATAAATAGATGTCACTTTGAATATTTGAACTTGGGTCTTCACAATAAGAATCTAATGATTTAACCACTTGAAGTCAGCCCCTTTAACTATAAATTCTATAATATTTAAAAATCTAGATATAAATTAATGTTCTTTATGATTTGTATATATCCTTCATTGACATGAAACATATTTTTTAAAAACTATAGCAACTAGAAATAGTATTATCTATGTCTGTCCCATTTTTTGGTGCAAAGAAACACACCTATTGCTAAGGGAAATACGAAGTTAATCCCTTTCAATGTTATTTTATCATGTATTTGAACTTGCTCCACTATAATATGAGTGAATCCAATTACAATTAGATCAATCATCTTGGATTAATACATGGATTTGATCACAACTTTTCTTGAATAGCATATCCTTAATCAAAATTTTCTACTAAATGTTCTATCATGAATTTCATTTAAAAAAAAAAAATTGTTTTATTGAAAGAATCCCATGTTTTTTGAATTATTCTTATAAAAAAGCCATCTTCTTACAAAACAGAGAGGCATCTCAAGAAAAAAATTATACTTTTATTTTGTATGGGTCATCTTAATTTATTCCTACTCATAAAAAATATAAAACCAATTTTTGGCATAAATTATACCTACACATAAATCACCAAATCAATAAATCAAACCATATAGGGTGTAAATTGTGTACACTTTAGTGAGGAATCATTCATGTGGAACTTCAACCAATGTAGTTAACCACATATATGGGAAAACGTGACCTCAATTATATCTAGTAGCTTGATGAGATTCAATCAAGGGCTTGGTATAGCTTAAGATGGTGATATTTCTTGGAGGATAATTGTTAATGCTAGTAAGAATAAAGAAGGATTTGAGCTCCCATTTACATTAGCATATTTCCATAAAAAAATAATAGTTGTTTATAAATTCATATAAGCAATGTTTAAGAATCATGATTATTTGTAGAAGGGTATAATTAACTAATAAATAAATACCCAATTCATTCAAAATAAAAAAATTATGCATGAAAATAAAGAATAGTTGCACAAAAGAGCATAAGAATTGTGATATTAATGACACATATTTATAATAAAAAAAACTTAATTATAAGAAAGAGCACTAATTTGTAGAGGTGTTAATAGACACCAAACATAAGAATACACTATAGAATATCCTATCGATACACTAATTATTGAATGATTTATTTATAAGATAGGATGTATTCATTATATTTATAAATTTCTTCATAATTGAGATAGTAATACGCTGGTCCCTAATAGAATAATAAATGCAAGTTATGCATGCATACCAATTAACACATGCATGCTCATTAAAAAATACAAGCCATCATGTAACCCAATGACATACTAGAAGTATATCTAACTCAAATGGACTTGAAATATAGTTTATCCACTTTAATATTCTTCCTAAAATTTAACTTGGAAGTACCAAAAACGGGTATAATTTAAGCCAATTATTTCATAAAAGAGAGGCCTTCACATATCAAGCCTAATGATTGCTTCCAATATTTTGGGCATCTCTCATAAAGTAGAAAAATATTATTTGTTCAAAAAGATCATATATATTCTACTCCTTTGAAATATCAAAGCATCAATATCCTCAAACATATGCATCCCCTCTTTAAAGATCCTAAAAAATAATTTGAGAATTTTACTTTCTATAATTAAGATTATCAACCTAATCTACATCGATACTTTATGTAGAAATATCCATGTTCTTAGGTTCACCCTCAAATGAATTCACCTCATCATATATAACATGTTTTTGAAATCCTAAGTGATTCTTATAATAGGGTATGTTTGATTTAACATAATAAGAGAATTGATTGATTAGAATTATATACAATATCCCTTGATCAACGCCTCTCTAAAATATTCCTAAAAGGTGGAAATTATAGTTACTCCATGCATCACCAAGTATTTTGATGACATGCAATTATATGAAAATATCTTTTATTTGAGTAAATGTTAAATCCTATTTGTGCACGAGTTAAGTTTTTTCCATGATTACACATAATTAGAACCATGAGGTGGTCATCTTATCATTCCTAAATTTATATTTCATAAATAATTACAAAACTTATCATAATGGAAACCTACTTAAAAAACACTTATCTCTAAACACTAAGTTGATCACTCAAAGTGTGATTCAAAATTATTAAAAAAATAATAATTTGAAGTTAAACATCATAATGCCATCACTAGGATTTTTTCATGTAATCTATGTTCCCATTTTATAATCCTAAAATAGTATAGCCAAACATGGAATCCATATAATATTCCATGAAATTATTGGTCTAGGCCTCGTATTATCAAAATCATTAAGTCACTAATCCATTAGTTGATTCTTTCCTAGAGAGTGGCAAGCATAAAATTATTAAAAATATCATGGAAAATTGAAGTCAACATTGTTTAGATAAATAACCTTGAACATTTAAAAAAAGTCTCATTATTGTTGAATCATTAAAGTAGATTTATCATCTTTTGTAGAGACAAGAAATATTTTGTCAGCTACAAGTTTTCATGTTGATATTTTTGGCTAGCAAGAGCCATTGGTCTTATATTTTTTTAAATTTACTTCTATATATATATATATATATATAGGCTTAATTCCTTTTGCTTAAAAAAAATCACATCATTTGTCTTTGTATATCATATTTACAAGGATCAACCAAAGATGAGAGCCAAATGGATTCCTCCTTGAGCCATCATGTCGACCTCTATCATAGCTAGATCCATGGTATTCATATTTTAATTGAGAAACTATACTTACTTCACGTGTGTTGAGTTGAAGAAAAAAATTCATTTTGTAGACTTAAATAATTATTAGGTCCCATAATGACACTCTTGCATGAATAACCCAAATCCACCTAAAGTGCTCACTTTTTTTTTATTGTTAAAAGGCCTGAGCCTAAATATTTATATTAATATATATATGCAAAATTACAAAAATACTAGAATTATAGTACTGGTATGGAGAAAATTTCAGGTAGTATATAATATTTTGAACAGTAGAATATTCCTATCTTTAGATGACACAAAATATTCTGAGCATTAGAATAACTATATGGGACCAACATATGCATATATACATGACAAAATTTGTAGTATGTGCATATATTCACTATCGAATGCATCATATATTTTGAAACCAAGATTTAACTTCATTCTTCCATCTCATTTTCTTGGTCAACCATATTATTATAAAACACATTTAAATCCAACATATTATCCCCTTGGCCTTCAACCAAATACTTCACATTTGATCCTGGAACAATTCGAACCACTGAAACTTGTCTATGACCATGTCACACTTGATGGCCAAGGATGAAGGATAAGGCAAATAATTTTTCTTTTAAACTATCAACCATTTGTTGGGCCAAGTCTGTTGAATGCATTGTAAATTCCCTATATAAGAGCCATGGATCATCATCCCTTAATCCCTTCTTTACTGCCCCATACACAACAGTAAACCCACACATATGTTTGAGGAAACATCTAGAGAATAACCCAACCACATAAGCCTTG
Organism: Sequoiadendron giganteum; assembly: GCA_007115665.2. Classification (NCBI taxonomy): domain Eukaryota; kingdom Viridiplantae; phylum Streptophyta; class Pinopsida; order Cupressales; family Cupressaceae; genus Sequoiadendron; species Sequoiadendron giganteum. The sequence continues at coordinate 66,047,042 of CM021100.1, read as the reverse complement.
CCATTGTCCAAATTATAGAATTGAACAGAGTTCAAAAGATCCCTCTCTCTAAAAACTTCTAGTAACACAGTTTCTTTGTAAACTATCTTTAATGACTCATATGACTGCAACATATCCATTGCATTTGACAAGAAATTTGACAAAAAAATTGATGGAAATAGTAACCTGGGTGAGCTTGGGTGGAGTATTTCTTCACCAATTACTGACTTGATGCAATCCACAAGGCTTGGGAAAACCATGTGGAACACCTGTGACATTTCTTCATCTATGACCTCCTCTGAGAATGACATCTCATTCACTTTTATCTGCACAAGGATTCTAAAGTTTTTCACATTATATTGCATGATCAATTTGTAAGAGTTGCTGATGAACTTGAGCACCCAAGATCACCTGCAAAACCAAGATAAACCTTCCACATGAGAGCAACATGAGGATGAATTACTATAATATGGTGCAATAATAGAATGATGATATTATCACACACAAAATGATACAATATGCATCAACACTCCCTTGAACTGACCGAGCTGATATGAGCTCATCTTGACTAGATAGGAGGCAAAGGTGAGTGTTGATTATATAGTTGAATATGAGCACATAATTCCAAGAGGGGCAATAACTCCCAAATGACCAAATTAGGTGGGATTTATGCCTACTTGGAAAATACCAAGAGGTGGCATAACCTACTCAGAAGGAGACAAAATAGTGGTTTTGTGAGGTGGCATAAAAGGCCAAAAGAGGGTGTGAGACTCAACCACCCAAGTGTGGGTGAGAACGACACATGTAATCGATAGATTACGCCATGTGTACTCACATAAACCATGTCTCCTATAACCTAAGGTATGCTTAATAATGTGTAGGAAAAATAATATTAAAAAACATACATTAACACCCCCCTTAAGCATAGCTTAGGTGGGTGAAAGGATGTAACAATGCAAAGATGGGTCCCGAATACAAGGCCATGTTAGGTACCCATGTACAAATGTAATGCAATCTCTCACAAATAGAGAAAAGGAGAAAACCTAGTGGGAAAAAGTTCCCCTCCAAGAGAGAAGAAGAAGAGAGACCATATAGTCCCCTAATGTAGAATCTCCTACATTGTTGGTGAATGCTCGACACAAGAAGCTGAAGATTATCCAAGATCATCGAACAATATCCCTCCCCTTAGGAAGAAATAAAACTAAGGATGTATGCAATATATCTTCCCATTCCTGAATGGAATATGAAAGAAGAATGATGAAAATGTATGATGTCTCTGAACTCTGCTCAAGTGTCCCCATGTCGATGTCAAAATTTGTCACCATCAAATCAGGTGTTCTAGAGCACACTATAGAAGATGACAATCCAGGACCTAGTGGAGATGGATGTAGAACAAAATCCGAAGACAAAGATATCTCCTCTGAAGAAAAAGGCACCTCCTCCAAATGGTGCTCAATAGTAACCAAAGTCATGTCAAACTGTGAAGAATGATCATGTGGGTAAAGAACAAGAGGGTCAAAAGGTCCCCCCTCAAAATTTGAAGAAGATGAAGCAACTTCATCAAAGAGAAGATTACTAATATCAATGATGTCCTCCAAATCTGCAATAAGAGACTCCATAAACAAGTTTGAAGTACCTATCAAGAAGTCATCCAAAGTAGTTGTGTCTAGAAGACAATGAATGTCCTGTTGCACTGAATCACAAGGAGCCAAAAATTTTGGATCACGAGCATCCTCAGGTACAACAATAGATGAAGGAGATGAAATCTTAGTGCATATCATTTGACTACACCTATCATCCGCCATTGTTTCCTCAAAACATGACGAACAAGATGTTTCTGCCAATGCTGGATTACAAGAGTCCTTAGCCTCAAGATGTTGACTCATAGATGAAGAAGATGAACCCTCTAAATCTAGATTAGGAGCCATAGAAATCAAAGTCTTTATTGGAGGAGAAGGTTTTGTGTCATCAAAACTACCATACCTTTCCCAATCAGAAAGTGTTTCAGTTGTCTTATCATCAATAGGTCGAAACTTTGCAAGTGGAACAAGACAATCCACAACAAGATCCTCTGGGAATGGAGGTTCATTCGAGTCTCCATACATCTCCCAAAGTTTGGTCATAAGGTCACAAGGGATATCAATACCATCAATGACCATTTGTGTATCAATATCACAACTACAACCAATTACTCCCAAGATATGTTCTATCTTTATGTCCCACACAACTCTCTTCCATTCTGATGAAGGTTTAGGAACCAGTCCATAGAGATATGGAAAAATATTAAGCCACCTACAATGTGTTAGGATTCCATCTCGCCAATACTTAAAGTTCCATCAATTTAACCTTATTACAATAGGATGTGTTTTGATGCCCATATTAAAATCCTCAACTTTAGTCACAAAATAGACCAATCAAGAGACATAAGCCAACAAAGGCCAAATATTACCCACCAAATCACTCAATCAATTATCCCCCCAAAAAAATATGATGGTGGCACTTTATAATTAGTGCATTTACAATTTTGGAGTTGTTTCCAGAGTTTTACAATGTCCAATATTGGACCCAAATACTGAAAGTACAATTTAATGTCAGAATCAAAACCTCAAAATAGCACCAATGTGTAGTGCTTGGAAAAATATCAACTTTCAAAAAAAGAATCACCTCGATCCAAGGTCGTATGTGAAAGTTACAGCCGTTTGAAGCTCAAAAAATGAGAATTGTCCTTCAGATTTGTTGAGAAAACTGATTTTCTAGAAAATATGGATCACTTGAAAAAAAAAGGATACCGCCACTACAAATCCTGCAAAATTTTACCCCAAATAAAAAAAAAATTGCTCACAAAATGGAGCTTAGATGACTGAGTTACAGGCTTTTGAAGATCAAGTGCAAAATGCAAAACTCCAACAGAGAGGGGGGCTACTGATATGTTCTGATTTAGTTTCTGCAAAATATATAACCTGATTGAAAAAAATAGCAATGCCCCAGATGGTTTTTTTTTGCTGCAAACAAAACCCAGATGACAGAGTTTCTTTAGAATATACAAAAAATGTGGATCTAGTGTAAAATAGATGCATTTAGCAACAAAAAATGACCCCAACAACCAAAAAATGACATGCAAAAGTAGAATCAGCTATCTAAGACAAGCAAAGGCATGCTGCAACCTGCAATACTGATTAAAACACTCACAAATCTCTCAAATTCGAGAAGGCACTTACAAATTTGATGCTCTGATACCATGTAAGAGTTGCTGATGAAATCGAGCACCCAAGATCACTTGCAAAACCAAGATAAACCTTCCACATGAGAGGAGCACGAGGATGAATTTCTGGAATATAGTGCAATAACAAAATGATGATATTATCCCACACAAAATGATACAATATGCATCAACACTCCCTTGACTTGACCGAGCTGATATGAGCTCATTTGGACTAGATAGGAGGGAGAGGTGAGTGTTGATTATATAGCTGAATATGAGCACATAATTCCAAGAGGGGCAATAACTCCCAAATAACCAAATTAGGTGGGAGTTATGCCTACTTGTAAAATTCCAAGAAGTGGCAACCTACTTAGAAGGAGACAACATAGTGGTTTTGTGAGGTGGCATAAAAGACCAAAAGAGGGTGTGAGACTCAACCACCCAAGTGTGGGTGAGAATGAAACATGTAATCGATAGATTACACCACATGTCCTCACATAAACCATGTATCCTATAACCTAAGGTATGTTTAATAATGTGTAGGAAAAATAATATTAAAAAACCTACACTAACACAATTGAAATATCAAACAACTATTGCCTTACTCCCCCAGAATGAATGCAAATAGTTTTACCTCTAACTATTCCCAATACACAAACACCCAGATTATACCCATATTATAACGACAATTTTGCAGAGAAGACAATCCCTATAACCAACAAAGACTACAACAACAAAAGTATGTTTGCAAACCCATAAACTATTTTGAACCCTTCAAGACATACCACCCTTTGAAATGCGGAGCAGTGGTGCAACAAAACCCCTCCAAGACAAACCACCCTTTGAAATGTGGAAGAATGGAGCAAAAAAACAAAGACAACTGAGAAACATGCCATAAATAGAACATTGATGCTAGAAAATGTCCTGTTATACACCCAACCCTTTGAAAACCAGCTAAACTTACCCAACAATTATCGAATGCATGAAAAAATAGGACTTTTTAAAGAGTGATTCATGTGCTTAACTTGAAAGGCTTCATCATTTATTTGCAAAGCCATTTAATATCTATACGTTGAGCACATGAGAACATGAAATTTCGCACACTTGAGCCTGCAATTTTTTTTAGCAAATCTGCCCAAGTAGATATTAATTCTCCTTAGCAAAATGTATTTTAATTTAAGTGTGACTTCACACAAATCCTTATGATCACCCACAATGCCATTTGTAATGCATGGAAAATAATGATTTCCTTCCCATAGCAATCATGCTTACAATTACCAATATCCTTTCCATTGTGTCAGCATAACTGAAGAATTATGACCTTCAGTACAAGCAACTTTATAATGCAAAGAGACTTTTAATTTAGTGAGGTCACTTTAAATTCACTTGCAAAAACATAAAACATTAGAAACAACCACAAATGAATCATCAATAATAATTTTGTTTGTTTCCTCCAATTGCATTTGTTTATTTGACTTGCCCCTTTATACTTTAAATTTATTATGCAAGGTGTTGATTGTTGGAGTGCAAACTGCCTTTTCCCAATTTGAACTTCTCTCATGTACTTAAGAAAAACACAATAATTCTCAATCCTTGCAACTTTATTTGTTGTCATGGAAAACTTACTTACTGTTTACCCTTGCATTGAAACAATCCCTACTACAAGTCAACTTTAAATTTTTCCAATAATATCAGACCACGTAACAATACAGGATAATCACTAAGATGCATCCCATACAACTTCTCAGGTTGATCTTGCTCACACCCTATGTTAGCTAAAACATCTGCAACATTATTACCTTCCCTGTAAACATGTTTGATCTAAAAGGAATCAAATTTAACAAGTAACTGCAAAACTTGTGACAGTACATAATTTATTTTCCAATTAGATGACTTTCCTTCCTTGCATGCATTAACAATGAGTAACAAATCCCCTTTAATAATAAGCTTTGGAACTTTCTGTTGAATTGACAATTGCAGACCATAAAGAAGAGCTAGAACTTTGGCTTGATTATTTGTTCCATTGGGTAACCTAATTGACTTTGCACAAATTACCAAACCCTCTTGAGACCTCAATATTACTCCTGCTCTTGATACACTAGGATTTCTACGAGACGCTCCATCAAAATTTAGCTTCACAAAGTCATAAGGAGGCGACATCCATATAATTTTTTTCCTGTCAACTTTGAGCTTTCCATTTGTCATTTGACAACCTTTGAATGGGATAACCAACAAGGACCACTCCTTCAACTATTTTGAATCCTAATCAAAAAAATTAGAACCCACATATTTTGAATTTTGCACATATGCATTTGTGATTTCACATATAGATTTGTCCAACTTTTCCAACACTAACTCCAAGCTACTTTTCTCTTGACGAAATATCCTTTTGTTTCTCTCCCACCAAATACACCAAATAACATATGAATGAATTATATTCCATATCCTAGCAAAGACAGACAACTTGTATAAAGCATGCCAACTTTAAAACCAATCCCATAATTTATGTGGAAGAGGAGAGGACCAACATAACTTAGATTGTACAAAATCCCAACAAGAACTTGCAAACATACAACTCAAAAATAAATGATCCATTTCTTCTAACTTTGATTCACAAAGCACACATTTAAATGGAGCAACTATTCCAAGTTTTTCCAATCTTTCACTTGTTAAAATTTTATGCTTTAGTGTCATCCATTAAAAGCAACCTGGCTTTGGTAACACCATTGGATTCCAGCAGAATGACAATGCTCTTTGCTTACTTCCCTGTGGTTGTTCATTCATTACCGCTTTGTACCCCATTTTAATAGTATAATTTCCCAACTTTGAAGGAGCCCAAATCAAATTATCTGCACCTTTCCTAATGAACACCATTCTAATACTTAATTTAACAATAGTGGTAAATATTAATTATCAATGATTTGGGAATATAATAACTTCATTGTTATTTTGAACACTTTAAACAATATAGTTGTAATGATTCCTTATTCAAATAATGTATTGAGTAATCTATCTAGGTACACATTCTTGTTATCCATGTGTGAGTGCATGCTAGTTTTTATAAGTTCATAGTGTACAATAAGTATTTATGATTTATAAGAAAATTTTGAGAGAGTAAATTACAAAGGTTAACAATTTTTTTACACCTAAATTTTTGAACAAATTAAAATGTTGAATTTGACTATTACATTTTATTATGTAACATTTGGGATGTGATTACATGTGAATATTAGAATCTCAAAAATTGATATGTAACTTTTCCAAATATCCAAAATTTCTACTATAAAGTAGCCCCAACATGAAAACAATTATCTCCATTTGAAACGTGTCTACTTGTATTATTACAAAGCTCATGCTATGCATGTATAAATGTCAAGTTTTGGAGAATATTGAGAATATTTTGTAGTTGAGGAAGACAATAAATTTCTTAAAGAAGGTTAGCTTTAGTAAAATATATTTGTAAAAAAGGATATAGAAGATAACTCCTAATGTGATTTTGGAAGAAAATTATTAAAAATAATATTGTATAGGATTACATATTTGAAGAAAAAGAGTGAAAAAATTGTGTCTCTAATCTAGAGACATATATGGTATATAATTATACACTTAAAATTGTTCACAGTCTAACTACAACTAGTTTGATCTCCTTCCATCATAAATTAAATAACCTTCCCAATTATCTTCCAATCATTAATTAAATAAATCCAAATAATTTAGTTAATTAATTTATCCTTTATCCCCTTTTCTTCTATAGTCCACCCTTAATTAAATAAATTTAAATAAATTACATTGAGTCCACCCTTCATATTCTCGTCTTCTAAAAATTAAATAAATAAAAACTATTTATTTAATTGCTCCTTTTTCTACCTCAAGCCATTAGTTGACTAAAACTAATTAGTAAACTAATAAATCCACTTATAAATTCCTAAGCATGCTTAAGCCATGGTCAAATTTGTACATGTCCAAAAGATTACTTTGTACGCATATATCTAATCTATTCCGCTTCTCCAAAAATCCCCTAATGAAATCTTATCCATCCGTTTCTCTAGGAAGATCTTGACCCTTCAAATGTCCAAAAAACTACTTTTTGGGCTTCTATAAAGGTCTTTTTTATACTCAACCTTCATCCTTTATAACAACAATCTTGACCATTCAAATTCATTTAATCTTTCCCCTCATCAAGTGCATCAATAATAAGGTGAAACTTGGAGGTTTATCCTTCTCATAATCCTCTCAATCATCCTTAACCATATATCTCTTGGATCAATCTCAACCCTTGATCAATCATCCTGAAAATTTATAAATAAACCCTCTTGAAAACAATTTTTATAAGAAGAGGCTCATAAAATAAAATCATGCTATTAATTTTAATAGTAACTACATTCTTTCAAGCACAAATCCATTGGAGAACCACATGCTTCTTGTGTGTGCAAAAAGGAATTGTAAGTGAGAGAACTGTTGTATTATTTCATATTTTGTACAATTACTTAGCTTAAAAAAGGTGTCAATTTGGTGTAGAATAATATTTTAATGAATGATTTATCTTTTTTATTCTCTACATCCTTATTGTTCATAGTACTTATGTAGGATAACTCCACACACTAAACATACAAACATTATGTTACTACAACATCTTTTTTAATTTAAAATATTAGGGACCTATAATGGGACCCTAACCCAAAAATGTATGATAAGACCTATAAAGTAAACACAAACTCCTATGTGTATCCCTACATGGGTGATAGGTAATAAAGATAAAACAAAGGTTGAGCCTAGTCAAACTATCATTTTTCCTACATGACCTAAGTAGTAGATAAATTTTCACAAGTTTTGTTGACTATGCTTTCTTGGATAAAATCTCAATCCATCCAATATCATCTTTCTCTTCAAGTTTTGAGGATTCTAGAGAAGTTGAGAGAGAAAATTTAATTTGATCTAGAAGCGATTCTTCAAGATCCCATTCTTCCATATAAGACAATCCTAATTGCCAATAATTATTGCCCACTTTGAATGGATGTAAAATTGAAATGCAAGCCCCTAATTTTTTTGAAACCCTTTGATTATTGGATATAGATTTATTAATAAGAATATTTTTCATTAATATGAATTGGAGAGAATGTGGTATGCTACCAAGATATTACCCTATGTAATATCATTTTACAAAGGTAAACTATTCAATATATATTAATTTTGAGTGATATCCAAACCATCCTTCACAACTAATATAATATCACCATCCTACAAATTCATAGAAGGCTTGGAAGTTGATATCGTATATTTATGCTCATAATTCTTAACAATAATAGAATTTTCTTCGAATTTTGATGAAGGCAATTTAAGAGAGGAGAAATTTGAATCACTAGAAGAATTGAGAATTTTCTTATTGATTGATAAATGTCAAATACAAGCATCTTTCCACCAATTCACACTATTTGAAAGAGAAGATTTCATAGCATTCAACATTGCAATAATATGAATGACTAAGGACCCTGAGGAGGTTGGTGAAGACAAGAATGTTGGTGATAAGATGGTGACCATTGTGGATTCCCCTCCGCAGGATTTGCCTAAGGAGGAGGAGGTTAAGGAGAAAAGGTGTTGGGAGGAGGAGGACATGAAGAAGCAAGAAGGTAATCAGGAACCTTGGAAGGTGGATCCTCTTTCTGTGGATTTTTGTTATTTGGATGATGATGTGACCTCCATGTTTAATTTGTTGGACATGGCCAGATTTGGGGCCACAAGTACCTTTAAGTTAGCAAAATGGTCTCTGTAGGAATTCAATAAGATTAACATTAAAATCAGAGGTTTAAAGGAAAATATTAAGAATGTTCCAAAAGGTGTGGTGCCAGACATCCTTATTGATAGAATGGTGGACCTTGAAGGGTCTAACCATGAATTTAAGTCTCTTTGTGAAGAAAGATTATTTTCTTTAGAAGCAAAAGTTGTGAAGAAAGATTATTTGCTCTAGAAGCAAAAGTGTCTAGAATAAATGTGGATATCAAAAAAATTTTGTAGGCATGTCATATTTCTGTGAAGAACAGTGTGGAGCCTTTAGAAATTTTGTTTAGGAAAATCAATGAGCTAAGAGAGGATCAGGTTTACTTCTCCGAGCTTATGGAGAAAGAATGCACGACTAAGGGAAAAGGTAAGAAGAATCCCGAGGATGATGATAAAGGACCTGTGATTAGAGGATCGACTGAGTGGAATAAAACCTTTGATGCTGAGAAAAAGGAACTGTTGGATATGGTTGAAAAGCATAAGAACCAACAGATGGAGATGGCCAATACTCTTAGTGGCCTGAATTATTTTTTTCTTTGTTGCTTTTTGTTTAGTGTTGGGTGTAGGTTAGGTTTTGTTTTGTTGTTTTCTAGTTGTTGGGTGTTGTTGGGTGTTTCTTGTTTTATCTTTGGTCAGCACCCGCCATGTGGCATTTTTCGGCTGTTGGGTTGCTGCTAGTGGTCTATTTTGAATATCCTTTTAGGCAACATTTTGTGTCTTTTGTTGTAAAGTGTTTCGGGGTCCCTTCAAAACCTATTTTTCCCCTATTAATCAAAACATTGCAATAATTTGACCCACATGAAAGCATTTTTAATAGTAAAATAAAATATTTTTATAATATAAAATTTATTTCTATATCCTTTTTTTCATTACATCCATACCTCATCAAGAAAACCCTTCATAATGTCCATCTCTCCCTATATATGAGTTTTCATCAAGTGGATGGGATCGTTCATCATTGGATCGATATGAATCAATCCAAGTGATTCCCAATACTTTAAAATATGAATAAACATAAAAAACTATGATGGAAGATAGGAAAATATATCCAATCAAGCATAACCAAAAACTCTAAAGTAAGGTTAAAATCTAGATACCAAGATTTTATAGGTAACACATGACTATCTCAAAACCATAGACCTTTGCATAAAATAAAATATCCATAATCTATAAACTTACATAATTTAAAACAAAGAAACCTTGGGCACTAGGATAAATCTCAAGCATGCATTTTAGGTACATGTTCTAAGTATCACTAATCCAAGCATGCATATTAACTAGACTTATCCAAAATAATTAAACTTATACATACATAAAACCATGATTAGAGTATCATTATTATTTACAAAGAACATATTTCCCTAAAGAAATAATGAAGTGTTTCCCCTAGTAGGGAATAATATCCATCCTATGACAAAGCTTATTACCCACAACCTTCACAGAATATGAGATTGCATTCAAACTTGACACCATTATAGTTGCTTGTATGGAGAAACCCCTATAGATGCTTAAAATACATAAGGTATTTTTGAAATAAAAAGAAAATTTTCTTTTAACTATCTCCGTACAAATAACCCACAATCATACAAGTTTTTTCCATTACACTCCCCACATTTTTACCAAAGGTCTCAAGGAAATAGGTCTAACCACTTCTAAACTTGAGCTACCCACTACCATAGAATCCAAGATTATTATTTTAGGGAATCTTATCCTTTGTCACCTTCCTCTAAATAGCTGCAAATATCATATCATAGATGGGTACATTATAATTCACAACCTACTAAGTGATAAACATCATTTCAAAATTTTATTCTAATCTTCACTTTCATACCAAATAACATCATTACAATAACTTACAATACATGTAAAATAAATCTACATAATACAATATTAACATTCCAACACCCCTCCTAATACAAAATTGAAAAGTTTACAACATATTCACTTTTAAATATGCAATACATTTTTAAATAAAAGAATTTAGACAAAGTGTAATATTAACATTCCATATAATAAAAAAAATTCAATTAAAAATAATGTAATAGATAAAATAAACCATTAAAGCATTCTCTAATAGAGAAGATCATAAATATTTATTCTTAGGACATGGATTTCTATTTTAAAGGGTTTCAAAAAATTCCAATTAAAAATAATGTAATAGATAAAAGAAACCATTAAAGCATTATTTGATAGAGAAGATCGTAATTATTTATTCTTAGAACATGGATTTCTATTTTAAAGAGTTTCATCATATTATTTTTTTATCTTTCATGTGTTATTTTATTTTCATCCCTTTTTAAAAATATTTTTAAACACACTAGAAATATATATAAGGATTATAAGTTTATGTTTATTCAACAAGTTTTCTTATTTTTACAAATTGAATCATTATTTATTAATTTTTCTATGAATAATTTTTTTATTGAATCTTTAACCTCTTCATGCATATACATGTATACATATAATAAATATAGGTTTATATTTATTAAATAAATTCTTTTTTCTTTGGATTCATATGTGAGATCTCTATTTAAATTTATTCATTTTACTCATCTAAAAATTTATCAAATGCTTTTAATAATTAATAGGATTATATAAATCAAATTTATTTATTAAAACAAGTAAACATGTATATTAAGAAAGATATCAACTAACTTAAACATAATTAAAAATTATAGTTTGAATTGAATCATTATTTATAGTTTTCTTGCATGAATGGGACTTCTATTTAATCTTATACTTCTTATAACTATGAGGATTTTTAGTCATATTGACATAAATTTTATGTCAATGTATCCTAGAGAATTTGAAGCAATAAATGCATAGTTTAATGGTCATGCCTTACACATATTTTTTCTAAGATGAGACATGCCCATAACTATGTATATATGACATCATGAAAATTGTATGTTCTCTAATTAAATCTAGGCATTTTCATTCATGGATGATACCAATGAATAAAATCACAAGTAAACATTTCAAAATTTTGAGAGTGAGATATGATAACATTAAGTAGGGACAACTTTTAAAATAAGGCGCTCTAATGAAATTTTTATTGTTGGACTATACTTTCTAGAAATTAGAGAATAGATTTGCATGTCGTTATTACTTATGTTAAATCTAGCAAGGTGGCTAGTAGTAATTAGAATTTATTTTAGTTTTCATCTTTGCATATATGTTTTCTATATAAGTGAATTTAAAAGGTGTGGAAGTAAAAAATAATATTTATAAACCATCCATCTTAGTGTATCTAAAATTTATTGAGCAATATTAGTATATTCAAAATTTAGTAAGTGTTAGTGGTAAAGAATAAATTAGGTCATATTTCATATATATCTCATGGTTGAGGTTTTTAAAGAAAAACTCTTTTAACCTATTTTAACTTAAAAATTACTATTTTATTAAATATTTATTTTAGTTTTAAAATAATAAGTGAAATTGATGCTTCAATAAGAAATTTTAGAACTTGTAGATTTTTTTTAATGTGAACACACTATATTTATAATGTACTTTGTAAGATTTGTTCTTCAATTGATTGATCCCTACAATTACAAGTGATAAATTTACATCATAGAAATGGTTTATTTATTGGTTTGTCCCACATTGGTATTTCAATATCACTTATATCTCTAAGTCATCCAAACATCACTTAAAATATAAATATAAATTTCATTATTTTTTTATCATTTAGTTTCATTTAAAACTAGCATGTTATGTCTTGAAAGGTTGTGGTTATTATTGGGAGTTCAGCAAGCGCATCTGATATTTCATTAGATTTGAAAATGGTGGCAAAAGAAGTGCATTTATCTATGCGATCAAAAGACACCAAACATGAACATATGGTCATCGAGCTTGATGTGTATAAACTTGGTGTACATGTACATCCTATGGTAAGTTTATTGTTAAATCTCACAACAAAATAATCTAAAGTTTCATAAAGCATATAAATATTCAGATACAAACAATCTAGTTATGACTACTTACCTATGCTACCATGTGTAAGTTTTAGGTAGGTCCTTATAATTATTTATAATGCAGATAACATACTTAGATGAAAATGGAACTGTGGTCTTTGAAGATGGTTCCTCAATCATTGCTGATTCAATTATCCACTGTACAGGGTAAGATAACTTGATACATTCCCCTCTATCCATATTTTTTTAATATATCTTTTAATTTTTTCTTTTTGTATTTACATTCTACATTTATTAAATATTTATTTGCAGGTATTCTTATTCTTTTCCATTTATCGATGCAAAGGGAATGATCACAGTAGATGATAATTGTGTGGGTCCATTATATGAGCATATATTTCCTCCATTATTAGCTCCTTCTCTTTCATTTGTTGGGATACCCAAAAAGGTAACTTTTAGTTATGATTTTTTACTATTGATATTCATGTTCTTTTATAATATTGTGTTTAATAGTTGTGATATAGTAAACTTCACTTGTGATATAGACATGAAATAATCAAGAAAACAATTATTTTTCATCTTTGTAAGATAATTTTTATTATGTGTGTTTGAGGGGCCAATTAACCCATTTTATACAATTGGGTTCTTGTAATTGGTAGTAGATTATACCTTTCCCCTTTTTCGAGCTACAATCTAAGTGGGTAGCAAGCATATTATCAAGGAAAATGAAGCTTCCATCAAGAAGGGAAATGAACACACATGTAAAGGAATTATATGATTGTCAAGAGATGACTGGCCATGACATTGGGAATTTTCAGGTTAGTTACATTCTCTTAATATTGTTATTATTTTTCTAATTTAGGTTTTTTCTTTATCTTGATTTTTTAATGAATTATTTTATTATTATTATATTGTAAAATAAAGGAGAAAATATCAATGGAATAAATTATGCCATCTTATTAGTTCATGTTGTTGGTCACCAAAGTAGAATTTTAAATGCACAAAATAATTATGACAATAAGTAGAAATATGAATGTTGATTTGAACAAGGGTTTTGCTATAACTAAATTCTTTGTCAAATATTTTAAGAATGATAGAGTAAAATGTAAATGAAAATAATATTTATTACCTCCTAAACAATACCTAGAATGTGTGGAAATAGAGTCTACCTATAAAATTTAAGAAGCTAAGACTAAATAAGATATAAAAAATTATAAGTAATCATTACCGGTATGAGTGTGATAAATGTCATCCCATAAACTAGTTTAGAATTCTTATTTGATTTAATAGGTAAGATCATAGACCTAGCCAAAGAGCAAGCTTATCCTTATATTTATTTTTTTGGTTCTACATGGTTTACAAGGAGAAAATATGTATTATTTATTTGTAGCTCATTTCATATTTATATCATTGTTATAAATAGATTATCTTTCATTTACATTAAATTGAAATTTCTAAACTATTAATGTTCATTTATCAAAGCCCTAAAATTGTTCAAGATATCCAACCACTCATTTATTGAAGAAATTGAACAAAAAATATAAATAGTTTTTCAATTTTTCTATAATAATTTTTTTAAGGATGTGGTGTAATAATAATTCTAAGATAATAAAAAATATTAGTTCTAAGTGATGCAAGAGCATGTGGGTGCATGGACAATCTTGCACATCCAAAAATATTTTATATTTTAATGTTTGTGTTTTGTTTTAATTTTTCTTGTAGGCATAATTTATTAAAATCCTCAACTCCTCCAGTATAGTAAGGTTTGATGTTGGGATTGTGAAAAATCAATTGATTAATTAATTCACTTATTAGTTGATTTTAAAAAAAATTGATTTTTTTTTAATTTGCCAAAAGGAAAAATCCCATGCTTAGCTTATGAGTGGGCATTTAATGTCAATTGTAACTCCATTAAAAAAAATTGAATTTGCATTTAGTTAAGGAAATGGGTTGTAGGGAGTTGAGGGAGTGGAGAGAGTGGGTTGAGAGGCGAGAAGGGAATTTTTGAATTACAATTGAAGGCACATGCCTGGAAGAGAAAAACCATGCCCAAGAAAGAGTAATGAGCATTTAGGAAGTTTGACTAGCAGATGAGAGGAAAATCCACACCCAAGTTTCTTGGGAAGTTTTGGTTAGAAAAAGAATGAGGAGAATATGAGAAAAATTGAGATTGTATGGAAGGAGGAAGGATTTGATGGCATTTGATGCGTGTTGTAGGAGTGGCATAGTTTGGTGACTATTGAAGCCATTGCATCTCATTTTTTTTGTAGGCATCTTGGTTTGAAATAATAATTTTAGATTTCTTATTTTATTGTGTTTTCCATTATGCATTTAAAAAAATCTCAGAAGTGTATTTGTTGCAACAATTGACAATCATGTTTCGTATCAACAATATTTTGATGTAAAGGGTTTTAGGTCCCTTCAAAACTTGTTTTTCCTTATTAATCAAAACAATTGACAATCTTGTGGATTCTCAATTGTTGAGCTACACCATTTGGTATTAGAGCGGGTTGAGGAAGAAGAAAAGAAGCCATGACATACAAGGGATGTGGGAGAGGGAGAGCACTAATAAGAGAAGGCAATACCACTATTATGGAGATGTTGAGAGGAACAACACATTTGGAGGCCATAGAAACCTCACAATGGAGAGGGATTCATATAGAGGATGTTAGTGAAGAAGAGGAAGAAGTTGCAAAAGTTACAAATGTGGAAAGAGGAGATGCACGGGAAGATAGATTCCTGCTTGTACTATCCATGTTGGGTAGTACACCAAGGATGGACCCATCAAGCTATAGTAGAAGCCTAAATATAGAAGAACTAATTGACTAGATTGCAGACATGGAAAAATATTTTGACTTGGAGTCCACTAAAGACAATAGTAAAGTAATTATTCTTGTACAAGGTTGAAAGGGCATGCATCCCTATGGCAGGATCAATTACAAATTGAAAGATAGAGAAAGGGAAAGGAAAATATGAAATCATGGGACAAAATGGTGGCCAAATTGAAGGCCAAATTTTTACCAAACTATAATATCAACTTATTCAAGTAGTTGCAAAATTTGAAACAAAAAGATGTAAGTGTCATGGAGTACACCAAGGAGTTTTGTCAGATAAATATTCAGGTTAGACATGTTGATGATAATGAAGAATAGGTAACAAGGTATGCAAATGGCTTGTGAATCTCAATCCAAGATGAGTTGAGTTTAGTCATGATAAGTACAATAGAAGAGGCCTACCAATATGCACTCAAAGTTGAAGATAAATTATCAAGGGGGCAACAAAATAATCTTAGAGGGAGAGGTAAACCTCTTAGAGGGAGAGGTAAACCTCTTAGAGGTAGAGGAAAACTAAATGAAAGATGAGGAAAACCATTTAAGGAGGGTGAGACAAGCTAGTCACAAACAAACTTTGGTGCCAATGTGAGGGGAAGAGGAGATTCCTTCAAAGGAAGAGGAGAAACTTCAAACGGAAGGGGAGATTATGGAAGGGGAAGATGGTTTTCAGGAGTTTATTTCAGTTGTGGAGAGGCTAGCCATAGTACATTTGAATGCCCTCAAGTGAAACAAGAGGATGGGAAGAGTAAGACTAGGAGAAAATTTACTACAAAGGTTGAAGAAGAAAGTGAACTAGTAGACCCAGAGGAGGGAGAAGCTCTTATGTTGAGGAGAGTGTTCTTAAAGCTAGGAAAGGAGCAACAAGAACCCATACAAAGGAGGAGATTATTTAAAACCATTTACAAAGAAAAGGGGAAGTGTTGTACTATGATTATGGACAACAGTAGCATGAATAATTTTTTATCTCAAGAAATGGTAGAGAAGCTAAGTTTGGAGAAAACAAAACATCCAAACCCCTACAAGGTTACATGGTTGCAAAAGGGCCATCAACTTCTGGTGAATGAATAATGTTTGGTGAGTTTTTAGATTAGCAATTGTAGTGATGAGATTATGTGTGATGTGATACCTATGGATGTTTGTCATGTTCTTTTGGGTAGGCGATGATAGTATGATAAAAAATCCATACATGATGGTGAAGAAAACAATTACACAATAACCAAAGATGCAAGAAAATGTGTTATGACACCAGTGAAAGAAAAACATAAGGAGATGGTCAGTGATACCAGGGTATGTATAATACTAGGAATTTTTTTTCTAAAAGAGATACAAGTGGAAAATATGTGTTATGCCTTGGCTTCTCATCCAAAAGAAGTTGGGACAATAGCAAAAAATCAAGAAATACCCATGGAAATCAAGGAAATATTGCAATGCATTGACATCTTGATCAAAGACTTACTAGATGGATTGCCACCTATGAGGAGTATGAGTCATTATATGGATTTGATACCAGAAGAAAGCTTACCAAACAAGGCATCCTACTGAATGATCCCCAAGGAGAATGAGGAAATAAATAGACAAGTTAAAGGATTGTTGGACAAAGGTTTGATAAGAGAAATTTTAAGCCCATGTGTTGTTCCAACAATCCTAGCACCAAAGAAAGATGGATAATGGTATATGTGCACAAATTAAAGAGCTATTAATAAGATCACCATCAAGTATAGATTCCCATTGCCATGAATGGATGATTTGATGGATTATTTGAGTGGAGAAAAATATTTCACAAAGATTGATCTCAAAAGTGGGTACCATCAAATAAGAATTAGGGAAGGAGATGAATGGAAAACCACATTCAAAACAAAGGATGGGTTGTATGAGTGGTTGTTTATGCCATTTGGACTCACAAATGCTCCAAGTACCTTCATAAGATTGATGAACAGAGTGTTGAAACCATTCCTCGGTAAGTTTGTGATTGTTTATTTGGATGATCTTGGTTTTTAGTAAATAAATGGATGAACATTTAGCAAATGCGAGGCTTGTTTTGTAAAAGTTAAGAGAGGAAAAGTTGTTGGTTAATCTCACAAAATGTAGCTTTATGAAATAAGAGTTGGTGCATTTGGGTTTTATAATTTCAAAGGAAGGCCTATGGATGGCTCCAGAGAAGATAAAGGCAATCCTAGAATGACCAACTGCTAGAAGCATGTTTGAAGTAAGGAATTTTCATGGTTTGACAAGATTCTATAGGAATTCTATCAGAAATTTCAGTAGAATTTGTGCTCCCATTATAGATAAAATGAAGGGAGAGAGGAGAGAATTCAAGTGGACAATTGCAGTAGAGAAAAGTTTTAATATTTTGAACGATAAAGTGACTGAACAACCCATGCTAGCATTAATAGATTTTAACAAGGTGTTCCAATTTAATTGTGATGCAAGTGGGATAGCCGTAGGAGGGGTTCTAAGTTAAGAGGGTTGATCTTTAGCTTACTTTAGTGAGAAGCTACATGAGGCCAAAAGGAATTACTTAGTATATGATTAGGAGTTCTATGCTATTGTTCAAGCACTTAAGAAGTGGAGACACTACTTGCTGCCCAAGGAGTTTGTCCTCTACACCAATCATCATGCTTTACAATTCATTAACAACCAAGGTAAGATAAATCAAAGACACATAAAATGGGTTGAGTTTATTCAGAGTTACTCATTTGTTCTTAAACATAGAAGTGGCAAGTAAAATCGAGTAGATGATGTTTTTTGTTAAATAAGATGCAAGTAAATGCTTCGGGTTTTGACTCCATGAAGGAAATGTATGAGAAGGATTTTGATTTTGGTGAAGCACAAGAAACTTGAAAATTTCCAATTGAAGGGGATAAAACCAATTGGTTGGAATATTTCATTCAAGAAGGATTGTTATTTAAGGGGCAGCAATTATGCATTCCAAGGGGATCGATGAGAATCTATTTAGAGAGAAAGATAGTGGATGACTTGGAGGGAAGTTTGGGGTGGAAAAATTTGGGGAAACTTCAATAAGGTTACTATTGGCCAAGGATGTATAAGGATGTGAAGAACTTAGTGCAAGAGTGCTCAATATTTCAACATGACAAAGGAAAAAGTCAAAACACCAGATTATATCAGCCTTTGGCCACACTTGAAAGACCATGTGAAGATGTGAGTATAGACTTTGTCCTTGGGCTCCCAAGGACTCAAAAAGGTAATGACTCCATTTTTCGTTGTAGTAGATAGATTCTCCAAGATGGAACACTTCATTCCATGCAAGAAATCTAATGATGCAACGCACATTGCACATTTATTTTTCAAAGAAGTTGTGAGGTTATAACCATGGATTACCTAAGAGAATTATTTCATATAGAGATTATAAGTTTGTTGGTCATTTTTGGAAAGTATTGTGGAAGAATTTGGATGCAAAATTAACTTTCAACTCTTCATATCATCCTTAAATAGATGGGAAAACCAAAGTAGTCAACCAAAGCCTTGGAAACTTGCTGAGATGTTTGATAGATGGGAAGCCAAAATAATGGGATTTGGTGTTTGCACAATTTGGGTTTGCATATAATAATTCCACTAGTAGAAGTACAGGTAAGATCCCCTTTCATATTGTCTATGGATTCAATCCAATAGGTGTGCATGAACTAAGGGATAGTACAGATTTGGGAAGAAGAATTACTTTAGCTGAAGATTATGTAGAGTACTTGTAAGAACTACAGAAGTCAAGGAAAAGCTAGATGCCAACAATAAAAAATACAAGGAACATGCTGATTTAAAAAGGAGAGAGCAAGAATTTGAGGTTAGAGAATTGGTTTTGGCACACCTATGGAAGTAGATATTCCCAAAAGGAACTTATGGCAAGCTAAAGTGGAAGAAGATTGGTCCATGTAAGGTGATTAGAAAGTTTTCATCTAATTCTTATAGAATAGAACTACCATCAAAATTGGATATTTCTCCAAAATTCAATATAGCTAGTTTATATCATTTTCATAAAGAGGAAAAAGATGAAAAGGATGGTGATACTTTATATTTTCCAACCAAAGCACAATGGGGGCAGCAATTTCCAAAAAAAAAGTGAAGAAGTAGATGAAGTGATTGATTCTAGAGTGGTACAAAAGACACGAGGCAAATAATACAAAGGGTATCTAATCAAATGAAAAGGGAAAAATATGGAGGAGGCAACATGGGTGGTAGCTCTAGAAATTTCAAAGCTTGGCATACCTTTTCCAAATGAATGTTCATGAGCTCCCACTCATGAAACATTCTCTTACTCGAGATGTTTAAATACAAGAGAATCCACGTGTACAGACAATCTTACACATCCAAAAATATTTTAAATTTTAATGTTTGTGTTTGTGTTTTGTTTTTCCTTGCAAGCACAGTTTATTAAAATCTTCAACTCCTCTAGCATAGTAAGGTTTGATGTTGGGATTATGAAAAATCAATTGATTAATTGATTCACTTATTAGTTGATTTAAAAATGTTAATTTTCCAAAAAGGAAAAATCTCATGCCCAACCTATGAGTGGGAATTTATTGTCAATTGTAACTTCATTCAAATTTTTTGAATTTGCATTTTGTTGAGGAAATGGGTTGTAGGGCATTGAGGGAATGGTGAGAGTGAGTTGGCAGAAGGGAAAGCTATTTTTGAATTGCAATTGAAGGCACACACTTGGAAGAGGAAAACCCACGCCTAGGAAGGAGTAATGAGCATTCAGGAAGTTTGACTGGAAAAAGGAGAGGAAAAGAATGAGGAGAATATGAGAAAATTGAGATTGTATAGAAGGAAGGATTTGATGGAATTCGATGTGTGTTGCAAGAGTGACATATTTTTATGATTTTTTAAGCCATTGTATCTCATTGTTGTTGCAGGAATCTTGGTTTGAAATAATAATTTCAGATTTCTTATTTTATTATGTTTTCCATTATGCATTTAAAAAAAATCTTAGAAGTGTATTTGCTACAACAATTGACAATCCAATGGATTCTCAATTGTTGACTTGCACCATAAAGACAATCATTTTTTGGGTAGAAAAAATATTTTATATACATATAAGTATGTTTTCAATGTGATGGAAAGAGAAAACCTCTACCCAAACCACATAATAAAACTCAACAGTTTTCTCTACATGCATCAAGGCAATAACTCATATTGAGAATTACATTTATCAACTATGAGTGCCATGATAAATAAGAATTTTCATCCTACAGGTCCAATTCCAGACAAATAATGGCATTAGCCAATTTCATTCAAATTCAATTAAAATTTGTGTCCTATTCACGAAAAATGATTGTGCAAATATACAAAACCCAATTTTAATCCGATCTTGTGATTCATTAATCTATTTTCTTTCATGGTGTGGCTTCTTTACCCTTTTCTCTATGTAATCTCTTATTGCCTCAACCTCACTTTCCTTGTTCCCTATGTTCTTCGTTGATCCACAATCATCCTTTCTTGCTTTGTAATATACTTTGATTTCCAACCTTGGTCGATGCTCCCTCCACTCAATGGTGCAGTGGTTGCGCCCCTTTCACTCATTAACACACTTTTTTTTCACCTACTGTACATCTTGTCTTAAACTTAGCTACTTC
The DNA here is from genome assembly GCA_007115665.2 of Sequoiadendron giganteum. Classification (NCBI taxonomy): domain Eukaryota; kingdom Viridiplantae; phylum Streptophyta; class Pinopsida; order Cupressales; family Cupressaceae; genus Sequoiadendron; species Sequoiadendron giganteum. The sequence goes on along the minus strand of CM021100.1, from coordinate 66,025,750 downwards.
ATTTCTTTCATGACCGATATTTTCTTTGTATTTTGGCCTTCCTAGATGTCCATTAGACTCTCCACATATTTTTTTTAGCTTCCCTTGTGTTTTATCCTCATCGAAGTTCAAAAGACATATTTAAAAATCATTCATTTTTAGACTTAGCAACGTTATTTTTCCAGATGAATATCAAATTGATCGATTTAAATGACAACTGATTCCCTTACATATATTGATTTATATATTTTAATCCTTCAAGGACTTTGACCAAACCATTTTGTGCATATTCAACAACTGGATTTGGGTCAAATGGCTTATGCACCTAGGCTATGCTTTTACACTTCACATACATGTCCAACAATGGTAGTTACAAATACAATATTTGACAAAATTCCACCAAATATCTGTTGGGGATACGAAGTCGATTTTGTCATCAAGATAGGCATCTAAGATAGTAGCGCCTTAGTGATTTCAATCCAAAATCACATCAAAGACACAAACAACTATACCATAAAGCAGAAATAGGCATAGTGAATCCCCCATTGATCCTACTGAGGAAAGTAAATGCATAACAGAAAAAAGATTCAACACAAGCATAGATTCAAGAACATGAATCAAACAATATGAAAGACAAGACATATGGACACACAGATTCACGTGGGGAAATCTCTTTCGGGTAAAAAACCCCACCCTCCAAAACATTCAGCTCACATGTATTATTTAGTAACTAAAATGGTTACAATACAAAACCAGAGCTATGCTCTTCAAGAAATTACATCTTGTCCATCTAGAGAAGGCAGGCAACACAAACCAGAAACATCACATAGTTACAATGACTCCAAAGTCATACCATGTAGATTCCCTTCAGCTCCTCAAAAGACTCTCTCAGCCAGCCTCTCGGCCAGCACAGTCTCAAGGAAAACCAGGTTCACATCTAATTTGATCTGTGACACCAAGTGTTAACCATTTGAATGCCATCGCATACAACTCTAACACTTTGCCACCTTTTTCAACCAAGTTCCAAGTATTCAACTCTTCCAAGTCATACATCTCAATCACTTTCAACCAACCAATCAGGTGGCATTAATATGCACCTTATCTCTGTCAGAAAAATCTGATCACCTCTGACCAAGTCGCCCTGCAAATATGCATTGAGCCATCTAGGCAATTAATTCTTTTCCATAATCAGATCCTGTCAACCATTCAAATCTGAGCCATACAGTTAATGCATTCACCGCTCAAGACTTCAGCCAATCAATCGATGATAACTTGCCATGTGCCGCAACTCCATTCACCTATCTCTTTGACTGTCAGTCCAACTCGATCAAGCTCAGCCAACCAAGCTCCCAACACTCATGGCCTTCTACCGCGTTACCGCCGAGTCCATCTGACCAGGCCATGGTAATGCAGTGAGCTCGCCCGAGCTCACCCTGCCTTCTACTGTGCTATCACTACCCTATCTGTCTCGCCTCGCGGTATGGTGGTGAGCTTGACCGAGCTCACCCAAGTCATCACCGAGCCCAAACTCGACCACACCGCGCTACCGCCGAGATCGTTTGGCCACCCCATGGTATGGCGGTAACTTCCTACACTAATCGCCATCTCCATCGTGCTACCACTGACCATCCAACACCTTCCTGCGGTGTGGCGATAACCGCCAGCGAGACCGTCAGTGGTCTCACTGCGCTACCGCGAAGGCCGCTATGCCACCCCGCGGTAGAGCGGTGACTGCCAGTGGTCTCACTACAGCCACCGCGGTGAGCATCCTCACCACCTATGGTGGGGAAATAACAGTCACCACCGACCGCTAGCCGCATACTGCGGCCACCGTGGTGAGGATTCTCACCACCTGTGGTATGGCGGTAACCGCCAGCCCACCAACTCACCACTACTGCGCTGCTCACCACACTACCTCCACCGCCAGACAGACACCCTGCAGTAAGGAGGTAACCACCTTCCAGACTATCGCCGCTCACCACACCACCACCATGCATAATGAAGACCATCGCGGTAGAGCGGTAACACAGCCCAACCACGGACCAAGCAATAGAGGCTCGTGGTAAAGCGGTAAACTGCACAACCGCACGTCTAAGGAAAGTATGCAGTGGTATGGTGGGAAATGCCATAAACATGGAGAAATCGGCCAAGTCTTCAAGGGAAACATGAATGTTGAGGCATAAATTTCCCAAAAAACTCCCACTTGACGAAGACATTCAGGCTTCCTCCAAACACGAATAAGACTGACACAATTCCCCCACGCTCCAACCAAGACACCTGCAACAACATTTAAAAAAAAATGTTCACCATCTCAGGAAACAACTCCAAACATAGGAACACACCAAGGTGAAAAAGAACCAGTCTTAGGAATGCAAACATTTGATCCTTCAAGCAAAAAAGGCACCAGAGCAGCAACAAAAAAACACAGAAAAGTGAACACAAAAAGAGAAACATTTCTCCAGAACAAGACAAACCATCAGCTTGAATTGCAACTAGAAAAATGACTGCCCTTCATCCAACTGATCAAAACCCATGCAGCTGAACATAGCACCCACAACTCATGCTAATTCGTCCAACCACCCATACCTCAAAGGTATGATAACCAGCAACAGACTCATGCCATCATAAAACCACCGATCTCAGTAGCAAACAAGCACCCTGTGTCAACTAGTTGTAGACCAAACACATCTAGGTACTCCCATTGCAAGGGCACTGTCTAGATGAGTGCAAACAAAGCACCATCACAAATGATCCAGGCATACCAAGTCCACCAGCCCATGCATATAGAAGAAAGTAATCATGTAGTTCCAAGAGACACCCACTCTAATCTGCACAACCTGCAACCTCCTAGTGCAAGAAAATTTTCTCTTTCATCAATCATCCACTATTCTTCCAAGGTTCCATATCTAACCCAAGAAGGAAAACCCCTCATGTCATCACCCGAGTGATAAACACATGACCATAGAAAACGGTGACCATCACGGCTCCACAAACATCTAAAGTCATATGAAACAAATAGGAAGAACAAGACCAAATTAGAGAGAAACATCAAATAAAAACATGCCATTCTACAAACCCTTCTAAATGCCAACTGTGACAAGTATGATCTTCTTCACATCCCAAAGGGAAAATATTTAACAACACCCAAACGCACCATGGATGTAAGCATCAAGAAGATCAGACTAACCTATACACCATCTCCTGTCAGTCCTCAAAAGCACAAGGAGATAGTCAATGCTATCCATCTTCTATTATGAATCCTCCAGAATCTTAAAATAGCAACTCAAGATTCATACCAATAAAAGATAAAGCATAACACACCTGAAAAGTATAATGGGCAAATACCTTTCACAGGAACACTACCGAGTAGACCAAGGAGAAAAGAAAATATGCTCCTCCAAGATATACAAGTCACCATGACTTACCCAAGAGAATTCTCCTTCAAGGTCATTGTTGAACTCACATTCAACCAAGGTGCAGGCAACTCAGACTTTCAGCTGTAACAACAACATTCATAAAAGAATTTCAACCTCACCTTATTCTCCATGCATCCATGAGTATCAACAACCTGTCATCTCATGCTGACTCCAATCTGCAATACTGCAACAACCATGAAGTCCACCAACATATGACCAATGCACTCAAAACATAGAGAAACCCCAGACCACTGTCAAAGCTTCAAAATTTATCTTGACACCATGATTTGTACATCCCCCTTCAGAGGTACCATGCTTCAAGTGAACAAGCTATGGTCTCAAAAGCAAAGAAAAATGCCAAAACGCTAAGAAAGAGTAACCATGACATAAAGCAAATAATTCTAAACCAAAACCAACATCACCTGTCAAGCACCACCAGCAACTCAGCCAAAACTAAAAAAATCTTCCATGGCTGCAAGATGTTGCACATCTTCAAATAGTGATCATGTAGATATGAAAGAAACCCTTCTACAACAACGAGATCTAAGAATCCCACCAAGAGCATCTGCAACACCAAAGAAGATCATTCACCACCAAGTGATGAATACACAGTCACTGCTAAAGCTCCCACTAAAACGTGACACAGAGCTCTCCAAGCATCATGACCAAACATCTGCTGATCCAAAAACCTCCAGGTACAAAACAACAACATGTCCATCGGACAACAACACCAAACTGCACCAAGATCACCACATCACATAGACCACACCATCACTGTCAAAATATTACACAAGCCAGTGTATCCAGATCTCCATGACATCGTGATTCTCATGCTTCAGGTCCCCATAACCAACTATTCAGGTAATCAGAATGCCATTCACCTTCTCATCTCTAAACAACTACGCCAATGCACAAGTGACCACAGACAAGGTCAGCTAATAGATCTGCAACAACACAAAAGCAATCTTGTGGATATTGACAGTCCACTTCCGAGTTGTCCCACTACACCCAATGGGTAGCTAATCCATCAGTCGCACAACTCAGAGATCCACTTGAAAACCTGAAAATCTATCATCGCACTAGAAACTACAAAAATGAGATCATCAAAGAGAACAACCCATGTAGACGAACATGACTCAAACACCAGATCAAAGACCAGATCTGATTTTCCAATCACGTCCACAACTCAAGCACCATAGTCCAAGAAACGATTAAGCAAACACACCACAAGAATGTTGAATGAGTGAAACACATACCAACACTCCCATGCAGAGAAGACAACACACTTCCTCAAGATACATGTTGAACTGCAACTATGTCATCCAGTCACATCCCAGAAACCAGGGTCTAGAAAATAGCAGAACAATAGCTCCACAAGTCACAAGTTTTACTTGATCGTGGAAAACCTACAAAACCATAGTGTTTATAAAACAGCCACGCATCTCCATATTCATTGCTCATCTGGATGACTCGGGAGTCTGCACACAACCATCATGGTTAACTAGAAAAATGAAAAACATGAATATGCATCATATAATTTTTAGGAAAATCTACACAAAACCTCTAGAGCCAAAGACATGAATCTGAACCATGCGAGTGCAAGACACAGGTAAGAACTGAACAGTGGGTCCATTTCAGACCAGTTCCAAAAACCACAATCATGCACAAGCATATGAGAGAGCTAGGCTATTCAGAAGTTGCAGACCACCAGGATCAACTTCATAGCCTCCATGCAATCAGAGCACCAGAGAATCTGCCTTCAGTGCTAAGTCAAAAAACACCCAGCACAAGCACAACTCTCCATAGTTGATCAGCAACACAAGCAAGTCCGTACTGCCAAGGAGCCTCTCACACAAACACCCAGTATGAGCACCATGATTTGTTGCAACACAACCATGAACACATCTCACACCCTTTGCATCAGGAACATTTGTTGCGATTCAAGAACCTGAGACCATATTGCGACAATATGATCAACTCTAGTCATCTCCAATGTCTTTCAAGCTGTGTGTTGAATCAAAGAAGCAACAACTTCCACTCATCGAAGGATCAATCACCAACTGATTTCTCTAGATTTCCTCAAGCTTGCCAGGCTAAGAAATCAACATAGGAGAAATACCCAGAACTTCAGTAACTGGGAGAAGGCTTTGACACCACTTGTTGGTATCATCAAGCCTCGACCTCCTTCAACCAACTCTGATACCACATGTTGGGGATACGAAGTCGGTTCTGTCATAAAGATAGGCATCTAAGACAACAGTGCCTTAGTGATTTCAATCCAAAATCACATCAAAGACACAAACAACTATACCATAAAGCGGAAACAGGCACAGTGAATCCCCCATTGATCCTACTAAGGAAAGTAAATGCATAACATAAAAAGATTCAACACAAGCATAGATTCAAGAACATGAATCAGACAATATGAGAGACAAGACATATGGACACACAAATTTACATGGGGAAAACCCTTTCGGGTAAAAAACCCCACCCTCCAAAACATTCAGCTCACATGTATTATTCAGTAACTAAAATGGTTACAATACAAAACCAGAGCTATGCTCTTCAGGAGATTACATCTTGTCCATCTAGAGAAGGTAGGCAACATAAACCAGAAACATCATATAGTTACAATGACTCCAAAGTCATACCATGTAGATTCCCTTCAGCTCCTCAAAAGACTCTCTCAACTAGCCTCTCGGCCAGCACAACCTCAAGGAAAACTAGGTTCACATCTCATCTGATCTGTGACACCAAGTGTTAACTGTTTCAATGCCATCGCATATGGATCTAACACTTTGCCACCTTTTTGACCAAGTTTCAAGTATTCAACTCTTCCAAGTCATACTTCTCAATCACTTTCAACCAACCAATTGGGTGACATTAATATGCACCTTATCTCTGTCAGACAAATCCGATCGCCTCTGACCAAGTCGCCCTGCAAATAGGTATCAAGCCATCCAGGCAATTAATTCTTTTCCACAATCAGATCCTATCAACTGTTCAAATCTGAGCCATGCAGTTAATGCATTCACCACTCAAGAATTTGGCCAATCAATCGATGATAACCTACCATGTGCCGCCACTCCATTCGCCTATCACTTTGACTGTCAGTCCAGCTCGGTCAAGCTCAGTCAACCAAGCTCCCAACTCTCTCAGCCTTCTTTCGTGTTACTGCCGAGTCCATTCGACCAAGCCATGGTAATGCGGTGAGCTTAGCTGAGATCACCCTGCCTTCTACTGTGCTACCACTACCCTGTCCGTCTCACCTCACGGTATGGTGGTGAGCTCGACTGAGCTCACCCAAATCATCACCAAGCCCAAACTCGACCACACTGCGCTATTGTCGAGCTTGTTTGGCCACCCCGCGATATGGCATTAACTTCCTGCGATGACCGCCATCTCCACTGCACTACTGTTGAGCATCCAACGCCTTCCTGTAGTGTGGCGATAACCGCCAGCCTGATTGTTAGCGGTCTCACTGTGCTACAACGAAGGCTGCTAGGCCACCCCATGGTAGAGCGGTGACCGCGCTAGCACACCACCAGTGATCTCAACGCAGCCACCATGGTGAACATCCTCACCGCCTGCGATGGGGCGGTAACGGTCAGCACCGACCGCTAGCCGCATACTGCAGCCACCGCGGTGAGGCTTCTCACCACCCATGGTATGGCAGTAACTGCCAACCCACCATCTCGCCACTACTAAGCCACTCACCGCGCTACCTCCACCGCCTGATAGACACCCTGCGGTAAGGAGGTAATTGCCTTCCGGACTGCCGCCGCTCACCGCGCCACTGCCACACATAATGAAGACCACTGCGGTAGAGCGGTAACACCACCCAACCACGGACCAAGCAATAGAGGCTCACGGTAAAGTGGTAAACCACAAAACCGCACCTCTAAGGAAAGTATGCAGTAGTATGGCAGTAAATGCCATAAACATGGAGAAATCGGCCAAGTCTTCAAGGGAAACCCGAATGTTGAGGCATAAATTTCCCAACAATATCTATATCTCGTTAAAGCATCAAATTTAAGAGGTTTAGGCACTGCAGGAAAGAGAGAAAACCAAACAAAACAAACCAAAATTTTAAGAAGGTCAAACCAGCAATATTTTTTGGGTGGTGCTAATTGCCTATCCAATTGTGTGCTCTTGCACCACACACACCGTGTAAGTGAAATGTTCCTTGAGTTGGTAAACTTAGGAACACTGAAAGGTGCATGGGATGGTAATGCCATGTTTTTTTTTATCCATAGCTACTCCTTATCTATGGGAGCCTTCCCTCTTCTACTCTTATGCTCAACCTCAACACTCAAGCCACCTCCTTTTGTGTTATCTCATTTCTCTAAATGAATTCTTACCATAGGTCCACATATATGACCACCACATTATTTTAGACTACTACTTCTCGTTCCCTCATTGTGTTGCTGCAATAAATCAGAATCCAATCTACCCTTTCTTCTTGAAACCTGCCCTTTGAATGGCTCCAAATCACTGTACTCTCTCTATTTCTCTTCCTCTATGCATTGCTTCTCTACACTACAAAAAAAAGTAGAGTTGGATTCTTTCATCTTCTTTTCCTTCTCCTTTAGAGAATTCAACACATACTTTTGTCCATATTTTTGGATTGTATAAACATTCTTTCTACCATGAAAGATGGCATCCCTATCAAACTGCCATGGCCTACCCAACAACACATTACAAAAAATCATAGGTATCACATCGCACAACACCTCATCTCTATAAGAGCCAATCTAAAAAATTAACTAAACACTTGTCACTCACAATCACTTTGTGTTCCTTCTGCAACCAAGAAACTTTGTACAGACTAGGATGCTTACACTTTTTCAAACCTATTTTTTCTACCATCTCCTCTGAAACTAGGTTATCTGTACTACCACTATCTACAATAACTTTGCAACACTTACCTCCAGCCTTTGGGCTCACCAACACTCTCCTCATCATGAGAGAATCACCTTCTTCTGGCTCTTCACCTTTGGGGATGCACCACTTTCCTCATCCTCTTGTGCCAAGTGGTTCCTTGCTACACTCTTCTTGCTTCCCTCTTGAATTTGAGGACACTCATAAGCACAATGACCAAATTATCGATATTGGTAACCTCTACTTGGAAACCCTCTACTGCTGCTACCACGTCCTCTTGTTGATATCTCCTTTTCTTTGGTGTTTCATCCCACCTCTTTACTCCGCTTAGGCTTAAATTCTTCTTCAATCTGCTTCCCTTTGTTGCTACTCACTTGTCCCTTTTTAGTTGTAAATCTTCCCCAACTTTTGGAATTTCTTATTTGCCTTCTCATTAATTTCTCCTTAGCCTTTAATGCATATTGGTATGCTTCCTCCACTATAGTAATTTTCAGCATAATCATTTCATCTTGAATGCTAAACCGCAAGCCATTCACATACCTAGCTACCTTCTCCCTATCGATTTCATGCCTTCCAAATCGAATAGCTAGCTTGTAAAACTCCTCCGTGTAATGTTTTACACATCTTTTTGCTTCATATTTTGAAATTTATTGAACAAATCCATTTCATAATCTCCAAGTATGAATGTTTTCTTCAATATCATCACCATTTGGTTCTACCTCATTATTCAGGGATCTCCATCCATTTCGTGCTCTTTTTGTAAAATTTTCCACCATAATGCAACATGATCTTTCAATTTTGTTTGGGCTAATTTTACCCACTATGGGTCTCTAATTTCCTCCAACTCGAAGTATTCTTCTAGCTCTCCTATCCAATCAATCAACTCTTCTAGATTTAATGTTCCCAAAAAAATTGGAACATCCATTTTACTGCATTTTGTTATTTTTGAAAGAGCTCTCAAAAATATTTCTTGCCCGACATCCTCTAGTCGTTCTTCTTCTCCTCATCCTTGCTCTTCCTCTTCACTTTCTTCCTCATTCTTAGGATCTCTAGCATTACCAACAACTAATCTCACCTAATTTTTGATATTGTTTTTGATATCATCTCTTATCATGTCTTGAAATTGTTCTAGAACTACCTCTAATATGGGTCTTCCTCTTTGTGGCAACATCTCTTTCAATCAACGACTTGTCCTTCTCGGCTCTTAATTGTTTGAGACTCCACATGCATCTGCAAAAATCCTCTTGAGCTCTCAACAATCATCACTCACTTCCCACAAGTCCTGTTGGATCCTCTCCCTGCTTAGAATCCCTTGCTCTGATACCAATTGATGCAAAGAGAAAAAATCAACCCAGACCACATAACAAAATTCAACGGTTTTCTCTACATGCATCAAGGCAATAACTCATATTGAGAATTACATTTATCAACTATGAATGCCATGATAAATAACCATTTTCATCCTATAGGTCGAATTCAAGACAAACAATGGCATTAGCCAATTTCATTCAAATTCAATTTAAATTTGTGTCTTATTCATGATAGATGATTGTGTAGATACACAAAACCCAATTTGAATTTGATCTTGTGATTCATTAATATGTTTTTTTTCATGGCATGGCTTCTTTACCCTTTTTGTTGTGTAATCTATTACTTCCTTGACCTCACTTGCATTGTTCCCTCTGTTCTTCATGTTGGCAAATTTCCAATGCTCCCCTCAGGATTTGTGACATGGACTAACCACCTCTGGTGGATCCGTTAACTCTGGCAGTTGTATTGAGCATTAACGGGTCGATTTTTTGGTGCAACAAAAATTGTGGGCCAACAAGTGGTATCAGAGCCAAAGGTGTCGAGTTTGAATCCCCCTAGGTAATGTTGAGGGGGGGTTTTTTTGAAAATGGTTAGTTCTCCCCTCAGGATTTGTGACATGGAATAACCACCTCTCATGGATCTGTTAACTCTGGCAGTTGTATCGGGCATTAACAGGTCGATCTTTTGGTGCAACAACAACTGTGGGCCAACGCTTTGTTGATCCACAACCCTCCTTGCTTTCTCTATAATCTGCTTTGATTTCCAACCTTAGATAATTCTCCCTCCACTCAATGGTGTGGTATATCCCTTCTCTCAATGGTTGTTCCCCTTTCACTCATTGCCACACTTGTTTTTCACCTACTGCACATCCTGTCTTGAGCTCAATTGCTTCATTTCTTTCATGACCTATCTTTTGTTTGTCTTTTGGCCTTCCCAAATTCCCATTGACCTCTTCCCAATGTCCATCGGCCTCCCCACATAAAACTTGTGGTCCCTTGTGTTTTCTCCTCATCGAAGTTTAAAAGACATTTAAAAATCATTTATTTTTAGACTTAACAATGTTATTTTGCTAGATGAATATCAAATTGGCCGTTTTAAATGCCAATCATTTCTCTTACATATATTGATTTATATATTTGAATCCTTCAAGGCCTTCGACCAAACCACTTCATGCATATTCAATAATCGGTATTGGATCAAATGGTTTATGCACTCGGGCTATGCTTTTACACTTCACATACATGTTGAACAATGGCAATTATAAATACAATATTTGACAAAACTCCACCAAAGCTCCATATCTCGTTAAAGCATCAAATTTAAGAGGTTTAGGCACTGCACGAAAGAGAGAAAACCAAACAAAACAAACCAAAATTTGAAGAAGGTCAAACCAATAATATTTTTTGGGGTGGTGTTGATCGCTTGTCTGCTCATGTGCTCCTGCACCACAATGGCATTGGATTTTCTATTTTTATGAAAATTATAATCAAGCCATGCAATTCTATCAATGTTTACTACAATCAAATTCTAACACTAATTAGGAATATTGAACTCTCCCTTGTATAAATACGGAGAGGGCATCCCAAAACATAACAAAATTAGTTAGCAAAGGACTTTGTAAGTCATCTCAACCTATGCATCTCACCAAGTAAATGTTACTAAATGTTAAATTTTGAAGTTTCAAATAGTCTAAGATTAATTATATTATGATTTTATATTTTAACCTTAGGAGAAAGAGTTTTCAATGAAAGGTTAAACCAAATCATATTCAAAACTTGTTATCAGTGAGTTTCATGAGATGGGGTGACTTACATAAGAATTAAAATTGATTTGAGCTCTTTCCCTAATGCTAGATTGAATCCCCACCCACCAAAAAAACATGATTGAAGTTGAAATCAAATCCACCTTTATATCATAATATACAACCCACCATCCAAATAGAAATAAAGAAATAGGGGAAGAGGTTACCCTACATGATTTATTTTGAAATAAAATATACAATGTGTATATTATAATTACTATTCCTATTAATTATCTTAGTTGTAATAGATATTTGACATCTCATTAAAAACCATAATTTTACATATAGTAAAATTATCTTTTCCAAAATCAAACAAAAATCAACACTTTGAAGCATAACAAGATCTACTAAACACATTTAAGCAATGACAATTAGATTTATATGAATAGATTTACTTTTACAAAATATTAATAGACCTAAATTTTTACCTCAAGAAAGAAAACTTTCAAAGCTTCATAAATATAAAAAGATTATTTTATTGTAAGTTTTAATTTTTGATTTTTTATATTCAAGAAAAATCAACATTTTTTAAAAGTGAGAAAAAATTAACAAAATTTATTCACTTTGTAACAAATTAAAATAAATAAATAAATTATTCCTAATTACAACTCCACATTAATAAACCTAATAATTGCATGGACAATGTATAGTTAGAGTAAAATAGAATTTTACAATGCTACCTAGTAAGCTAAAATTAAAATCAAATAACTAAAAAGTGAATATAATCTCCCCATAGTAACAAAATGAAGATCCAAAAATTATAAATTTTCCTATTAACAATTATGTCACATCTCCTGTGGAGGAAGGTTTACACATTAGACACGATGTGGCAAGAAGCTATGTAAGAAAATAATAGGGAGAGACATGATCATCTATGGGTATGTTTGGGTCACTTGCAACAATTAATGATGACATGACATCCCTATTTAGATAATATGGCTACACGTTGCAAGAAGCTCACATACATGGCTAGCATAGTTTCTAACTTAAAAGGAAATTGGATGAGGATTTTATAGTTGTTTTAATATATTGAACAAAGTTAATTTACAATTAAAGAATATAAATTTATAAAGGAGTTGCACATGGAAATAGTAACCAATAATAGAATACAACAATTGGTCTTAAGGTCACAAAAATAACAGTTGATAATACAATATTTTTATCTTGCTTTTAGTTTTATTTAAAAAACGTAAATCTAAAAACAAAATGGTAAATATTGCAGAAATAGTCTTGTAAAGGCACATATGACCCAAAATTTTATCGTGTAAGTAACTAACAAGCCAATCTTGGACAACCATTGGGATAAAAAATATTGATGCACGAATAGGATTTGGAATTGTCTGGAACATGAATGTCGCCTTCATGGAGCTGAAAATTTTGAAGTTTAATCTCTTTCAAATTATTGAGTACTTTGCATTTCCTTGGAGCCCCCCTTTAGTTGAGAACATAGAGAAGCAAATTGCAACAAGATGTCAAAGTAAAAATTTAGAATTTCTACTTTTTATGAACAATATGATTTGAAAACACTTACAAACTTGTATTTTTCCATATATTAAGAAAAATGGTTTGTATTATAACATTAGCAACTATATCTTATGAATACCAATACCCAAAACAACATTTTTCCATCTCAACACACAATAAAAAGAACAGGGAAATAACCAAAGATAACATTCCATTTTTCTTGGCCCCTAAACAATTCCAAAAAATGTGTTTTATGCTTTCATAACATTGACAATAAGAGCATTTAGTTGGTTGAACCTTCAAATATGTTAATATAGCCCCCACATGAAGCTTGTAGTGTAGGATTTTCCAAGCGAAAATTTAAGCATTTTCCTCAACTTTAGACCTCCAAATTTGAGGACTCAAGCTCTTCCACTTCTCTTCCCGAAATCTACAACTCCATTTTACGTAAATCTTGGGTTTAGTAACATATTTAGAAGGAGATTTAAATATTCATTTTTTAAAAGGAAGCCAAAAAATTGGTACTTGGCAAGCCACAACCATTTTGTGAAGAAATTAAACTATAAAGGAGTGCATAGCTTCATAAGTAATTTGTAGGAACCAACAATTTCACAAAAGCTACAAACCCCTTGGACCTGTTGCTTAAACTAAATGAGTTTTTTGAGCTTTACCAATTAGCCTAGAAAAGGCTATTGAATTCACAAATATCACTAAACTATCACACCCCTTTTTAATAGATAATGAGCTTATTTTAGGGAAGAAATAGCTAGAAGTTGTTCGTGATATTGAACAAGCCTATTCGACCAAATAGAAGAAGTCACAAAACTAAAACCAAGTTGTGAAGAATCCTTCTTCCAATTTAAGAATTTGCAAACTTGTTTGCAAGCCTTCTAGATGGATTGTAAAGAGATTTATTCTTGATTGCACAACTGGTACCTATGAGTTTTCCTGTGTTTGCAAAATATCTTTGTCAAGTGAACCAAATTATTTTTTTCCAACCCAACTCTTTGAGCATGTTCAAATAATTTTCCTTGCACATTCAACACCAAGTTAGTTTTTTACTTTATAGGAACGTCAAGGCCATCTAAGCTTGTAGTAATTTCTTTCCCATTTTCCCTTTTGGGAATTTCTTTCCCATCTACCTTTGTAAAAACTTTGAGGTCATCTTGCAAGAACTTCCTACCCATCTTCCTTTATGAGAACTTCAATTTCAATAATTTTTTTGAAAATATTATGACCATCTAAACTTTGTAAATAAAAGAAACTTGTGTATTGAATATTTAAATATTTCATTAACTAATTCAAATGAATAGTTTTAAAAATGATGTCGACATGACGTAAGCTAACTTCAATAAAATGATGGCATCGCCATGTATAGACTGTGGGGTTTTACCATCCAACTAAACCAAAAATGGAATCTCCTATTGGAACTAGTCATTGTAGACCTGTTGCTTGCTATTGCATCTGTGGATTTTCTTGTTGTTGTTGACTTGCAAAATTTTGACCTACTAATATATTTTTGTTCTTATAATGAATTTAGTTTCAAAAATAGTCAAGATTGAATATGTTCAATTTCTTAGCCATCAATGGATGAAAGGAAGATTAATCACATATTTTGGGATCTTTTGGAGGTTGTAAAAGGTTATTAAGATCAAGAAACAAATTGATTGTACTCCTATTATAAAATTATGTTTCTAGACATTAGGGTTTCATTTCATTTGTTATTAAAATATCATTTTGTGTTGAATATAAGTTTTTGGCTATGTGATTGGGGTATTCGATAGAATTCCTCGATCTAAACCGCATGAACCAATAATTAGAGAACTTTGGTTCAAGATCATATTAGCTTGTTGCTCTCTAAATAAGAACAAAACAACCTTTTGATAAGGTTACCAACCCCACAAGATTGATTCCATAGGGTTCCCAAACATTCTTAACCCAAGTATGAATTTCTCAAAGAGGATATGGATGACATAGTAAGTAGTTAAATTATAATTTGCATACATCATTGATAGTAAATATCTACATATATAGATAAAAAAAATATCAATATATATATATTTCATTACCTTATTATATACCTTAGACTGCTTTACTCTCTTAGACCCCATGCTTAAACATGATTCACAACTAAAATTATAAAAATAAAATAAATATACATTATAACCTTAATTATAGGTATACACAAAATTGATAGCATAATTAATATGGAAAAACTTAAAATTTAAATTTATGGCATAATTATTAACGTCGTTTAGGAGGCCAAATAATAAACTTTTTTTTTGTTTATAGACTACAGGAATCGGTCAGGTATTTGTCCCCCTATAAACTACAATGCGCATGGTAATATTTTTTCACGTGACCGGTGGCGTTGGCGCGACATGCCTTCCAGTACCACGAGGACAGTGGGGAGACTAGACCTCATGACCTCTTGCTTGCAACATGATGCTTTAGCCAATCGAGCTAGATCCACCGCCCCAAACAAACAATAAACTTGAAATTTATAAAAAAACTTAAACAATTAAACTCAAATAAATCAAACCAAAGATCTAATAATAATAGACTTAGGACATGTGTATAACATGTTCTATATCATAATTAATATCTACCGCATTATTTTCCTTTAGAGAATGATAATTCCTGGACTCTTGCAAGTTTTGGTTGGGCTCTACTCTTGGTAATAGTTATATAATCCAAAAAAAAGTTTAACTCCTTGATAAGCTATGTGCATGTTTGCTTGTTCCCTTCATACTATAGAATATGACATTTATTTAATTCTAAAAAGAAAATAAAAAATATAGAATTTTAAATAAATTTATAAAAATAAAATTCAACATTGAGAGCTATCAAATTGTTATTATTAGAATTGTCAGAAGATATCTAAATTTAAATTTCTATTAGAAACTTTTAGATGATTATAGTATTTTATTTATGTTATATTAAACTATTTTTTACATCAATATCTATAATTTGGATTTAACATTTTTTTGATATATTATTAATATAGAATCATTTCTACAGTATTGTGACCAACTTGCAGCTCAATCTGGTGCAGCCCCTTTTGAGGAATGGAGAAAAGAAATTGCAATGGCAGGGATTAAGAATGGTATATCTAATCCAACAACATTTCGTGACTTGTGGGAAGAACACTACTTGCTTGAATTGTTGGATAAATCCCCATAGCCATGAAGAACTGATGATATTTTTAAGGATGAAGATTTTATTTACTAATATAACATCATAACTCTTTTAGGATTAAATTTCAAAATTTAATGTGAGTCTATTCTTACAACTTTGACGACCATAGAATTTTCTTGATAATATAATTTTATATTTTTTGTTGGGATATTCCTCTAGTGATTATTTCTAACTTATGTTGTTGTTGATGATTTGAATAAATATATTAAACTCATTATTCTAAATTTTTACAATTTAAAACATAATACTTTATAATAATTCATATAAATTTACGATTAAATGATATTAATATATTAAAGTGTTACTTTTAAACATAAACTTATATAATTCTTAAATCATGTATAAGAAATATACAATTTAAAATTAATAATACATATTATATAATACAGTACATTATTACATTTTATATTAATTTAGGGTCAAAACCACATTTAACCTCCAAATGTATAGTTATGTTAAATCACTTTATGACATGAGGAAAAATTTATCAAAGGGGTAAACCATGAATGCACTCATGCTATAGTTATCACTTAGTCTTATAGAAACATAAAATTATGTTTCTTTGTAAATTATATATATATGTATGATTTGTGAAGGCTCGTAGGAAAATAATAAATCTAGCTAACCCATAGTAACTTGTGAAGCCCTTTAAATTTCAATGATTGGGGGGGGAGAAATATAGCATAGGTTGAATCTTCTTAAACAAACATGAATTTTATAATCTTTATGTTTAAAGTTAATTTTTCCTATAAAATGGTTAAACCTATTATTTAGATCATTAAGTTTGGTAATTTTATAGAAAATTCCATTGCTTAAAATGATAGGTATGATCATTGTAAATACTAACAATCATTCTCGACATCAAAAGAGATTACAAAAATCTTATTCAGATATTTATGCAATACATTTTTTATATTGTTTCTTCTCAGTTTTGAAGGCTTGATCTAAAATTATATAAATAATGTTGGAAAAATATTTTTCTTATTTTTAATCTTGATTCAGGAGGAATATTTGAGAGAAGGAATTTAGTAATCGTTGAACTATTTGAGAAAAAGAATCTAGTAATTCTAAAGTTCCTAAATCTAAAAGAGTGAAACTATTGAGCTCATATATATTTGTCCATTTCTCTCTTTTAAGAATAATGTTGTATATCCTCACCATATTTCGATGCACCATGCTAATCACAAAATGACACCCTTAAATTTCTTTTAAATAAATTAAAATTATGAATGAATTGGAGACCAATCTTATTTCAATTGGGTGTTAATATATAAGTGGACATAGAGGAGCCAATGAAAGTTTATGGAGGCTAGTAGTAATAGTAAACCCTAGTGATATTCCTTATTTTTTCATTGATGTCAACAAGCTTGGGGGAGATTGTTGCAGGTTTATGTTTGTGTTGCCATTGATGACTGATTGTGTTGATGCTTTGATTAGTTGTATTATGTTGTCATTAGTAAGTGTTACTAGTGTCAACCTCTAATGTTTCTTTGATAAGCTTCTGTTTGTGGATTGTATTGGTTTAGTGATGATGAGGAAGTATTGAAGATTATGTATGTGTGTCTCAAGTGCTTGGTCTCCAAGTGTTTTTGAGAAAAATTGAATAAAAGAGGAAATAGTGTGCTGCAAAGGTGTTCTAGTGTACAGAGTGGTGTTTTGGTTTGGCTCCATATTTCTTCTATTTTTAATATTTGCTTATGTGGTTCAGATATGTTGATCAAAGGTGTTCAAAGGTTCTATATTCAGAGTTCCTTGGTTTGGATCATTGTGTAGAAAGAATTGTGTTCACTAGTGTGTGAACTATATGTTGCAGTGGTGTCTTGGAGAAATGGTTTTCTTCGGATTTCTTCATAGTTTGGTTTCTAGTATTGTGATTTTGGAAGTATGTTGATAATGATCATATACCTATAGTTAAATTTGTTCGTGGATTGGTGCTTCATAAGTTGGTTTCTTGTGTAATATTGTGTGGAAGGTTGTTTGAGTGTACTAGGTGTGTACATTCTTTAGGTGAAAGTTGTTGTGAAGGAATTTGTTGGATTTCAAGGTGTTTGTGGAATATTTTATATTGTGTTGAAGTGTGGTGTGTGGTCCATGAGTTTTCTTTGGATTTGAGGAAGCGAATACTTAAATTTTAATGGTGTTAACACAGGCTTGACCAACCTTGGGGTTTTACACTAATTGTGGATTTTCTTCGGTGATTCTGGAAGTGTGGCATGGCGTGTATGGATGTATTTAGGTCCGAGTTAAGGTGTGATGTATTCCAGTTTAATTAATTTCCACCGTGGGAATGCTTAGTGTCGACCTAATTTAAATTTTCACGGTTGAGGTTAATAAATGACCTTGGAGAATATTTTTAAGGTTGAAGAAGGTATAAATAAGTGTTGATTTGATGGAGAATTAAGTAGTGAAGTGTGTGATGCAAATTGCATAAGTGTGAAGTGTGAATTTGAGAGTGCAATATGAACTTCAATGAGTTAGACTACTGGAATTAGTGAGAAAAATGTGTCTACAATCTTCAAGAAGGTTGTGAATGTGTGGGTGATGTTGTGGTGGAATTTTATTTTGCATTGAGACTAATTTCTCACTGTAACATTCTTTTTTATTCTTTTGGGTGGGCGACATGTTTCTCTAGCTGTGTTTCCTTCTTTTGGGTGCTCTTTGCGGCTAGGTGTTTCTGTAGATTTGATTTTGGAGCTTTTCAACTCTAAGGGCGAAGGGATTGCTCATTCGCTGGAGGATCCTTTTGGGGCCCTTGTACATGGTTGTTGGGAATTTATTGATTCTGGGCTATTGTGAGAGGTTTATTTCTGCCTTTCTTGTAACTTTTGTGGGGTTGAAGGAGATTGTGATAACGATGCTTTGAGTGGTGGCTCTGCTTGTGGCATTTCCTTGTGAAGGGTGTTGGTGTTTCTTTGGTCTTCTTCGTGAAGATTTCTTTGTCTGGTGCTTCTTTTGTTGGGTCCCTCTTGGCTTCCAAGTGGTGGTTGGTTGTTTTTGTTTCATCTTTTGGCTTGGAGCCTTTGTAGGTCAGTGGGCTTGGCTTTGTGGCTTGGGTGGTTGTCTGTTTGGATCTCCCTTGCTCTATCTTGCATAGGCCAAAGCTCTCTGCTGGAGCCTTGAATGTGATTGGTGTTGTGTTAGGGAGGGATGGATCTTCTCTAAAGATGTTGAAGCCCTTTTTTCTATTATGTGCTTGACCATATAGAATTGTTGGGTGCGAGTGGGTTGACGCTTATGCTTGGTGAGTGTTGGGGTCTGGTGCTCTTGCCCCCCTTGGTTTTTTATTTGGTTCCTTGTGTGTTGGTTGAGGAGTGGAGTTGTGAAGTGTGGTGATTTCTTGGGAGATTTTCTTACCTCTGGTGGGCTATCCTTCTTTCGATGGTGCCTACTAAATGCAGGGTTGGTTTGGCTTCTCTACATGTTTTGGAAATGCCTCGACTATCGGAGGTATGGTACATGCTCATGATGCAAGGCTCTTAGAGTCTTGTTTTTTTGCTTGGGATCTCTTGCAGAGGTTTTTTTTTTTCCCTTTGTGGGGCTTCTCTAATGCTGAGAATAGAATTTATGATGTTGAAGCTTTGTTGGTGCCTACTGGAAATCAGGTCTCTTTGGCATCTTGTGATGATTTGGTTCTTCTTGGGCTCTATTTTTGTGCTTTTGGGTACCCTTTGTGGTTGAATTGACTATCTTTTTCAAAGGGGGTTATCATTTGTTCATGGCCATGGGTTCCCTCTTGGAAGAGCTCTTTGTTTTTGGGTATGACTTGGAAGTCAGATGATGCTTTGAGATGGTGGAGTGGGCTGCCTTTTTCTTCCAGCTCTTGCACCCAATAGTTTCCTTGGCTGGTTGTGGAGTCATCTGCTTTAGAGATTGTACTGGATAGTTGGGTTGCCTTCCTTGTTGCTGCTTTGGGGAGAAGCTTGGTTGTTGAAGTTGTCCTTGTTGCTTCTCTTACTAGTTTAGTTGTGGTTTCTCTCTTGGAGCTCTTGCTTGCTCATCCAAAGGTTGGTGTGTCTCCCTAGTATTCTAGTGCACTAGCTTTCTTTCATTTCCTTTGCTCTATGTCTTCTTTTGAGGCAAAGATAGCTCTTGATGTTCAAGAGTCATTTCCTATTGAGTTCGAGCTGGGTGTGGTGAAAGTGGTAGAAAGTCCTCTTTTTTGGTTTCCTTTGGTGGTGTTCCTATTAAGGTGGAATTTTATCCTATTGAGGTGGAGTCTGAGGTTGCTAGAGAGGTGTGCTACTGGTTTTTTGGGTTTTCACAACATTCTCTCCTATAGAGGGGAGCTCCTTCATCTTGAGGTGGATTTGGAGTTGGTATGTGGTGTGCTTGGGTGTTTCAAGGGGTATTTCCTCTTTGTGTTTTTGATTAAGAGTTTGGGTTTAATGGTGTCCTTATCCATTAAATTACCTTTTCTTTTGTTGGGCTCTGTATTGTTGATACTCAACAAATGGTTGGCCACTGCATTGCTACTTTTTTGCCTTGGTGGCTGATGTGTTGCTACTTTGTTGCCTTGGTGGTTGAATTCCATGAGCGGTTGGTGTGTTGATACTTGGCTGATGCAGACAAGTTATTTCTACTTTTATGGGTATCTAGGCCCAGATAAAAGGGTTTCTGGTCTCAGTTAAAATGAGGTTGTGTAAGGGTCTCAAGCCCTTGCTTGTTTGTTCCTAGTAGTGTGTAGTCATGTTTTTCTTGTCGAGGTTGTTGTAGTGTTGTTGTTGGTTTATGGTATATCATAAGTGCATCTTGCTTTCCTTTGTACTAGGTTTCGGGCCTCATCAAAACTCATTTTTTACCCTTAATCAAAACATTCTTCTTTCTTCTTTTCTATAATCTGGAAGTGAACCCTTCTTTCTTTTGGGTGGTGATCCCTCCAACAGTGAGGCTTTTGTATTTGGTGTTGAAATTACTTATTATTGTGAGCTAATCCTCATCATGGTTTTCCCTTCTTGGGTTTTCCATGTAAATCTGGTGTTCTATTATGCATGGTGTTGATGTGTTTTAGTTTATGTTATTTTATTTCATGCTAAATACTTCTAATAGATTAAGGATTAATTAAGTTGATGTGGATCTGAATGGTTATGAGAGTTTTGGATGTTTTAATATAAAATTGATTCACCCCCTCTCATTTGTTTTGTGTGCATTCAACAATTGATATCAAAGTAAGGTTTCTTGGAAGAAAGATTAACCACTTGAGGTAGAGATGGAATGTCACACACGAGGGATGCTCCTTTATTTTATGTAACAAAATATGGCTTTTGAAAGACAAGGATGTAAGGTTTCTTGGTATATCTTGGATTTGGAGTTTGGAAGTCTATTGAGATTGAATATACTATGCTTATTGGTGGTTTGAGTACTGATTATGAGATCAAGGACTATGAAAATAATGGTAAATCAAGGTATTCTCTTTTAAGTGGTCTCTCTAACATAGAACTTGTGAAAGTTATGTATTTGAAATCTACTAAAGCTATCTGGGAGAATTTGGAAAGTATATATGAAGGAGATGTTAAGGTCAAGCAAGCTAAGATGTAGAATTTAAATATCACATTTGAGAACTTGAGGATGTCTGAAGATGAAAATATTACAAGCTACATGCCGAAGGTGGATGAAGTTGTCAATTCCATTAGAGGTCTTGGTGGAAATCTTGAAGAAGAGGAAGTGGTAAAGAATACTAAGAACTTTGCCTAAATATTATAGTTAGAAAGTTTATGCTTATTCTAGAGATTAGTTGTATGATGCTATATTCTTTTGCAATGAGAGAATTTGGTACAAGTAGTGTAAAATTTGAGACTACTTTTAAGGTTCGAAAATTAGAGAAGACTGAAGAATCAGATTAGGAGGATCTTGATGATGTTGAAGAATTGTTTTTGAGGAAAATAAAAAAAGGTACTAGTAAATACAAAGGTAAGTTGCTTTTCAAATGCTTCAGTTGTGGTAAGATTGGCCATTATGCTTCAAGATGTCCAAACATATATTTTAATGAAAATAATAAAGAAAATAAAGGTAAAACAATTAAGAAAATTTATTATGTTAGAGAAGATGCCAATATATTTGATGATGTATATGATTATGTGGATGATGAGGATAGTGAATGATTGTTCATGGCTATTAAGGATGAAACTAATTCTGTCAACTCTAAGAAATGTGTGAAGGAAAGTGCTTTGAAAATAAGTAATAATAATAAAGGAACTATGGTGACTGCTTTTCATGCTAGAGAGGAGAACTACTAGATTATTGATAGTGGATGCTCAAATCATATCTACTGGTGACAAAAGTTAGTTTTTTAAACTTGAGAAATATGAAGGAGGTCTAGTTAAGTTTGGTGATGATACATCTACTATGTTATGTGGGAAAGGTTCAATTAGTTTTGATGGCAAGCATAATACAGATGATGTTCTTTATTTTAAGGTTTTGAGACATAACCTTTTGAGTGGTGGACAAATGTGTACCAAAGGATATAATCTTCTATTTTAGGATGATGGATGTGAGATCAAAAAAGGCTCCAGAACTATGGTTGTAGCTGGAAGAAGGATAGATGGAAATGTTTATCAACATAAAGGTGTTGATGGTCATTTCTTTATGACTCAAATTTATGAAACTTGGTTATGACATAGAAGGATGTGTCATATTAATTTTGATAACTTAGTGAGGATCAGTTCAGTTCAAGTTGTAAGATATTTTCCAAGTATTACAAAGCCCATTAATGTTGTTTGCAAGACATGTCAAATTGGGAAGCAAGCAAGAAGAAGTTTCAAAATCAAAGAACAATCTACTACCAGACTATTGGATTTGGTGCATACAAACTATTGTACCCATAACACACACACCCCATTCGGAATGGGGACCCTCTTTTTTTGCCTTTGTTTGGTCACTTTTTTCCTTCATCTTGTTTTGCATGCCCCTATTTTTGAGCCCCAAAATGGTCAAACACTCTAAATTTATGATCATGAGTTGACCAAGTTTCACCACCCCAAAAATTTCCAAGTCTTTTACCTTCACAGGGTTCTTCTGGTAGTTTTCCTTAAGTTCTTAAGGCTGCTGCCTTTTGCTCCATGCGGGTCTACCTATGTGGGTTTCCCATTGTGGGACTCCATCCTCTGTTCACCATTTTCATAGCAGCAAACCCATGTCGTCCACCTGCCTTGTGGGACCTGTGTCTTCCATTGTTGCCTCGTTGCTAGATCGGTAACATCAAACCATTGACTGCAAAAATGCCACGGAGCCCACCTTTCCCACCATCAATCATTTAAACTATGTGTTCACCAACCTCACCGGCCACCGTACAAGCATTTGATGCTAGCAATTAATATCAAAATTGTTATAAATAGTGAGGGTCCACTTGTCATTTTCACCGACACCCAATCAGAAATTGTCAATGCGCCTCCTACCTCTGCCACCTTCACACCCGCATCGCTTCAAGGATGAATTCCAGTGCATTCATCACTCAAACTTCATCAGATTCTATTGACTTTCCAAGTCATTTTGTTGCCCAATGTGCATACTCCTTTTAAGTTAAATTTTCAAAATGTAAAATTCTCAAGGAAAAACTCATCAAAATATTCAAACAGCTTAAACACCTGCTCATTCTGCACAAAACCCACAAATTGGAAACTTGAAAATTGATAAATCAGTCTCCATATACCCATGCAAAACTTCACCTCACCATGACTATTCTTGTCTAGGGCCCCGAGCCCTCTATAATCCACATCCTCATCGTCATCGTCAGGATGAAACAAAATACTTAGAAGGAAATAGAAAAACTTTGTCTGTCAAACCTTGCGGGTCCGCTCATGTGGGCAGCCTCATGCGGGAAGCCTTCACCCTTTCGATGTTTCCAAATGGCCATTTTTCACCGCCCTCCTGTGTTGCGGGGTTCACCAGACCTTTCGGCGATGAAACAAAAGAGCACATTCATTTACAGGTCGTTTATCGTAGATCACCATCTGTTCTTCGTCGCCATGAGAAGAACCTATCCTAAGCAGTGAAGCTTTAGCTACCTCCCACACCACGAATCCCGCCATCGTATTTGTCATTTGTTCCTCACCCCAAAAATTATTAAGTGAAGAGCCCTCACGGGCTAGCCCTTGCAAGTCGCTGTGTGTGTGCCACCATGCTGCCATTTTTAGACCATCGTCCCTTGATCAAAGTTTCCAAAATGGTCGTACCATTTTGTCCTTCCACTTGGTGAGGCTCGCCCCGTCCGCTGTCGACCAATGTAAGTTCCATAAACTAGGCCTCTCTACAGGCCCGACGTTGCAGACCGCTGTGTGCAGGCCATCAACTCGTGACCGTAGTCCCAAAATGTCTGACACCTAAAGGATTCTCATAGCTCCCTACTCGCAAACCTTTGAATGACCAAACCTCAACGAACTGGCCCAAGACATCCAAGCTTCATGCGGGCCTCGCACGGTGGAATTCTGTCTGCGCATTTCTGCCACTTGGCCACTATTTTTCAATGGCGGAGCCCTAAACGACCTTGGTGTCTCTTTCCTTTGCATGATCTGAACCAACATGAACCAAGTGTTGGAAACAAGCTACACTGAGAGGGGGGGTGAATCAGTGTTGTGAAAAAATTAACTTTATTAATCTTTATCTTCAAAGCACTTAAAATATTTAGCCAAAATGCATGAACAGGAAGAAAACAATCACAGCACCATAACACCAGAATTTTTATGTGGAAAACCTGTTAGGGGAAAAACCACGGTGGATGGCCAATCCACAATATGATCTGAGTATACTCAAATAAAGTTTACAATATGGGGAATGCACTTGCATTTAGGCACACTGCCTAGAGCTCACTGCTCAAAGGGAAGGCTCATTGCCTTACAAAATTCAGATAAAAACGATCTGAGAGTTTGAATTGAGAAAAATAGCATCTACAAATGCTTGATTATAATTCCGATTAGGTGCAATACTGGAGCTTCTGACCTACAGACTGATTCTGCACTTTTGCTATGTTCTGCTCACACTCGCAACAAAGATCCTTTATGCACAAGTGAAACTGTGCTTTTTCGCTCTTCTGCTCTACTCTTATTCACAATTTACATCCACATGACTCATACATTATATCAAAATGATATGAACAATCTCATATATATATCCACGACCAAGAATTTAATTATAACATGTCGACTTCAATAAAACAAAAGAATATGTATATTCGTCGGCTCAAATCATGAGTAAAGTATAATGTGCATCCATAACAGCTGGCCACAACTTAGCTCGGACCCAAACAAAGATGCACGAACACAAAAATACTTAAATTATTTCATCCCAAACATCCGCGACATGATATACTCACAGAGTTGGCTCCAATTCTGATAAGACAGAAAATTAGCCAGCCGGATCTCCTAGCTTGAACATGAAGCAATACAAGGCATTGAGATTCATGGAAAACATTGAAAATACATCAATAAACCTTCTCTAAGATATGCAACACAAAACATTAACTAAAAATTTGTATGAGGATCGATGAACCCAAAACTGTTGTATACTTTGTTCTTCCTTAACTATTTACAATCTAACTACTAGTAGGATGAATTGATGATGCGTGGAACTATTCACCGACTCGATTTTCCATCAATGACAACACAAAAAGATATTTGTAGTGTCTCTTGCCAATAATCCCCCCCTTTAGCATTGATGGCAACACTTAGTGAAAAATGACTAAGTGGCGGATCAATACCAACAATAGCTACACTGCCAAAATTTCAAAAACTGAACTCTTCTTCAAAATAATTCTCCCCCTGAGATGATTATGCATTTTTCATTTCTTCTCTCTCCCCCTTTAACATCAATGGCAAAGAAAGGAATCTGCATACCAGAACTTTTACAAAACTGTTATGTACAAATAGGCTTCATAAACTTACAAAAATTTGAAAATGTCTGAAAAGTCCTTCAACATAGCCAAATTTGTGTCCCAAACTCTTTTGAGACTCTCTAGAATAGTAATGTGTCCACAAACTAGATATGATTGTGTCTCTGGAGACTCCATGTTTGTTGGATCACCCACTGCTTTGGCATCTTCTGCTTCCTTTAATGCACTTAACATATTTTCTAGCTTTGGACCAGGTAGACCTCTTAGTTCACATGCGTGTGCAACAATTTTTTCATTCTCATGCTTTAAACTCTTTATCTTGTCAAACAAAGATATAACTTCACTTTCCAATTTTCTAACACTACCAGTTAAAGGATTGAAAGCATCATAAATAGAAACTATTTGTTTTTCTGGATCCTTGATCTTTTTCTCATTGCCATCAATAAACTTTGAAAAAGACAAACAAGATTTGTAGATATTCCCGCCTTCTAATAAAGTATTTTGAATATTTTACACACAGGTAGCTAGCAAGGTTTTATCCTTAGCAATCATTTCCTTCAACCCTTTTAATCATTTTACATCAAAATCCTTTTGAATTTTGACCATGGCAGATTTCTCAAGTGACTCGAAGTGAATACTAACTGAGTTGATAAGCTTTTTCAATTCACTGAAGGAAGACCCAGTTTGATATTTCACATAAGAGGGCATTATCTTCTCCAATACTCTGGATGCAAGATTTAGCAGTTCACTATCCTCAATGTGTGATTTCAGGAGCTCTTCTCTGGCTTTAGCTTGAGTGAACGATGCTACTTTCATCTTCTAGATTGGACTCCGAGTGGATAGGTCAATCAGACCTTCAATTAGTTCAAGATCCAACTCTTCTTTATGTTCTACCAAGAATTTCTTCACCACCTCAGTAGTGTCTCTTGCCTCTATTGGGATTTATTTTACATCATATTTCTTCTCTTCAACCATTAATTCTCAATTTAAGGTTCAAACTTGACTTCACGTACCGACACTTTCTCAACTAATTTTTTTCCAGAACTTCCATTTCCATTGGCATCTCTATACTGACTACTTTAGGAGGGATCTATATATCCTCACCAGCTATATCTTGATTAGATTCTTCTTCTTCTTTTCCTAGACTAGATGAAGCATCATGAGTACCTTCAGGAAAAACATCGATTCTGTTGTTCAATGAAAAATTTCCGAGAATATGCTTTGTTTCTTCTATAACTTCCTTTGTTTTCCCAATCATGAGCTTATTTACTCTTTTCTTGCTCTTAAACTCCTTCTTATCTTTGTTCAGAATTGATTTCACGTCTTCCATGGAAACTATAGGGCACAGTTCAATAAGAATTCTTTCTCTCATATGTTCTTCTTCTAACCTGGCATTAACTCTTCTCATCTCCAAAATTTCATACAAGATTTTGGGTAGGTTAGGCATTATTTCAATCAAAACTTTATTGAAAATATTCAGATGTTTTATTATTGCCTCTTCTAGAATTCTTCGACCAGATTCATCAAAAGAATCATACCATTTGTGGAGTGGCTTAATATTTCCATCTTTAATCAAATCCTTTTCTACTTCTTCTATTGACATACTTGGATTGTCAATTTTAGTCTTCTTCTTTGCCTAATCACTTCCACCAAAAGGTTTTCCTTTTGTAACTGTTGATGCCTTGGTGCCTTGATGTTTTATTTCTCTGACTCCTTCATAAGATTTTGTTTCCTCATCATTTGAAACTGCTATATAGACTCTTTTGATCTTTTTCTTTCCTTATTTTCCAAATCCATTTGACTCAATTTTTATAGGGACTGGTTTAGCTACAAGGGCGGAATGAGGTGCAGAACTTTTGGTTGTCCTTGCTCAGGAAAATGGTGTTGTCAGAATAGCTGATTCAGCTTTTTCTTTCTCCTTTGTTGCTTCAACTTCTTCTCTTTTCTTGCTGGGTTCTCTTATTTTCTCAATGGGTATGCCCATACTCTATCTAAAGATTTCTACCTCTTTTATAACTCTTTTTCTCAACACAGGTTTCATGAGCTCATTGTGTACCTCCATATTATTTTTGACATAAGTACCAAATCTCTCCTCGGATGGATCTATAGGTTTTCTCAATAGATGTTCAACATACATTTCCAAAATTCATTCCTCCACTTCATATCCCATGGGCATGATCCAAATTGTTTTGGGATCAGCGACCTCCATCATACATTAGTCAATATATATCATGAAGCAAATTGTATCCTTGTATTTTTCAATAATGGAAGTGGGAATCCTTTCTCTGGCTTGCATCATGGTCTGAAAACTTTTGAAGTATCCCCAGATAGTGACATTATTTGTCTTAGAGTCTACAAATATGTGAAAGAGATCTTTGATCTGAGCAGCTACCGGTTTATCTTTTTGCAACTAAATTTTTCTGAATCCGAAAGCCTCATCCATGAAGTAAAAGAATAGGCATAAAATAAAGTTACCATATTTGAAAGAATTTTTCTTATCCTTCTTGATCTTTGCAAGATTCTCCATCAGCTAAATTCTTGGCAATTCAAAAAGATAATATTTTTCATTTTCTTTCACCATCTGATAAGCAACATAGATGATTGTACTAGAGACATAGTTGTCCCATCTTGAATGATAAATCTTGTACGCAATAACCATAGATGAAAAATTGAAATCTATATCAACAATGTCATCAATTGTCATTGCCCTTCTTTCATACTTAGAGCCTATAGCATCAGTGACCATCTGATTCTTCACTGATTTTAGAATTGGTAGACCATCGAAAGAATTTAGACCTATTACAGCACTGATCACCTCCTCTGTGATTTTGAATGGCATGCTCAACTACATGAATTCATCGTGGACTCAACTGAAAATGTAACAAACCCATTCATTTTCCTCAAACACAGGTAATTTGACAATTTGAATAAATTTCTTTGCTTCTAGGTTTTTGTACTCTAGCTTCACACAAAATTCTTCACCAATAATATGATTATTGTAAAAATTTAGCAATTGAGAGCTTCATATTTCTTCAATATTCACATGAATATAAGCCCTAATATCCTCTGTATGTAATACACCATACGAAATGGAAGAAAAAGATCCTAATGGGTTGGTCTCAATAGACTTATAGGGATGCCATTTGAATTTAGGGTGCAGTTTGTCCTTAACTTCAACTACTAAAGGAGTAGCCATTATCAATTCACAAGCTCACAAAGTTTTGCTGAAAAATACCTTTCTGTCAGATTACATTTCAATTTTTGAAAGATTCTTCGCTCTTGGGTTTCACCTCAATTTCGCCAAGGTTTTCCTCAAAGCTCTTCATACTTCTTTTCTTCAAAATGAAAAGTGAGAAATGAAAGATGGAAATGACTTTTATAACTCACATACTTAACCCTTTTTGATGCAATAAATGCTTTTACCCTAACACATCCGGTTGCACTGTTTTCATGCACTGTGACAGATAAATCTTCTGCGCACCTCCAATATTGCATAATAACTTCTCTAACATTTTCAAAAAAAATTGTAGAACATCCATGCACTTACTAATCTGATCCATATCTTAGTGTCAATTACTGGAAGGGGGTTTAAGATATTTTCTTGTCAGCTCCCCCTAGGCCAAAGGCTTGAGACTAATTCTCAGATGAACTACCAAAAGAAGGTTCTAGTTCTGGTGCACTTTCTTCATTAGAGGGACTCTTCTTCACCCATTTCTTCTACATTTTCTATCTGACCTCATCTGTAGTGACTTTTTGTTTTCCTTTAACATCCTTATGCATGTTTCTTCTTTGATTTACCAGCCCTCTTCTATTTCAACAAAATGTTGCAATGTGACTAAAGTTATTACAATTATAGCACACAACATTTTTCTGTCTAGACTAGTTGTTCCACTGATTTCCCTTTAATCTACACTGGTTAGCAATATGCCCAAATCTATTGCATGTATAACATCTGGCATTTTTACAAAAATTGTTCATCACATTTCTGCATTCATTTGACTTGTGACCAATCTTATTGCAATTAAAACACTGATTTGAGAATGACGAACCACTTTGATTCATCCTACTTCTACATTGAGAAGCCATGTGTCCAAATTTATTGCAATTGAAATAATATCCATTAAATCTTTGAGCATTAGGTTGTCTTACCGGATCATACCTTCCAGGTTTTTTCATTTTATTTTCTTGCCTAAATCTCCTTTGTTCAGATCCAAAACTTTCTCCTTCTTCATATCCAAGACCTCACTTGTCACCATTTTTCCTTTGACTACTAATTAGTTCATCAAGCTTGGCTGAGATGGCTTTGAACTTCTCCTTATACTCATTTACAAAGAAAGTTCATCTTTGAGGTCATCAATCTACTTTTTGAGAACTTCCTCATTGTTCTTAGATTGTTCCAATTCATTATCCAAATGGCTGCATACTTCAAATTTTTCTTTCAGAGACTGTGCTAGGTTCTCTTCATTCTTCTTCTTGTCTTCAATCTCCTTGGTCATTCTCATCATGATGGATTCCATTTCATGCTTTAGGACTATGTTTTCTTTGGTAAGCTTTTCACATTCTTTTGTCTTTTCTTTCATGGCTTGACTGATTTGTTCATCTTCAATGCTCTTACTATCATTCTACTTAATTTGATCATAGAGTTCCTTTCTCTTCTCTCTAGACTTCTTGATTTTTTCTTTCAAAGATTCAATGAATTTCTCTGCATCATTGAGGTTTGCTTACAATTTTTGAACTTCGGATTTTGACTAATCAAGATCATCTAGGGCCACCATAACCTATTGTTCAAGACTGCTTGAATCCATTGAAACACCTTCCAAGATCTCCCCAAGTTGTTAGACTTCTTCTTTTGAGGAACTAGCTCTGATACCAATTGTTGGAAACAATCTACATTAAGAGGGGGGTGAATTAGTGTTGTGCAAAAATTAACTTTATTAATCTTTATCTTCAAAGCACTTAAAACATTCAACCAAAATGCATGAAAAAGAAGAAAACAATCACAACACCATAACACCTGAATTTCTACGTGGAAACCTTGTTAGGGGAAAAACCAAAATGGATGGCCAATCCACAATATGATCTGAGTATACTCAAATAAAGTTTACAATATGGGGAATGCACTTACATTCAGGCACATTGCCTAGAGCTCACTACTCAAAGGGAAGGCTCATTGAATTACAAAATTCAGATAAAAACCATATAAGAGTTTGAACTTAGAAAAATAACATCTACAAATGCTTGATTGTAGTTCTGGTTAGGCGTAATACTGGATCTTTTGACCTACACTTCTACTTTGTTCTTCTCACACTCGCAACAAAGATCCTTTGTGCATAAGTGAAACTATTATTTTTCACTCTTCTGATATGCTCTTATTCACAATTCGCATCCACACGACTCATACATTATATGAAAATGATATGAACGATCTCATATATATATACACAACCAATAATTTAATTACAACATGTCGACTTCAATAAAACAAAAGAATATGTACATCCATTGGCTCAAATCATGAGTAAAGTATAATGCACATCCATAATGGTTGACCACAACTTAGCTTGGACCCAAACAAAGATGCACAAACACAAAAATACTTAAATTATTTCATCCCAAACATCCACGACATGATATACTCACGAAGTTAGCTCTAGTTCTAATAAGACGAAAAATTAGCCAACCAGATCTCCTAACTCAAACACAAAGCAATTTGAGGCACTGAGATTCACAGACAACACTGAAAATACATCAATAAACCTTCTCTAAGATACATAACACAACATTAACTAAAAATTTGTATGAGGATCAATGAACCCAAAACTACTGTATACTCTTTTCTTCCTTAATTGTTTGCAATCTAACTGTCGATAGGATGAATTGATTATGCGTGGACCTATTCACCAACTCGGGTTGCCATCAATGACAACACAAAAAGATATTTGCAGTGTCTCTTGCCAACATCAAGAACCTAGTTGAACATCTCCTAAGGGCTCCAAGATGATTTCTACACGTGTCAAATGCCTTTAGGCATCATCTAGTGACTTATTTTTGAATGTGGAAATCTGAGTGCAGGTAGCTGCCTACAGGCCACCATGCTCCCAGCGTTTCCCTACTCCAAGGTAACCCAAATGGTTTCCAACCCAAGAAAACCCGCATCCCTGGGCCCGCATTGCCCTACCTCCCTCTAATGAGCATCAAATGATGAATTACAATGAATATTATGATCTTTTATGATGAAATGATTGATTTGACCCTTGTTTTTATAGGATTTAGCTAATGCTCCCCCCATTTTTTACATGAATATGATTACTACCATCTCTTGTGCAGGATTTATGGAATCGATTGTGGGACCATCGGGAGCATCCACAGAGAAAGACAAAGGGAAGAAGCTTGCTAAATCACCAAGGGGCAAGGACTATAAAGCTTAAATGATGTATTAGTTTCATGGGGTGGAGGTTACTTCCAAGGTCACCTCAGCTTGGGATACCATTTCAGAC
Source organism: Sequoiadendron giganteum (assembly GCA_007115665.2). Lineage (NCBI taxonomy): Eukaryota > Viridiplantae > Streptophyta > Pinopsida > Cupressales > Cupressaceae > Sequoiadendron > Sequoiadendron giganteum. The sequence goes on along the minus strand of CM021100.1, from coordinate 65,993,383 downwards.
ACAAAGCTTGGACACATCAACATGGATGAATTCAAACAAAGGGTGATATTCAACACTAAAACAAAAAATGCCTTAAAGATCAAGAAAAGTGGTCTCGCCAAGGCAGACGGTTTTCCTCCCACTCTCATCACTCCATATTTGGTCATGTCCTACAGAGAATGTTACCACAACAACACAAAAATTATAGACCATAATGGTAGAGTATTGGCTGACCAATCGACCAGTTCCATAGGCCATGCCTTCGACATCCCCACATACAATAAAATGGAGGAAACAAAGAAAGAGGATGCTAAAAATATGTGGAAAATAGATCCCCTCGCATGCAAGAAGTTGATCAACCAGCATTGGTTGAAGGACAATAGGAAAAGTGTGGCTATAGGACCTCAAGATCTCTTCAAGAGTGATTTCCATGAGGAATACTATGATCCAGTCACTCTACTTAGTAGGGTAATGGGCCTCTTGACTACCGCTTATTTCCAAGAATGGATGTTCTACTTCATAAAGGAGATCATCCAGGGAAAACCAAGTTCCACTGGGCGAGGATCATGAGTGACAATATTCATAGCCAACTAATGGCTGTGAAAAAGACCTCCAATTCTACATGACCTCCTACTTGGTCTATATGCTTGCTGACACATTCCCCTATAAAGGCCTTGCTATCACGCACAATCTGGACCCCAATCAAGATCTAAAATTGTATGAAAAATATCCTCAATTGTAGTAGAGGAATTTCAAGAAGGATTATGTGAGGGTAAATGATGCCTTTATTGGGCATATCATCAAGCTTCTTGGAGGTGACTTCGAAAGGAGAGTCATGCATAGCACCAAGGAATTTATTCAGAGATTTGTGTACTTGTTTATACAGTTCCCAAGATTCGCATACATCAAGATATAAGGCTTCTCTGATAAACCTTACAAGCTGTCGTGTTACCCTAATTATCAAATGGTTCTACTTGAGGTCACAAGGTAATTGAAAAATGCTCATGCCTTGCTAAGTGATAAGCATAGAGCAGCTATTCCATATCCTCTCACATTTGGACAAGGAATATATTACTATCCTATTTCTCAATGTGCAGACTACTCTGAAAAGGAGATAGTAGAGTATAACCTAGAGCTCTACACAACTAGGCTGAGAATGGATCCATATGACAAGTTGAAGAAGTATGTAGCCAAGTATCATTCCCATCTACCACACCTCAAGGAATTCTAGGGTAATTGTCAAGATGACAAGGTGGTGAGAATGAGACACTATATGTGTTTAACGACCCAATTTTTCAAAACAATCAAGTTGTTTCCAGTATCTGACCAGGTGGTTGAGGATGAAGATACTGTCCTAGATCAGAGATTTGATGTCATGGCTAACTTTCCACTAACATTGATTGAGTGGAATGAGGGAGAGGTCAATGACCTTGATGTAGTTACACAACCTGTCATGGACAAGAATAAACAATCGGTAGATGCCCAAGTTGCACAAATCAAGGTACAAGGTGCGACATTGAATTATCGTGAGCTCAGGGATGAGATTTCAAGTGAAACTGATAGTGCAACTACCACCATTGCTGCAGAAGAAGCACCAAAGTCCCCTCCAACCAAAAGGTCTAATAAAAGGAAGGATGTGATCGAGCACCATTCTAAGCATAAAGTTTACTCTTGAAAGCCTGTCGAGGGAGAGCCCTCCAAGAAGGCAATGAAGATCGGAGGATTTTCTATAGATATTCCCACTTTTGAGAAAGACCCTCACTATGAGGGACAAGAAGAAGAATAGACTAAAAGGCCACACTCACCGTCGGTCATTTCTGCTCTCGTTGCCACTCCACCACCCATCGCTTCGCTGGCATTGCCCATTTCATCTCCGCCCATTGTGGACATCTTAGTCCACCTCTCTTCCACCTCGCCAACAACTCCTGTGGTAGTGATTGATTCTTCCTCAGCCACTACGTCCCTGCCTTCGACTTTATCCTTTCCTCCTCTGCTTCATATCCTTTCTGCCCCTACACTTGCAACTACTTCTATGCCCTAGCTCACCCTATCAGAAGCCTTCACAAATACATGTAGGGTGTTCATTTTGAAATATCAAGGGTGATCATTAATTGCACTATGTAGGCTCTAATGGCAAACATTTATCTAGGCTTGCCCATCACTCTGCCACCTCTAGAGCCACCCATAATGGAAGCCATAATGGGAATCTTTGAAGAAATAGAGAAATGCCAGAAGGAGGCTGGAAAAAGCATAATGGAGGAGCCTGAGGACCCTTATTTTGAACAATCAGAGGGCAAGCTAACAATTAATCTAGATGAGGTGGTGACCCACGATGATGAGTCATAATCTTTGGAAGAGGATGTTGAAGCTCTCACATGAAGTATGTCATCGAGATCTTAGATCAGGTGTTGGAAGAGTTGTTGTCCCAACAACTCAAAAATGTAGGTGAAGAGGTTGAGTCAAAGAGGTCTCCCTTTGAAAGAAAGGAAGACACTCAAGAGAATGTGGATATACTCCAAGAGCCTCCACAAGTTGGCCGAGAGAAGGGCCTCATCCAAGAAGAGGTGTTGTCTGGTCCAAGGAAGAAGAGAAAGAAGAAGAAAAGGGAGATGACCAGTTAGAAAAGGTACCAACCAAGAGCCTTGAACATGAGCATCATGAGATTGAGAAAGAAAAAGAGAGAATCCCTCAAAAAGAGGATATTTTTAAAGAAAACATAGCCAGCACAGAGACAGATCAAGAGAAGGCTATACTAATTAATGACTTTGATGAAGAAGAAAAGACTAAGAAAGAGCCCCCAGGTTGTGAAGAAAAGCAGCTCCAAGAAGAGGAAAGTGACCAAGAGTCACTAAGGGGAGGGACTCAGATGCTAGATTGGTTGGAAAAGCAACTACAAAAGAAGACCTCTATCCCCATGGATCCTAAGGCTAGACTCAAGGCCATATTGGCTCAAGCACAAAAAAGGACGAAGAAAGAAAAGAAGCCGAGAGTCCACTCTCATATTACAGTTGATGCTTCGAGATCCAGAACAATACAGGTCACTACCCTAGTAACAGGAAAAGATGAGGGGGTCAGGTATACTATTTCCACTATCAACTTGGGTACCACTTCAAGGGAGTAGAAAATTGATGAATTCCAGGGATCAATAGCCATGATTGTTGATCAGATGAACAAGGATCAATCCTCTAAGGAGTAATTGAAGGCAGAAGTGGTGGATCTCAATGCTTATATCCAGCAATGGACGTCCCTAGAAGAGGAAGCTCAAACTACATCCTTTGCACCCTTGCTTATTTCCAAAGAACTCTTCTGTATGGAAAATATTAAGAATTGGACTAAGGCTATGATCGATTAGATCAGACGGGTGCTCTACAATGGTGATATAGGCATAGGCCATGTTGTTTGAATGACTAACAAGTTCTGGGAGGTGTATAAGTAGCTAGAAGGCACAAATAAAATCTTCCATAACTTCATCAAGCTATATAGGATTACCTATCCTAAGCTCAAGGCTATTCTCAAAATACTAGAGAAAACATGAGGAAAGGAGCTGAATCTACCCAAAGATGATAATTGGCAGGTGGAAACATGAAAAATGGGCCTGGACCACAAAAATAAAGTTTTGGAGAGAGTGTTGCACAAGGTAGAGCTCGACCTTGAATGGGCCAAGGAACATAGGGTAGATGTTGAGGACTACCTCAAGTTAATGAATGATTATGAGATGTCAGCCCTTGAGCTTGATCCAAAGAATATTAGGCCACATTTTTACAAAAAAATGGAGAAAGGGGCAGCATATTCACTCACGCCAGACTTCATGGATTTTGCTGGAAGAGCCTTTGTACAGTACAAGAAAATGGATAAAGCTATGCCCAAGTACACAAAGAATTGGGAGAAAATCATGAGCAGATCAAAGAAGTTATCTTTCCAAGTGCTTCAATCTAATATAATGGAGTGGGACAAGCTCCGGGCATTGATTGGAAATTTTTGGAGTGTAGGCCTCCTATAATGATTTAACAACTAATCCTTTACAATTGTGATTCAGAGATTGAAAATTTAACCTAAATAGTTATCTCAATCATCATGAAGGTGTATTTAACTTGTCAACCCAGGGATGTAAAATTGAAATGGGTCAGCACAATATGTGCACTAGGGATCCAAAGTAGCCACATTCATCCTACAGCTAAGAATGACACAATGCTGAAAGTAAATTGCTTGGAAGGAAATAACATAAGTGTTGAGCATCAACCAATAACTATACTAAGTTGAAATGCATGACAAAAATGAAAAATTGAGCAAACAAATAGGAAACTACTTTGGCTACGTTGGCTGTAGGAATAGTCATAGAATGGAATTCTAGTGATTGTAGGAATAGACAGTGCCAAATTCTTAACTAATTACTGAACAAAAAATAATAAGTAAACTAAAGGATAGAATACTCACCAAGTGGCCCCCCTTGGATGAGTATCCCCTAAAAAAAATGTAAACTCAGATGCATGAACTTATAACTTCATTTTATTCATTGGAAAACATGAGTAAAATCGAGCAACGTGATTGTATTACTACAAAATTAAGAATGCAATTACATCATCTGACTAAGCAACCTCCTGAGAAGGAGCATCTGAGTCTTATTTATAGGAAAAGAGGCTACTAACTAATCACCTAGCAAGGCGGTCAACTCTAATAGATTCACAGGACGCCACTTTAGGGAAAGCATAAAAAGTAGAGAGGCGGTTACACATGCGCAAAATCTGGCCAAGCATGTTTTCCTTAACGCAAATCCAACACAACAGTAACGCCTATATTTTCTCAATAGACAATTATGACCATTTACAAGGTGGTTACAATTTCGGTTTAAATAAGGAATCTCCCATTGTCAAGAGTCTTCCCTCAATTAAGCTTTGAATGATCACCTTGTTGACCGTTATAGTAAATGACCAGCTGGTAGAATCTTCCTCAATTATAGGCCTCTAATTGTATCTACATGACAATATTAGTATGCACAACAACTGCATATCTGTAACTATCTTAACGTGACAATCATTAATCCACATGTAAAATTAACATAGATAGTTCATATAGCATGTCAAATTCATTTAAAGGTTACAAAAATAAGCTTATGCCTAATGTCCATGGTTTTAAGGAAATATCATAAAAAGGTCAACATCCAAGCATCAAATTCTATGACAACTGTAGCAAATGGATACTAAACTCTATCAAAATTGAACCATAAACTGGACTCATCACTCTCCCCAACCTAAGTTTTTGTTGGTCCTCCAATAGAGGAAGGGTTATTCTTTTGCTTGGTCAATGCCCTGAAATTTGCAACTACCAGTTTTCCTACATTAGTTCTTGTTGTGCATGAATTAGGGTCCCAATAGAACCCTTGTTTCCTGTCCAATCTTCTCTATCTCTGTCTCTCTGTAGCAATTCCATACTGGTAATATCTAAAATTTGGCACATGCCACAATAGGATAGGTGGCTGAAAAGTCAATGGAAGCCAAAAATTTTCCTTTGTCCTTCCAATTTGTATATATCTATCAACTCTCTTAAGTGTTGCAACATAGTTCTGCATAGATTGAGGCTTAGCTTGTTTGAATTCATCAGTTAGATTGTTCCACCTTTGTGACATGTATCCCATTACAAATTACCCTATGGTTTTTGCTACCTCCTAATATTATCTATAAACTGCTTTTCTCTCAGATAGGATCATATTGCCATATCTTGGTTAGTAAAGAATTATGTGCCAATCCCTAAAAATGTCTCCAAGATTTCTAGATTCAGCCCTAATGGACATGGGAATGTTGGATTCAATTTGTCTATAAGTCTTGAAATTTTTTTCCCAGCTGATTTCATTTTGTATCTAGGACATAAATGCCCTTAATTGGACATCTCCAACATACAACGGTGGATTCCAATCATGGTCTTGGGTCACAGCATAATTATGCAAATAGAATTCACACAACAAATTCTTCATTTCAAGAGGAGCAACCCGATAAGCATTGAAAAATTGAAGAGGGGTATCAATGGAAGGATTCAAACCTGAAAAAATCCTTGGTAGTTTAAAAGAGAGATGCTTCTCCTTCAAATACAAAGCATAGACCCTTGAAGGAGTCTTGTACTCTAATATCTGAGGTACTAAGGCTGCCATATTATCCACCTTTTCCTTAAAAGCAACAATTTCTCTATTCTTATCTTCAATCTCTTCATCTCTCTTTTGAATTTCCCTCTTTAGCTTCCATTTCTCCTCTTTCCACTCTTCTTCCTTCCTTTGCATTTCTTTTCATAAGTTCATGGGTACCATGTGCATTGAAAAATTAGAGGGCCTATGTATTTCTATCCAAAAACATCTTGGCACTTTTGCTTGCTCTTCATAGAGCTCCAGTTGTAGGGACTCTGTTTGTTCAGCCAATTTTGGCTGCAAGACCTCTTGTTCTTGCTCTTTCTATAGGAAATCTTGCTTCTCCTCTTGCTGCAGGAGCTCCTAATTTTCCTCATACTCTCTGCTTCCAACTTGTTCTATGATTTCAGCAAGATTTTCCAGCGTTATGTTTGTATTTTCCTCAAATATGTCATTTTCTTCGACATTCACCTCCCCATTGGAGCTTATGTATCCTCCTGTGATGTTTATCTAGGATTAGGGCTTTCCTCCAGAGGCACACCAAAGGCTAGCCCGACTAGTCTTGATTTTCTAGGAGGGATTTAATGTTTTTCTTTGGCTACAAGAAGAACAGTGTCAAGCTTCCATTTCTTAGAGCTTAGTACTTGTTTCTCTATCATTTTATTTTTAACTTTTCCCTTCCTTATTTCTACCTCCTTCTTGTTGGCCTTGCCATTGCACCAAAAGATCAACCTATTAATGCCCAATACAAGTTTTAGTTAAGATCGACGGGAGGCGATTAAACCATGTCGTGAACCCAAAGGGAGATACTAGCGATTAGTCCAGCAATCCCCCCCTCAACGTCACTTGAGGGGTTTGAACTCATGAATTGCTCTGATACCAATTGTTGGCCTTGTCGTTGCACCAAAAGATCGCCCTATTAATTCTTGATGCAAGTTTCAATTAAGATCCATGAGAGGTGGTTAAACCATGTCGCAAACCTGAAGGGAGATACTGGCGGTTAGTCCAACACTTCTTATGTGCCCTATTTCTCATTAGGATGCCAAAAGGAACATTATCATCAAAATCTAGAGAGGAACTTTCTTTATCTAAATATTCTAGCGGAGAAGAACTAATCTCTATGGTTTGTTTGGCTACAGGAGGGTTTGCACTAGGGCTTGTGCCAAAAGTTGAGGCTCCAAGAGTGGCCCCAACATTACTCATTCTCCTACTAACCCTATGAGGTCAAGGAAAAACCCTAGGTCACAAATGCTCTGGTTTAATTTGATCAATATTCAAGAATTCTTCCCAAGTCATATTAGACATATCATGCAGAGACTTCTCAACTAATAATTTGATCAGACAATGGTGGGAAATAGAATTATCCCTACCTTTTTGGGTCTCAGTCACCATGATTGAAAGAAGGTGGTATAGCATGTTTGGCACATTCATTATTCTCCCATGCCTCATGTGGTTCAAGAGTTTGAAGTGCACATAATGTAGATTCGAATGATGACCTTCACAAGTAATGTATTTCATAATATAAACAACTAATTGCTTCCATAGCTCAGGCAGAGAGGTTCTCTTTGCACCTTGTTTTTCCACACTCAATGGAGGGTCACCAGGTTCTGTAAATTCAACCCCAGTTGACATGGCATCTCTGGTAGCAGAGTAATGTTCACCGTCGGTAGGCAACCCTATAACTTCTACAATCCTTTCTTCAGTAGTTGTGACCTCCAACCCTTTTACCATAGCCTTTCCTTTAGACAATGTCAGAGAAAATTCCAATGCAATGTCTTTCTTAAAACCATTCAACTTCAGGAAATAATCTAACCATTCACAATTTCTGAACTTGGCCTTACAGGGTGCATCTTGAAGTAATACATCATGAATTCTGGGCTCATTTTGAATTAACCCACCTCCCATTGTTGAGTTTTCTGCAATCAAACAACCGCTCTATAAATTTTCCCTTCCTGCAACCTTCGTCTGAAAGGTAAAGTTCTCCTTCCTGCAACACTACTAAATTTCCAACTCTAGTGTTGTCTGAATCTTACCTTTTTGGCTTAATATTATGGCAAGAGAAATAAAGGTAGTAAAGGAGTAATAAATGAAGGCTATGATGAGGAAGAATGGTGATGATTGATTTTATTTCACACATGTGATCCGTCATCTCACTCATAATTAAAATCGGCTCAATAATTTAAACTTTGCTGATGTGAACCAATATGAATAGACACATGGCATTCACACTTCTCCCCCCAGCCTAAATTTGCACATGTGTCCTCACATGTGAGGTGTTAATGATGATTTGATATGGGCAAGGAATAATTACATGCTATGGAGAATGTCCATATTAATGTACAACAATTAAATGAATGTACTAAAAGACAATTAAGATATAACAAATTGATGCTCATGTACCTGTATTGTTGGAAGATTTGTTGCAAAGATTATGGAGAAAGTACTGGTCACTTTTAAGAAATCAGTTTGAGCAATTAATGAAAGTGGAGTGGAATGAGGTGAAATGGAATGGAGTGAAATGATGGTGGAATTATGGAAGAGAGATAAAGGTAGAGATGGATGGGTGGATGGGTGAAGAAGTGGAACCCCACAAAAGTGGAAGTCTTTATTGTGACAAGTTACATACCTTAGTTAGCTAGAAGGAGGGACACTAGGTCCGCTTTCTTCAGCTGCAGGAAGTTCAGGTGTTGCATGTTGAGTGAATTGCTACAAGAAGTTCTCCTTGGAAGTTGGCTTGTGGTACAACCCGAGGCAATGACCATTGATAAGCAACTTAAATTTGATAGGGTCAATGGTAGTGAGTTGAACAACCCCATTGAGAAAGACTTTAGCAACCTCATATGGTCCTAGCCACCTTGTCTACAATTTTCCTACATTATCTTGATACCTTGATTCATAGAGCAATGCCTAGTCACCTGGCTAGAACTACTTATCCTTTATGAAATTGTCATGCCACTTTATTCTCTGATTCTGCACTACCTCTATGTGATGCAAGGATGCCTTCCTCATCTCATCCATTCAGCTGCATGATTATCTCCCTTTGTGCCTTAGAGACATCCATCCCCAAGTCTATTATCGTCCTAAGAGTCCTATACTCAAAGACAATGGGCATCATAGCTATCTTTCCATACAATAACTCAAATGGAGTGAATCTTGTAGTTGTTTTCCAGGTAGTTCTATAGGTCCAAACAACTTCTAGTAGCCTACTTTCCCAATCTCTTCGATGGATAGGCACTGTTTTGGTTAGAATGGCTTCAATTTCTCTGTTGGTCACCTCAACTTGGCCATTGGCCTAAGGGTGATAAGGAGTAAACTTCATGTGCCTAATGTTGTACTCATTTACTAGTGTTGTAACAAGGGTTGAAGTGAATTGAGCCCCTTGATCAGTCACTATCTCCCTTGGAACCCCATATCATGTGAAAATTTCCTCATAGAAAAATTATGAAACATTTTTATCTCTTGCATGCTTCAAGGCCTTAACTTCTACCCACTTGGTTGCATAATCAATGCATACGAAGATATAGGATTTACCATTTGATGGAGGATCAATGGATCCTACAAAATCTAACCCCCACTTATCAAAAGGAGTGATTACTACCTGGGGGTAAATTGGTATCTCATTAGATTTGGTTGGCCATCCCATCCTTTGGCATTTGTCAGACTTCCTTGTATATCTCCCTACATCCTTGTAGAGTGTGGGCTAGTAATATCTTGTGTTTAAAATATTCATTGTTATCCTCTTGGCTACAAAATGACCTCCACAAGGTTGATTGTGACATATATGCAAAATATCATATGTCTCATCTTCCCTCATACATCTCCTCATGACATGGTCTGGTCTAGTGTAGAACAAACATCCAACAATCCCTGAGAAAGGAAAAGATTTTTTAATGAGCACCCTCCTCTCTTTTGGAGAGAAGTGAGGAGGAACTCTCCCTACGACCAGATAATTAGCTATGTCAGCATACCAAGGTTTCTGCACACTGATGGAAAATAAATATTCATCAGGGAAAGAGTCATCTATGACTTGATTGTCCTCTGATGTAGTCAGACTCAAAAGAAATTCTGCAACAACATTGGCCTTCCCTAGTTTATCCACAATGGTTATGCTAAACTCATGCATCAATAATAACCATCTTGCTAGCCTTCCTAAGATCAGGGGTTTATTCATGAGGTATTTAATGGTTGCATGATCAGTGTGCACAAAGATCTGGTAAGATGTTTAGGGCATAAATCATTGCCAACATTTTTTTTTCTGTCACTGTATAGTTGAATTCAACTCCTTGTAGATTTTTGCTGACAAAATAAATAGCATTTTCAATAGCTCCTTCTTTCTATCGTAAGACTGCTCCTATAGCATAGTCTGATGCATCTGTATGGATGTGAAAAGGAAGCTCCCAATTAGGTCCCTTGAGTACAAGAGCATGAGTTAAAGCTTCTTTCAAGTTAGAAAATGTCTGGTCACAGTCTTCTATCCATTAGTATTCAACATCTTTAGTTAGGAGACTATATAATGGTGCTGCCATTTTGCTAAAGTTTTTGATGAACCTCCTATAATAACCTGCATGTCCTAAGAAACTCCTTAAATATTTTTTTTTTGCAGGGATAGGTAGATTGGTGATCACCTTAATCTTTGCAGGATCTACCTAAATTCTTTTGTGAGAGATGTAGTAGCCAAGAACTACACCTTCTTGCATCATCATGAAGCACTTTTCACTATTTAAAGGTAGATTGTGGTCTTCACATCTCTGTAGCAATCTCCTGATATTTTTCAATGCTTAATTGAAATCAAAACCATAGGTAGTGAAGTCATCCATATAGATTTCCATGCAATCATGAGAGATGTCTTAAAATATGCTAATGACTCCCCTTTGAAAGGTCGTAGGTGCATTGCATAAGCCAAATGGAAGTACTGAGTAGGAATAGGTCCCCCATGGATAGGTAAAGGCGGTATTCTCTTGGTCCTCTGGTGCAATTTGGATCTGGTTATAGTCGTTGAATCCATCTAGAAAAGAAAAGTACTACTTTCCTGCAAGTGATTCCAAAACTTGATCTATGAAAGGTAAGGGAAAATGGTATTTTTTGGTGGTAACATTAAGTTCCCTGTAATCAACACAAACTCGCTACTTCCCTCCTTTTTTGGGCACAATCACCAATGGAGACAACCATTGGCTATTTGAAATGGGGTAGATAAATCCTGCATCTACCAATTTTTATAGTCCCCCTTTTACATTTTCTCTCAATGCAGGGTTAATTCTTCTTTGTGGCTACCTCACTGGTGTACAATAATCTCTTATGTATACCCTATGAGTGCAGAGCTTAGGGCCCAATCCATTAATATCATGATAGTCCCACGCAAATGCATTTTGGTGGACCCTCAATAAGTTTTCCAATGACAAATTTTGTTCTTCACTCAGTTTGTAGTTAATATTTATATATTTTCCTTCTAACACCTGCACTTGTGTAGTTAACTCTACCATTTATTCTTCACTAATTCTTGGTACCTTGAGATCATGTGGAAGAAATGTATGAGGCATACCTGTTGCTGCAAAAATTTTGGTTGCAAGAAGAGCAACTGCATGAAGAGCGGGAAGGAGTGTCTTCACTGGATCAACAAAATCAGATGCATGAGAGGATGATGCTTCCTCTACCTCACAATGGTTATAAATTATGTTAGACACTACTTCATCTTCATATTGAAGCTGCATGAAATAACTTATGCCTAACATCATAAGTTGTGCCATAGAATTAACTGCCTTAACCTCTTCACCAACATGTGGCCATACGGTATCATTCCTATCATGGGAGGGCTGGGAAGGAGGGTAGAGAACAAGATTTTTGGCTCTCTTTCCATAAAAAATGGTCATGTATCCTATTCGACATCCAATATAAGAAATTTTTGTTGCTAACCATGGACTTCCAAGAATAATGGGGTACTCACCTAGTGTGGCTTTTGGAAAAAGAATCATAAAATATGTTGGGTATTCCCAAGAGTCTAGAGTTACCACAAGATCTTCTACTATACCATCAGGCTTAAGAGTAGAATTATTAGCAAGTTGTAGGATAGTAGGAGTAGGTCTCATGCTTGCAACATTTAGTTGTTGCAGGATGTCCTTAGTCATTACATTTATTGCTACTCCTAAATCAATCAAAGCATTATTTATCTGGATCCCATTTATAACAACTCCTACCACATGACTCCCTAGTTCATTATATTTGGGAACAACCACTTTCCCAAGCATGATGTCAGCCAATTGTCCCACCACATGAACCGTAGTGGGGTCTTTCTTCTTCCTGCCTAGATTCTTAAGGCATGCTTCTTTGATTGCTTTGTCATATATGGGAACATCTTTTATGGCCTAAAATAGAGGTATTTGGACACATATATGCTTCAAGTGATCTAAAATGTCAAAATTTGTGTCCTCCTCTTCCTTTTGTTTCACAATTTCCAACCTCTAGGGAAATGGTGGTTCTGGTTCAGTTTGCTTGATTGGGACTGGTTCAGGATTTTTAGGTGTACTTGGTTGAATAGGGACATTCGAAGGCTCCTCTTCTTCCACAGGAAGCTCAGTGATAATGGGTGTGGAAGGAGCTGAAAAAGTAGTTCCTGAACACAAGTGGATATCACTTACACTCACAAAATATGCAGGGAATTGATTTGGATTAGAAGAGTATACCGGATGTTGTTGTGGTTTATTATTTGGGTTAGGTGTGGGCTGAGCTGGTAGCTGAGTAGGTTTAGGTGCATTTGGACTTGAACTAGCAAGAGGAGGCATTATAGCAGGTTGTTGGGCTGAGAAGGTGGCTGCATGTAATTTGTTGTCTGGTTTGGCCATTGTTGTCCTCCCCTCCATTGAGATGCTTTCTGCTAGTTTCTTGAAGGTGGCTACCAATTTCCTTGAAATTGCTCCCAATTCCCTTGAGGTTGCTGCCATTGGGGTGGAGAGTTTTGGTAATTGGGCTAGGAATTTGGAGGGTTATTCTAAGGCTATGGTGGATATCCTTCATAATTGGATGGATATAGGGGTTGTCATTGGTTACTAGATGAATAAGAATTGAAATATGGTCTAGGAAAAGATAGTAGATTTGGTGGAATACCTTGTCTTGGAGCCCATGGACTCCTTTGTGAAACATAGTAGACTTGATCGTATTCACCCTGGATTGTCTTGAACTCAGGTGCCATCTGCTTGCTATCAATATTAGCTATCATCTTGCACCTCTAGTCCTTCTTATTTTTTCTACAATGAGGACAATATTCTGCCAACATTGCCTCTGCCTCCTCTTATTTCTTCTTGGTCTGAAGTGAATCCAGCTAAGTAGACATATTGTTTATGATGTCTTGCTTGAAGTCTACCAGTAAGTGAGTAATCTTCGTCCTTAAAAATCCACTGATATATGACTTACCCATGGAGGATTGTTAAGCACTCCCTTTCTTTAAATATACCCTAGAATAATTCCGACATATCTTCTTGATATCCTCCCATCAAGTCCAATGCATCTGTGCAGCTATCATTAATTCCTCTTAAGAAAAGAAGCTTATGTGATTCTTCATTAAGTGTATGGTGTGGATATTTATGTAGGAAAAATAAAAACCTTAAAATGTAATCTTCCATGCTCTTATCTTCCTTTTGTTGCATCCTAAAAATGTCATCTCCTCTCATGTTACTGCCACTACAATACTCCTTGTATTTCTCAAGGAACTTTGTCTTCATGTCCTTCCAAGTCTCTACAGTATTTCTACCTAGGCTCATAAACCATCTTAATGCAACTTCTTTCAAGGTGGTAGGGAATAGCTTAAGCTTGTGGGAATCAATGGTATAGCCATAACTCTTACAGAGTATATCAAACTCGAACAAGAATGTATCAGTATCTTTTGTGACAAGTCCATAGAACTTAGGAAGGACTAAAGCAAGGATATTTTTGAGGTTGTCTACTTCATTCTGATGAGCAATGGGGAAAGGAAAATTTGGTTGGTTAGGTCTATTTCTATTTACATCACCCATTCCTTCCTGATGAAGTTCCTAAGCAAAGAGGTTCTCAATCAGATTTTCATCTTCAAAGGAAAATTTAGAACTATTCAGATTTGGAAATGCATTAGCAAAGGGGTGTGGCTCTTCTTCTTCTTCGTCTCTTGGAAGGTTTTGATACTCAACTAGATGGAATGGATCAATATTGTTAGGAAGGAATCTACCATGAGCATATCTCCTCCTCCCTCTATGCATATGGTATCAACTCAGTATTAGCCAACTTACACAAATAATTGGGAAAAGAATAGGGGGTCATTCACTTTCCTAAATGAGGGGTATACTAAGAAAAAACCTCAATAAATATTATAGCAAGAAAAACTATCAATGACTCCAAAGAACTTCCTAGTTTGACACCATCCCTGACAAGGGTGCCAAAAATGTCAGCCTCCTAAGAATTTAGAGTTGTGATTCAGAGATTGGACATCTAATCTGAATAACTATCTCAATAATCATGAAGGTGCATTTAACTTGTCAACCCAAGGATGTAAAATTGAAATGGGTTAATACAGTATGTGCATTACGGATCCAAAGTAGCCACATTCATCCTACAGCTAAGAAAGACACAATGCTGAAAATAAATTGCTTGGAAGGAAATAACGTAAGTGTTGAGCATCAACAAATAACTATACTAAGTTGAAATGCATGAAAGAAATTAAAATTTGAGTGAAAAAATAGGAAACTACTCTGGCTGCTTTGGCTACAGGAACAGTCACAAAATGGAATTCTAGTGGTTGTAGGAATAGACAGTGCTAGATTCTTAACTAATTACTGAACAAAAAATAATAACTAAACTAAAGGATGAAATACTCATCAAATGGCCCCTCTTGGATGGGTATCCCCTAAAACAAATGTAAACTCAGATGCATGAACTTAGAAATTCATTTTATTCATTGGAAAACACGAATACAATCGAGCAACATAACTGTATTACTAAAAAACTAAAAGTTCAATTACATCATCAGACTAAGAAAACTCCTGAGAAGGAGCATCTGAGTCTTATTTATAAGAAAAGAGGCTACTAACTAATCACCTAGCAAGGTGGTCGACTCCAATAGATTTAGAGGATTCCACTTTAGGGAAGGCATAAAAAGTGGAGAGGCAATTATGCATGCACAAAATATGTCCAAGCATGTTTTCCTTAACACAAATCCAACACAATAGTAATGCATATATTTTCTCAACAAACAATTAAGACCATTTACAAGGCGGTTACAATTTTTATTTAAATGAGGAATCTCCCACCATCGAGAGTCTTCCCTCAATTGACCTTTGAATGATCACCTTGTTGACTATTATGGCGAATGACCAGTTGGCAGAATCTTCTTCAATTGCAGGCCTCTAATTATATCTGCATGACAATATTAGTATGCACAACAATTGCATATTTGTATCTATCTTAAAGTGATTATCATTAATATGAATGTAAAATTAACATAGATAGTTCATATAGCATGTCAATTCCATTTAAAGGTTACAATAATAATCTTATTCCTAGTGTCCATGGTTTTAAGGAAATATCATAAAAAGGTCAACATCTAAGCATCAAAGTCTATAACAACTACAACAAATAGATAATAAACTCTATCAAAATTGGATCATAAACTAGACTCATTGTGGAGTATGCCACTTTACAAAAGGAAGTTGGAAAACTGGTTATTGATGATGAGTTTTTGATAGTGTAGTTGAAAAGGGCAATCCACTAGAAGACAAAAGTGCTACAGCTATAGTGCCAAGGTAGCCACTACAAGACAAAATAGGAATAAAGACAAAGTTATATTTTAAATTCCAATATATTTGGGGGTAGGTGAAACCCTAATGTAAATGAATCTTGGCCAATCATTTTACTTTTTGAAAACTATAAATAGGGGTTCCCTTTTCTCATTTTGGGATGAGAGTTGGGTTGTTGTAATGGCATGTTGCTGAAATTTTAATAGAATCTCACCACTTTTGGTGGATTCTTGAGTTTCTCTCATGTTGCAAGATTTTTTTCCTCATGTTTGATAGATTTAGTCATTTCACATTGTTGTTCTTAGTGTTTTCAAATAGCTTTAGTATTTTAGTAAATGTTGTCCATTGATTTTGAAGAATGCTATTGTGTTGATTCTTTCCATGTTCATTCTTTTTTGCTAGTTATTGATGATAAAAAACTTTGTAAAGCTACTTTGAACATAAAATCTTTGATGCACCTAAACTTCATCTTTTATTCATGTTTTATGGTGAATGAATTGCTGAAAATCTGTAGACCTTAGAAGATAGCACTAGTTTCATGATACTATGTGTTTTGGTTAAGTGAAACTCAGTTATAGGAAAATTGTCCACTATAGCATCCTCTATGATCACTATTCATTAGTAGTTTCAGGTCTAGGAACTTCTCTATCCCTTTTCCCTTTTGACCTTTCTTTGAAATAGAAGTTAAAACAAGATTCCAGCATCCCTCAAAAGCTAAATTTGATGTTGAAAGTGGATTTTTAGATTGTTGTTTCGAATTTGTAGCAAGTACTTTTCATTTTCAGATCATAGGAAACACCACTTGAAGATCCAACTCTTTCCAAATTAGTGAACCATAAATGCTCTTTGTGATTACCAGTAAATCACATCAATCAACTAAGTTGTTTTTGCAAGTCATGACCTGACACCCGAGAGACCTTGGGATAATTTTCTGCAACTTGTTGTAGGAAGTTGTCTTTCAAGAGAGGTAGTACACTTGTGTGTTTCTTCTGTTGAGAAAGTGAAACAACACCCATCAACACAAACCTTTGTGGTTCTACCAGAGTAAGAATTTTTCAAGGTGACAAGTATTTCATACTATTAATTGATGATTATTCTAGAATGACATGGGTTACTTTTCTCAAAGAAAAATTAGAAGCTATAGATAAGTTTAAGGCATTCAAAGTTATGAATGAGAATGAAATGGATATGAAAATAAAATTTTTGAGGTATGAAAGAGGTGGAGATTTCACCTCTAATTTTTCTAACACTTTTTGTGATAATCATGAGATAAAAAGGAATTTATCTACCCCTAGGAATCCTCAATAGAATAGAGTGGTTGAAATAAATAATAGGATTGTTCAGGAAGCTACAAGAACAATGATGAAAAAGGAAAAAATACCATAAGTCTACTAGAGAGAAGCAGTTCATACTATTGTCTAAATTCTTAACAGAGTTCAAGCAAGAGAAAACAATGTAAAGACTCCCTATGAGTTATGTTATGGAAGGATTCCTACTTTCAAATAATTCAAAGTGTTTGGAAGCAAGAGCTATATCAAAAGAGATGAAGAGAACTTAAGAAAGATTGATACAAGATTTGATGAAGGTATCTTCCTTGGATACTCTACAAGAAGCAAATCTTATGAGTGTTACAAGAAGAGACTGGAGAAGATTATTGAAAGTGCAAATGCCAAAGTGGATTAAGACTTATAGAAGATTTATGTGGTGATAGATGGATATGAATCAAATGAGTCCTCTTGCAGAGAAAATGACAAAGATGAAGGCAAGGAAAAGGAAGTTTAGATTGAAGATGAAGAAGCTCTAAGAAGTTCCCTAAGACTCCTAAGCATGTGTAGAAGAATCATTCTGAAGACTAGATCATTGGTGACAAAAGAAAAGGTGTTTTGACAAGAAGAAAAGTTGCTATGGTTGAAGAACAGGTAAATCTATGTTTACTTTCCAAAGTTGAACCCAAAACAGTGATTGAAGCATGCAAGGATGAGTATTGGATCAAGGCTATGGAAGAAGAACTAATACAAATTGAGAAGAATCAAACTTGGGAACTTGTCCCAAGACCAAAAAACAAGAATATGGTTGGAACTAAGTGGGTATTCAAGAAAAAACTAAATGAGAATGGAGAAGTGATAAGAAACAAAGAAAGGCTTGTGTGTAAGGGATACTCACAAGTATAAGGAATAGATTTTGAGGAGACATTTGATCTAGTGGAAATAATGGAAGCTATTTGGATGTTTTTTCCTTTTGCAACACATAAATATTTTAAGGTTTATCTGATGGATGTGAAGTTTTCTTTCTTGAATGGTGATTTGGAAGAAGTATGCATTGAACAACTATAAGGATTTTAGTTATCAAAAAAACTAGATATGGTGTGTAGATTAAAGAAGGCATTATATGTATTGAAGCAAGATCGTAGAGATTGGTATGCAAGTTTGGATAAGTACTTGATACAACAAGGATTAAATAAAGGTACTACAAATAGTAATCTTTATTTTAGAGTTGAAAAAGATCAAATCTTGATTGTGGTTGTGTATGTTGATGATATAATCTTTGGAAGAAATTAAACTACGTACAAGAAATTTATAGAAGGGATGTAGAAAGAGTTTGAGATGTCTATGTTTGGTAAAATGAATTTCTTCCTTGGATTGCAAATCAATCAGGAAAATAAAGGTATATTCATCTCACAATCAAAGTATGTTAAATAAATTTTGAATAAGTTTGTAATGGAAGATTCTAAACTGGTATGTACACCTATGGTTATTGGTTACAAGCTAAGTAAGAATGATGAATCACCTAAGGCTAATCAAAGAAAGTACAAATCAATGATTGGAGAATTGCTATATCTAATTGCTACTAGATCAAATATCATGCATGTGGTTTGTCTTGTAGCTAGATTCCAAGAAGATCCTAGAGAGTCACATGTTGCAGTAGTGAAGAGGATATTTAGATATTGAAGGGCACTTTGAATAATGGTTTGTGGTATCCAAAAGATATTGGTTTTTTTGTAAGTTATTATTCAAATGTTGATTTGGAAAGTTGTGTGGATGACAAGAAAAGTACAAGTGGTGGTGCATTCTTTCTTGGATGCAGATTGGTTTCTTGGTTGAGCAAGAAGCAGGATTCAATATCTTTATCTATTATAGAGGTAAAATACATTGCAACAACATCTTGTTGCACACAAGTGTTGTGGATATGAAAAACCTTGAAGGATATCAAAGTGGTATATGATGAACCAATTTATATCTTCTATGAAAATACAAGTGTTATTAACATTTCCAAGAATCCAGTGATGCATTCAAGGACAAAGCATATCTCAATCTGGTATCACTTTTTGAGAGAGAAAATTGCAAAGAATGAAGTGAAGCTTGAGTATGTACCTACAAAGGATCAGGATGTTGATATATTCACTAAGACTCTTCCTAAGGATAATTTTGTGTATCTCTAGGAGAAGTTAGGGGTCATTACGCCTCCTTCCTTGAACTAAATGCATAAGGATATGCATGAGTCCATTGGATTTCAAGATTCATTCTTTGTTTTGGACTAATATTGGAGGCTGCCTCTTAGGGGTGTAAGTAGTGCTTTGATGGTTGTTGCAGTTAGGGGGATTAAGTATTGATATAGGTTGGTGTTGTCCTTTGTCAACCATGTTAAATTATATGTGAAATGGTTGATAGTTGAGATAGTTTTTTGTGTGCTCCTAAGTGGGAGTATGTAGAGTAGTAAAGAGAGAAAGTATGTATGTTTGATGACAAAGGGAGAAGGAGATGCAAATGTGTTGCCCTTTTCCATTTATTTCAAAGGGGAGAGAAAATTAATGTGAGAAATATTCAACTGTAAAAGGAGAGAGAGAGAGAGAGAGAGAGAGAGAGAGAGAGAGAGAGAGAGAGAGAGAGTAATGTGAGAAAGGAGAGTATGATGTAAGGGGGAGAAAGAAAGAGAAAGAGTTGATATGGAGCAAAATATTAATGATTGGAGTTGTTTGTTGTTGATGATGTTTTTTCACATACATCATGTGTTGCAATCAATGAAAAAGGGGGAGATTATTACAAGTATGAGTAGTTGATATTTTCATTGATGTCAACAATATTGGAAAAAAAATTCATAGACTTATGTTTGTGTTGTCATTGATGATTGATTGTGTTGATGCTTTGATTAGTTGTATTATTTTGTCATTAGTAAGTGTTACTGGTGTCAATCTCTAGTGTTTCTTTGATAATATTATGTTTGTGGATGTTATTGGTTTAGTGATTATGAGGAATTATTTAAGATCATGAGTATGTGTCTTTGGTGCTTGGTTTCCAAGTGCATTTGAAAAAATGAATAAAAGAGGAAATACTTTGTTGCAGAGGTGTTCTGGTGTGTACAGTGGTGTTCTAGTTTGGCTCCACATTTCTTCTATTTTGAATATCTTCTTATGTGGGTTGGATATGTTGTTTAGAGGTGTTCATAGGTTCTATATTCAAATTTTCTTGGTTTGGATAATTGTGTAGAGAGAGTTGTGCTCACCAGTGTATGAATGTTGTAGTTGTGTTTGGGAGAAACGGTTTTGCTTCGTATTTCTCCACAATTTTGTTTCTACTCTTGTTATTTTAGAAGTATGTTGATAATGATCATATCTACCTACAGTCAAATTTGTTCATGGTTTGGTGCTTCAGAAGTTGTTTTCTTGAGTAATAGTGTGTGGAAGGTTGTTTGAGTGTACTGGGTGTGTACATTTTTTAAGTAAAAGTTTTTGCTAAGGAATTTGTTGGATTTCAAGGTGTTTGTAGAATATTCTAGATTATGTTCAAGCTGGGTGTGTGGTTCACAAGTTATATTTGGAGTTAACAAAGGTTCGGCTGGCCTTGGGTGTTTACACTAATTGTGGATTTTTTTTCAGTGATTGTGGAAGTGTGGCATGGTGTGTATGGATGTATTTAGGTCTAAGTTAAGGTGTGATGTGGCCCACTTTCATTCCTTTTCACTGTGAGAATTCTTAGTTTTAACCTAATTTGAATTTGCACAGTTGAGGTGCATAGTCGACCTTGGAGAATTGTTTCAAGGTTGGAGAAAGTAACAAGTGTTGAGTTGATGGATAATTAAGTAGTGAAGTGTGTGATGTGAATTGTATAAGTGTGAAGTGTGAATTTGAGAAGTGTAGTGTGAACTTCAATTAGTTAGACTACTAGAAGTAGTGAGAAAAAGGTGTCTAAAATCTTCAGGAAGGATGCAAATGTGTTGGTGATGCTATGGTGGAATTCTATGTTGCATTGAGATGGATTTCTCACTATAACATTCTTCTTTCTTCTTTTTTGTAATCTAGCATCGAGCCTTTGGAAGTGAGCCCTTCTTTCTTTTGGGAAATGAGCCTTGCGACAATGAGCCTTTTGTATTCAATGTTGTAATTATTTTATATTGTGATCTAATTCTAATTGTTGTTTTTCCCTTGGATTTTCCACATAAATTTTTTGTTCTATTGTGCATGGTGTTGATGTGTTTCAGTTTTTGTTAAATTTACTTTCATGCTAAATAATTCTAACAGATTAAGGGTTAATTGATGTAAGAGAATCCAACCTTCTAACATAAAATCCAAAACAACATAAGATGCACTAAGAAATTATTTGTAATAACAAAAAAAATCTGCAAAAAATATTCATCCTTATTCATTCTAAATCTCTTGAAAATTCAATAATTATATAGCATAACTGAAATTTAATGATTGTGCAGCCATATGGGGTGATTAAAAGCACTAAAAATCTAATTAAAATCTGATATATAATTTAAATATGAAAGCAAAAATCATATTCAAATTTTTCTCCCTTAAAATTTCTTCTTGCACCAATTTCTAGCTCCTTCAACCTAAAAACTTCATCTGAAAACCTTTGCTGCAATAAGCCATGATTTACCAAAAATTTCGTTGCTGAAAAAACATCCTAAAACCTGCAATAAAACTTCAATAAAAATATCCAAAATACTCCCAAGAAAAGAAATATGGCTGCAACAACAACCTTTCCAATCTAGCCAAGAATGGCTACCAAAACACTACCAAATTGCTTGTAATCTTCAAAGACAAGCTCCAAAAACTTTTTGAGCAAGAAGTCACGACCAAGATGGGAAGAAATCTCCAAAAATAAATGCCAAAAACTTTCCATAATATAGAAAATGTTTTCATAAATCCACTCCCACCAAAATTTTCAAAATGGGAGTCAATCCTCGATTTTAGGTAGTTTCCAATGTAACTTGCCAACTCACCTTGAGCACCCACTTTTGCATACATAGTTTTAGGAAAAATTTAAATGCGTCATTAAAACTTATAACTCCCTCCAAAACCATGCCCAAGTCTATTTTTTCTAATTTTCAAAATTGACAATTTCTCAAAGCTCCCTCCTAAATTATCTCCACTCTCAAAATTTACAATAAAATAATAAAAAGATAATAATTTAAAATTTATTTTATTCTCACCTTTCAAATTATCTTATTAAATAAATGACCCAACAAACCTTAGGAAAATATAAAAATTAAAATTCATTCTTTTGGTTGATGCAAGATTGCTCTCACAACCCAGGATGCTCCTGCATCAAACACCCAGGGAAAGTGAAATGTTTCATGAGTTGAAAACTCATGAACATTTGAAGACCATATGTTTCCTTTGGATCTACTATTCTTACTTATTCTTTCAAAATTTCATCTTTCTCTTCATCCAACATCTTGGTGGAGCTAGCTTCACTCTCCTCCAACAACTATGTTTGCCATTCTTCTCCTCTTATGTAGGTCTTAACCCACCAAAATCTGACCACCTCCACCAAATTCCCTCATCATACATGTGATCAAGAGAAATACACTAATCTAAAAATGCAAAACAAAATAGAATGCAAGATAAGAAAATAACACCTAACACCTCAATGATTAGCCTAGTTGGATTCAACACAAAGATGAAAATAAAAACCGATTATACCTTGTCTTGAATCGATCCTTTGCTTGGCCCTTGATATCATTTTGATGTGTGCTCCTTGGATGATAGAATTTCAATGATGGTGGTAGATGGATGATTAATGGAGGTGGGTGAATGCAATAATGGATTCTAAGATGAAAATGCAAATGCTAAGAGATTGCAATAAATGGCTAAAATGGTTTGAGAGCATAAGTTTGGTATGAATGCTCTAACTCTATTAATGAGAAGAGGGGGCTATTTATAAAAAGAATTTAATTCTCTAGATTATTCAATGGTCAAGATTGAGCCACCATGGTCAATATGGAGGGCTATGATGAATTGAGGACTCACAAGCCTTCACATCTTGTCATGTGGCGTGTGAAATGTCCAAAGGACAAGGTGAGATGGCTAGGGTACAAGTGACATGGAAAATGCCATGTGGTCCCAAGGTACTTGCAAGTACCTTGGGATGAGAGAGGATCTCCACAAAAAGTAATCCATTGTCCCCAAGTGGGATTGAAAGTGACAAGTGAGGACTTTTAGAAAGTCCACCCTTGTCACCATGGGGAATGGGGAAGGCCTTGAAGAAATAAAAGTGAATTTTTAATTCACCTTTTGAAAGAAACCAAGGGTAAGAGAAGATTCCCCCTAAAAAGGGTCCTTGTCCCATGGGTACGATGTGACCTTTGAGAGGTCATGGGGAAGAGAAATGCATGGGGGGAATAAGTGTGAATTTTTAATTCACATGGGGAAGAGGTCAACCCAAAAAAGGTAAGTACCAAAAAGGTTGACTTAAGGACATGCAAGAAAGGGTAAGTGGTTAGGATTATGATTGTGCAAACATGTGATTAGGCTAATTAATGATGATTAGAGGCAAGTGGATAGATATGGAGGATATGACATTAATCCTAATTAAGGATATGCACATCTTAATGAAGGATTAGTTAAATTAACCCAGATTAGTAAAAAGGTTATGGAGGATAGAACAATGAGAGAGAAAGAATGATTTTAAAATTGAAGAGGATAATTGACTAAATTAAATAAATTGATTGATTTATTTAATTTAGAAAGGAAATGGTAAAGGATAAAGTATTTAATTAAATACTTTTGGGAACCTTAAAAAATAGGACAATATTAATTAAATATGTCATTTAATTAAAATAGATGAATTAAATGAAAAGGGTAAATTTGACCCAATATAAGTGGTCAAATTTAGATGTCTACAATAAACATCAACACCTGAAACATCCTCTACAAATTCTACACCCAAATATGTATTATCCAAACAATAATACAAATCTATTGTATCCTTACACAAATCTGCAATTGCTACTCCATGGAAATTATAAATTTCCATCTACATACTCTCTTCTTGCTTGAAATCATCTTCTAAACTTACCAAAGGAGGTATAGAATCATTAAAAATAAATTCAAAATAAAAATTTACCTCATTTGACTTGCTCATTGCCTCAAAATATTTTTCCTCTTTATTTGCTACAACATCCATCTTCTCACCTCCAATGACAAGTTTTATAAACTCCTTTTCGTGTTTATTCATCATTTGTCCTTCCAACAACTTGTTGATTCTTTCCATATATTATTTCAACAAGAAATCTTCCTCTTCCTCACCAACTTTCTCATCAAACTTAGGACCATCCAGGTTCACAATATCTTATTGTAAACCTTCTTCATCTACTTCACATAATGCACTCATTCACATGCTATCATTGAAACTTGCACCTCATTATCTTCTCCATGTTTGTGGGTTGCCCCCACATATTATTCTTTACATTCAATCCCTACCAACGGGATAAAACACTATTTCTTTCTAATCTTCTCTTCACTATCATATTTTATGAAAACATTCTTCTGCTCGTATCTCTCATCCCATGCTCTCATGTCCTTAACCATCTTTTGTAATACATCTACTTCGACCTTGATCTTTTCAAATTCTTCATGATACTTCATATTTTTTTCTTCTTCTAATAATGTTCCCAAAACAAAATTCTTACGAGCCTCCTCATGACCCATCCCATCCTCTCTAGTATAGACTACCTCATGTCTGACAATCGGTCTACACGTATATCACAAACACACGTCCATAGGTCCTGGTGCAAGTTGTCTCATATTTGGCGCTCTTCCTGCACACTCAAGAACTCCTACTTTGATAACACTGATGTAAGAGAATCCAAACCTCTAACATAAAATTCCAAACAACATAAGATGCACTATGAAATTGTTTGTAACAACAACAAAAATTTGCAAGAAGTATTCATCCTTGTTCATTCTAAATCTCTTGGAAATTCAAGAATTACATAGCATAACTAAAATTTAATAATTGTGTAGCCATATGGGCTGATTAAAAGCACTAAAAATCCGATTACAATCTGATATACAATTGAAATATGAAAGCAAAAATCAGATTCATTTTTTTCTCCCTTAAAATTTAATTGCACCAATTTCTAGCTCCTTCAACCTGCAAACTTCATCTAAAAACCTCTGCTGCAATAAACCATGATTTACTAAACTTTTTTCTTCTGAAAAAACATCCTAAAACCTGCAATAAAACTTCAATAACAATATCCACAATCCTCCCATGAAAAGAACCATGGCTGCAACAACAACCTTTCCATTCTAGCCAAGAATGGCTACCAAAACACAACCAAATTGCTTGTAAGCTTCAAAGACAAGTTCCCAAAAATTCTCTAGCAAGAAGTCATGACCAAGATGGGAAGAAACCTCCAAAAATCAATGCCAAAAACTTTCCATAATATAGAAAATGCTTTCATAAATCCACTCCCACCAAAATTTCCAAAATGGGAGTCAATTCCTAGATTTTAGGCAGTTTCCAATGTAACTCTTGCCAACTCACCTTGAGCACCCACTTTTTCATACATAATTTTAGGAAAATTTTAAATGCATCATTAAAACTTATAACTCCCTCCAAATCCATGCCCAAGTCCATTTTTGCTAATTTTTAAAATTGACAATTTCTCAAAGTTTCCTCCTAAATTATCTCCACTCTCGGAATTTGCAAAAAAATAAGTAAAAGGGTAATAATTTAATATTTATTTTATTCTAACCTTTAAAATTACCATATTAAATAAATGACCCACCAAACCTTAGGAAAATATAAAAATTAAAATGCATTCTTTTGGTTGATGCAAGATTGTTCTCACAAACTAGGATGCTCCCACATCATTAATTAAGTTGATATGGATGTGAATGTTTATGAGGGTTTTGGATGTTTTAATATACAATTGATTCACCCCCTTCTCAATTTTCTTGTGTTCATTCAACAAAAAAATAGATATTAATTTAAGTTTTACATAATAGACTATGGAGTGGAGTGGTATTATGAACCTGGAATGACTAATAAGGATACTTAAACCTTGATAACTATATAGGATTTTTTGTTTAAAAAACTAGAATTGGTATTACCAATCCATTGTATTAAGTGTAATATTAATCC
This sequence comes from Sequoiadendron giganteum, assembly GCA_007115665.2. Lineage (NCBI taxonomy): Eukaryota > Viridiplantae > Streptophyta > Pinopsida > Cupressales > Cupressaceae > Sequoiadendron > Sequoiadendron giganteum. The sequence continues at coordinate 65,967,161 of CM021100.1, read as the reverse complement.
TTGGAAAGGATGAACTAAAATTGATGTCAAGTCTTTTTATGTGAAAGTAGTGGTTATACCCTACTATTGACCAAATATGTACTGGAAAATTCAAGTTGTCGAACTATGAAGCCTTTGTGCATTATGTAGGCAAGGCCATCAAAGATTAGCCCCCAAGACATAGATCTAGCCCTTAGGTCCTATCGACCAATAACCACTTTGGAAATAAAAATTTATAAATTTTCTAAGTGAATGTGATCTAAGTTTGAAATTTGTGTCGTGTCCTTAGCTATGTTTTGGTTGTAAAGTTTTGTTCATGATATTTACCTCCACACCTATGGAATTCTTACTTATGTAATAAATAGAGTAAAAGAGTGTTCTATATTTTTTATTAAAACAACTCACATTGAGGTGTTAGAAACATCAGTGTGAATATGGAATGGTAATTCCCAATTTAGGCCATGTAACACTGGTGTGGTAATAATATTTTCCTTAATGGTCTCAAAATATTGTTGATACTTTGTTGTCCAAGAGAAAGTATTGTCTTATCCTACCAAAACAAAAAGAGGTGAGACAATTTTATTGAAATTTTGAGTAAATATTTTATAATATTCTACATTTCCTAGGAAAATACGAACACCTTTTTGACAAGTAGGCATAGGTAAGTCTTGAATTATGTGTACCTTTTTAGAATAAACTTCAATACCTTTAGCAAAAATGTATTGACCTAAAATTATACCTTCTATCATTAGAATGTGAAATTTTTCATGACTAAGAGATAAGTTAGTATCTTCACATCATTGAAGGAATTTCTCAAGACTGTCTTTAGTTTCCTCATAAGTATCACCATAAACAATAAATTCATCCATATATACCTCAATAAAATCATGAATAAGATCAACAAAATTACTCAGCACTACCCTTTTGAAATGTTATAGGGGCATTTCATAATCCTAAAGGTAAAAAATTATATGCAAACATACCCCAAGGATAAGTAAAGGTGGGTCTTATCGTAATCCTTAAGTTTGATGAATTTGATTATATAGAAATAAAAGAACTTTCTTTTGCAAGATTTTGAAACACTTGATCAGTAAAGGACAATGGAATATGGTCTCTTTTTGTTGCTTTATTAAGAGCTCTATATTCAACACAAATATGCTATTTACCACTTTTCTTAGGAACCAATACTATTCCCATTGGCTATATAAAATTTGATAAATTAAACCCACATTAAGTAATTTATGTAGTTCCTCTTTAAAAATTTCATGTAAAATGGGATTCAATCTCCATTGTGATTCCCTTACTAGATGACTACCTTCTTTTGTATGGATATGATGAGTACAAGTATCAGGATGTATACCATAAATATCTTAATATTCTAAAGCAAATGTAGTTTTATGAGTGTGTAGTATTGAAATCATATCATTAACTTATGTAGTGTTTTATTGTGGATTGATATTAAGTGTACGTCCTGATAAAACTTATTTTTCTTAAGATTGAGTGGGTGAAGGTAAATCTATAATTAGTAATGATGATCTTGTTGATGGTGAAAATGACACAAACAATGTTAAACAAAATATCTCTACTCTATTTCTCTTGAAAAAGAAAGACAACATATAGTAGCCTAAATCCCAAGGTCCTCGTAGTTGTTTCTCAACTGTCTGGTGTCACTCAAGTGGTCCATGCAACTGTAATATTCAAAGGGCATTTTCTGGTAATAAGGAATGCAAGCAATGACTGATTCATTGAACTGTTCTTAATGAAAAGGGGGTTTTAAATAAAAGAAAAAGATAGATCAGGGCGTACATCAGTGAAACATGAATAAAACTTATCTAATATCCAAACACATATTTTCAACAACGAATGTTCTTCCAACAGATCAAGAAAACCATAGCATGATGAAATTTACAGAAAAATCCATACTGTTGCATGCATATAAGGTGCTTAATTTAACATCACAATCACACATCATAAATATTTTAAAGATTCCAAAAGAACAAACTCTCATTCGTTGTCACAATCATAGATCAACAAAATTTTAATAATTCAATCCACAGATAATTTAATGAAATAATATTTAAATCGGGTTCCTTCTAAGGATTTTTATCACAAAAGAAATGCTTATGCTTTAGCACAATCACTGGCATACAGATAGACTATAATTCATCAACCTTATTCAATAAACTCAATTCCAACACCATATTACGTAAAAACCTGTATTTATATTCAACTGTAAATAAAATAATGAAGTATCTCTCTAAAATCTATGAAAAAACAATCTATCTATTATCAGGTGGCTAATCTTATTCTCATCAGCCGACCTTTACAATATGGTACCCTACCGGTATATATAGATGTACAAAATATGAAGTCCTCTCTATCTAAAGTTGAGATCCACCTTTTTAGGAACTTAAATCTTCTTGGAAAGTCGGATCAATTTGATCTCTAGTTCCCAAATTGATCATCTAGTAAACTGAAGAGAAGAAGAGAGAAAAGAAAATAAAGCCATGCGCCTATAATACTGCCCGTCATGCATGCGGAGGAGAAAAGAAAACCATGCATGCATAGTACTATCATTATGGATGTGAAGTTTGCTCTGAAGTGTACTCATCATAACTAGAGAAGACTTGTTGAAGCATATCCAAATCTAGTCCATCAACCCAATTGTCTTCGAACTTGATCTTCTTCAATTCAGCAGTAGCAAATTCTCTCATGTCTTTTAACTTTGCCAAATCCCTTTTAGCAGCCCTTACCTCTTCTTTAATATCCATCAAGCGATCCAACAACAGATCCTCTCCATCATCTCCCTTTTGCATGACCTCTTTAAGTCTATCATTCCATTTCTCTTTTAACTAACTTAAAGGCAAGCCTTCTTTCACTAGTATATCAACATTCACTATAATAGCAACAACATCTTCTAGCTCATCAAGCTGTTCATTTAGATCCTTTCTAGAATATTGAACTTCATTCTTATGTTTGTACAAAAATTCAAATCTAAACTCGACTATGCTAGAGGTCTTTTTGAAGAAATCTGTGTTGTCCTCTTCAAGTATTGACTGCTCCAGAATAGAGGATTTCAGCAATTTATTAATCTCTTTCAGCTTCTGGATATACTCTCTATACTCCTCCTCTTGTTCTCCCAATGCTTTAGCATGCTAATTCATCTCTTCTATTAACTCTACTGTCATCTTGTGAATCTCAAAACTATTACCCAACACCTCACCTATCTCCTGATTAAGCCTGTCGGTCCATCTATCCACCATCTCATCCTTACTCCTTATTTGCACCAAATCATCCACCTCTCTCTTGCTAAGCAAAATTGGTGTCTCAATGGTGGTACTTTGTTGTGACCTTGGAGCAAAAAAAATTCTTCAAGAAAGTGTATAGTTGATCCAATTAAGCTTTAAGCTCATCCTTTTTCTGTTTATCCTTTGTCAATCTTGATTTGGTGGATGATGCTACCACATCTATTAAGTTCATTTGTTGATTCCTTGTGGCTCTCCCCAAGTTAGCCATTCCCAACTAGTAATCAGTTAGTTGCATATCCCCCACATACTTTTCTACCACTGGTATTGCACATTCAAAAATAATTTCTCCTCCTTCAATGAGTCTGGTGGAATGTAGGATTTTAGCCTTCTTCTTGGGCCTTTCTTTTTCAATCTCCTTCATCGTATCATCCCAATTAAGAGGCTGTGAAGATGTTACTGATCTCTTTTGAAGATCAAGTTTTAACCAAGTGGGAGCACTTGGAGTAGTGGCCATTATAGTTGAAGAAGAAGCAACAGTTGTAGAGGGTTGTAGCATATTAACGTTAGGTTGAGAATCAACCTCTTTTACATTTTTTTGTTCTTGCTCTACATTTTCTTGTGCAAGCTTTTCGGCTTCTTCTTTATCATTCTGCTCTTACACCCTCTTGTCTTCTTCTTCCTTCTTCAATTTTTCCTCTTCTAATCTTTTCTCCTCAAGTAACTTGTTCCTCTCTTCTTCCAACACTTTAATTTTGTATGAGGCTTCCTTTTCCGTTTACAGTTGCTTGGCCAGCTCCTCAACATCCTTCTCTTTTTGTGTGCATTTTGCTTCCTCCTTCTTCTTATAGGCTTCTTCAATAAGCTTCAATTTGGCCACAAGGGCTTCCCTCTCCCTTTACTGCTTTGCATTTTCCTCCTCTAGACTATGAATTTTTTGCACCAACTCTAGCTTATCATTCTCTTCCTTAGTCTTTAGCTCCTACTTCTTTTTCCTTTGTTGTTTTTGTACTTCATCAACTCTTAGCTTAGCTTCCATTTTTTGTTGTTGAAGTAAGGCATCAAATTGTGCCTTAGCATCTATTACCTTCTGCTTCTCCATCTCTTCTGCATGTGCTTGAGCATCTGAAGCTTTCTTTGCTTCTTCAAATAGTGCCCATTAATCTTCTTCTATTAGAACATGCTCGGTTTCTTCTTCTAGAGGCATCTTTTCCTATGCATTCTTCTTTAATCAGGTCTCATCATAGTCTATTTCAACATCATGGATCTCCAGTTATACTCCTTTTCCTTTCAATGTTTCAGCTACACCATGAAGATTCCCCTTAGGCGTCTCTCCATCTTGTTGCTCTGTAAGAGGGACTTGAGCAGATGAATCACCTATTGCTGGTGTTGAAACCACAGGTCCCGTTGGGGCATCCTCCTCTTGTACTCCAGGTAAATCTTGAGTCTGGGCTTCAAGCTCGATTTCTTCAATATCAAGAGGAAAGAACTCCAAAGGCTCCTTGGGAGGAAATTTCCTCTTGATTCTCTTATATCCCTTCCCTTTCTTAGGAGCTAGACCCCTAGGATTTTTGGCTCTTAGAACAACCCAATTGATACTCCTATCCAAGATTGGTCTCCCTATTTGCTTGATATTGATGGTCTCCTCACCATCCCAATCTACTAGATCCAAAATTTTGGTACCAATGTTCAATGCTTCATATGATGGATCCAACACAACTCCATCATCTACTAATGTATCAGGAATATCATCTTTGACCCCGAATTCTACCATGAGTGAAAGAAACAATCTCTCATAATTCCTCTTCCTAAGGTCATATTCATCCTGAAGATCACTCCAAAAGTCCTCTAACAGATTGAAATGTTTGTCAAAGATAGAAGCCAACAAAGAATTCATCTTCTTCTTTGGATCAAAGTGCTTTCAAGTAGTATACAAACCCAACTTTAAATGTATCAATTCACTGCAAACCACCTTAGCTCCCACAAGGTGTGGGTAGTTATATTCACCCAATTTCATGTGGAACTTGTGACAACTTGGTTTATGTTTTAACCCAAATTGGGCATTGACCCCCAAAGATTGGTAAACAAACTCCATCAGAACGATCCTGTTGCTGCAACACCTTGGAAGTAAGTGGGGATAACCCTCAAATCCTACCAACCTAAAATAAGTGAACTTGGGCTATTGGATATAACAACATCCCTATTCTGTGATAAAGGGCGTGGCTTCCTGGCTCAATCTGTAATCTACATCTCCATTAAGCTGGTTAATAACTACATATAACAATGCATCATTAACTCTTCTAAATTGTGTTTCAAAAACTTGTAGGGATTGCTAATCATAATGATCCCATACTCTATTTTTTCCATCGGCTTCTCCCAATATTCCTATTCTATTCAAACCTGGAAGGATGCCTCCTCTAGCTGTTGCATAGACAACATAAGAAGTCATGAAAAAAATCTTGGTTTCCCTTATTCTGGTTAACTGATCATGAATGGTATCTGAGACAATCATAGGCCAATCAAACTTTTGCTTGCCATTAAAGATTTTCTGAATGAAAGGAAACATCCATTCCCTAAAATGAAATGCATCCCTCTTCCCAAAGACTCTAGACATCATCATTATCAGGTCTAATACCTCTTTGTAAAATTCTTCCCTCTTTGGTTGATCATGCAGCTTTGTCAGAGACTTCTTCTCTGTTCTCAACCACTTCTTGTTCAAGTGAGCCTTATTAGCCTTCTTGTGTTTTTGATATATCACTAAAGAATCCGCCTCATTCAACTATGCTAGGTTCTTCAGATCAGGGACACTGAACATGTGCTGAAACATTTGAGGAGTTAGGTCTATGATCACATTGTTTAGTGGCTGGATTGTAAGCTCCTGCTACTGTCATAATCAATTTCAGGCATTGGATGGATAGAGGAAATATAGTGATGTGAGCCAAGCCAGACTCAACTATTCTTCCAGTTCTCCCTGTTACATCCTCAGTGAATTTTTTTGAGTATAACTCCTCAAAATTGAATAGGCCTAGATTGGTGTCAGTTGCATCAGCCCAATCAGATTCCACTTTGCTGACAATGACGGTAAGACCCCTATGGTTATTCCTCAAGGTATAAGGAAACTACTCTGGCTTAATCTTCTTAGGCTTAGTTGATGCCTTTGAAGTTTCTACAGGCTGACTCCTTTGAGCAGCTTCTTCTGATATTCCTAACATTCTTTAACTCCCTGCAACAAAACCTTAAATTGGATCTTTGAACAAATATAGCAAAACATGCTTTAAGATCTTACCCTTCATATATATACTTGAGGCGGAACTAGGCAGAAACATATTCTAAATAGTCTCTCTTTTAAAACACTATCGGGATCAGAGTCAAACAATTATTGAGATTATAGTAATAACAAGGCAGGACCGGAGTCAGAGTTGAAACGGTAACCGGAATCAGAATCAAAACGAAAAATGATTTGGTTTCATGAAGATCTTCTAATTTTATATTCAATTCTGGTTCTACCTCTGCCTGGGTTACCATTATTTTGAAAGCCTGCTTCTTATTGTAAGCAGAGTCAAAGACGAGATGGAAATGGAATTGATACTCTCTACAAAACATGATTCAAAGTCTAAATCAATTTTGATCCCACTTCCGCCTAAAATAACCATGACGTCATAAGATATTTTAACCGACTGATAAATGACATCATCACCTAAGGACTAGGTCATATCAAAATGAAAGGGGCTTAAAAATAACCTACACAAGACCATCCCCATATGACCGAGAGGCAACTATACTAATTAGGGCACGAACTTAATCCCATCCAAATTAATCAGATTTAATTTGCGACAGGATTCCTAAGTAAAATCATAATTTACCAAACCCTACTCACTGTAAAACAGTAACTAATCTATGCATTTAAAAACTAGGGCACCACGATGCGATCACGATTAAAACATGAAAATGACCATGAGAAAAACAAACAAACAAGAAACGAAATACTAGAAAAGAAAAAACGAAAACAAGAAAACTAAACACAAAGAGAAAGAAAATGAATCACATGAACTCACAATAGAACCGAGAATCACGAATTCGCAGGAAACCAACGACCAAACAAAAATGGAAAATGCGAAACAAAATGAAAGAGAAGAAAAAAAAACCCTACCTCAAATGCAAATAAATAGGTTAGTCCCCTGAAGCAATCCACGCATAATCGTCTCCCTTTTGATTGACTTGCACACACAAATGCTCCACTACAACTCTGGTTCACTCATTGATCTTCTAAACAATGATGACAACTACTAGTTAATCCCTAATTAAGGTAAAAACTCATAGTTTCATATGGGCAAATCTCTTGTAATTAATGCCATAAATGTGGCAGATTGGAGTCAGAATGCAGAAGGAACTGGCACATTACTATTGTGCGACTTCAGTAAATTCAATGAACACAGTGGGAGCAGAATCAGAGTGGAAAATGATTTAGAAGCTTGAGTAATTTTCCAACTCGGTTCTTGTTCCGGGTTCGGTTCTGCCAACAAAGAAGAAAGTGAAACAAACAACAAAATAAAAACATAAAAACTGAAACGAGAAAAAACTTAACACAAAACCTAAGTTCTAAACAAAAGTCCAAAAAGTGGAGGCGTAGGCGGAACTGGAATTGATTTTGAAACTTTGAATAAATCCAGACTTAACTTCCACTCCGGCTCTAGCTTCGACAAAGACAAAACAAAAAAGACAAAAGAAGACTGTTGGGATGGGGATTGGAATCGATTTTGAAACAATTTTAAAAACCCGATTCGGTTTCGCCTCTAGTCCTGGCAGAATAAACCAAAGAAAAGCAAAGTGTTGGAATAGAAAGACTCCAAACTTTGTTTGAAAAACAACCAAGGACAAAAACATCAAAAGGGGGACCCCTTTTGACAAAGGCAAAATATGGGGTGGTTATTGTGAACCCCTAAACCTGCAAATGCACAAGAGCAGCAAAACACATTAGTTGTTAGATCATATGCATGCAAACAAGTATGAGAGATTCCCCATAAAATCCATCTATTCAAACTAAACTAGGAAAATGAAGAACACAATAAACTTGAAACAAAAAAGATTCAATCCTAATTAAGCTAATAGCATGATGATCTTATGGGGGAATTGGTGCCAATGAAGTGTTGCAATTGGCCCTTTCCCAATTCCTTAAGTAGCAATGGTGTGTAAATGAGAAATGGTCAAATTTCCAAAGAGATTTGAGCATTACCTTGTTGCAAATCTTGAAATATGATGAATAGTTGATGGAAATGGGAAAAATTGGCTCTCAAGTTGAAGAGAGTAACTTTGCATATGATTTTGGATTTAGATGGATTTGAGTATAATAAGTTTACTAAAATTGTGGATGTTTGAATGAGAGGAAGAGTCTCTCATTTATAGATTTCCAAAATGGAAGAATGAGTGAAAATAAGAAATGTGGGATCATTCAACATCCAATGGCCAAGTGCCACTTGTCAAGATGTGAATGGTTGAGGAATGAACACATTTTGATCAATGTGCATGATAAATGCCATTGGATTCAAATTTGAATTTTGAATGTGACATGTTGGGGGGAGAGAAGAATGGAGTTAATGTCACTTGGCTCAATGCACAAGGACATGTAAGAGGAGTGAATGCCTTGTTGGATGTACAATTCCACTTGGCCTTTTTGAATTCAAATGAGGGAATATTCCCTTTTGATTCTTTGTGAGGGAAAATAGACAATTTAATAAATCAAAGTAATTGATTTATTGTGCAAGTTGCATTCTCTAGAGGATTTTAGTAATAGGGATTAACTTAATCAAGGATTGGATTAATTTAATGAGGAATTAGAAGATGTGACAATTTAGACTTAAATTTATGAATTGATTTAAATCAAATTGAGAGGAAATGATTAAATAAATAAATGATTTTGATTTATTTAACTAAGGAGGAATATGTTAGATTAAATTAAATAATGTTTTAATTTATTCAATTTAATGAGAAGACTTTACAGATTTAATTAAATAAAATGAGTTATTTAATTAAAAGGAGTTTTACAGAATTAATTAAATAAAATTGATTTATTTAATTAACAAGAGATGATGAATTAATTAGAAAAAGTTGATTTATTTAATTAAGAGATGAAGAGTGATGAATTTAATCAAATACAGATTATTCGATTAACTGACTAGAAAAAGAGATGATTCAGGATGAAATGGTGTTAGTAAATCAAGATCCAGTGTGTCAGATCGAATTGTACATTTTCTATGTCTACAGTTATGTAAGGCATAAAAAATGGCGACTCGGCTGGGAAAATGGTTTACCCATTTTCAAGACACCCAAGAAAATTCAGTCACCCTAAAACTACTTGGCTCATGAAGCATGCTAACTTGAATGAGATCGGATATATATATAGAATAAGGTTGAGCTGGAATCTCAGATGTATGTGCTCATGAGTTATTTCTGAATCTGAGTGTGTGCGTACATTGTGCATCATTCTTGATAGATACTTTCTCTACTCCCGAACAACTATACGTAAGATTCAAGCTACATAGGTTGAGTCCTTTAATTATTGTGCCATAAAATCATGGGTATTGCTCTGCTGCCAGACAGGAGTCCATAGCCCCGACAGAGATACCTCTAGTTCTCTCAAAGCATTTCTCTACTGCCAGTCAGGCGTCCATAGCCCCGATAGAGATACTTGATTACCCATTTGATATTCAGTTTGCCTTTTCTCTTTTTTTTTTTTACTTAAGCTTCACTTGTGGAAATCTTTACGCACCTTCCTCAATACTTAGACACAGTTGATTTGAGATGTGGGTTGAGAACTACAATGGATTTCATGATAGTCTTGGAATCAGATTTTTCACTTGAATCAAAGGTAGAGCCATTCTAAAATAGAGAGGCATTTACTTGGGAAAATGTTTTCTAATTTGGTGATAGACTTTTGATCATAATTCATGAGATATTCACTATGTATCTTCTATCCTTAATAAATTTTTAAACCTAGATTATAATGGTCATAAAAACATGAGTTTCAGAATGAAATCCTTTTCAAATGATGATGATGAAAATACCTAAACCAAATTCTCTCCTAGTACCAGTAGCATACTTAGACAAAATATGATATCCTATCTCTCTTGAAAGGTAAATCTCTATGGGAAAAGAGATAACCCCAAGGTCTCTAATGTCAAGTCTTGATAATGTAGCAAAACAACTCAGTGATAAATGTGAAAATGTTGGTAATCAAAATGGGACCTTACTACGAGCAACACTGGATTTTGAATCTTATCAGATATAAACAATAAATTGATACTTTGAAACTTGATTGGGACCCTGATAATAAAGAAACAACAAAAGATAAAAGTTTCATAGATAATCTTAAAACTACTTCTAACCCTAAGATTAAGAATGCCAAAGGATAAAAAGCTTAAAATGGACCGATCTCTCATAAACTATTTTTTGCTTGACCTAGATGAATCTACAATTCCACAAAAATAGTGCAATCTTCTAAGGTATTTAAATATTTTCAAATCATAAACATTCATTCAGTCAATCCTATTGCAATTGAGGTGAATAAACCTTCACAATTGAACTAAGCACAAATATAAGTCTAGGCTAACTTTGCAAAGCAGCTAACAATCAACTAACTGCAAAAAGTATGGACTAGAGATAGCTGCAAACATTCCAAACATGAAACCCTAAGCATTACCAAATCATTTAACCATAACTATTAAGCAATTTGAAAGATAGAATAACAAGAACCATGCCAGATGAAATTCCAGAAGATAGATACCAAACACAATATATCTCTTATATTAAATCATCCACAAATAGCAACAATTCCAGTCTTCTGTTACAACATTTTCTTGAGAATAAATTATAACTTGCTCTAATATCACTTAACTATGTCTCCTAATCTACCTATCCTTCTATCTCTATTTTTTAATCTCTATCTCCCAAATGAGGCAACATGCCCATTTTTATAGAGAATCCACAAGATAGGTTGGCCCAAATTATAATTTTACAATAAAAACATGACCTACAAGAGGTCAGCCTAAAAGATATTCGAACATATGAAATGTGCCATTGGCACCAATTTCATCCAAAATCGCCAAGATATCAAAAGGTCGGACCAATACATATGAATTAATGGAAAGCACAAATATCAATGTAATCCTATATAGTCACTCCCCATCCTTTTCCTTAGCTTTACCTTCTTCACCATGTACGTCCAACAGGACCCTATCCAGCTCTGCAACAGGTGGCACAAGCAAAACCCTAATCTTTCTCTCAAGAGACTTGATATCTTCTCTTGCCTGCCTATCTGTACCATCCCAATCAGCTTTGTTGGTCAAATACCTGTCAATGATTACAATATAAGTTGCAGCATCATCCAATCGATGTCCAGTAACTGGCCCTTCGCTAACTGGAGAATATACATCCCTCAACCATTCTCTAAGTTGCTCCAAACTGAGATGTTTTGGAGAAAACTTCTTCCTTCCAGTCATGACCTCAAAGAATGAAATACACTTATCATGAACTCTGATCAGAGCATCCTCAATCTGCCTGGCCTATTTGTGAATCTTCTTCAAGGCCTTCTGCCTCATTTGTATGATTTCAAACCATTCCCAAGGTTTAGAAACCCTTGGAAAATGAAGAATCTTGCACTGTACCAACTTTTCCTCAGTAAACCCCATGATTGTTGTAGTCTTTTGCAACAGGAGGTTGGTATCCACATTATCTTGTACCAATGTAGCTTTTAACCAACCTATCGATCTTAGTGCATCCCCTCCAATTGACAATATTCCCTTGATGGCATCATCTCCTTTAGCTTGGACACCCTGCAACCAGGTAACTACAGCATGTGACGTACCCTTCATCTTTTCTAGCTTAGAGATCATTTCTTGGGGTAGGAATCCTGTAGCAGAAGAGGAGGAGCCAATAGCTTGCAAGGGTTTCATCAACTCTTGCAACTATTTCCTTAGTTTTTCATTCTCCTTCTCCAGCTCATGCCTAGTCTGTACTGCCTTCTTCAATCTCCCCACAATCACTGCACTGGAACCCTCATACTCTTCAATATCCTGCTCCATGGTAGCATGTCCCAAATCAATAGTCTGCACATTATAGTCTTGGGTAGTCACATTGTCCCTATCTTCGTTTGGAGCAGGGGTAGCAATATGGGCCACTTTGTTACCTGGTCCATCCCTTTCAATTCGGGATACAACTCTTGCTTTCTTTTTGGTCTTTTCCTTCTCTACATTAGCCATGAGGGCATCCTAATTGGGAGGAGCGTCCTCCACTATTACCATTTTGATCCTCAATTCCCTCTCAAGCCAATCCAAAATAGTGGACCCAATAGGCACTGTGTCTTATTTATCATGTTCCTTCTCCTGCTGATCAGTAGTTGCATCTTTCTCAACACTTGGACTTTTAGGAACCTCCACAGTTGGGTTCTCTTCCTGTTGTACCTGCTCTTCCACAACAACGTTCACTGGTGAAGGGGCCCTAACTGGTATTTCTTCCTCCTTCTGAGGAGACTTGTCCACTTGTTCTTTTACAGGTGAGTCTGCATATGCCACCAAGGGAGATTGAACCACCCTATCAATTTCTGCCTCTACCTTAAAAAGGTCTCCTTCTTGGAACTCTTCTCCACCTAAATCCCTGGGACTTTCATCTTGCTTTGGTTCTCCTTGTACACTACCAGCATCTTGAGGGATGGAGGGATTTATTTGTTCAACAATAGGGATACTTACTGAAACATTTTCCTTTGCTACAGTATCCCTTGGGGAAGGAGTCCTTGATCTCCTCATGTAAACCCGTGTCTTTTCCCCTGAGCTTTCCACCTCTACCACTGGTGGCTCAATTTCTCTATCAACCCTAGGGGCTTTCCCCACCTTATGTGATGACCTTATAACTCTTCTCTTCTTCATCAATGCATGAACACTTTCAACCTCCTCGTTCTCTTCCTGGTTCTTCTCAACTTCTTTTTTAGAGGCATGCTTCCTCTTCTTGGCAACATGCCTCCTTTGTTTGCCTATCTCTGTAGCCTTCTCATCTTGAACCTCTCTTACCTGGATTCTAAAAGGAGAATCCGCCTTCTCTTTGCCTTTCAGATTCGGTTCAAGTGAAGCCTCGAAAGCAAAGTGAGACTCTAAGTCTCCCATCAGCTCATAGGTGCATGGAACACCCTCGCTCTCCAACTCTAGCATTTTGTGTTTTAACCACATCTTGGTATATTTGATTACTGGGGCCAAAACCTGATCTAAATCAGTCTTTTCCTCCTCTAACCAGTCAACTTCCCCCACTGGTTTATCCTTTACTGCCTCATAAACTTGGCCCTGGATCACATTTCCATCTTCCTCTACTTGGTTCGAGATGGCCTTTACATTGTACAATCTCACCAAGTCTACTGGAAACCTGGAAAATCTCTTCTTTCTCACATTGAACTCATTAGCAAGGTTAATCAAGTAGTCTTCAATATGAGCCTTATGGCTATAATCCCTATTGGCCTTCTTTTGGGCTTCACCAGTAATATCAAACCTTGCTCTCTTGGAATGGAAAGAGAGCCCAAGAGTACCCATCTCCTCCTCTGAAGCATGAGCAAACTGAATGGAAGCACAAACTTCACCCATTCCTATCTTCAAAGGGAAATCGTTCCCAAAACCTGTCTTATGCATTTCTCCCTTCACAACATTGTCAAAGTCACAGATTTGTCTAGTGACTTCCAACAATACAATATGATCAATGGGATATCTAGGGAGTTTGTAGGGAGCCCTCTGAAAACCATCAATTCTGATATATGAGAAGGTTGGGAACTAGATAAACCAAGCTCCATATCTCCTTATCAACTCTTTTTCCTTATCTGAGATTCTCGTATGCTCAGCACCTTAGAGTAGTCTGGTAATGTACATTGTGAAGGAATCATTTGACCTCCTGTAGCTTCCACCAGTCAAGTGCAACTGTGGATACACCTCATAGATAGCATCCTACCCAAAAATACCCCTAGTGCTCAACCCCTTGTACGGAAGAAGTCTGGCCAATGAATACACTAGGTAAGACATCATAGTGAAGGTCTTAGTCTGCAAGACATTACACAACTGATGATGGATCACATTACTGATAACACCTACCCAATGATAGTCAATTCCTTGCTCCATTCTGGCAATCACATTAAACATCCAGGTCTCAAAGACACCTGCACTCTTCAATCCCACCAACCTGCTGAGAAGAGTGATGGAATTGTAGTACTCTCTCTTGAACTTAAGCCTAAACAGTTGCTTAGGCAACTTAGAGTAATGGGATTTAGGCTTCTCTAGCCAAGAGTTGATCACCTGTTGAGATTTGACAATGTTCTCCTCATAATGCTTCTTAGCAACCTCAATGTTGAAGCCCACCACATGGGACCTCTCAGGCATGTCAAAGGTTGCAGCAATAGATATAGGACTGAAACCCGCAATAATCCTGCCCTGGGGACCAATTATTCTTTGTGTCCCTCTATCATAGTTTCTGGCACACTCAAGCACCAACTCGTAGCACTGCACTATAGAAGGAAAACCTGCCACATGAGCTAGCCCGGAGTCCACCATTCTCTTTTCCAACAGAGGAGGGCTCGGTGCTGACATCTCAACCTTGAATTTCTCATAGTCCCACATGCCTACATTTGTATCTGTGATTCTTGACCAAATTGAAGTCAGCTTACTCTCAAGAATTCTGCTCTTTATATCTAGCTTTACCTTTTCTGCATCTGAGATGGCAGAAGCCTCTGCACTTGGATCGGTCGCCTTTCCCTTGCCTCAACTAGCAACATTTTGTCCTGATCCTGCCTGCAAACACATGAAGGTGACCACAATTAGATCCACAAGAAACAAAAAGTGCAGAAGATAATTACCTCAAATTTCAGGATTTAGCCCCCCTTGTGGATTTTGCACTGGGAAGGATTTTCGAGAAAATCCAGACCAGGCAGATTCCAACGAACCAAACATACAAAATCCCATAATATCATTTAAATTCATCAATTAATCAAAGGGAAATCATTAAAATTACTTAGCATAATCTCCTTAAATCAATCAAATAGTTTACCAATAAACCCATCATTTATAACCATCAAATTCAACATTTCCCAGAAAAACTCGGAAGAATCTGCTAGAGACAGATTTTGGCAAAAATAGCAACAGCTACAACTAACTCAGGAAAAAAGAAGAGACACAAACAATTCGGGAAAATCCAGATGGATCAGATTTGTTTAACTCCAGATATAATAGTATTAAAGCTCGAAATCGATAAAACGACCCGACCGCGGATCTCGGGAAAATCCGGATGGAATGGATTTTGGCAAATCAATGAAATCTGGTAAAAAGTGACAAAGGAGGAAGAGATAGAAAAGTCGGGGAAATCCGAGGGAAGCAAAATTTCGCGAGGACTTTGAAAACTAGAACTTGTCTACATCTTCACTACTTTCACCAAAATGATTCAAATCACTCCGGATCTAGGCCATAATTCCGAAACCAATTCAACCTAGGACTCTAATGAATAAAACATGAACTAAGAACACTCTTCACAACAACTTGAAGAGGACTAGCCATGCCCTAGGTCAGGAACCCTAAATGTTCGCCATGAAAGCTCAGGGGCAAAGTGTGACTTGCTCATACACCAGAATGGAGAGTTTAAACCTAAAGCAAGCAAACGCCCAAAATAAGAAGCAACACCAGACCAAGCACACACGTTCAATGCAAACAGATTGGTATACCAATGGAAAACCCCAAAATGCTCAATGATGATGCGCACCCAGAAAAAACTAGGAAACCATGAAGGACCCCAAGCAAACGAAGAAAATCAATTGAACCTAACAAAGAAAAGGGGACATCTACATACCATGGAAGCGCAAAGGTCGAAACTGGTGAAGCCAGCAAATAACCGTTCAATGCCAACCGGATACAATCCACGCATAGGAAATACAAATGCACAGTCCAAATAGCTTCAAAAATACAGATATCCAGCAAAATACCAAGAACCTCAAGACATAAGCCCAAATGATAGAAAATGCACAAACTCAAATGACCAATTATTTCTCAATGAATCAATATATCAAAGCTCCAACACCTTCGCACAAATGCCATTAATGCATTCGACAAGACAACCATGACCGAAAAAACTTCGGGGATTCAACACTGCAATGGACTTCGGGGATTCGACGTTGTGACGGACTTCGGGGATTCGATGCTGCGACAGACTTCAGGGAAATACGGATCATACAAATTTTCCCGAAAGCAGGGAAAAGGGTAGCAATTTCGGACATTAAGGGAAAACTGGGAGAATCCGGCCCAGGCGGATTTACCCGAAAATAGTGAAAACTCCGAGATCAAGTCCAAAACTTAAGATTTTCAATGAATTTCGTAAGTGTGCCACTTCAATTGGCAAGATGGATATTAAAGCACAAACCCAAGAAAGCAAAAAACCCCTAGAAAAGAAGGGCCAAAACAACAAAAAGCGAAGAAAGAGGGTCCCCACTTTCAGTGGGGCGTGTGTGCAAAAACTGCACAACAAACCCCTTGTCTTGAAATGGACAAAAATGAAGATCCTCAATGAAACAAGATAAAACAAAAGAACAAGCCAAACAAACAACTTAAACAAAAACAAACAAAACAAAAACAAAACTTAATTACATATATATAGTATAATACATTCTTTAAAACATCAGACCTTTCATGACCAAAATAATGCTTGAGAAACTGACCATTAACTGGTAATGGAACAGGTTCTCCTGTCAAGGTACTTAAATGAAAAGAATTCTCACCTAGCATCTCAGCCACTTGATACAGACCCAACCAGATTCTATCAAACTTCTGGTGATCTCCCTTCTTTTCTCTAGCTTTATCCCATAGTAATACAAGATCTGATATCCTAAAGGATTTTATCTTAGCTCTTTTGTCAAACCAACGCTTGATGACAGCCTAATGCTTAGAGAATTGCTGCAAAGTGGCATCTCTTTGCTCTTCCATGTTAAGCAAATTAAGTAATCTAACCTTGATCCTATCATCCTTAGTATAAAATTCTTGCATAAACTTAAGAACAGGTATATGTAAATGAATTGGGCTGACTGGGTCTTGGCCATAGACTAACTTAAAAGGCGAATTTCAAAAAGCTGCTTGATTTGGGTTCGATCTGCCCATAGGAAAATCTTAACTGGGTGTGCCAGTCTCTAGGATTGTTTTCTAGCAATTTTCTTATTACTTCCAACAAGTTTTTATTAGTGGACTCAGCCACTCCATTTCCCTGAGGGTAGTAATTGGTTGAATATTTCAAAATAATTTTATGTTCATATGCCAATTGAATGAATTCAGCATAAGAAAAAGTAGGGCCATTATCACATACCAAAGCAAATGGAACTCCAAACTTGGTTGTGATGTTCTTAGTCAAAAATTTGATGACCACCTTTGGGGTGCTATTTTTGCAGGGTTGGGCCTCAGTCCAGCGTGTACTGTAGTCAGTTGCAGTCAAGATGAATTGATTAATAACACCTACAAAATCTAGGGCCCATTGAGAAAATGGCCTTACCTCATACACTGGTTGCAAAGGCACTGCAGGATTTCTTTCCCTAGGTGTAAAAGTTTGGCATACATGACACGTTATTACATGTTGGTGTGCATCCTGAAATACATAAGGCCCATAATAGCTTGATCTAAGAATTTGATGAGCCAAAGCATCTGCAGATCCATGTCTCATTCCATGCCTTCCATGGAGCTCAAAAATGGCATGCTTAGCCTCTTGTTGATCTAAATAGTGCAAGTAAATCCCTTGAAAATTATATCTATAGATGGATCCCCCTTTAAGCATGTAGTGAGCACTCTTCATCCTCAATGCTCTCCTGTGAGTAGCATTCATTCCTTTTGGACATTTGTTATTGAGTTGGAAGAAAATCAAGTTTGTGTACTAGGGATCCTTAGTAAATGACTAGACGGTATACTGCTTACAAATGATGTTTTTGTCCACACCTGCCATTG
The DNA here is from genome assembly GCA_007115665.2 of Sequoiadendron giganteum. NCBI lineage: Eukaryota > Viridiplantae > Streptophyta > Pinopsida > Cupressales > Cupressaceae > Sequoiadendron > Sequoiadendron giganteum. The sequence goes on along the minus strand of CM021100.1, from coordinate 65,948,950 downwards.
CTTTTGATAAACCCTACCCTCAGACAAGTTTCATCGGATGAATGTCTAAGTCAAATTCTTGTAGAATTGCCATCCACTTTCCTCTTCACTCTCCTAATTCAATTTGCATAAGAAGAGACTTCACAGTTGAATTAGGCACTATGGCCATTACTTGACTTCACAAAATGTAATGCCTAAACTTCTTTACCACTCGAAAAAATGCAAAGGCTTGCTTCTCCAGTAGTGGGTATCTCAATTCTGCATTCTTAAATGGAGAGCTCATGAATGCAATAGGTCTTTCCTCTCCCTCTCCTCTTCATTGTGTTAACATAGCTACACATGAATGGTCAGATGTGAAAGAATAGATATAAAAAGGTTTTAAATGATATCGGCTTGTCAAAATTTCTTCATCATTTCATTTAAAGGTTTGATGATCTCTGCAAACCCTGTTATGAACTTTCTAACAAAATTGATCCTCCCGAAGAAGGATCTCATTTCTTTCTTGTTGCTTGGCCTTGTCAATTTCAAGATAGCCTCCACTCGATCAAGGTCTATGGATATCCCTTGTTCTGATATGATGTGACCTAAGATTTTCCCTTCAGATACTCCAAACACACACTTCTTTGGATTGAGGGAGACACCATAGCTTATACATTTCTTGAGAACTTTTTCTAGATCAACAGCATGATCTTCTCTATTATTGGAGAAGATGGTTAAATCATCGACATAAATAATTATACACTTCCCTATCAAATCTTTGAAGGCTACGCCCATTGCCCATTGAAATGTTTCTCCAGTGTTGATAAGACTGAATGACATCCTCCGATAGGCAAATGTGCCCCATTTGGCGGTGAAAGTTGTCTTCATCCTGTCCTCATGACTGTCAAGAACCTGATTGTACGCAGAATAACCATCTAAAAATGACATCATCTAAGACCCATTAACCTTTTGTAGCACTTCATCCAGAGAGGGCAGTGGATAATTATCTTTCTCAAAGGCCTTATTTAAATTCCTAAAATCAACACATAATCTGATTTCACCATTCTTTTTATGTATAGGAACTAAATTTTCCAACCGGGTAGAATGTCTAATAGGAAAGATTATTCTTGCAGATAGGAGCTTTTGCACCTCTTTCTAGATCAGGGGCTCAATTAAAGCATTGACTGGGTGTTATTTCTAATGGAAGGGCTTGGCTTCTGGCTTGAGAGGTATGGTATGTGTGATCACCGAAGTGTCAAAGGTTTTTAGATCATCATAACTCCAAGCAATGGCTGCAATGTTTTTCTCCAAAACTTTAACTATCTTGTCCTTAATTTATTGAGGACAGGTCTTTCCTATGAGGACATTCCTTTCAGGGCCTGAGTTAGTTAGATTAATAGATTCATATTTCCCTCCTTCACTCTTTGTAGGAACCCTTTGACGAGCCTGTGGGTCAGAGTCAAATATTCTCTCCAAGGATATCATCCCTTTTGGAATGCTATTACTTTTCAAATCCAATATCCCTTCTGCACCATCCTTCTCAGGATCCCAATATCCCTGATCTTTTTTAGATTCATTTATCATTTTCCTTTCAAAAACATTAGAACTTTCCAAAAAGGCCAATATATGTTTATCATCATCAAATACCTGAAAATTTTAGACATTATCAAGCACAGCTGGGACTGAAATTAGTTCAACTGAGTATCTCTTTAGATTAGAGTCTTGCATGGGTTCCAATGTGCTAGAAGCAACGACAAGTGCATCTACAATTTGATTATCTTCTCTAGGGATCAGAGTAATCCCAAAAGAAGCAACGACAAGTGCATCTACATTATGCAACCAATATTTTGTTATGACATGTATACTGGCTATGTACCTATTTTACAATCACTTCATAATCCCCCATAACTGTGAGAGCAATAACCTTATTTTTATGAGAAAACATGAGTCCAAAAGCAAGTGCTTCATACTCAGCCACGTTGTTTGTGCAACCAAACTGCAACCTGTAAGATGCAAAGTAAGTTTTCCCTTTCGGGTTGGTTAGTTCAATCCCTGCTCCACTTCCTGCTTTGGATTTGGAACCATCAAATTTAAGACTCCACAATTGGTCTTTGGCTGGGAGTTCTTTCTTTTTAGGGATAATAGGGGATGACTTACTTGGGATGTGTGGCAGTTCAGACTTTTGCTGGTCATCAGAAATTGACTCGGGGCAAGGCTGACTTGAAGATTTTTCTATGTTTTCAGCTTGCTCAGAAATCACTTCCTGAACGACTTCTTGGGTTAAATTGCAATCTAAATCATCTTTCATCATTGCCTTGGGCATTGGCAAAGTATCTAGGGTAGGTGTATTGAACAGGAACTGAGACACCTCAATCTCTTCTTGAATGTTGGAGCCTAGAACCTGAGTCTGCTCTACTAGTGAAGAACTCTCCTCCTAAGAAAATCTAGTCCTAGTGAGAATGGTAGCATCTTTAACTTGAAAAGAAAACTCATTGATAGGGGTCTGGGGTTTCTCTTGACATATTTGCTGAGGCTGGTCTACATGACTTAAGATATCTAGGCATGATTGGAATGTTAACTCTAAATGATTGTGATAATGAATCCTACACCAATTAGGAAGTAATAAACTACTCAAATCAATTTCTCCTCTAAATACCAGCCTATCTTGTTGTAATTTCCTTATTAGAACATGCTGGTTGATGCAGATCATTGGGTTACTATGTTCTAGGGGCAATGTATCCCCAGGATTGTGTACAGAGAAAGTAAGGACTTCCTATTTTTTGTAAACTCCTATCTCAGTCTCAAAATATGCTACTTCATTTGAAGCATCATATTATGTAATCATATGCTTGAGCCTTGGTTCACTCTCAATCCTTATCTGCATTGCTACCCCCTTCTAGGGTAACCACATGTGAGAGAAATCCAAGGAAAAATATCCCCCAATACTTTTCATTAGCTCTCGACTTAGGAGCATACCATATGTCTCTGGGATGTTAGCCACTTGGATATCTATGTAGGTCTGGATCCCTGGATCTGATCTAACCTGTACATGCATGTTCTTTAGTTCTCCTACAACACTGACCTCAGTTTTGTCTAACTGGATCACTTTCCTATTGGTCATGATAGGACTTAATCCTAACTTCTTACATATTGAAAAGGGCATAACATTACCCGATGCTCCAGAGTCCAATAAACAGTTATGCAAATTCTTTCTAAAAATCCTTAAACTTAAAAGAAAAGGTGGGGTACTAGTCTTACCTTTAAAGATGGTTGCATTTGTCTCTTTCAAAGGAGTCACTTTACCTTTTCCTTTTAAGCAGTCTGCCTCCTCCAGGGCCTTCAATACCACTCCACATTGAGCTGGGCACCGCTTCATGATGTCAAAGAATGATAATGATGTCTTCTGTCTCTGGAGTTTTGCAATAAAATTGAATTCTAAATCATTCCTCACTTGATATTTAGGAAAAGGAGGAATATTGCCTTTATTTTGAGAGTCAAAAGGTCCCTTTGGTGGTGATGGGTTATTATCTACATTTTGCTTAGGCAGGACCATGTTATTTGGGGGTGTAGATATAGTAAATGGGCCCTTATTCTAATTTCTCAGAAAGTGACCACCTTTGGACTGAAAGGCTTGGGCATCATACACATCCTCCTCTAGCTCATTATCTCCCTGCATGGGAAATTGGTATTTCTCTTCAATATTCTCATAAGTCATAGTAGTACTTACTGGCCCATTATCCTGATTGGAATTTCCTGCTTGAGGATGGGAATCAACTTGTGCAATTTTTACCATTTTCTCCATTTTTGGGCAATTAACCTCAAAATGTGTTGCAGTATCATGTAGCCTGCACCAATTAGTCATAAAATTAAGTTCAGCCACATTAGTAGTATGTGTTCTCTCCTCACCTGACTTATAATTATGGGGAACACCCCCATTGTTAGGTCCTGTAATCCACTGCCTATTATTATTGTTAGACCAATGGTTATATCCTCTGTTTTGATTTTGGTAATGTTGGTTAGAGGAGTTCTAATTCTGGAAGTTTCGGTTGGTATTTTGATTCCCATTTTGATTGGAGTAATTCCTCTGGTTGTTGTAACCTCCTTGGTTTTGATAATTCTGGTTTTGGTTGTGGGGAGAGTTTTTCCTAAGCTGTGCCATGTCATTAGACATTTGAGATAGGGTCTTTTTAAGAGTTTCTAGCTCACTGGTCAGTTGAACAGTTTGTTCATTTTGCACATTCTGCACTATGGATGGGGAATGTGTTAGGAATAAGGTGTCTCAACCTTGGATAATTCCTATTCTTATTATTTGTTTTGTAAAATGTATTTCTTGCAAATAATGTAATTAAGTGTGAGTGTACATGTCTAGTTTGCATGTTGATGTGTCACTCCACTTAATGTGTCGGCATCTTGAATTGTGTGTAAGGAGATCATGGCTGAAACGGTTATGACGGATTCCTATGACACGTAAGAGCTATGTCTGGAAGATTCAATGACAGGTGAAGACATGTGGCAATTGATAAAGTTGAGTACTGTACACTCTTCCACGATAGTGGGGTTCGGGGCATCGCCCCGAAAAAATTTTCGAGTTCCTATTTTCTCGGAGAATGGTAAAACCCTAATACAGTTATCTTCGGAAGTTGCCCTAAAAGGGAAGCGCATGATATAAGCGTTTTTTAGGGTTGCGAAGATTTGTGATGTGAGTGTATTGTTGGAACGTTTTTTCATGCTGCCGCATTTTGTCTTCAAGAGTTGGAAATCTCCTGAAAGAACTTGCATTGCAAGTGTGTTGTAACCGTTGTGTTGAAGATAATACATTGTGCAGGTTTTGGAGTGCTGGGGTTTTTTACCGAAAGGTTTTCCCCAGGGTAAATCATTGTGTCATTCTTCATTTTCTGTATGTATGGTATATTGCTGCAATATCTTTGTTAAGTAGATTAACGAATCTGAAATTGTAAGGGTTTAAAACGAATTTGCACCATACTTTCCTTAAGAGATTAGTGTAGGAAGCTGTTTCCGCACCTGAGTTTCCTTCAGAATGAACATGCATTGATCCTCCCACTTGTTGATGTTGATTTTGAGGTTGTTGGGAATAATTTTGCATGCCATTTCCAAAAAATGGCATGGTAGGTAGGGCTTGTAACTCAGACACGGGCCTGTATTGGGAGTAAGACATCCCTAGGACAGTTTTGTATAATGGTGGGTTAGGTATCTGATAACTCATGGGAGGAAGAGATGCTCCTAAACCTCCTGATTGTAGACTTATCTGCTATTGCAATTTGATGGCCAGATGATATACTTTAGACAAAGAGTCAATTTCATTGGGCAGATATGTACTCTGCAAGAATAAGCCAATCAAGGGATCAACAGCTCTTAAATACACTTGAATGGAAATATTCTTAGCTACTAAGTAAGGATTTTGCAGCCTACGAAACATCCTTTGGAATCTAGTGTTGAATAGAGGTAGTGGCTCATGATGTTCCTTTCTTATGGTTACAAACTAGTGATACAAGATGGCAGGGTCCATGCAGACCCAAAATTGATTAATAAATGCATTTTCTAAATCTATCCAACCTAGAATAGATCCCTGGGGAAAATTTAAGTACCATTTATATGCCATGTCCCCTAAAAAATAAGGAAACAATCTACATACCACATCCTGATGAGAAACTCGAGCACAAGTACAAGCATCCTTAAATGCTTGTATATGCTCCTCAACACTTCTTGATTCGCCATGCATGTACTTGGGACAAAAAAAATTTGGGTTCTTAGGTAAATCATGGATTCCCCCTGGAATAGTCCCTAATGGAGAGGGGTTATTCAAAAAGTAAGCCATGGGTGGAATTGGTTGAGTAGGTGGTGGTGATATAGGCTGAATCGATGGTGACACAGGCCGAACTGGTGGCGGTGATACTAGTTGAGCTAGTGGTGATGTAGGTTGAATTGGTGGTGGTGTAGGTGGATTTGGTTGAAATCCAGGTGGAGTAAGTAGTGGTGGCAATGTAGGTATCAAAATTCTACAAGCATGGGGTCTAGGTCTAACTGGGATTTGGAGTTCTTCTAATGGTTCAGGATAAGTAGAGAATCTAAGAATCCTCCCATATTTCTCCGATGAAAATGACCCTATGCGAGCCAATTTATTCCTTCAGACCCTCCTTCTAGCGCCAGATCTGTTGATGGTGAAAATGACACAAACAATGTTAAAAAAAATATCTCTACTCTATTTCTGCTGAAAAAGAAAGACAACATATAGTAGCCTAACTCCTAAGGTCCCGGTAGTTGGTTCTCAACTATCTGGTGTCACTCAAGTGGTCCATGCAACTGTAATATTCAAGGGGCATTTGCTGGTAATAAGGAATGCAGGCAATGACTAATTCATCAAACTTTTCTTAATGAAAAGGGGGTTTTAAATAAAAGAAACAGATAGATCAGCACGTACATCAGTGAAACATGAATAAAACTTATCTAATATCCGGACATATATTTTCAACAATGAATGTTCTTCCAAAAGATCAAGAAAACCATAGCATGATGCAATTTACAAAACAATCCATACTATTGCATGCATCTAAGGTGCTTAATTTAACATCACAATCACACATCATAAATATTTTAAAGATTCCAAAAGAACAAACTCTCATTCATTGCCAAAATCATAGATCAACAAACTTTCAATAATTCAATCCACAGATAATTTATCAAAATAATCTTTAAATCTAGTTCTTTCTAAGGATTTTTATCACAAAAGAAACACTTATGCTTCAGCACAATCACTAGCATACAGATAGACTATAATTCATCAACCTTATCCAATAAAATCAATTCCAACACCATATTGCGTAATAACTTATATTTATATTCAACTGTAAATAAAATCACCAAGTATCTTTGTAAAATATATAAAAAAAATCTATCTCCTACTATCAGGTGGCTAATCTTATTCTCATCAGACGACCTTTAAAATATGGTACCCTACCGGTATATATAGATGTACAAAATATGAAGTCCTCTCTATCTAAAGTTGAGACCCACCTTTTTAGGAACTTAAATCTTCTTGGAAACTCAGATCAATTTGATCTCCAGTTCCCATATTGATCATCTAGTAAACTCAAGAGAAGAAGAGAGAAAAGAAAATAAAGCCATGCGCCTATAAGACTACCCGTCATACATGCGGAGGAGAAAAGAAAACCATGCATGCATAAGACTATCATTATGTATGTGAAGTTTTCTTTAAAGTGTACTCATCATAACTAGAGAAGACTTGTTGAAGCATATCCAAATCTGGTCCATCACCCCAACTATCTTCAAACTTGATCCTCTTCAATTCAGTCGCAACAAATTCTCTCATGTCTTTTAACTTTGTCAACTTCCTTTTAACAGCCCTTACCTCTTCTTTAATATCCATCAACTGATCCAACAACAGATCCTCTCCATCATCTCCCTTTTGCACGACCTCTTTAAGTCTATCATCCCATTTCTCTTTTAACTGACTTAAAGGCAGGCCTTCTTTCACCGGTATATCAACATTCACTATAATAGCAACAACAAATTCTAGCTCATCAAGCTGTTCGTTTAGATCCTTGCCAGAATCTTGAACTTCATTCTTATGTTTGTACAAAAAGTTAGATCTAAATCAAACTATGTTGGAGGTATTTTCCAAGAAATATGTGTTGTCCTCTTCAAGTATTGACTGCTCCAAAAGAGTGGAGTTCGGCAATTTATTAATCTCTTTCAGCTTTTGGATATACCCTTTATACTCCTCCTCTTGTTCTCCCAATGCTTTAGCATGCTGATTCATCTCTTCTATTAACTCCACTGTCATCTTGTGAATCTCAAAACTGCTACCCAACACCTCACCTATCTCATGATTAGGCATGTCGGTCCATCTATCCATCATCTCAGCCTTACCCCTTATCTGCACCAAATCATCTACCTCTCTCTTGCTAAGAAAAATTGGTGTCTCAATGGTGGTACTTTGCTGTGACCTTGGAGGAGAAACATTCTTCAAGAAAGTGTGTAGTTGATCCAATTGAGCTTTAAGCTCATCCTTTTTTTGTTTATCCTTTATCAATCTTGATTTGGTGGATGATGCTACCACATATATTAAGTTCATTTGCTGATTCCTTGTGGGTCTCCCCAAGTTGACCGTTCCCAACTGGTAATCAGTTAGCTGCATATCCCCACATCCTTGTCCACCACTGGTATTGCACATTCAGCAACAATTTATCCTCCTTCAGTGAGTCTAGTGGAATGCAAGATTTTAGCCTTCTTCTTGGGCCTTTCTTTTTCAATCTTCTTCATCATATCATCCCAATTAAGAGGTTGTGAAGGTGTTACTGTTCTCTTTTGAAGATCAAGTTTTAACCAAGTGGGAGCACTTGGAGTACTGGCCTTTACAGTTGATGAAGAAGCAATAGTTGTAGAGGGCTGTAGCATATTAACCTTAGGTTGAGAATCAACCTCTTGTACATTCTGTTGTTCTTGCTCTACATTTTCTTGTGCAAGCTTTTCAGCTTCTTCTTTATCATTCTTCTCTTGCACCCTCTTGTCTTCTTCTTCCTTCTTCAGTTTTTCCTCTTCTTATCTTTTCTCCTCAAGTAACTTGTTCCTCTTCTTCCAAAACTTTAAGTTTGTTTGAGACTTCCTTTTCCTTTTGCATATGCTTGGCCAACTCCTCAGAATCCTTCTCTTTTTGTGTGCATTCTGCTTCCTCCTTCTTATAGGCTTCTTCAATAAGCTTCAATTTGGCCATAAGGGCTTCTCTCTCCCTTCACTGCTTTGCCTTTTCCTCCTCTAGATTATGAATTTTCTGCACCAACTCTAGCTTATCATTCTCTTCCTTAGTCTTTAGCTCCTGCTCCTTTTTCCTTTGTTATTTTTGTACTTCATCAACTCTTAGCCTAGCTTCCATTTTTCGTTGTTGATGTAAGGCATCAGCTTGTGCCTTGGCATCTATTTCCTTCTACTTCTCCATTTCTTCTGCATGTGCTTAAGCATCCGAAGCTTTCTTTGCTTCTTCAAACGTGTCCATTGATCTTCCTTTGTTAGCACATGCTTGATTTCTTCTTCTAGAGGCATCTTTTCCTGTGCATCTTTCTTTGATAAGGTCCCATCAGAGTCCATTTCAACATCATGGATCTCCAGTTCTACTCCTTTTCCTTTCAATGTTTCAGCTATACCATGAAGATTCCCTTTAGGTGTCTCTCCACCTTGTTGCTCTATAAGAGGGACTTGAGCAGATGACTCACCTATTGTTGGTGTTGAAACGACGGGTCTCGTTGGGGAATCCTCCTCTTGTACTCCAGGTAAATCTTGAGTCGGGGCTTCAAGCTCGATTTCTTCAATATCAAGAGGGAAGAACTCCAAAGGCTCCTTGGGAGGAAATTTCCTCTTGATTCTCTTATATCCCTCCCCTTTCTTAGGAGTTGGACCCCTAGGATTTTTGGCTCTTAGAACAACCCAATGGATACTCCTATCCAAGACTGGTCTCCCTATTTTCTTGATGTCGATGGTCTCCTCACCATCACAATCTATCGGATCCAACCATTTGGTACCAATGTTCAATGCTTCATATGATGGATCCAACACAACTCCATCATCTACTAATGTATCAGGAATATCATCTTTGACCCCAAATTCTACCATGAGTGAAATAGGCAACCTCTCATAATTCCTCTTCCTGAGGTCATATTCATCCTGAAGATCACTCCAAAAGTCCTCTAACAGATTGAAATGTTTGTCAAAGACCAAAGCTAGCAAAAGATGCATCTTCTTCTTTGGATCAAAGTGCTTTCGAGCAGTATACAAACCCAAATTTAAATGTATCAATTCATTGCAAACCACCTTAGCTCCCACAAGGTGTGGGCAGCTGTATTCACCCAATTTCATGGGGAACTTGTGACAACCTAGTTTATGTTTTAACCCAAATTGGGCATTGACCCCCAGAGCTTGGTAAACAAACTCCATTAGAACCATCCTATTGCTGCAACACCTTGGAAGTAAGTGGGGATGACCCTCAAATCCTGCCAACCTAAAATAAGTGAACTTGGGGTATTGGATATACCAACATCCCCATTCTGTGATAAAGGCCATGAATTCCTGGCTCAATTTGTATCCTTCATCTCCATTAAGTTGGTTATTGACTACATATAAGAATGCATCATTAACTCTTCTAAATTGTGTTTTAGAAACTTGTAGGGATCGCTGATCATAATGATCCCATACTCTCTTTTGTCCATCGGTTTCTCCCAATATTCCTACTCTGTTCAAACCTAGAAAGATGGTGCCTCTAGTTGTTGAATAGACAACATAAGAAGTCATGAAAAATCTTTCGGTTTCCCTTATTCTTGTTAATTGATCATGAATGGTATCTGAGACAATCATAGGCCAATCAAACTTTTGCTTGCTATTAAAGATTGTCTGAATGAAAGGAAACATCCATTCCTTAAATGAAATGTATCCCTTCCCAAAGACTCTAGACAACATCATTATCAGGTTTGATACCTCTTTGTAAAATTTTCCCCTCTTTCATTGATCATGGAGCTTTGTCAAATACTTCTCTTTTCTCAACCACTTCTTGTTCAAGTGAGCCTTATTAGCCTCCTTGTGTTTGCTATATATCCCTAAAGCATCTGCCTCATTCAGCTATGCTAGGTTTTTTGGATTAGGGACACTGAACATGTGCTGAAACATTTGAGGAGTTAGCTCTATGATCACATTATCCTCTGAATCCATACATTGTCTAGTGGCCGGATTGTAAGCTCTTGTTGCTGTCATAATCAATTCTGGGCATTGGATGGATAGAGGAAATATAGTGATGTGAGCCAAGCCAGACTCAACTATTCTTCGAGTTCTCCCTATTTCATCCTCAGTGAATATTTTTGAGTATAACACCTCAAAATTGAAGCCTAGATTGGTGTCAGTTACATCAGCCCAATCAGATTCGACTTTGCTGATAGTGACGACAAGACCCCTATGGTTATAACTCAAGGTATAAAGCAACTACTCTGGCTTAATCTTCTTAGGCTTAGTTGATGCCTTTGAATTTTCTGTAAGTTGACTCCTCTGAGCAGCTTCTCCTGATATTCCTGACATTCTTTAACTCCCTGCAACAAAACCTTAAATTAGATCTTTGAACAAATATAGAAAAACATGCTTTAAGATCTTACCCTTCATATATATACCGGAGGCGGAACCAAGCAGAAACATATTCTAAATAGTCTCTCTTTTAAAATACTGTCGGGATCAGAGTCAAACAGTTATTGCGATTATAGTAATAACAAGGCGGGACCGGAGTTAGAGTTGAAACGGTAACCGTTATCGGAATCGAAACAAAAACTTATTTGGTTTCATGAAGATTTTCTAATTTTATATTCAGTTCCAGTTCTGTCTTCGCTTGGGTTACCTTTATTTTGAAAGCCTGCTTCTTATTATAAGCGGAGTTAGAGATGAGATGGAAATGGAATCAACACTCTCTACAAAACATTATTCAAAGTCTAAATCGATTTTGATCCCGCTTCTGGCTAAAATAACCATGACGTCATAATATATTTTAACCGACTGATAAATGACATCATCATCATCTAAGGACTAGGTCATATCAAAATGAAGGGGGCTTAAAAATAACCTATACAAGACCATCCCCATATGACCGAGAGGCAACTGTAATAATTAGGGCATCATATTTAAAACAAGAACATGTCAAAACCCTAAATTACAAACCCCTAATTTCAAATAATTAGGGCACAAACTTAATCCCTTCCAAATTAATCAGATTCAATGCGCGACATGATTCATAAGTAAAATCATGATTTACCAAACCCTACTCATTGTAAAACAATAACTAATCTATGCAATTAAAAACTAGGGCACCACGATGCAGTCACGATTAAAACATGAAAACAACCGTGAGAAAAACAAACAAACAAACAAGAAACAAAATACCAGAAAAGAAAAAATGAAAACAAGAAAACTAAACACAAAGAGAAATAAAACAAATCACATGAACTCACAATAGAACCAAGAATCACGAATTCACACGAAACCAACGACCGAACAAAAACGAAAAACAAAAAACAAAACGAAAGAGAAGAATAGAAAACCCTACCTCAAAAACAAATAAATAGGTTAGTCCCCTGAAGTAATCCACACGTAATTGTCTCCCTTTGGATCGACTCACATGCACAAATGCTCCACTGCAACTCTAATTCACTCTTTGATCTTCTAAACAATGATGACAACTACCATTTCATCCCTAATTAAGGTAAAAACTTGTAGTTTCATACGTGCAAAGCTCTTGTAATTAATTCCATAAATGTGGCAAAGCGGAGTCGGAGTTGCAGAAGGATCTGGCACATTACTGTTGTGCGACTATAGTAAATTCAACGAACACGATGGGAGCGGACTCAGAGTGGAAAATGATTTAGAAACTTGATTAATTTTCCAACTCGATTCCCATTCCAAGTCCGTTCTCACGAACAAAGAAGAAAGTGAAACAAACAACAAAATAAAAACATAAAAATCGAAACGAGAAAAAACTTAACACAAAACCTAAGTTCTAAACAAAAGTCCAAAAAGTGGAGGTGGAGGCGGAACTGGAATTGATTTTGAAACTTTGAATAAATATAGACTTAACTTCCACTCCGACTCCAGCTCCGACAAAGACAAAACAAAAAGGACAAAAGAAGACTATCGGGATGGGGATTGGAATCGATTTTGAAACAAGTTTCAAAACCCAATTCGGTTCCGGCTGTGGTTCTGACAGAATAAACCAAAGAAAAAAAAAGTGTTGGGAAAGAAAGACTCCAAAATTTGTTTGAAAAACAACCAAGGACAAAAACATAAAAAGGGGGACCCCTTTTAACCAAGGAAAAAGATGGGGTGGTTATGCAAGGCATAACATATCTTTTAGTAAATAAAATAAAATATGTAAACAATCATGGGGGAGCAATTGGTGTACTTTAATACAATATTGTAAGGATTGTAAATAACCTATTAAAGGAAAATTCCCAAATAGACAGTTATAATTTATACAAGAGTGAAGTATTATTCATTCCAAAATATTATTGAATGAATACATATTTGGAAAGAAATTAGAAATCATAACATCATCAGATTGTTTATGAAGATCAAGACTTCGATCGATTGTTAAAATAGAGAAAGAGCCATTCAAATCACTATCAATCCATAGTGGATCCTTTGTATCCAACAAAGGTTGTGCTGGTGGATACAATATCAATTGTTTATTTTGCTCCCCATTAGAAATAACCATATTACTTGATCAATGATTGATAAAAGCATCTAAACTCACCAATTAAGATTTCCCCAAGATCAAGGGATATACCCCTTGATTCATTTTAGGTTACAAAACCATAAAATAAATTGAATACTCCCAAGAGACAAAAATAATAATAACATATTCAACAATACCTTCATGTTTTACTAAGGACCTATCAACCATTTGAAGAACTGTAGGTGTAGGTCTTAATTATTGAAGAAATGAATTTTATTTAGCTTCACTGGTCATAATATTTATAGCAACACCTAGGTCAATAAGTGTGTTTGAAATAAGAACATGACCAATACGTACCTAAATCATTGGACTAGTTAGGTCAGAATACTTAGGAATTGTAATATTATGAGCATTAGCTCTATGAGTTTTCTAATAACATGAATAGTTTTTAGATCTTGTTTCTTCTTTTGATTTTCGGTACATAAATATCGAAATGTCTTAGTGTAGAAAATAATATAATTGATTTCCCATAGAAGAGGAATTTTAATACTGACATATCACAACTCATCAATAAGATAAAATTTAGGTTGGGGCATTTATTTTTGAATTGATTGGGAATGGAGTTGATCAAGATATGGAGGTGGTGGTTGCATTTTTATTTCTTCAAGCTCTTCATGTGACTCCTCAATTTTTATGATTATAGAACATTTTGGTTCTTGAAGAGCCTTTCCTAACTTGAGTTGTACTCCAATAACATCTAATGCATTGACAAGATAAGTTGGATATCCTACCACATCGTTATTGTAAATAGTTTTTGTCACCTTATTATTTGGATTTGGCAGTGGTTGAGCAGGAACTGGTGTTGACTTAGGTGGTTGTGATGGATTGGATGGCAAGTTAGTAGATGTCGGTGGCATTGGTGGTAGAATTTATTATTGTTATTTTTGGTATGGATTAATAATAGGTGGTACTAAATATGATTGATATTGTGGGAATTGTGGTGGTGATGTCCTCCATGCGTGTTGCCATGATTGTGGAGCATGTTGGTATTGATTTGGCCACTATGAATAGGATGGAGATTGTTTCCAACCTCCATACCACCCATGTTGAATAGGGAAAGACCAGGATTGACTACTATAGCCCATGATTTAAACCGTATGAAAATCATTGATCATACTTAGTGGCATAGCTTGAGGTAGCCAAGGCCTCCATTGAGTCATATAATAAATAGGTTCTTCTATATATTCCAATTCTGTTGTATCTACTAGTAGAGGTTGTAAGGTGGTGTTTCTAATAGAATCCTCTAGGGAAGAATTATTTATTTTATTAAAAGGGAATTCATTAGTAGAATTTTTCTTGCAACCGATATAACACAAAAAATGCTAAGTATTTTTTTATCTTCCTCTTATAACTTATGAGTATATAAAGTATCAATTTGTTTCCCCATGTGACTTAGAATATTAATTTTCAAGTCATCAAGTAGCATACCTAGTTCTTGCTTGGTAATACATGTTGTGCCTCCTTGAGAAGTATGTTTTCTAGAATAATTTTGTATAGGTTAGTGGGATCTAGAGTAGTTCCTACAAATATCAAAAATTTCATCAAATCTCAATTTAGAAATATCTCCACCACCTATAAGATTTAAAGAATCCATAATTTCATCACTAATTCCTCAAAGAAAAATCATTTTAATAGCCTCATTAGATAACCCTGTTTGTCTTGTTCTTTGAAGAATAAATGAGAATCATTCAAGGAAGTCTTCTAATTTTTTCTCTACATGTTGTGTCATTCGATATATTTCATCTTTAACTTCCTTTGTATTACAATAGTCTTGGTATTTTTTAAGAACTTCTCCTCATAGTATCCCATGTATAGATATAATATCTTCCAAGCCCCATGAACCACCGCAATGCAACATCTTTTAGTGTAGTTGGAAAAAGATTAATCTCTTGAGCATCACTTTGGTAATCATAGTTGTGACATAAAACATCAAATTCAAATAAGGACATATCAGGATCCTCAATAGAAAGACCTCAAAAGATTGAGAGAGCTAAACAAGGTATGTTTTTCATGGGTGCTTCCTCTTCTAGATTAACAATAGGAAACTGATGCAGAGGTAAGTGACAACCTTATTTGCTATACCAAAAATAGGGGTTCCTACACAATCTCAATCACCAATTCCCCAAGGTTTAACACCTAGCAACCTACACATCACCCTACCCTTGTAGCTCTCCCAAAACTAGAACAGGCCAAGTTTCACCCAATCTTTCCAAAGCACCCATTAATTAAAAAGGAGATTAGGATACCCTTTTCAGGGTTACACAACATGTATGAAAATCAAGGGTCACTGCTTTGGACCACCCTGAACTTTTGATATACTTACCCGATTCTAGACTTCACCATTTGGTCTATTTTCCAAAGGAACCACCCTTCCAACGATGGCCACTCACCAAAGTACCTTTGACAGTCTCAACAAATGATCTCAAACCTCAGATTATAGTGATGTTTTTCATCTATAGGGATTCTAACCCTCTGTTCCAAGAAACCCTCTCAAGCACTCACCAAAACAAGGGTTTAGCAAGGGTTTAGGGGTAACTCCCTACTCCTGACCTTCCCCAATCCTTCCAAGGGTCCAAACACCACACATTAGCTCTGCCCTGACCCAAGAAACACTCACAATCCCTTCCCACTCACTAATTCTCATAATCCATCCTTGGGTTCCCTATTTTCATGGTCTAACT
The DNA here is from genome assembly GCA_007115665.2 of Sequoiadendron giganteum. NCBI lineage: Eukaryota > Viridiplantae > Streptophyta > Pinopsida > Cupressales > Cupressaceae > Sequoiadendron > Sequoiadendron giganteum. The sequence continues at coordinate 65,933,020 of CM021100.1, read as the reverse complement.
ATCCCTGATCAGCACTAGATCACACACCATGGAAGAAATCTCCCCTTCTCCTTCTCCTAAGGTATGTACACACTTAACCAGACATGGTACAGACCAATCTACCAAGCCACAGGTCTGAAATAGTAGGTGGATTGGTTAGTTGATCATGGTGTTGTCCTCAAACTCCAAACATAGAAAACAAGGTACCTTGCAGTTTGTTGATCCCAGTCACACAAGCAAAAGAATTAAGCCCCCAAGACAAACATGAAAGAAGATAAACACATGAATAAGCAATCATTCAATGCCTCAAGGCATCTTGAATCTGTATGGGCCTGGAACAAGAAGTAAAGTTCAGAAAATCAATGGAAAAGATGGTGATCAGCACTTGCCAAAGTGTATTTTCTTCTTACCAACTGAACAACAACCCCTCCTTCGAGATTACAATGAACATATATTGATTCTAACATCCAACTACCTTCTACAACCGACCAACTACCCTATAACCAGAATTTGAAGCACTAATGACCGTTTGGAGGTCAAGTCATACATTTTACATAGTTTGCTTAATCAATTGCCTTACATACTTTGCAAGTTTGACCTTTTTGATCCCATGCTCGCCCAACCTATTGGAAATGGTCTAATGAGACCTTATTTGCATAAAAGACATGGCTTAAAGCCATCTACTACCTATCTACTACCCCTTGTCACATGACATATAGGACAACTGAGTACAAGGCAACTTAATTGAACATATTTTGCATAAAACATAAAAAACCTTTAAAACACTTGGTGAGCTTGTCTTCAAATCCCTTGGTGAACCTTTAAGGTCCTTTGTCCTATCATGTTAGGGTCGGGATCTAGGTGCTCTTGCACCATACTCCCCCCCATAGGGAAACTCTTGTCCCAAGAGTAAGAGTGTACTCCATTCCTCCACCTTGCTACTCCCTGTATATCCAGACCTGCTAGTGGCCTTTTCCTCACCCTTCGAGCAAAAGTCGATAATCCCCTTGCCTTTATACCTACAAACACATAATGGTTAGCAACACACTGTCCCAACTTCTTCATTGTCTCATCTCCACATGTGGATCCACCTAAAATTGCTTGCAGACTCGACCCTCTTCTTACTGTCCTTAGACCTATACTCTCTTGTTCCATGAATTCCTTACCCACTGTGATCAGACCTTGCACACTGTCATTGCCAAGGACCATTACCTTGTCAGGCTCACCAATCCTCATGCTTGTAAAAATCTCATACCTTTCACCATTACTCCTGCTGATTGGACACTCAATAGTCCCCACAGTAATCTCAACCTCCTTGGGAAGCATTCCACCTTGCTTGTCATGTTTGTGCATCATCCTACCTTCCATCTCCTTAAGTGTATAAGACCTAGGTATGAAACCATCAACCACTATCTTCTTATCATTCCTCTTGACCAAATCAGACCTAGGTACGAGTGTCTTCCCTGCCTCTTGCAAAAACACATTTTCTATTGTCTTAACACCACTTGTGGGTGTTCTCCTCACTGTCACAACTCCTCCAACCTGCTCTCTACCTACAACCATATCAGACTAACTGACCTCAGGCTTTAAAGGTTCCTTTTTTCCAAACAACACAACTTTAGCCTTACCTTTATCCCTCACACTTGTCTTCAAGGGAAGTAACTTAAAGGTTCTATCCTCCTTCCTAATGGTGTATGTGTTCTCCCAACCATCATATATGGATCTCCTATCAAATTGCTAGGGCCTCCCTAAGAGCACATGACAACAATCCATGGGCAAAATATCACATAGAACCCTATCCTTATACTCTCCAATCTGAAAATCAACATATGCTTGCTCTTTTACCACCAAAGTCTGATTATCATTGACCCAAGAGACCCTATAAGGTGCTTCATGAGGTAATTTCTCCAAACTCAACTTATCCACCATTTCCCTAGACACTAGATTATCTTGAGAACCAAAATCAATGACAACTTGACACACTTTACCTTCACTTTTGCATGTAGTTCTGAATAGGCTCCTTCTTTGGCTTGAATCTTCCTCCTTGGATGCTTGTAACACAGTCCTTCTTATCATGAGTGCCTCTCCTTCTTTTGATGTAAGGTTCACTACAGGTGTAGTCATACTCTCTTCATCCTCATGCACTAATTCATTCCTCCTTTCTCCACCATGAGAGCTTGAGCCTTGTTTTTCTGGGCACTTAAACGCTAGATGTCTAGGCTGGTTGCAATTATAGCATCTTCCTGAGAACTGATATGATCCTCTTCCTCCACTAAATCTGCCTCTTGAACCTGTCCATCCACCTCTTGAATCATATTGCTCTTGATCCTTTCTGTCATCTCCTTGGCCTTCATTGTTTTTCCTTGAACTAGGATTGAATCCCCTTCCTCTAGAGGTGTTACCTCTTCCTCTTGCTACCTTCTCTTGTCTCCTCTTTAGCTTTTCTTCTGCCCTCATTGCCATTTGAAAGCATTGCTCTATTGATTTTGGTGCCATCATGCTGATTTCATCCTAAATGTTGAACCTCAAACCATTCAAGTACCTAGCAGTCATCTCTTCCTCATCTTCTTCATGTTTAGTCCTTATGCTTAGCCTATAAAACTCTTCAGTATACGCTTGCACATCTAACTCTTTTTGTCTAAGATTCTGCAATTTCTTAAGCAATTGAATATTGTAATCAAAAGGAAGAAATTTACCTTTTATCTTTGCTTTCATCTTCTCCCAAGAAATGATCTTGCTCTTGCCTTTTCTCAACCTATCTTCTTGCATAAAATTCCACCACACCAAAGCATGTCCTTTCAGTTTTGTTTTTGCTTTCTTTACCTTATGTCCTTCATCAACATCTTCACTATCAAATTAGTTCTCCAAAGCCCCTATCCAATCCAAGAGCTCTTCACTATCAAGTTTTCCTCCATACATAGGCACATCCATCTTGCCATGTCCATCCTTCTTCACAGCCTTCAGTAGCCTCATTGTTCTAACATCATCTGGATCCATCTCTTCTTCTTCACCAGAGGTCTCTTCCTCTTTAGAATCACTTTCCTCCAGAAGGGTCCTGCCCTTAGCTTTCATTGCATCCATCTCCCTTTTCAGTATATCTATATCCTTCTCATGAGTATCCAGTTTCCTTGCAACAACATTATTTTTAGGAGGCATTTTGTTCCCTCCAACTACCTTCTTCTTCCTGAACACAAACTTCAATCTTGATCTTCACAAAAGACCTACTCCCTTGCTTTGATACCACTATGATGCAGAGGTAAGTGACAAACTTACTTTCTATACCAAAAATAGGGGTTCCTACACAATCTCAATCACCAATTCCCCAAGTTTTAACACATAGCAACCTACACATCACCCTACCCTTGTAGCTCTCCCAAAACTAGAACAGGCCAAGTTTCACCCAATCTTTCCAAAGCACCTAGTAATTAAAAAGGAGATTAAGATACCCTTTTCAGGTTTACACAACATGTATGAAAATCAAGGGTCACTGTTTTGGACCACCCTGAACTTTTGATATACTTACCCGGTTCTAGACTTCACCATTTGGTCTATTTTCCAAAGAAACCACCCTTCCAATGATGGCTGCTCACCAAAGCACCTTTGACAGTCTCAACAAATGATCTCAAACCTCATATTATAGTGATGTTTTTCATCAGGGATTCTAACCCTCTGTTCCAAGAAACCCTCTCAAGCACTCACCAAAACAAGGGTTTAGCAAGGGTTTAGGGGTAACTCCCTACTCCTGACCTTCCCCAATCCTTCCAGGGGTCCAAACACCACACATTATCTCTGCCCTAACCCAAGAAACACTCACAATCCCTTCCCACTCACTAATTCTCAGAATCCATCCTTGGGTTCCCTATTTTCATGGTCTAACTATCCCTGATCAGCACTAGATCACACACCATGGAAGAAATCTCCCCTTCTCCTTCTCCTAAGGTATGTACACACTTAACCAGACATGGTACATACCAATCCACCAAGCCATAGGTCTGAAATAGTAGGTGGATTGGTTAGTTGATCATGGTGCTATCCTCAAAACTCCAAACATAGAAAACAGGGTACCTTGCAGTTTGTTGATCCCAGTCACACAAGCAAAAGAATTAAGCCCCCAAGACAAACATGAAAGTAGATAAACACATGAATAAGCAATCATTCAATTCCTCAAGGCATCTTGAATCTGTACGGGCCTGGAACAAGAAGTAAAGTTCAGAAAATCAATGGAAAAGATGGTGATCAGCACTTGCCAAAGTGTATTTTCTTCTTACCAACTGAACAGCAACCCCTCCTTTGAGATTACAATGAACATATATTGATTCTAACATCCAACTACCTTCTACAACCAACCAACTACCCTATAACCAAAATTTGAAACACTAATGATCGTTTGGAGGTCAAGTTATACATTTTACATAGTTTGCTTAATCAATTGCCTTACATACTTTGCAAGTTTGACCTTTTTGATCCCATGCTCGCCCGACCTATTGGAAAAATGGTCTAATGAGACCTTATTTGCATAAAAGACATGGCTTAAATCCATCTACTACCTATCTACCACCCCTTGTCACATGACATATAGGACAACTGAGTACAAGGCAACTTAATTGAACATATTTTGCATAAAACATAAAAAACCTTTAAAACACTTGGTGAACTTGTCTTCAAATCCCTTGGTGAACCTTTAAGGTCCTTTGTCCTGTCATGTTAGGGTCACGATCTAGGTGCTCTTGCACCAGAAACTCAAACATAATGGGATCATTATTGGCCAAGGCTTGGTCATTGTTATTGTTATCTCTATTTGCATCAGCCATTGTTTCAAATGCTTAAGATGTCCAATAAGACTTAAATGACTTTTTTTTCAAAGGTTTTCCACTTTATAATGTGTATGATTTTGTAAATTGCTTAGCAAACTCAAGATAAATAATTTTAAAGGATTATTTTGAAGATTCAAGTCTTTGAGGTTGCACTAAGAGAGCACTAGGTGGTGATTCAGGGCTTGATTCAATGGTGGATGACATAATAACACACTTTTCAAGATTCGGTTCAAATAACTTATTCTCGAATGCTTCATTCTCAAATTATCAAATTTTTTCTTGTTTTGGATTTTCTTATTTTGTTAAGATATTTCCTATATGTTTTTTGAAAAATATACCTTTTTCATCTCTAACATGACTCATGCATATATATTACTTAATACAATAAAAATCAAGGATAGTTTCCTAGGCAAGGTCAATAATTGTGTGGAATTTCTCTATGATACACTAGTCCTAACTCCACTTACTAGACTAACATGTATTTGATGCCTTCCCTTGGTATTGATGCCAAAATGTTTGGACAAAATTAAACATAATAGTTTCAAATCTATAATTTGGTATGTGGATTCACAACTCAACTCGACCTTATTTCAATTTGGTATGCAAAATTGTGAAAGATGTAGTGGTTGTCTGCTCAATGACTGGAGACCATAAATTGAGTATGAATGAATACAATTTTAGCTTACTAGAACTTGAAATTTTATGCAAGAGTTTTATTGTAAATCTATTATAGAGTGTGACAGGAACAATTGGCTACAAATACATGAACTATTCTACTACATTAATAGAGTTTGTCTATTATTAGAAAAAAAATCCCCTCACTATAGAAGCTAATCCTTTGCTTAAATCAAACAATATATAAGTTCTCACACGAATCAAGTAAACACAAATACAATATTATTACTTAAATTGTAATAAATTTATTTATTTTTTAGTTTTATGAATTGCGACTATGAAATAACTGTCATGTGATAACAAAAGGATGAAACCGTTTACAATAATCAAAACATAGAAAAAAATACTACCAAATAATAATACTTAACATGATGTAAATAGGAAAATATCACAAGGGATCCTTTGAGTGGGCCCTCCTTGGAGTCTATCAGGTGATGAGAACGATCTATGGCAACTCTTCTTTAGATAAAAAAAATACAATTATATTTCTTAGGTCTAAGTAATTTTTTTGTTACCTTCATTACTTTATGTTTTCCTTTTATATATCTTGTAACTTATAACCACTAAGCTATAAAAAGATATAAAGCATTATGTTGGCCTTTGGCCCATAAAAATAGGGTATGAAATTCTATTTAGGCCAATGGTTGTAATATTTTTGAAAAGACAAGCAACATTTATAGGGTGTCTTACCCTTAACAGAACGAGCCACAAGAGCCAAAAAGGACAAGAAAGGTTTTGAAAGGACCAAGAACCTTTTATAGAGCTAAGACAGTGCCAGGGAACACACCACAGACACACAACAAAACCTAATAGCACCTGGTCATTAGATGACCAGGAGTGACAACATACTTAGAACCAACAGGAGTCCTAAGTCCAAGACCAACTAAATAACTCATTCCAGTCACCCAAACTAGGATCAACAGAACCCTTAGGACAAAAAATAGTCCTATGTCAAAAATAGTAAAGGCCATGGGCCAAGAAATAACCCATAAAACAATAGTTCCAAAAATCCTGTCAAAGATAACCAAACCACTAGCCACCTGCAGCAGTTGAACCACAGCCGACCTACCACACAACTTTGTCAAAACAACACCGATTTTTTTTTAGGCATGTTTTTCAAGAAGCACCAACCAGCCAGACACCAACCCCGAATCCACCTCAAAAGGAAAGGGCTCCCCTCTATTGGAAAGGAAGAAATGGGTACCAAAACCACCAAAGGAACCACCCTCTAGAGCAAGCACACACCACCTCAATAGGGACTGACCAAGGAGAGAAACACTTCCCACCAACTCCACAATCACCAGCTCCACCTCTATAGGAGAGGGCTCCTCCTTAAAAGGAACAGGATTCACCTCAATAGAATATAGCAATTGTAGAGAAAGGTAGCAAGCAAGGGCTCCAACATCATAGGAAACCACCTCCTCCCAAGGCATCCAAGCCGACGGAGCAACAAGAAGAACAAAAACAACCTCCCAACCAATAATGTAAACGGTCCACAACAAAGTGTAAACATCAACTCTTTCCTCAGAAAAAACATCATTCACCACTAGGGCCAACCACCAAACCAAGGGTAAACCTGCACCCACGGTCTCAAGAGGGACACTTCCAAGGAAAAAAAAGCTCGCAAAACCACCTTGCAGGCACATACCAAAAATAGAACAGCACCCATGGGACACCAACACAAGGTGAGGAGGAAGATCTATCCTCACCCACACCACAACCAATAGAGACCAAGAAGGGGTCAACGAGTAGAGGAGGCCATGAGCCAACACAGAACCACCATCAAATTTTCCAAGTTGGAGAGTACAAGGTAAGCAGAGCAGCATACACAAAGATTTGCTTCTTAACCATGAGTAATAGAGAAACTTACACAAGGAAAGCAAAGCCCACGACAAACCCAAAGTAACCATCACACTGAATCCAGAGACCACAAGAACACATCTTCTGCAAAGAGGAGCAGCCCAGACCAACCTATAACAACAAAAGTAAAAACATAAGACCAACCCCACAAAGCCACCAACCCAAGAAAGCTTGAGAAGGGATGAAACGACCCTCAACCACGCCACAAGGGAAGGAATGAGGGATTCGAGAAGCAACCAGTCCACCAGACCAAACCACCCCTAGCCACCAACAGAGCAAGTAACCCAAGGACAACCAAATTCATACATAGTGAGAAGCCCCACCCAAGAGGCACACCGCACGAGCAGAAAAAAGGATAGAGGATTAGAGCAAGGAGAAATCCAATAGAACCTTCCCCGTACACACACCAATGAATCAAGCTGGCCAGCGACCAGGACAACCATGACAACCCCAAAGGGCTTCTCCGCAAGCTCGCAAACCACGACAGAAACAAACAAAATGGTCTCCATAAAAGAACACACAAGTAAAGGAAACTCCTTCCATCTGAGAAACAACATAGAGATGACAACCACATAACCATCCACTACCTCAATTGAAACGAAACCACTAGGCATGCAACCACCAAACACAGAAAATGCCTACAATTTAGAATAGGAAAAAGTGACACCATCAACAGTGTCACAAAAGCCCGTAATGACCTGCGGAGAACTCTCAGTGACCAAAGAAATGGTCCAAAACCCAGAGCATCAGACAAAGAACAATAGATCTCAATTAGGATCACCATCATCCTTAGAATCCTCAGCATTGAAAGCCTCAGGAAAATTCAAAATTCCCACTCTAGGTCGTTTCCCGCTCAACGCTTGCATTGCGTGTTACATCTTTTTCAAAGGGTCAAATGTTGAGTTGCCAATGGTTGTAATGTTGTTTTAATAGTAGAACCAGCTAATAAATTCTTTGTCTTATGGACACAAAATACAGATATGCAATTTATCAAAAATGGAAGAATGATCTAAAATAAGGATCTAAACCAACGACATCTTCATTGTAATCCTTGAAATGTCTTCAACTTGTAAGAAATTTTACTATGTTTTATCTATTCAAGCGAATATATTAGAACTGCTACAAATTGATATCTAAAATATATTTTATTCTTTTAAAAAACATATCAAATGACTCTATATACCAACTATAATGGAAAATTTGAGGAATTAAGGTGAGGATAAAAATGAGTAAACATAGGTATATAAGGGCTCCAGGTTAACTAAATATAAGCATTTTTTAACCCCATCAAGAGGGAGGGAGAGGTAGGCAGGGATAGAGAGAGGTGATTTAGAAAGAAGTAGAGAGGGAAGGGGGGGAGACAAAGAGAATTCTAGAGTGTAAAGGATATACAAAGAGAGAGATAGAGATAGAGATAGAGATAGAGATAGATGATAGAGCTTGTTGATTATTAAAATTTGACCTGTTGATTACTAAATTTTAACTAAGTCTAAAATATAATAAGATCTTCCAAAACTTAGAATTTTCATTATAACTCTTAGAAATCCAAAACCATTCTCAAACATCCTATAACTATATACATGAAATATTACTTAAAGTATTGTTAGGGTTCAGGAAAATTGAAGCAATAAACATTAACAATTATATGCAGATTAAATAACCTAGAAATAGCAATGAAGAATAACACAAAAAAGATCAAAACAAAAATTTAACATGGTTCACCCAATATGGGCTACATCCACAGAATCTTAGCCACCCAATGATTTTATTATCCAGTGCAAAATAGATTACAATCTTGCAAATTCCACACACCACAACTTACATCCCAGCTGCTTATAACAAACTTTTTGGAAGCTTCCAAAATTAGGATTTTACAAAATCATTTTTTCATTTGATGTGTAGGTGGGAAAACCTTGATGTATTAACAGGGAAAAAAAAATTGGGGGTTGCCACCTTGAACCCCCGCTCAGGGCTTGACCCCATCCCAATTCCCAATGAGGATATGTTATGAGTGTATAATATTTTCATGATTAGTCACCACATATCAACAATCTCCCACTTGGAGATTGATCAGGCTCCACACCAAAAAATATCCCACTTGGAGACTGATCCTGGATGATACCTCTGCACTTGCAGCTCCCACTAGATAATAGGTCTGGCTAGTTTCTTATGTCCACCATTATCAGTCATGAAGGCCAAAATAAATTGATGAGGAAATCAGCTTCTCTCATGTAACAACCTTTGTGAACATATCTACAGGATTCTCACTTGTGTGAATTTTCTCTAGCTTCAATTGCCCATCCTCCAAAACTAATCGAATGAAGTGGTATATGACTTGTATGTGCTTATTTTTTTAATGTAGAGCTAAGTTCTTAGCAAGATGAATGACACTTTGGCTATTAGTGTACAAAGGGCTATCTTCTTTTTTTTGTCCCAATTCCTCTAGAAAATGTTGTAACCAAATCATCTCCTTGTTGGCTTTCATAGCAGTAACATACTTAGCTTTAGTGGTTGAAAGTGCAACAACCTTTTGCAATCTTGAAATCTAACTGACTACAATACCTCCCTAATTGACTGCAGTACCTCCTACGGTAAAAAATACCCTATAGTACTCCTCCTGCTATCAATATCACCCGCTAGATTAGATTCAACATATCCTTTTAGAGAAAAATTTGTTACTTCAAAACATAGTTTCTTTGAAGTAGTACCTCTCAAATATCGAAGAATCCATTTTACCGCATTCCAATGTTCCATTCCTGTATTTCTCATATACCTACTCACAACTCCCACTATATGTGCAATATTTGGCCTTGTGCATACCATTGCATACATCAAGCTACCAATTGTTGATGCATATGGTATCTTAGACATTTTGTCTTCCACCTCTGGTGTCTTTGGACACATCTCCTTATTCAACTTTAAATGACTAGGCAAAGGTGTACTAATTTCTTTTGCATCTTGCATGTTTAATATTTTCAACACCTTCTCTACATACTCACTTTGAGACAAAAATATTTTTTTGTTTATCTTGTCCCATGTGATCCTCATGCCAAGGATTTGTTTTGTTGCACCCAAATCCTTCATAGAAAATGAATTTTCTAATTTCTCCTTAATTTCATTAATATGTTGTATGTTAGACCCAACAACAAGCATGTCATCAACATAAAGCAACATGATCATATAGCTGCCATTATCCAATTTCTTAAAATAAACACAACAACTAGAATGACAACTTTTGTAACCTTTTTCAGCCATTAAACTATCAAATTTCAAATACCATTTCCGAGGTGCTTGCTTCAGCCATACAAACTCTTCTTTAACCTGCACACAAATTACTCCTTACCCTTGACCTCATATCCCTTTGGTTGTTGCATGTATATTTCCTCTTCCAAATCTCCATGGAGAAATGCTATTTTAACATCTAATTGTTCAAGATGCAAATATTCCATAGCCACAAGACTTAGAATAGTTCTAATAGAATTCATCTTTACAACTGAAGAAAATATTTCATCAAAATATATACTTTTTTCTATGCAAAACTTTTTACCACAAGTCTAGCCTTATATCTTTTCTTGCCTCCATCTTCTTCCTTCAATCTTTAAACCCATTTATTTGGTAGTGCTTTTTTACCTACAGGAAATTGGACTAAGTCCCAAGTTTGATTCCACGTAAAAGAATCCATTTCCTCTTTCATTCCTATCTCTGATTTCTTTTTGGTATCTACTTGCATTGCTTCTTCATAACCTTCAGGTTCACTAGAATCAGTTATTATGTAGAATATAATGATGGAGAAAATCTTTCTGGAGGTCTAGTTATCCTTGTAGAATGTCTAACACTTGCAGGAGTATGTGAGATAACTTTTTGTCATTGAGCATCAGGTACCACTGGCATTTTATTTTCTGAAATCTCATCCAACACCACATATTCCTTTTTGGCATGTCCATGCTTCTTTTCCTATGGCTGATCCTTATACATGGCCTCCTCATTGAATATAGCATATTTTCTCTTAATGATTTTATGGTCTTCATAATCCCATAACTAATAACCAAATTCATCTACTCCATATCCAATGAAGGTACAATTTTTAGACTTAGCCTCAAGCTTGGTTCTATTTTCAATATCAACATGGAAAAAGATTCACAATCAAAGGTTTTCAAAATTGAATAGTTTAACGTTTTACACATCCATGCCTCCTCTGGAATGCCACCATCCAAAGGATTTGGAGGTCCACTATTTATTAAATAAACAATGATATGCACAACATCTACCCAAAAGTAAGGGTAGTCCAACATGCAATCTCATGCTCCTTGCATGCTCCATAATGCTCATATTCATCCTCTCAGACATGCCATTTTCTTGTGGGGTTTCAGGAATCATTTTCTGCCTATGGATTCTATTGTATGAATGGTAATTTTCAAATTCTCTTCTGCAATAATCGCCTCCATTATCAGATCTGAGACACTTCAAATTTTTTCATGTCTCATTCTCAACCAAAGATTTCCAACTTTTAAAAGTTTCAAACACTTCTAATTTTTGTTTTAGGAAATACACCCATATTTTCCTAGTTGCATCATCAATAAAAGTAATATAATAGAAAGAGCCACCAAGATAATATACCTGAGTGGGTCCCCATGCATCTGAATGCACAAGCTCTAATTTCTCACTCTTCTCTTTCCCAACTTTGATAAATCAAACTCTTTTTTGTTTTCCGTAAACACAATTTTCATAGAACTCCAAGTCAATCTACTTTAGACCTGGTAGCATCTTTCTAGAGTGAAGGATCTTCATCCATTTCTCATGCATGTTCCCAAGTCTATGCTGCCACAATTTTGTTTATGTCCCTGCAAAAAGTGCTCTAACTATCTTAGTAGCAATTTTTTCTATAGTAGCTAAGGTAGAATAAGTATTACCAATACAAAAAAAATATGCCTACCTTTTCACCTTTAGTGACCTTCCAAAATTTATTTGTAAAGGTAAATATGCGGCCTTCACTACCCAATTGTCCTACAGAGATTAAATTTCTTCTCAAATTTGGAACATTCCTTACCTCCTATAGAAACCATTCATTTCCATTTTGCAACTTGATTTTTATTTTTCCTTTTCCAATAATTTGACAGGGTTCATCATCACCCAAATATACCTGTCCAAGATCACCTTGAACATAATCTACAAAATATTTCTTATGGGGTGTGGCATGAAATGAAGCCCCTGAATCCATTACCCAGGAATCATTAACATTATCTAAACATAAAATTAAAACATCCTATAATTTATTACTTGCAACATTAGCTTCCTTACTTTCATCATGTTGTTTGTTTCCTTGTTTTCCTTTTTGAGACCAATAATCCTTTTTCAAGTGTCTTGGCTTTCCATAGTGCCAACAATCCATTTTCCCTCTAGATTTAGATCTTCCTTTCTTCAACTTCCCTTGTGACTTCCCATGATTTGTTGGGCTTTTTCCTCTCTCCTTTTTTCTTCCCTTGTTCTCTACAGTCAAAGCATTGCCTGATGTTGAAGTATCACTTGTTCTTTTTTGTCACATTTCTTCGCTAAGGATAACACCAACAACATCATCAAATTTCAATGTATTTGAACCAGAGATAGAGTTACTTACAACCATTACCAAGTTATTCCAGCTTTCTGGAAAAGAACATAAAATCAAGAGAGCCCTCACCTCTTCATCAAAATTTACTTTTACAGAAGTTAACTGACTGGTAATCATATTAAACTCATTTAAATGATCTTTCACAGATCCACCTTCAATCATTTTTAGATTAAAAAAATGCTTCATGTGAAATACCTTATTTGAGGTTGAGGGTTTTTCATATAATTTAGCCAAATGTTCCATCAAATCCACTATTATCTTTTCTTTTGTTATATTGAACACCATAGATGGTACCAGGCACAACCGAATGGTTCCCAATGCCTTTCTATCCAAAATATCCCATTCTTCATTAGACATAGTAGCCTCTTTCTTTGTTTTTCTTTGCAATGGCTGCCATAGATCCTTTTGATACAAATAATCTTCCATCCGCATCTTCCATAATTGATAATTTTGGTCTTTGAACTTCTCAACCTTGAATTTTCCTTCTTCCATTGCTCCCACTCAAATATAGAGGTTTCCTGCCAATCAACCAAAATACACATGACACTGATACCACTTGTTAGGGTTTAGGAAAATTGGAGCAATAAATGTTAATAATTATATGCAGATTAAATAACCCAGAAATAACAATGAAGAATAACAAAAAATAGATCAACACAAAAATTTAACATGGTTCACCCAATATGGGCTACATCCAAAGATACTCAGCCACCCAATGATTTTATTATCCAATGAAAATAGATTACAATCTCATGAATTCCACACACTGCAACTTACATCCCAACTGCTTATAACAAGATTTTTTGGAGCTTCGAGAATCAAGGTTTTACAATCATTTTTTATTTGACATGTCAATGGGAAAACCTTGACGTGTTAATAGGAAAAAAAATTCAATGGATGCACCCCTGAACCCCTACTATTGGGGGCTACCACCCTCGAACCCTGCTATTAGGGGATGTCACCCCCGAACCGTGATGAGGATACATTATGAGTGTACATTATTTAAATGATCAGTCACCACATATCAACAATCTCCCACTTGGAAACTCATCAGGCTCCACACCAAACAAGTATAAGAAAGTAAATTTCCATATATAAATGTCACATATTTCATGTAAATGGTTTCACCTAAAGAGAAAGAGAAAGAATTCATGTATATAGTTGGCATATAAGCCCATTCTCTACTACACCATAATGTGATCATGTTTCATTATAACTCATTCATATTTTCTTTTATGGGACCAAAAAGTGGGGTGGCCACTTTTTGGTCCCCCATCTTGGTGCACATGCCCTCTTATAATTGAGACTTGAAAAACAAAATATTTTGAGCTTTTGAGGTTATAGAGAAATAGATAATTTATTCTAGTTTCTTATGTTCTATATGAAATTGTCATTTTTTCTTTTCTTATGTTAGATGTTGTGGTAATAGTGTATCTTCCTATGTTAAATGTTGTTATTGTTTCCATGGAATCTTCATTTTAATTTTAGATTTTTTGTGAGTTTATTCATCTCCCAATTTTTAAAATATTTTTGTGTATAGGTTATGATGGGACTTTTAAAATTTGTCAAAACTCTGCCTAAATTGGGCATGACTGGTTACTTTTAAAAGACTGGAGGTCTGATATTTTGGGTTTAGGGTTTTGATCACTCATGAAATATTGATTGGTATCTTTTAAAACCCTCGCGTTATATTTTAACATTGACTTGTTGTTGAGGCTTACCAGTCACTTGTCATCTAACCAAGCCTTTCCTTTGTGCTCTTATCGGCCCCTTTTCACTCAACCTATCGGTCTCCTATTTGCTAGTTGGGTCTAAATGTTTATGCCGTCGAAGGTTTTTTCCAGTCGGCCCCACCAATATATTATATTTGTTTTATGTAGCTTGGCAAGCCGTCTGATCACGGGTTTTGATATGGATCGTTCCTCGTGAACCTCACAGGTTTTCCCACTGATTTCACTTAGATGGTGTGAGGTGTGCGAGATGCCGCCATCTATCATATATAGAGGAGTGGAGAATTTTCCCAATCCACCAATAGTGACAAGTGGGTGTCATTTCACCAGTGGGAATTTAATGACAGGGATTAATGATGATCATCCCTCGCAGGCCTCGCATGATCAACTTAAATGTTCCCAAAGTACCGCGAGGTTTGTGAAACGGTGAAACATGGCTTGGCTCTTGGAACAACGGGGGCTAGGTGGGGCCTGTTGCCCAATCATGACCTCCTCTTTTTGTGGGCTGTGATTGGCTGTGGTTTTTCCCAGGCATTGATGTGGATTTTCAATGATCATTGATAAGATCTGAGTTGTCCAACTTGCCAGTTCTGTTCCACATCAAGGTTTCAAATTCAAAGGGTCACTGTTCATCTGTGTGAGGATTTTTTGCACTCTACAACTTATTTTCATTAATGGTGTGGGTTTTTCAGTGCATTTTCTCCTGATTTCCTTGTGTGCGAGCAGCATCCTCCTGATAAATACAATGATGGGCTATACGCCTAGAATAATTTTATGGTGACATCAGCCACTAATTGCTCACATGCTCATACAAGCATTTGTGAAATTAATATTCCCTACACCACTTTACTCTATAAATACCTGTTGAATTGCTCAGTATTATCATTGCATTTTGAGTTGATCTGTTTACAGGTAAAGGTTTTGTTTTTAGTTTTGAGCTATGCATCTTCAATGGATAAGTCTGTGGTGCATCGAAGTGCCAGAGTGGGCGTGATGAATTCACAGTGCAAAAAGGAACAACCTGTTCCTAGTGCTCCTGAAGCGAGTGCCCGAGGTGTGGGCAAGTGGTATGGGTGTTGCATTTCTTCTGTCGTGCTCTCTTCAAGCTCTGGCAGCGATGGGTCTGAGACTGACTTGGACTATCGTTGCTATCTTGCGGCCATGACCGAGCTCATGGGTGTCGACGAGGAGGTCCTTGCAGTTTCACCAATAACTGCAATGGCACCGTGTCGTGTTGTTGGGACTAGTGTTGGTGTGGATGGGAAAAAGAGAATGGTTTCGCTTCAAACTGAAGTGAGAACCAGAAGTGATCGCTTGTACTAGGGCCGTGTGTTGGCTAAGTGATTACTGGTGGGTGGTGTGTGTTGATTGTGGGTGGTGTTGTTCCGGTGGTTCATTTTTTGGATATGGATGTGCACATGCATGGCACGCTCTTTTTTTTTTCTCCGACTGGTTACTGGGTGTAACCATTTTGATTCCTCAGATCATTTATTGTTATTTCTAATGATGAGGAATATTTTTTGGAATGTGAATTAAAATTTCATTTCATTAGAATGAAATTCATTTTGAAATTAACAATGGAGCCTGATGCTTGTTGCTCTCCTATTCTATAAAGGATATTTTATGGCTCATTGTTATAGTCAGATTTGATGTGTCCTGAGGCTTAGTATACGTACAGTCAGTTTTTTTATTGTAGGTTTTTTTAAGGTATTAACTAGTACATCTCTTTTGGGGTGGGAATATTATGAAACAAGCAGGCTCTGCTTATGTAATAACAGATATTGAAGAAATAATAAAAATCTATTAGAACAATTGCTCTCTTGGTTTCATGTCATGAGTTGTGAATGAGTTTATTAATGATATATTCATTCAGCTTCAATGGCATATTTGAGTGTGTACTTCATTTTCCTACTTTAACTTAATGAGTTAATCAAATTGCTTGAAAATGAGTTACAGATTTGTGATGTTGTATTCAGGATTCCTTAAGGAGTATTGTTTTGAAAACTAAAAATCTCATAGTGTAAATCATTATGGTGATACATCCATGATATTTGGGTTATGTTTTGTGCGACTCCTGCCCAATGGATGAGGCACTGGGTAATTTCTTCGGGATTCCTTTTTTTAGAGTACAAGGTTGTAGTTCTAAGCATGGTGGTTCAAAATCTGAACAATCTAAAATATCAAACCTTATCTCTTTTGAGATGCAAATCTTATGTTAAACTTTTAGTCTCGTTGCTTTAAGATAATTGTTATTATTCTTTGGTTTGCCACAACCAGGGTAATTGCTATCTAATGGCGTTGGTGGGGGCTGCATCTGTAAGAAGAAGTGTTCTTACTAGGTCATAAAACATTGTTATGAACACACTTAGGAAAACCCTCCTTGGTTTCGCAGAGCCAAAAGTGTAGGAGATCTCAGTCTTTGATTCAATCTCGTTAGTTGGCTACTAACTTTGTAAGTTCTTGAATATAGAGGTTGGCTACCTCTTAGGGAATTCCAAAGCCTTAGCTGGGAAAATTAAAACACCAACAAAATGGTGACTCTGCTAGGGAACAAACTCAGAAGTTTTGGTTGAAAACGGTGTTGTTATAGACTCATTGCATAGAGTCAAATGATTTTCCATTCTAAATCTAAATAGTGAACGTTTCTCAACCCTTGAAGGAAGAGGTTGTTCAAATGAACCTAAAAATCCTATGATCTATGGTGTTCCGCTGGAAAAGGACTTGGGAGTTTTGGGTGTAGACAATCCTGTTATAAATTTCATTATAATAACTGTCATATTACTTGTAACCATAAAGGTTAAACTCAATGGAATAGGCTCTCTGCCTGAATCATTAGTTGAATGGTGGTTTTATTGGGGAGAAATTCTGAGAAATTTAAAAGAAAAAGAGAAAAGAGAAACCACAACAGTTGGAGGCAGCTATCCAAAATCATTTGTTTAGTGGATTCTAATGTTAAGTTTGGATGGTGATGGATTATGGATTTGAAAGATATTGGTAGCGACATGATGTTAGAATATTTGAGGTATGACTCTGTTGTGGGCAAAGACCCAGAATGTGACAAGCTTTGAAAAAGAATTTCATATTCTTTTGAAATTCAGTCCTCTGTTGAAGAGGTGGCGACTCTGTCTGAAGAACCAATTGATATATGAAAGAAAACTCCCAGATCTGTGATATTAATAGTCGGGGAGAGAATATTAACAACAACTGCCAAAGTTACCAGGTATTTTTATTTTCTTATTAAATCTAAACAATCCACTATTCTAAATGTGGGGGGTGATTGTAATTAAGGATGAAAAATGGTTCCAAATTAGATGTTCTAGCATCAAGAAAGGAACAATGATTAGATTTTCCATACTTCTAATGATGCAATATATAAAGAAACTTGCAAAACATGTTTATGTTGCATCATACTTTTGAAAGAAAGGAATAATAATTTCAGTCACTGATGGAATCATGGTTGAAATGGTAAATGATATGTTTAATAAACATGTATTGTTTTGAAAAATTTTAAATGGTTATAAGACATTTCCCATATGAGAAGTCAGATATAAATATGAAAAGGGAACAAGTCTCAATAAGCCCTTCAGGGGGTTTTGTAACTCAAAGGTATATGCCTTTTATTTTTAGTGATGTCAGTGGTTACCCTAATCTAATTCCTAAGAAGATTAGGAAGTATTTGCCTAAATACACAGGGCAAAGTGCAGAATCCACCTCTAAGCATCTACAGGATTTTGTAGATGTAATGGGGGATTATGAAATCAGTCATGAGGATGTTGTTATGAATCTTTTTGTACAATCCTTAAGGGGTGATGTCGGGGATTGGTTTTCATATCTACCTGCCTATTCTATTAACTCATGGAATCAGTTGGTGATAGTTTTTATTGAACGATTTGGTGAAAGAGTCAATCCCAACATATTAAGAAAAGGTTTTGCGGGAATACACATAAAGGAAGATGAGCTAGTCCTATACTTTAATCTCAAATTTTCAAGAGCTTTAAGAGAAATCCCTAGAGAAATAAGACCAAGTGAGGTTGAATGCTTGGTTGTATATCTTGGTGCTTTTGACAAAAGGATGGGTTACCTATTAAGAGATAAAGAACCTACAAACCTGCACCAAGCATATCAAATGGATATGGAGATTGAGAACAACATGAAATACTCAATGGTGAAAGGGTATCTGGCTGCAAGTATTGATTATCCTAGCCTAGCTCATACTAGTAAAATTTTAGAGTTGGCTGCACATAACACTGATTATGATAAGAGTGCTTTAAAAATTGTAATATATCCACCATTACAGTGTGATGATGATGAGATCCAAGTTGAACGCCATCCCAATTTGAATGGTGATGATCAAACTTCTTTTGTGCCAGAATTGTATGAGATGAAGAGACAAGAGGAAGAATCACCATATGAGTTTTTCTTGAGATTTTTGGATGACTTAATACAAATTCCTAGAGGTCTCAGACCTAATGATTTTGAATGCATTGACTTGTTTTGTGAACTTTATGAACTGGGGCTAAGTGCTTTGTCAGAAGAATTGAAACCTGCTAACTTGGCTCAAGTCCTTAAATGGATAGAGATTGCAGAATCAACGAAGAGTGTATCTACACAAAATGAAGATAATGCTAGCCCTTTTGAGGAAAGTTGGATAACTGCACAGGAACTTGAGGGGAAAATTCATGAAGGATTAAGTAAGACACCCATTGTTTTTCCTTATCCTAATTGTAATGCTCATGTCACTGAGATTTTGTTACAGGCTAGTGATTGTGATTTTAGAAGTAATGATTACATTACCAAGGATGGAGTTGAGCCTCTCCTTTTACCAGAGTTGTATGGAAATGTGGAACCTCATGATTTTACTTGTTTCCAATTGAAGGAACAACTTTCAAATGATAAATGTTTAGAGTATACTCTAGGTATACTGGCAATGGAACATTTTTTTTGTATACATGTTAGGAACTTGAGGAGAATGAGGTGTGTGATCAAATGAATAGTACTAGTGATAACCAACATATTGATGAAAATATTGGTACTATTGATTTTCCTAATTGTTATAATGAAGGTGACATTGATATTGCTCGTGAGAGATTTTCAGCTTGTGTTGAGATTTTCACATAAATTAAAACATACAGCAGGTGGTGTTGAACACAAGGAGGCCAGTGCATACCATTGTTTCTCTATTGCCCATGTTGAGATTGATGTGTTTGACTCTGTTTTTGAAGTTTTTCATTTGGGAATGGATGAAGTATTGTAGGAAGGGATGTATGTTGAGGGGCCTGAGATGAATGTGTTTACACATTCCCTGGAGAAAGATGTAACTTATATTGCCCACCTTTGTGGTATCAGGATGTGTTCCAAAATGTCTGAACACAGGTGTTGACATCCAAGCTTATGTGGAAAGAACCAGGGTGAGGATTTCCCGAGTTATGTGTCCTCCTTGTTGTACTATGAGGGTATGTGTAACATGCACATAGTTTTATATGAAAGTTTTCAGTTCTATGTACAAGTTGATGATGATGCCAGGATGTGTGATGTTACAGACTAGATAAGTTATGAATGTTTTTGATTCTTGGCTCAACTGAGTAAGCATTCTATGAAGTATGATCGGCTGCAAGCTAAGGTAAAATGTCATTATGGTCATGTGTTATAGTTAATGTTTGGACATAGGGTGTTGAAAGATCAAATGCATAGGAGTATTAGTAAACATTATTATACTTCCAGGCATACTGATTACTCTAGTAACTTAGAAGCACCAAGAGATAAAATTTGTGAACTTGGTTTACTCTAGGTAATAGAGAATTTTATTTTTGATAGGGGTAAAATTTGATTTCTCTTGTTTGGTGGCTTGGGGCCACCAAGTTGGATATACACAAGTTCTAATTGACAAGCATAGTAGAACATTCATCAAGGCACTTGTGTGATTTAGTAGTCTGGTTTGCGAAACCAAAGATTCTAAATTCTTTCTATGCCCGTAGGGGGCATACATCCCCAGTCCGAGCCACTGATGGGACTTTTAAAATTTGTCAAAATTTTGCCTAAATTGGGCATGACTAGTTACTTTTAAAAGACTGGAGGTCTAATATTTTGGGTTTAGGGTTTTGATCACTCATGAAAGATTGATTGGTATCTTTTAAAACCCTCACGTTATATTTTAACGTTGTCTTGTTGTTGAGCGTTACCGGTCACTTAAGTCATCTGACTGAGCCTTTCCTTCATGCTCTTACCTGCCCCTTTTTCACTCGACCTATCGGTCTCCTATTTGCCACTTGGTCCTAAATGTTTATGCCGTCGAAGGTTTTTTCCAACTAGCCCCACCAATATATTATATTTGTTTTATACAGCTTGGCAAACCGTCCGATGACGGGTTTTGATCTAGACCATTCCTGACGAACCTCATAGGTTTTCCTGCTGATGTAAATTAGGTGGTGTGAGGTGTGTGAGATGCCACCATCATTCATATATGGAGGAGTGGGGCCTTTTCTTGATGTGCCAGCAATGACAAGTGGGTGTCATTTCACCAGTGGGAATTTAATGACAGGGATTAATGATGACCGTCCCTCGCAAGCCTCGCACAATCAGGTTAAATGTTCCCAAAGTACCATTATTTTTGCGAAATGGTGACATGTGGCTTGGCTCTTGGAACAACGGGGGCTAGGTGGGGCCTGCTACCAGATCGTGACCTCTTGTTTTCATGGGCTGTGATTGGCTATGGTTTTTCCCAGGCAGTGATGTGGATTTTCAATGATCGTTGACTTGATATGAGTCATCCAACTTGTTAGGTATGTTCCACATCAACGGTTCAAATTCAAAGGGTTACTGTTCATCCGCGTGAGGAGTTTTTGCACTTTGCAACTTGTTTTCATTAATGGCACGGGTTTTTCAGTGGATTTTCTCTTGATTTCCTTGTGTGGGAGCGGTATCCTCTTGATAAATACAATGATGGGTTGTACGCCTGGAATAATTTTTTGGTGGCAACATCAGCCACTAATCGCTCGCATGCTCATACAAGCATTTGGGCAATTAATATTCCTTGCACTAGTTTACTATATAAATACTTGCTAAATTGCTCAGTACTATCATTGCATTTTGAGTTGATATGTTTGTAAGTAGTGGATTTGTTTGTAGTTTCGAGCTACGCATCTTCAATGGATAAGTCTGTGGTGTGCCAAAGTGTCAAAGTGGGTGCGAGGAATTCCCATTGCAAAAATGAGCAACCTGTTCCTAGTGCTCCTGAAGCGAGTGCCCGAGGTGTGGGCAAGTGGTCTGGGTGTTGCATTTCCCTTGTCGTGCTCTCTTCGAGCTCTGGTAGTGATGGGTCTGAGACTGACTTGGACTATCATTGCTATCTTGCGGCCACGACCGAGCTCATGGGTGTCAATGAGGAGGTCCTTGCAGTTTCACCAATAACTGTAATGGCACCGTGTCATGTTGTTCGGACTAGTGCTGGTGTGGATGGGAAAAAGAGAATGGTTTCGATTTAAACTAAAGTGAGAACTAGAAGCAGTCGCCTGTACCGGGGCCATGTGTTGGCTAAGTGATTTCTTTTGGGTGGTGTGTGTTGCTCATGGGTGGTTTTGTTCTGGTGGTTCATTTTTTGGATATGGGTGTGCGCGTGCATGGCACACTCTTTTTTTTTCTTCGACTGGTTACTGGGTGTAACCGTTTTAATTCCTCAGATCATTTATTGTTATTTCTAATGATGAGGAATATTTTTTGGAATGTGAATTCGAATTTCATTTCATTAGAATGTGAATTCGAATTTCATTTCATTAGAATGAAATTCATTTTGAAATTAACAATGGAGCCCAATGCTTGTTGCTCTCCTATTCTATAAAGGAGATTTTAAGGCTCATTGTTATAGTCAAATTTTATGTGTCCTGAGGCTTAGTATATGTACATTTATTTTGTTTACTGTAGGTTCTTTGAAGGTATTATCTAGTACATCTCTTCTGGGGTGGGAATATTATGAAACAAGCAAGCTCTATTTATGTAATAACAAATATTGAAGCAATAATGAAAATCTATTAGAACAAGTGCTCTCCTGGTTTCATGTCATGAGTTGTGAATGAGTTTATTAATGATATATTCCTTCAGTTTCAATGGTATATTTGAGTGTGTACTTTGCTTTCCTACTTTAACTTAAGTGAGTTAATCAAATTTCTTGAAAATGAGTTACAAATTTGTGATGTTGTATTCAGGATTCCTTAAGGAGTATTGTTTTGAAAACTAAAAATCTCATAGTGTAAATCATTATGGTGATACATCCATGATATCTGAGTCATTTTTTGTGTGACTCCCGCCCAATGGATGAGGCATAGGGTAATTTCTTTGGGATTCCTTTTTTGAGAGTACATGGTTGTAGTTCTAAGCACAGTGGTTCAAAATCTGAACAATCTAAAATATCAAACCTGATCTCTTTTGAGATGCAAATCTTATGTTAAATTTTTAGTCTCGTTGCTTTAAGATAATTGTTGTTATTCTTTGGTTTGCCACAACCAGTGTAATTTCTATCTAATTGCGTTGGTGGGGACTATATCTGTAAGAAGAAGTGTTCTTACCAGGTCATAAAACATTGTTATGAACACACTTAGGAAAACCCTCCTTGGTTTCATAGAGCCAAAAGTGTAGGAGATCTCAGTCTTTGACTAAATCTCATTAGTTGGCCACTAACTTTGTTAGTACTTGAATATAGAGGTTGGCTACCTCTTAGGGAATTACAAATCCTTACCTGGGAAAATTAAAACACCAACAGAATAGAGACTCTGTTGGGGAACAAACTAAGAAGTTTTGGTTGCAGACGATGTTGTTATAGACTCATTGCATAGAGTTAAATGATTTTCCATTCTAAATTTAAATAGGAAAATTTTCAACCCTTGAAGGAAGAGTTTGTTGAAATGAACCTGAAAATCCTATGATCTGTGGTGTTTTGTTGGAAAAGGACTCAGGAGTTTTGGGTGTAAACAGTCGTGTTATAAATTTCATTATAATAACTAACATATTACTTGTAACCATAAAGGTTAAACTTAATGGAATAGGCTCTCTGCCTGAATCATTAGTTGAATGGTGGTTTTATTGGGGAGAACTTTTGAGAAATTTAAAAGAAAAAGAGAAAAGAGAAACCACAATAGTTGGAGGTGGCTATCCAGAATCATTTGTTTAGTGGATCTGAGTGTTAATTTTGGATGGTAAAGGATTATGGACAAATATGAAAAAGCAATTTATATCCCATTATATAATTATAAAATTAATTAATTGCATATATGAAAACTAAAAATTCATTTTTAGTTACTATGTAATTTACCTCCACACATGTGAAATTCTTACTTGTGTAATAAATAATGTGAAAGAGTGTTCCATCTTTGTGTCCTAATATAACTCCCATTGAGGTGTCAAAAGCATCAGTGTGAGTATGGAATGGTAATCCCAATTTGGGCCACATAACACATTTGTGGTAATAAGCTTTGCCTTAATGGCCTCAAAAAAAATTTAACACTCTATTGTCCAAGAGGAAGTATTGTATTATCCTAACAAAACAAAAAGAGGTGAGGAAAATTTATTGAAAATTTAAATAAATCTTTTGTAATAAATTGTATGTCTTAGGAAACGCTAAACATCTTTTTGACATGTAGGCATAGGTACGTCTTGAATTATTCATACCTTTTTAAAATAAACTTCAATACCATTAGTAGAAATGTAGTGACCTAACATTATACCTTCTACAATTAGAATGTGACATTTTTCATGACTTTAAGAGATAGGTTAGTATCTTCACATCGTTGAAGGAATTTCTCAAGATTGTCTTTAGCTTCCTCATAAGTATCACCATAAACAATAAATTCATCCATATATACCTCAACACAATCATGAATAAGATCAACAAAACTACTCAATACTTCCATTTCAAAATTTGTAGGGGTATCGAATAATCCAACAAATAAAAACTTATATGCAAACATCCCCTAAGGACAAGTAAAAGTGGTCTTATCCTAATCCTCAAGTGCAATTATAATTCAATTACATCCGTTCAAGAAAGAAAATAACTTTTACCTTGCAAGAGTATGAAGCACTTGATCAATAAAAGACAATGGAAAATGATATTTTTTGTTGATTTATTAAGAGATTTATAGTGAACCAATACTAATGGAGACACCCATTGGCTATCTGAAATTGAATAAATGAAAGCCACATTAAGTAATTTTTGTAGTTCCTCTTTAATTATTTCACGTAAAACAAGATCAAATCTCTATTGTAGTTGGCTTATTGGATGACTAGCTTCTTTTGTATAAATATGGTGAATACAAGTATCAAGATGTATACCACACATATCTTGATATTCCCAAAAAAATGTAGTTTTATGAGTGTGTAGTATTGAAATAAAATCATTATCTTTTGTAGTGTTTTATTGTAGATTGATATTAAGTGTACATCTTGGTAAAATTTCCATTACTTAAGATTGAGTGGGTGAAGGTAAATCTATAGCTACTAATGATGATTTTTTAGTAAATAAAAATAAACTATATAAAAAATTATGGGGGAGCAATTTATCGTAGTGTAATAAAATGTTGTACAAGGATTGTAAATCACCTATTAAAATAAAATTCCCAAATGGATAGTTACCATTTATACAACAATGAAGTATTATTCATTCCAAAATATTATTGAATGAATACTTATTTTTAAAGAAATTAGCAATAATAACATCATCAAATAGTTCTTGAAGATCAAGACTTCAATTGGTTGTTAAAATAAATAGAGAATCATCCAGATCACTATCAATCCATAGTGGATCCTTTGTATCCAACAAAGGTTGTGTTGATGGATACAATATCAATTATTTCTTTTGTTCCCCATTGGAAATAACCATATTACCTAATCAATGACTGATAAAAGCATTTGTAATCACCAACCAAGATTTTTGCAAGATCAAGGGATACCCCCTAGCTTCACTTTAGGTTACAAAACCATAAAGTCAGCTAGATAATCCCAAGAGTCAACAAATATAATAAAATCTTCAACAGTACCTTCATTTTTTACTAATGATCTATCAACCATTTGAAGAACTATAGGTATAGGTCTTAATTATTGAAGACATAACTTTTCTTTAGTTTTGCTAGTCATAATATTTATAGAAACAGTTGATCAATAAGTGTGTTTGGAATAACATGACCAATATATACTTGAATCTTTGGACTGCCTAGGTCATACTATTTAGGAATTGTAATATTCCCGAGCATCAGATCTGCAAGTTGTCCAATAACTTGAATGATTTTCAAATCTTGTTTCTTCTTTGATTTTGGGTACATAAATCTTGAACTATCTTAGTGTAGATAAAAATATCCTTGATTTCCTATAGAAGATGAATTTTAATATTGACATTTCACAACTTACTTATAAGATCAAATTTGGGTTGGGGAATTGTTAACACAGATGTTAGTCGCACACCAACAGATAGATAAAATTCTCACAGACACACCGTGAGAACCTATCTTTCTTGAAAGATTGCATCGGCAAAACCTAAATCTCAAGCTAAATCAACTTAATCCCAAGGCTCGTTTATGTCAAGTCTTGAAACACTAAGTTCACTTAGATTATGTTGTGATAATGTTGTTACACATAAGGGATAAACGGTCCTTACGGTATCGAAAGGTATCATAAAGATAAGCAAATAATCTTGGTCTAGTCATTCAACAACTTCATGAAATCAACAAATTTGCAATAATATTTCATGAAATTCAAATAACTAGCATTTATCCAAGTAGATTTAGCTTTAAGCACTCAACAATATCATGGAATCAAAAGATTTACAATAAAACTCCATGCATTCATCACTTTTTTGGAACATTTTCTAAAATTTAAACATCTATTCTAAAATAAAGAATAAAAAATTACTTAAAAAGTAAAATTTCTCCAAGGTATTATCCACGCATGCCTCAAGAAATAACCAAACCAGAGAAAACCATTCCATATGTCACAAAATTTCTTCATAGCTAGGCACATAATGATGTGATATTCTAAAGAAAAAGAGGGATTATTTGCCACCAAATAGTGTCAGTATGCACCCTTAAATGGCGTAGCACATAGTCTTGTCCAATAGGAAAAACAATCAACTACATAAGATTTCATATCAGGAAATAGCTTTCAAATTAGCTCTAATATTGATTAACTTCTAATGAAACATACAAGTTTTTAATCTAGAATGGAATAGAAAACATGAAAAAGAACAAAACTTGAAAAAGTTTTGGTTCTCCAACATCCACAAATTTTGAACTTAACTTAAAATGAAACATCTCTCGTCCTTTTATAAGAACAAAATGCCTGGGAAATTCAACAAACACATGAGAGGAAATCCAAGGGGCGAATCACAACAAGGCACGTGGAATATAACAACTGGTAAGAAAACTTCTAAATAATTCAATGAATGTCAACCTTCTTCAACACTTTAAATATTTTGGGACCTCCATCTTCAAAATATAATTAGGATATTAACTTGGAGCTAAGTATATTTGTCAAAAAAAATGTTGGAACTTCCTCTACTGGATATTCAGAATTATCAGGTGGAACTAGATATAAATATTGTAATCCACCAACATTTGTTCCCACACTCAGGTTCTGACTCGGGCTTAAATCACCTCGGAGCTAGGCACACTCTTTCGTCGCATTCATAATACCAAGATTCTCAATATTATGACATCTCAAGCTCCTCCTTCACATGGACTCTTGGAGTATACTACCCAACCTGGTTATATCACTACTCATGGTCCAAATTTTCCTGACCATCCATACCTAAATACTACATCACAATCTCTTTCTCCTACACATAAAAATTCCACATATCAATCCCTTTTTAAAACATTTATAAAACTCTCATTAAAAATGAAATCATCATTAATAAATCATTGTTTAAAGAAAATCATAAATAATACGCTTTAAATGCATTCTCGCATAATTATTCCTTTAGGCGGGTTATCGGACATTTTGGCTCCTAAGAAAACTTTTACAATTAAACCTTGACACTCAACATTGTTACCCGGTACCTGATACTCAAAAAACTTCAGCTTTTACCAAAACAAAATTCACCCAGATCTCGGTTACCACCAAAACCTTCACATTTCCCGGACTTTACTTCTAGACCACAACAACTTACCAAACCTTGCATTAAACATTCTAACCAATCTAGCCTTCTGGTACTCGGTATACAGTACTTACAACACCTAGTACACTCAAATTCATGAATTACTTCAAAAACTTCCACATTAACACTGACTTCCAGTGATTCTTTACCAACCAACACTTTCCATAAGCGTTGATTTTTTTTACTTGGGTCCCCAATCCTTACAGTATTGGGGCATGTTGTGAGACCACACAACAACTTGCAACTGATAAAACTAAATTTAAAATAAATCCAGGACCAAATTCCTTGCTATAAATTATAACTTATGCATATTTTCCAATAATAGCTCCTTACCTTTACTTGAATTCTGACATAAAAATTATAAAATTTATCTGAAAAGTACCAGTGTGTGCTTTGATTAATTCCAATCTCTAGAACTTGGTGAAAAAACTAGTTCATTGACATTTAACTACATAATTTAGTAATCCTCCAAAGTCAACCTTGGATAGAGCCGTAATGCCAGTCAAGTGTCCATAGCCCTGGCAAGGTTATCTCTGTAATTCCCCCAAATATAGCTCTACTACCAGTCAAGCATCTAT
Organism: Sequoiadendron giganteum; assembly: GCA_007115665.2. Classification (NCBI taxonomy): domain Eukaryota; kingdom Viridiplantae; phylum Streptophyta; class Pinopsida; order Cupressales; family Cupressaceae; genus Sequoiadendron; species Sequoiadendron giganteum. The sequence goes on along the minus strand of CM021100.1, from coordinate 65,904,647 downwards.
AGCCCCAGTAGAGATATTTGGATAGCCTAAAGAGTTGAATTTTCTCTTTTGATATTCATTTTCATTTTTTCATTTGATATTTATGTGTAAGCTCTTTTGCTTCAACTTGCAAGCAATGAAGCCCACTACTAGGTTGGGAATTATAGTGGTAGCGAAGGTTACTTTTATATTTTTTCGATCAATGCAAATCCCTTCATCATTTCACCAATTCCCAAAAGACTTAGTTAAGAATTCTCTATATGTGCAACTTCCTAGCTAAATTTTACCATCCTTATGACAAATTCTAGCTAACTACAATTCACTATCTGCCCAAAAAATAAACATAAGTTAAAATTTACCAGCAAGTAATCCAATCACCAAATTAATTCTAAATTTAGAAATATCGATTACCACCCTTCCATTTTAATTATATGAAAACCGTTGAAATAAAGTTGGCCAACGATTTCAATTTTGATGATGATTCACTAACATTAATGCATCTGAGTTGCCATGATTACACTTAAGCTCGACCATAATACTTTTCATTTAATTCGCATGCCTTAACATGCACGTATTACTTCCTTCAAACTCTCAACATGCCAATGTGTGCCACCTCACCTGCTTAGTTTTCCTTTCTACAAGGTACACTTGGAAATCTTCATGATTAATACGGCTCGATAAAATAAACTAAAATGACCACCATTAAATTTTCAAATCTTCAATTTGCTCGATTCGTGATCTTCATACTGGAAAAATTTGAAGCAATGGCCACTAGATTTGTGATAATTTATTTGATTTAACCTTTAATTTTGGAGAAAAGTGTCATGTTGCCACCTCAACTTGTGTTTCCCAATATTTTCTGTCCAGGCAACTATGTATCGCAGATTTATCATGGCTTTCTATAAATTGCACACTTTCCTTCAAATTATTCACTTCTTTCCTTCTTCTAAATTTATCTTCGCTCGGCTTGCACTTTCTTGCTTCTAGGTTATGGATAATCCCATTTTCCTAACCAGTGTTCATCACCAAAATGGCTTCCTTGGTCGAATCACGACCCGAATGCTCAAAAAAGTATTCTTTCTCTAGACTCCTGCCACCAAATCATACTTGTGCATGGTTCTCAGGGAAACTTATGTGAATCTAGAGCATACTATAGGATGAATTCAGACATGGCTTCACGGTTCGTAGCCTCACTACTGGACCTTGACCTCTCTATCACTAAAGTTTGTATCACTATAGACATGATAGTATGGCTAGACTTTCTGGGAAATTTGGACAATGTTCTCTCTATTAGTCACCCTTCCATTGGAATTCCTTCCGCTGATGATATTTCACAGTTTCTAGAGCATGGGGAAGTAGTTCCCATTCAAACCTTCCTTACTATTTTGCATACCCCTGACCTTGATGACCATAGGGACTGCACTTACCTAGGGTACACATCCCTCATGGCAGAAGTAGAACAAATTGACTAACTAGCCAACCCACTGCCTTCATTGATCTATTTTTTTCCTCTTTTCACTTTTTAAGATGAGAATTTTGTATTTCCATGTACAAACAAAATATAATGAATTTATTTTCTTTTCCATACTTAAGTGTGTATTTACTATGAATGATTTTATCTTTTCAAATTTATAGTGCACTGTTTTAAGAAAATTCCACTCTCATGTGTTTTAGCTTAAGCAAAATTCATTAATGGCGAGAACAAACCAGAAACAAGAAACAAACCCTACTAAAGAAAATTAACCTAACTAACTAAAATTCACCCTAATAAGTGACTAACCCTAACTAAGCAATTTACCCTAATTTCTATTACTATCTTTATAGTGTTTTTTGTACAAATTATAGTAATATTATCTTTAAATTCCCTTGAATATTTCTTGGATAACCTGCTATAAAAATGAACTATTTTAACTTTTTTATGTTTGACAAGTGAAAATTCAAATGTGTACTTACTAATAATCTAGCTAAAATGTATGGAAATGACCTCATTAAAGTTCAATTGCACACACCTTTATTGTCTTCTCAGCACTCTACCTTATTCTAGTCCTCATTCATGGATTTCCATTTCACTTTACTCTTATCCATGAATGGTTGTATTTATTTCTTGATCCTCTTTCCCTCCAAGGTTTCTTAGGTTCTTGGTCATGTCTTTAACCTCAACATCACTATCCATTTCGTTAGACCAAATATTAACACAATTCACACCATCATCAAAAGGAGAGAAAGTAAAAACTTGATACTATGTATTTTGTGCAACATCAAGAAATTATTCCCTTTTAGGTTGTGGATTCACAATTAGGGGCAAAAAGCACACATATCTCTCTTGTTCCACCCACTCTTTCTCTTTTTTGTCACCTTCCACATGTGAGAAGATCGGTGACTCAATCCTTTCATGTCCACACTTCAAACATGTTGTTTCCAAGTCTCGATGACTTTGCTTCTTTTCCTGCAAAATTTTCAGAATTTCCTCATGACAATTACGGTTAATGAATCCATTTGATTTAATGATTAATTTTCCAATATTTCCCATTTCACTAGGGTTAGGAATTTTCTCAAAATTCAAACCTCTTTCCAATAATGGTTCTTTCCTTCTAGCAATTAAATACGTCTTCGTTAACGGAATCACATTATAAGTGGCAAAACTTACCCTAGTTAAAAAAATTCAATAGTCAAGTTCACTACGATTAGTTGTATCGTGAATCCTATACTCAGTAACCATATCAAAAGTGAACAAACTTAAGGGATGAAGCCTCCGGTTAAGGATTTTCTGGAGCTTATCAACTTCCATTTTACTCTCCATTACGAACTTGCTTAGGATTTTGCCTCACAAGAAAATTTCCAACTCAAAACTAAGACAACAATACTGACTCCAAAGATACTAGAAGGGAGTGAACCTCCTTTATAGCACCACTCTTTTTGATGTGAATGTTAGTTGCACACCAACAAATAGATAAAATTCTCATAGACACATCACAAGGACCTATGTTTCTTGAAAGTTTGCACTAGGAAAACCTAAATCATAGGATAACTCATCTTAATCCCAAGGTTCATTTATGTCAAGTCCTGATGCACTAGGTTTGATCAAAGTTTGTTGTGATAATTCTATTACACATGATGGCTAAATGGTCCTTATAGTATCAAAAGGTATCATAGAGATAAGCAAATAATCTTGGTCCGGTCATTCAACAACTTCATGAAATCAACAAATTTGTGATAATATTTCATGAAATTCAAATAACTTCCATTTATCCAAGTATATTTATCTTTAATCATTCAACAATATCATGAAATCAAAATATTTGTAATAAAACTCCATGCATTCATCACTTTTTTGGAACATTTTCTAAAATTTAAACATCTATTCTAAAATAAAGCATAAAAAAATTATTGAAAAAGTAAAATATCCCAGGTATTATCCACACATGCCTCAAGAAATAACCAAACCAAAGAAAACCATTCCATATGTCACCGGATTGCTTCACAACTAGGCACAAAATGATGTGATATTTTAAAGAAAAAGGGGGATTATTTGCCACCGAATAGTGTCAGTATGCACCCTTAAATGGCGTAGCACACAGTCTTGTCCGATAGGAACAAACAATCAGCTACATAAGATTTCATATCAAGAAATATATTTCAAATTGGCTTTGATATTGATTAACTTCTAATAAAACATATAAGTTTTGAATGTGAAATGAAACAAAAAGCAAGAAAAAGAACAAAACTTGAAAAAGTTTTGGTTCTCCAACATCCACAAATTTTGAACTTAACTTAAAATGAAACATCTCCCAACCTTTTATAAGAACAAGAAGCTTGAGAAATTCAACCAACACATGAGAATAAATCCAAGGGATGAATCACAACAAGACACATGGAATATGACAACTGACAAGAAAACTTCTGAATAAGTCAATGAATTTCAACCTTCTTCAACACTTTAAAATCTTTTGGGACCTCCATCTTTAAAATATAATTAGGACATTAACTTGGAGCTGAGTAGATTTTTCAAATAGAATGTAGGAACTTCCTCTACCAGATATTTAGAATGATCATGTGGAATCAGATATATATACTGTAAGCCACTAGCATTTTTGTTCCCACACTCAGGTTCTGACTCAGGCTTAAAACACTTGGATGTGAATCACCCCAGAGCTATGCACACTCTTTCATTGCATTCATAATACTAGGATTCATGATATTATGACATCTCAAGATCCTCCTTTGCATGGACTCTTGGAGTATACTACCCAACCTAGTTATGTCACTACTCGTGGTCCAAAATTTCTTGACCATCCAAACCCAAATACTACATCACAATTTGTTTCTCCTGAACATAAAAATTCCACATATCAATCCCTTTTTAAAAAATTTATAAAACTACCATTAAAAATAAAATTATCATTAATAAATCACCATTTAAATAAAATCATAAATAGCATGCTTTAAATGCATTCTCATGTAATTATCCCTTTAGGTGGGTTACCAGACATTTTGGATCCCAGGAATTTTTTTACAATTAAACCTTGACACTCAACATTGTTACTCGGTACTCGGTACTCAACAAACTTCGGATTTTACCAGAAAAAAATTCACTTGGATCCCGGTTACCATCGAAACCTTCACATTTCTCGGACTTTACTTCCAAACTGCAACAACTTACCAAACCTTGCATTAAATATTCCAATCAATATGGCTTTCAATACCCAATATTTGGTACATCCAACACTCAATACACTCAATTTCATGAATTACTTTAAATACTTCCACCTTAACATTGACTTCCAATGATCCTTTGCCAACTAGCACTTGCCATAAGCATTTTTTTTTTGCTTGGGTCCTCAAGCCTTACAGTCTTGGGGTGTCTTGTGAGACCACACAACATGAATTTATTTTTGAATTGATTGGCAATGGAATTGATCAAGATATGGAGGTGGTGGTTGTGTTTTTGTTTCTTCAAGCTCTTCTTGTGAATCCTCAAGTTTTATTATTATAGGACATTTTGGTCCTTGAAGAGACTTTCCTAAATTGAGTTGTACTCCATTAACATCTAGTGCATTAACACAATAAGTTTGATATCCTGACACCTAGTTATTGTAAACATGTTGTGTCACCTTATTGTTTAGATTTGGTGTCGGTTGAGTGGGCATTGGTGTTTCCTTAGGCAGTTGTGATGGTTGATTAGTAGATGTTGGTGGTAGAAATTTTTGTTGTGATTGTTGGTATGGATTAATAATAGTTGGTGCTGGATATGACAGGTATTGTGGGAATTGTGGTGTGATGTCCTTCATGATTTTTGACATGATTGTGAAGCATGTTGGTATTGATTCGGCCACTGTGAATAGGATGGAGGTTTTTTTCAACCTTCATACCACCCATGTTAAATAGGGAAAGAGCTAGATTGAATTTTATACCCCATGTAAAGTGTATGAAAATAATTGATCATACTTGGTGGCATTACTCGAGGTGGCCAAGGCCTCCATTGAGCCATATAATAAATATGTTCTTTTGTTTATTCCAATTCTACCATATCTACAATTAGAGGTTGTAAGGTGATGTTTCTAATAGAATCCTCTAGGGAAAAAATGTTTGTTTTATTATAAAGGCATTCGTTAGTAGAATGTTTCTTATGATAGATATGAAAAAAAATGGTAAGTGATTTTTCATCTTCCTCTTGTTTCTTATGAGTATATAAAGTATCAAATTGTTTCCCTATGTGACTTAAACATAGTTTTCAAGTCATCAAGTAATGTACCTAGATCTTTCTTGGTAATAAATGTTGTGCCTCCTTGAGAAGTATGTTTTCTCAAATAATTTTGTATAAATTGGTGGGATCTAGAGTGGTTCCTATAAATATCACAAATTTCATCAAATCTCAATTAAGAAATACCTCCACCACCTATAAGATTTAAAGAATTCATACTTTCAACACTAATTCCTTGAAGAAAAAACATTTTAACAACCTCATTAGATAGCCTTGGTTGTCTTGTTCTTTGAAGACTAAATGAGAATCATTGAAGGAATTCTTCTATTTTTTCCCCTTCACGTTGTGTCATTTAAAATATTTCATCTCAAACTTCCTTTGTTTTACAATATTCCTAGTATCTTTTCAAGAACCTCTCCTCATAGTACCCCGTGTACATATTTAATGTCATCCAAGCCCCATGAAACATTGTAATACAAAATCCTTTGATGTGGTTAGGAAAATATTAATCTTTTGAACATCACTTTGGTAATCATAGTTGTGATATAAAACATCAAATTCAAGTAAGAACATATCAAGATCCTCAATAGGAAGACCTCGAAAGATTGGGAGAGCTGAATGGGGTATGTTTTCATGGGTTCTTCCTCTTCTAGATTAACAATAGGAAACTCAAATGTAATGTGATCATTATTGTCCAATGCTCAGTCATTGTTATTGTTATCTCTATTTTCAGTAATTTTTTCAAATGCCCAAGACATCCAATTAGACTTAAATGACTTATTTTTCAAAGGTTTACCACTTTGTAATTTGTATGATTCTGAAATTTGCTTTAACAAAATCAGGAGAAACAATTTTAAAGGATCATTTTGAAGACTCGGGTATTTTAGGTTGCACTAAGGGAGCATTAGGTGGTGATTCAAGGTTAGGTTCAATGGTGGCTAACACAATAACACACTTTTCAAGATCTGGTTCAACTAGCTTATTCTCCAATATTTCATTCTTAAATTGTGGCCTTTTTTCTTGTTTTAAATTTTCTTATTTTGTTTTAAGATATTTCCTACATTTTAAAAAAAAATAATACCCTTTTCATCTCTAATATGACTCATGCATATATGACTTAATAAGTGAAAATCAATGATAGTTACATAGGAAAGGTTGATAATTGTGTGGAATTTCTTGCACTAGTCCTAACTCCACTTACTAGACTAACATGTCTTTTAACACCTTTCCTTGGTAACAAAACCAAAATTTTGGGACAAAATTGAAAATAAAAGTTTCAAGTCTATAATTTGGTATGTGTATTCATAATTCAATTCAACCCTATGTCAATCTGGGATGTAAACTTGCAAAAGATGTAGTGGTTGTCTACACAAAGGTTGGAGGAATTAAATTGAGTATCAATTAATACAATTTTAGCTTACAAGAACCTAAAATTTGATCTAAGAGTTTTACTTTAAATATGCTACAAGAAGAGTGACAAGAACAGTCAACTATAGCTACAAGAACTATTCTACTATATGAATAAATTTTTTTTGTTATTAGAACAAAAATCCCTTTGTTGTAGAAACTAATCCTTTTCTCAAATCAAACAATATATAATTTCTCACACGAATCATGTAAACACAAATACAATGTTCTTACTTAAATTGAAATGGATTTATTTATTTTTAGTTTTATGAATTACAATTATGCAATAATTGTCATGTGATAACAAAAAGATGCAACTATTTATAGAATAATCAAAACATAAAACAAAAGAATACCAAATAACAATAGTTAACACTATGGAAACATGAAAATATCACTAGGAATCCTTTGAGTGGGTCATCCTCGTAGTCCATCGAGTGATGAAAATGAGCTATGCCAACTCTTCTTTAGATAAAAATAGTATAATTATATTGCTTAGGTCTAAGTAAAAAAAATTGTTACATTCATTACTTTATGTTTCCCTTTTATATATTATGCAACTTATAACCACTAAGCTATACAAATCTATAATGCATTTTTTTGGCCTTTGGCCCATAAAAGAAGGGTATGCAAGTCTATTTAGGTCAATGGTAATAATGTTGTTTTAATAGTAGAACCAACTAATACAATGCTTTGGCTTATAGCCACAAAATATAGATATGCAATTTATCAAAAATAGAAGAGTAATCTAAAATAAGGATCTAAACCAATGACCTCTTCAACATAGTCCATGTAATGTCTTCAACTTGTAGGATTTTTTTTACTATGTTTCATCCATTCAAGTAAATAGATTAGTACTCCTACAAATCGATATCTAAAAATAAATTAAAAATTAAAAACATATCAAATGTCTCTATATACCAACTATAATGGAAATGTGAGGAATTAAGGTGAGGATAAAAATAAGTAAACATAGGCATAGAAGGGCTCAAGGTTAACAAATATAGGAAATTTTTAACCCCATCAGAAGGGAAGGAGAGGTAAGGAGGGATAGAGAGAGGTGAGATAGAAAGAAGTAGAGAGGGAAGGGGAGAGATAGAGAGTTCTACAGTGTAAGGGATATACAAAGAGTGACATAGAGAGAGAGAGAGAGAAAGAGAAAGATGATAGAGCTTGCTTATTACTAAAATTTGGCCTGTAGATTACTAAATTTTGACTGTCTAAAAAGTAATAAGATCTTCCAAAACTTAAAATATGCATTATAACTCCTAGAAATCCAAAACCATTCTCAAACATCTTAAAAATGTATACATGAAATATAACTTATGTTGGAAGAATGAAGAAGTACACATCTCTTAATGTATATTTTGTGTTGTCATTGATGTCACCATGATATATGAGTTGCAACTGCAAGTTCAAAGTCAATAGTGATTTGGTAATCTGAACCGATATGCAGAAATTTCCTCCAGTATTTTGGTCCGCAATTCTTTTATGGTAATCATCATTTCTAGCAATTTTGGGAAATGGTTTTTGGTTGTTGGAAGCATGCATGTTTGACATTTCATATGTTCAGGTGCTCGTATGGAAAGTTGGCATTGTTCCGTTGTTGTATTTGTTATTAGGTCTATCTCTATCTGACCTAATGAATAGTTGGTGTTATAGTGAATTAAATTATATGTTGCAATGTATGGGCGACCTATCCTAGGTCCAAGTTGACATGATGTAGTGTGCCACACACTTGAATTGTTTTTGGGAAGTTTTTGTATGTGCCTAAAGTTGATAGTTACCTTTTTGGTGAATATGTGTTTCATCTAATTACGCCAACCTAATTGATGCTTGCGGATGTACCCAATATATATACAAGGTAGTTTGGAGATTGAAGAGAACAAAATACGAGTGAGATAGAAGTGTGTTTAATGTGAATGTGAATCTGAGCTAGTATAAGTCTGTTGGCATGTGAATATTCTGAGCATCAAAGGAACTGAATCTACACTTGTGAGTTGTATCTCAATAGTTCATATTATGGCTATAAGCCATTTTGTTACTATATTTTGTTGTGCACTTTTTGCACACATGCCCCACTGAAAGTAGGGACCCTCTTTCTTGCTCTTTTTTTCTTTTGTTCTTGGTCTTTTGGCCCTTTGGTTTTTGAGGATTTGGTTGTCCTGGCATGTTTCAATTGGTCATCCCATTTGTGCAAATTCCCCTTGAGGGAGGCACTTTGAAAATTTTGCATTATGGGATCCATCTCGGATTTTTCTCTATTTTTGAAAAAATTCCCTTGGGGCGGAATTCCCAAGACACCGTGGAAACCCAACGGAGGCTGCTTTGTATTATTTTCTGAAAATTTTGACACTTCGCAGAATTCTGCCTGGATCGGATTTTCCCGAGATTCAGTCGTGCCTTCGGATCCTCGGGTTTGTTGTCTTATCAATTCATTTAAGTGTCTCGTACGGTCTTGCGGTTCTCCTTTATGGAGTTTATTTGCATTTTGTGAGGAGGTCTATGTCATTTTCCTTATCATGAGCTTTAAGGAGTTTGATTTTGGATTGTTGCTACTAAGTTGTGTGTGTGAGCTTGTGGTCGATGATTGCAATCGAGCTTTCTAGTGATCTCTTTCTTTCTGCCCTGATTTGTTGGTTCTCTTGTCGATTGTCGCTACTTCAATTTATTTGTCCTCATGGTATGTACATACTACCCTACCTTTTGATGAATGAATTGAATCTACTTTAAGGTTTGTCGGGATATCGGTGTGGTATGGTTTGGTAGCAGTGCTAAGGTTGCCAATTGTTGGCTTGATGCCCTTCCTTTTGGCTTGCACCTCCTCTCCTTCTGCATGATTGTATTTCGAGTAGGGTTTCCATTTCTTTGCCTCGTTTATTTTTGATCTTCCCCATTTGGAGCTCTAGTTTAACCTAAAACTCTCTAACTTATGGTGAAACTGTGTCCTGCCAAAGTGTGATGTATTGCTATCATCCAATTCAATAATTTCCATATCATTAGTTGAGTCGTGTGAGGTACAGTGAAGTGATAACAGAACAATGAACTGAGATCCTAGCTATGTTATCATGGCATTTTCCTAAGGTTTCCTTTGTTGAGATCCTCACCCTTGTTGAGTGAATCCTTTTGTTGATCAATTTGAACCTAGGTTGTTTATCTTGCAGTATAATTAATTTGAATCCTGGGAGAAATCCCCAACTTCCTAATCATTTGATTGATCTAGGTGAAATCCTGATGAAGTCAAAGATTTCGGGTTTTCGAGTCCCTTGCATATTTCCTTTATCTTGGAATTTCCCCTAATTATCCATCATCTTGTCGATTTCCTGAAAATGGGCTTAAAGTATGAAAATTGCATTGACTTCACGAAATTCCGTGCCTTCAGGATTTTCCTGAAATTTCTTGGTCCCTTCATTTTCCTGGAATTTGCAAACTGTTGTCATTTTCATGGATTTCCATCCCTAGAAAATTTCCTTGAGATTTTATTGAAAATGGAGAATTGAAAGAATATATGAAAGTTTGGTTAATAATTATGCATCTCATGATTGATTTAACTTGTTCTTAAATGTAACATGTGATTTCCTGGTTAATTTGATCGATCAAATGATGGATTGGATGTCTCTTTGTGGTCATTTTTCTTGGTCTGGGATTCCCCAGAATTCCTCTCTAGCCCAGACTCCACGAGAGGGCTGAAAACTCGAACTTTATAATGAATAATTCTTATGGGGTTTTTGGAGGATTTTGCTCATTATGGGATTTTCTTAACGAATGAGTATATCATTTGTGATGGATCTAATTGAACTTTATGCTATGATGGATCTTATTTTGGTGTCTTTGTTGTATGTAGGCGGAATCAAGTCAGGCTATTACTAGACAGAGCAAGGGTAAGGAAATGAATCAAAATCCTGAGGGCTCAGCTATCTCCGAGGCAAAAAGAGTTAAGTTGGATTTGAATAGTAGAGTCCCTGAGAGAAAGCTGACCTCCATTTGGTCAAGGATCACTAATACAAATGTGGGGCTATGAGATTATGAAGAATTTAAGGCAAGAGTGGGAGCACAAAATCTCTCCCTGTTGGCCAGAAGAACATTAGATTCTATGTTGGCACATGTGGCTAGATTTCCTTCTACAGTCCAGTGTTACGAGTTCGTGCTTGAATTTTCCAAGCATAATGACAGGGGCACACATAGGATAGTTGGTCCTCAAGGAAGAATTGTGGCAAATCTCAATCCGATGTCCATTGCTTAGACCTTTGGGATGCCTGATAGGTCTCATGTTGTGGCCTTTGATATGAATGTAGCCAAGAAGTATTATGATGAGAATGTCATCAAATCCTAGCAGGTTGTAAATTCTTGGTTGGAGAAACCCAAGTCCCACTTCTCCAAGTTACCCAAGCAATTGTTCAGAGCTAAATTTAAGAAGAAGAAGAATTCCAAGAGGGAGAACTCTATAATGCTAAGGCTGAAATGGAGAAATTTATGCAGTCTCCTTTGGTGGCTTATGGGGATTCACCTACAGAGGTTCATGAGAATCGACCTCCTCAAAAGGAGGAAATACCAGCTAAGATTCCCTCACAGGTACATGAAAAAGAGGATCATGACAAAGGAAAATAAGATACAACTGAGAAGATCCCTAAGAAGCAAAGATTGGATGAAGATGCATCCAAGGTTCAACAGGATGTAGTGGGGAAAGATGATGTACAATCAGATCCCACAGTCCTAGGATGGTTGGACAAGGAGTTGAAGAGCAAAAAAATTGTGGTGGATGATACTCCTCCCAACTAGGATGAATTATTGGCAAACATAGGAAAGGAAAAGGTAAAGAAGAAAGCCAGGATTATCTCTAGAATTGAGAGAGATGAGGCGAATAAAAAAGTGGTCCATATTGCTACTCCTTCTCTTGACAAGAATAAAGATGATGTGACTAGGAATGATTATAATGTACAAACTATCAATTTAGGGCATGCTTCCATGGAACAAGATATTGAAGAGTATGAGGGTTCCAGTGCTACAATCCTTGGCTGATTAAGGAAGGAGGTGCAGACCAAGTAGGAATTGAAGAGGGAGAATGACAAGCTTAAAATATATCTGCAAGAGTTGATGAAACCCTTGCAATCCATTAGCTCCTCATCATCTGTTGCGGGCTTCCTACCACAAGAAACAATCGTTGAATTAGAAAAGATGAAGGTCACTTCCCATGTTACAATAGGTTGGTTACAGGGAGTGCAAAGTCAGGGAGACAATGCCATCAAGGATATTCTGTCAACTGGTGGGGATGCTATGAGGTCGATTGACTAGTTGAAGAATGTACTGTCCCAAGACAAGGAAGAATGTTCTAAAGAAGGTGCATAAACAAGGGAAGCAGATTGAGGATGCTTTGACTAAAATTTACAACAAGTGCGTCTCCTTCTTCAAGATTATGACAGGGAGAAAGAAGTTTGTGTTGAAGCATCTAAGCCTGGAGCAGTTGAGAAAATGGTGGCGAGAGGTATATTCTCCAGTCAATGAGGACCTAGTCACCGAACATCTGCTAGATGATGTAGCTGCCTACCTTGCAGTAATTAATAAATAAAAGACCCAGAAGGTGGACTGGGATAAGGTGCTAAAGCAATCGAGGGACGGCATTAATTCCATGGAAGGAAGAATGAAGGTGTTAGTTATGCCACCTATTGTCGACTTGGAGAAGGTATTTTCAGTGATACAGGATAGGGTGAATCAAGATAAAGACAAAGGAGAGGGTAGTTAATGCAACGCCTCATTGGGATTTTTGCTTCCCTATTATTCCTCCTCTTCCTTTGCATGTATTGGGCCAAGTTATGTTGGTGATCCCAGGCCGACTTAGATGAAATTGGTGCATATACTGCACATTTCATGTTATTATTGATTTTCCTCTTGGCCGACCTATTTTGGGCCGTTTGAATTTTATAAACCTAATTTGGACTGACATGTCTTGGGGGTTTTCTATAATTTTGGCATTATGCCTCATTTGTAAGGAGTTAGTTACACAATTTTACATTGGAGCGAATTGTGATAAGAGCAAGAATTAGAGTTAGAATTTAGTTTATCTTTCAAGCAAGTGTTGTAACAGAAGACTAGAATTGTTGCCACTTTGGATGATTTAATACAAGTAAAGACATTGTGATTTGGAGCCTTTCTTGTGTTGAGTTTTATCTGGCATGGTTCTTGATATTCTATCTTTGAAATTGCTTAAGTTTATTTGATGTTAGATGATTTTATGATATTTAGGGTTTTATGCTTGAAGTGTTTTGCAACAATCTCTAGTCCATACTTTTTGCAGTTAGTTGATTGTTAGCTACTTTGCAAAGTTAGCCTGGACTTAAAACTATGCTTAGTTCAATTACAAATGCTTGTTCATTTCAATTGCAATAGGGTTGTCTTGAATGAATGTTCATAATTTGAAAATCTTTAATACCTTAGAAGATTGCAGATTTATCTGGGTCAAAATAGGAATTAGTTTCTGAGGGATTGGTCCATTTTGAGCATCTTATCATTTGCATTGCCAATCTTAGAATTAGAATTAGTCTTAGAAATCTCCTTGAAACCCTTATCTTTTGTTATTTCTTTTATTATCTAGGCTAGATTTAGGATTTGAAGTATCAACCTATTGCTAGATCTGATAAATTTGAGTTCAAAATTTTCCTGTAGTAAGGTCCCTTTGTGATTACGAGCATTTTCATATTATCTCTAAGTTGTTTTATTTGCATTGTCAAGACCTAACATTAGAGACCTTGGGGTTATCTCTTTTTTCATAGAGATTTATCTTTCAAGAGAGATAGGATATCATATTCTGTCTTAGTTGTTGTTCTGCATAAAACACCATCAATAGATTGGTGCTAGAAGGAGGGCCTGAATAAGCAAGCTGGAGCGTTTTCTAAACTCCATCTCTCCTGAAAGGCTCAGAAGGAGAACCGGATCTACTCCAAGAGAGGAGGAATTTCAAGAATTGCAAGTTCCTAGTAGGGCAAGAAGGACCAGGAGAAGGGGAGAATCATCATCCACCCAGCCACTCCCATCATACCCATCATCCTCATCCTCATCCGATTCTGAAGCCATTCCTATTCCGCAACCCCAACCAGCCATAAATCAGCCATTATCGCCTCCACCCCCACCAATGGCGTTTTTGGCCAATAACCCATCTCCTTTGATCTTCAATAATTACAATGTTATGCCCAAGAACCCTGAGCACTTTTGCTCGAAGTTCCATACCAATGATCCTAATAGGATGGCAAAAGAGCATATCAAGATTTTTTAGACCTGTCTGAGAGATAGAGGAATCAACCATGAGGATGTTGCATGTAGGCTTTTCCCTTATTCCCTGGGGGAAGAGGCCTTTTATTAGTATAATCACTTACCTGTTGCTTCTATCCATAATTGGATAGAACTGGAGACTAAATTCATGTAAATTTTTAAAATTCTCATTAGTGCTAATGAGCTTTACATGCAGTTTACTGAGGTTAAGAGGGAAATTAATGAGCCTATGGGGTCTTTCAATAATAGGTTTCACCGGGTATACACTAGACTTCAAGGACCTTATGCTATAGATGATGCCACTGCCCTAGAGGTCTACTTTGAGGCCCTTGATAGCCTTACATCCACCTTCCTTAAATGGAGGACTAATCCCCCAACTACTTTGCTCACTGCATATACATAGGCTATTAAGGTCAGCATAGATCTGAGGCAACATTTTTTAAGACCTTTTCCATCCTTAGGACCTACTTCTCACCCTGGACAAGTCCAACCTCTTAACCAGGCTTTCACGAATCATGCTCCCATTATGAATCCAGTACTGCTGTGTAGTTTTTGCACACACGCCCCACTGAAAGTGGGGACCCTTCCTTTTTTGCTTTTTGGTGTTTTGGCCCCTTCTTTCTGGGGGTTTTTTCTTGCTTGGGTTTTTTTTTTAATATCTATTTTTCCAATTGAGGTGGCACACTTATGAAGTCTATTGAAAATCTGAAGTTTTGACTTTATCTCGGGTTTTTCACTATTTTCGAGAAAATCCGCCTGGGCCGGATTCTCTCGGTTTCCTCCCAATGTCTGAAGTTGCTACCTTTTGCCCTGCTTTCGGGAAAATCCGTATTGTCCAGATTTCCCCGAAGTCTATTGCCGTGTCGAATCCTCAAAGTCCATCGCAACGTCGAATCCTTGATTTTTTCGTGGTCATGGCTATCTTGTCTAACACATTAATGGCATTTGTTCAGATGTTTGGAGCTTTATTATATTGATTCTTTGAGAAGTAATTGGTCATTTGATTTTGTGAATTTGCTATCATTTGGACTTGTGTCTTGAGGTTCTTGGTGTTTTGCTAGATATCTGGATTTTTGAAGCCAGTTGGACTGTGCATTTGCATTTCCTGTGCATGGATTGTATCTGGTTCGCATTAGATGGTTATTTGTTGGCTTCACTAGTTTTGACCTTTGCGCTTCCATGGTATGTAGATGTGACCTTTTCTCTATTGATTTCAATTACTTTTCTTTGTTTGCTTGGGGGTCCTTCATGGTTTCCTGGTTCTTCTGGGTGCACGTCATCATTGAGTGTTTTGGGGTTTTCCATTAATGTACTAGTCTTTTTTGATTGATTGAATGTTTATGCTTGGTCTGGTGTTGCTTCTTATTTTGGGCACTTGCTTGCTTTACTTTTAAACTCTCCATTTTAGTGTATTAGCAAGTCATGCTTCGCCCCCTGTGCTTTCATGGCAGACATTTAGGGTTCTTGACCTAGGGCATGGCCAATCCTTTTCAAATTGTTGTGAAGAGTGTCCTTAGTTCATGTTTTATTCATTGAAGGCCTAGGTTGAGTTAGTTTTAGAGTTCTGGCCTAGATCTGGAGTGATTTGAATCATTTTGGTGAAAGTAGTGAAGATGTAGACAGGTTCGTGTTTTCGAGATCCTCGCGGAATTTCGCTTCCCCCGGATTTCCCTGACTTTTCTATCTCTACCTCTTTTGTCACTTTTTACTGGATTTCAATTAATTTCGCCAAAATCCATTCCATCCGGATTTTCCCGATGTCCGTGGTTAGGTCGTTTTACCGATTTCAAGCTTTAATACTATTATATCTAGATTTCACCAAAATTCGTTCCATCCGGATTTTCCCGATGTCCGTGGTCGGGTCGTTTTATCGATTTCGAGCTTTAATACTATTATAACTAGATTTCACCAAAATCCGTTCCATCCGGATTTTCTCGAATTGTCTATGTTTCTTCATTTTTCCTAGGTTAGTTATAACTATTGCTGTTTTTGCCAAAATCCGTCTCTGGCGGATTCTTCCGGGTTTTTTCTGGGAAATGTTGAATTTGATGGTTATAAATGATGGGTTTATTGGTAAAATATTTGATTGATTTAAGGAGCTTATGCTAAGTGTTCCTAATGATTTCCCTTTGTTAATTGATGAGTTTAAATGATATTATGGGATTTTGATGTTTGGTTCACTGGAATCCACCTGGTCCAGATTTTCCTGAAAATCCTTCCCAATGCGGAATCCACGAGGGGGGCTAAATCCCAAAGTTTGAGGTAATGACCTTCTACACTTATTGTTCCTTTTGGATCTAATTGTGGTCATCTTCATGTATTTGCAGGCAGG
The DNA here is from genome assembly GCA_007115665.2 of Sequoiadendron giganteum. Lineage (NCBI taxonomy): Eukaryota > Viridiplantae > Streptophyta > Pinopsida > Cupressales > Cupressaceae > Sequoiadendron > Sequoiadendron giganteum. The sequence continues at coordinate 65,887,965 of CM021100.1, read as the reverse complement.
ATTGGGATAGAATGTTGTTGGTCGAGGAAAGGGAAAGGCAACTGATGCAGGTGCAGAGACTTCTACCATCTCAGATGCAGAAAAGGTAAAGTTGGACATAAAGAGCAGAATTCCTAAGAGCAAGTTGACCTCAATTTGGTCAGGGATCACGGATACAAACATAGGCATGTGGGACTATGAGGAATTCAAGGCTGAGATGTCAGCACCGAGCCCTCCTCTGTTGGCAAAAAGAATGGTGGACTCCAGGCTAGCTCATGTGGCCGGTTTTCCTTCTACAGTGCAGTGCTATGAGCTGGTGCTTGAGTGTGCCAAAAACTATGATAAGGGGACACAGAGAGTAATTGGTCCCCAGGGAAGGATTCTTGCTGGTTTATGTCCTGTGGCCATTGCTGCAACCTTTGACATGCCTAATAGGTCCCATGTGGTGGGCTTCGACATAGAGGTTGCTAAAAAGTATTATGAAGAGAACATAGTCAAGTCTCAATAGGTGATCAACTCTTGGCTAGAGAAGCCTAAATCCCATTTCTCCCAGTTTCCTAAGCAACTATTCAGGCTTAAGTTCAAGAGAGAATACTACAATACCATCACTCTTCTCAGCAGGTTGGTAGGATTGAAGATTGCAGGTGTTTTTGATACCTGGATGTTTAATGTGATTGCCATAATGGAGCAAGGAATTTACTATCATTGGGCAGGTGTTATCAGTGTTGTGATCCATCGTCAGTTGTGTAATGTCTTGCAGACCAAGACCTTCACTATGACCTCTTACCTAGTGTATTCATTAGTCAGACTTCATCCATACAAGGGGTTGAGCACTAGGGGTATTTTTGGGCAGGATGCTATCTATGAAGTATATCCACAATTGCACTTGACTAGTGGAAGCTAGAGGAAGTCAAATGATGCCTTCACAATGTACATTACTAGATTGCTCCAAGGTGCAGAGCATATGAGAATCTTAGATAAGGAAAAAGAGTTGATAAGGAGATATGGAGCTTGGTTTATCCAATTCCCAACCTTCTCATATATTAGAATTGATGGTTTTCAAAGGGCTCCCTATAGACTCCCTAGGTATCCCACTGATCATATTGTATTGTTGGAAGTCACTAGACAAATTTGTGACTTTGACAATGTTGTGAAGGGAGAAATGCATAAGACATGTTTTGGGAATGATTTCCCTTTGAAGATAGGAATGGGTGAGGTTTGTGCTTCCATTCAGTCTGCTCATGCTTCAGAGGAGGAGATGGGTACTCTTGGGCTCTCTTTCCATTCCAAGAGAGCAAGGCAATAGGGATTATAGCCATAAGGCTCATATTGAAGACTACTGTATTAACCTTGCTGATGAGTTCAAGGTGAGAAAGAAAAGATTTTCCAGGTTGCCAGTGGACTTGGTGAGGCTGTACAATGTAAAGGCCATCTCTGATCATGTAGAGGAGGATGGAAATGCAATCCAGGGTCATGTTTATGAGGCAGTAAAGGATAAACCAGTGGGGGAAGTTGACTGGTTAGAAGAAGAAAAGACTGATTTAGATCAGGTTATGGCCTTAGTGATCAAGTATACCAAGATGTGGTTAAAGCACAAAATACTAGAGCTGGAGAGTGAGGGTGTTCCATGCACCTATGAACTGATGGGAGACTTAGAGTCTCATTCTGCTTCTGAGGCTTCACTTGAGCAAGATCCAAAGGGAAAAGAGAAAGTGGATTCTCCTTTTAGAATCCAGGTAAGAGAGGTTCAAGCTGAGAAGGCTACAGAGATAGGCAAACAGAGGAGGCTTGTTGCCAAGAAGAGGAAGCATGCCTCTAAGAAAGAAGTTGAGAAGAACCAAGAAGAGGAGGAGGAGGTTGAAAGTGTTCATGAATTGATGAAGAAGAGAAGAGTTACAAGGCCATTGCAGAAGGTGGAGGAAGCCCCTAGGGTTGATAGGGAAATTGAGCCACCAGTGGTAGAGGTGGAAAGCTCAAGGGAAGAGACACAGGTTTACATGAGGAGGTCAAGGACTCCTTCCCCAAGGGATACTGTAGCAAAGGAGAATGTTTCAGTGAGTATCCCTATTGTTGAACAAGTAAATCCCTCCATTCCTCAAGATGCTAGTAGCGTATGGGGAGAACCAAAGAAGGATGAAAGTCCTAAGGATTTGGGCGAGGAAGAGTTCCAAGAAGGAGACCTCTTTAATGCAGAGGCAGAAGTTGATAGGGTGGTTCAATCTCCCTTAGTGGCATATGCAGACTCACGTATAAAAGAACAAGTAGACAAGTCTCCTCAAAAGGAGGAAATACCAGCTAGGGCCCCTTCACCAGTGCATGTGGTTGTGGAGGAGCAGGTACAAGAAGAAGAGAACCCAATTGTGGATGTTCCTAAAGGTCCAAGTGTTGAAAAAGATGCAACTACTGATCAACAAGAGAAGGAACAAGATAAACAAGACACAGTGCCTACTGGGTCCACTATTTTGGATTGGCTTGAGAGGGAATTGAAGAAGAAAATGGTAATAATGGAGGATGCTCCTCCTAATTGGGATGCCCAGATGGCTAACGTAGAGAAGGAAAAGACTAAAAAGAAAGCAAGGGTTGTGGCCCGAATTGAAAGGGATGGATCAGGTAACAGAGTGGCCCATATTGCTACCCCTGCTCCAAACAAAGATAGGGACAATGTGACTACCCAGGACTATAATGTGCAGACTGTTGACTTGGGGCATGCTACCGTGGAGCAGGATATTAAAGAATATGAGGGCTCCAATGCAGTGATTGTGGGGAGATTGAAGAAGGTAGTACAAACTAGGCATGAGCTGGAGAATGAGAATGAAAAACTAAGGAAGTACTTGCAAGAATTGATGAAACCCTTGCAAGCTATTGGCTCCTCCTCTTCTGCTACAGGATTCCTACCCCAAGAAATGATCTCTAAGCTAGAAAAGATAAAAGGCATCGCACATGCTGCAGTTACCTGGTTGCAGGGTGTCCAAGCTAAAGGAGATGATGTCATTAAGGGCATATTTTCAACTGGAGGGGATGCACTAAGATCGATAGATTGGTTAAAGGTTGCATTGGCACAAGATAATGTGGATACCAACCTCCTGGTGCAGAAGGTTACAACAATCATGGGGTTTACTGAGGACAAATTGGTATAGTGCAGGATTCTTCCTTTTCCAAGTGTTTCCGAACCTTGGGAATGGTTTGAAATCCTACAAATGAGGTAGAAGGCCCTGGAAAAGATCCACTAACAGGCAAGGTAGATTGAGGATTCTCTGACCAGTGTTCATGATAAGTGTATTTCATTCTTTGAGGTCATGACTGGAAGGAAGAAGTTTGCTCCAAAACATCTCAGTTTGGAGCAACTTAGAGAATGGTGGAGGGATGTGTATTCTCCAGTCAGTGAAGGGCCAGTTACTGGACATCAGTTGGATGATGTTGCAACTTATATTGCAGTCATCGATAGGTATTTGACCAACAAAGCTAGTTCGGATGGTACAGTTAGGCAGGCAAGAGAAGATATCAAGTCTCTTGAGAGAAAGATTAGGGTTTTTCCTGTGCCACCTATTGCTGAGCTGGATAGGGTCCTGTTGGCCATACACGGTGAAGAAGATAAAGCTAAGGACAAGGATGGGGAGTGACTATATAGGGTTACATTGATATTTGTGCTTCCCATTAATTCACATGTATTGGGCCGATCTTTTGATATCTTGGCAGTTTTGGATGAAATTGGTGCCAATGGCACATTTCATATGTTCGAATATCTTTTGGGCCGACCTCTTGTAGGTCATGTTTTTATTGTAAATTCTTAATTTGGGCAGACTTATCTTATGGATTCTCTATAAAAATAGGCATCTTGCCTCATTTGAAGAGATATAGAGATTAGAAAATAAAGATGGAAGGATAGGTAGATCAGGAGAGAAATAATTAAGTGATATTAGAGCAAGTTAGGGTTTATTCTCAAGCAAGTGTTGTAACAAAAAATTGGAGTTGTTGCTATTGTGGATGATTTAATATAAGAGAGATATTGTGTTTGGTATCTATCTTCTGGAATTTTATTTGGCATGGTTCTTGTTATTCTATCTTTCAAATTGCTTAGTGGTTTATGGTAGATGATTTGGTAATACTTAGGGTTTCATGTTTGGAATGTTTGCAGCGATCTCTAGTCCATACTTTTTGCAGTTAGCTATTTTGAAAAGTTAGCTTGGACTTATATCTGTGCTTAGTTCAATTGTGAAGGTTTATTCACCTCAATTGCAATAGGATTGACTGAATGAATGTTTGTGATTTGAAAATCTTTAAATACCTTAGAAGATTGCACTATTTTTGTGGAATTGCAGATTCATCTGGGTCAAGCAAAAAATAGTTTATGAGAGATCAGTCCATTTTAAGAATTTCATCCTTTGGCATTTTCAATCTTAGGGTTAGAAGTAGTTTTAATATTATCTCTGAAACCTTTATCTTTTGTTGTTTCTTTATTATCAGGGTTCCAATCAAGTTTCAAAGTATCAATTTATTGTTTATATCTGATAAGATTTGAAATCTAGTGTTGCTCATAGTAAGGTCCCATTGTGATTACCAGCATTTTCACATTTATCACTAAATTGTTTTGCTACATTTTCAAGACCTGACATTAGAGACCTTAGGGTTATCTCTTTTCCCATAGAGATTTACCTTTCAAGAGAGATAGGATATCTTATTCTATTTGAGTTGTTGTTGTGCAGAAAACACCATCAACAAGTACCATTGTTACATTTGATCCCACACCCAGGTCCTCCAATAAATCAAGCTCAGCCAATGACCTCTTATCCTCAGCAAAGAGCCAATCAACCCCTTCACTCACAATAATAGGTTGTTTTTCTCACATATTTGTAGAATTTAGAAGTCTTGAATCAATCTATTGGTTCTGGAGGAGCATCAGGATACCTACCCGGTAATGTGAATTCAACACCATACAATGGTTTAGATAAGGAATGGTTGGATGAGTTAACTAAGCAAGTGAAGAAACTGAATATGGAGGTGACCTATCTAAGAAATAAGAACAACCAACTTGAGGTTGTGAAGAAGAACATGCATTTGAACTACAACAAAGAGAACATAGATATTGCTAAAGGATAAAACTTTGATAGAGGGTAGCATTTTGATAGAAATCAAAATTTTGAAAGAGGACAAGGCTATGGCTAGAACTATGACAGGGGGAAACAAGGTGGATAGGGGTTCAACAGAAGGCAATCACCTAGACAGAATAGACCTTGGAATACTGGGCCTAATAATGGAGGAGTTTCCACTCCATTGGATCAGCCTCCTACCTAGGAGAAGCCTCCAAGTGGTGTGTATTTGGCAGAAGCAACTTTGTCTGGATGGTGCAGGCTCTATAAGACAAGTCAACACTCTGAGTTAGATTTCCCTGAGTTTCAGACTGTTGCCTCCATCTTTCAGTATGAAGTTGAAAAAAATTCCAATGGTTAGGAGATTGTGCCCTCAAATCCTTATGATTCCCTAGTAATGGTACTTAACCATGCTCCATTCCCAAAAGGTGAGGAAAATGAACCAGAAGAAGAGTCTGGTGACCAGGATAAAGAGACAGAGCAGGTGTTGAATGAGGATGAAATCTCTTCATTTTTTAATGAAGAGAATGAAAATGATAATGGCCCTTTGGATGAGGAGGAAGTTGGTGTTGAAGAAGTTCAGATGTTTTAGCAACCCATAAAGAAATATGATTTAAAGAATAGGCCTAACAAGAGTCCACAATCTAGAGGCCTTTTCACTACTTCTATCCCTCCAAATAATTTTACTACTCCACTAGATCCACAAGCCAATAATAATCCATCTTACCCTCATGTGCCAACACAATACTTTGCGAAGGAAGGACAACCTGATATATCAAAGGGAAACAATGTTGAAGTATCAAAGGACAAACATACTAGTGGCTGCAAGGAAGCTCATGCTGATATGGACATGGAGCAATTGGGCGAATATGTGACTGAAGAATTCAAAAAAGTAAAGGTAAGTCTTTCTGATTTTGAACTATTAAGAGTCCCTGCTATTAGGAATGCTTTCTTGGGGTCTTTCAATTCAAACACAACACCATAGGGAGTAAATACCAATGAGGCAGTTGTCACATCCTTTAATTCATAGGCACCTAAAGGACAGGGCTAGATCCCACCTACGGACAAAGGGAAAGATAAAGATAAGAGTCAGGTTGCAAAAGCTGACACCCAATTGAGCCTATTCCAAGGCAAGATGGAAACCCCTCCCTTTCTAATTTTTGTTCGTATCTTTGGGAATAATTTGCATAATTGTCTACTGGATTCAGGAGCATCTACAAATTTTATGCCTTTTGCTATCTATAAAGCTTTAGGTATTACCCCTATAGCTTCTCGAAAGAAGGTCACTCAATTAGACAAGATGGAGGTGAGTGTAGTAGGAGAGTTGAAAATGATCCCCACACAGGTTGCATCAGATCCGAGGGTGTAGTAGGTGATCAACATTTAGGTTGTTGATATTCCTAACACCTATGGTTTGATTTTGGGTCAGGATTTCACTAAGGCATTAAATGGGTATACATCCACAAACCATCCTCACATGTGGCTACCATGGAAAGGGGTCCCAAATCAGATCAGGATTGAAAGAGAGCCTAGAATGAAGTATGTAATCACTGAGTACCAGAATACTTCAAATGAGATATCAATATCAGAGGTCAGCATGGGGAACTATGTGTTGGTTGCATCAGTCTCAGATACAGAAGAGGTATTTATGCTGTAGGGCCCCTTATATGAATCTACATCAGAATCTGGTAGGTCTAAGGAAACTTTTATGATGCAAGATGAGTCCATCAGTGATTCTGAAACATTAAGTGAGCAAACATATGAAATTAATGACCAAGAAGATAGGCAGCTCATTTTGTTGGATAACTTCTAGGAGTTCATCCAAAGGTGTATGGAGAATCAGATTCAGTTGGGTAGGAGTATGAATTTTGAAGAATTATTGCTTCCTAATTGGTGTTGAGTCCATGATGCTCCCCACTCTGATTTGGAATTTCATATATGTCAGACTGCTATGGAGCAAGTAGAAAAGTGCATTAACCCAATCCCAGTTATCAAACTGAGTATACAGGGAGAGTGAAATAATGACAAGGGTAAAAGTCCAATGCTTCCTGAAGAGCCTCCTATCTACAACAAAATTAATGATGATTCAAAGTGATCAGGGACTGATGGCTATTGGACGTTAAGATTTGATGGATCCAAATCTAAGCAAGGTGTTGGAGCAAGGTTTGAATTGATCAGTCCTAAAGGAAAGAGCTATTTCGTTGCTCATAGACTACAATTCCAATGTACTAATAAGGTGGTCAAGCAATCGAGGGATGACATTAAGTCCATGGAAATAATAATGAAGGTGTTAGTTATGCCACCTACTGTCGACTTGGAGAAGGTATTTTCAGTGATATAGGATAGGGTGAATTAAGATAAAGACAAAGGAGAGGGTAGTTAATGTAACACCTCATTGGGATTTTTACTTCCCTATTATTCCTCCTCTTCCTTCACATGTATTGGATCAGGTTATGTTGGTGATCCCAGACCTACTTAGATGAAATTGGTGCATATATTGCATATTTCATGTTATTGTTGGTTTTCCTCTTGAACAACCTATTTTGGGCCGTTAGATTATTGTAAACCTAATTTGGGCTTACATGTCTTGGGGGTTTCCTAGAAGTTTGGCATTATGCCTCATTTGTAAGGAGTTAGTTAGACAATTTTACATTAGAGTGAATTGTGATAAGAGCAAGAATTAGAGTTATAATTTAATTTATCTTTCAAGCAAGTGTTGTAACAGAAGATTGGAATTGTTGCCACTTTGGATGATTTAATACAAGTAAAGACATTGTGATTTGGTGCCTTTCTTGTGTTGAGTTTTATCTAGCATGGTTCTTGATATTATATCATTGAAATTGGTTAAGTTTATTTGATGTTAGATTATTTGATGATGTTTAGGGTTTTATGCTTGAAGTGTTTGCAACAATCTTTAGTCCATACTTTTTGCAAAGTTAGCCTGGACTTAAAACTATGCTTAGTTCAATTACAAATGCTTGTTCATTTCAATTGCAATAGGTTTTTCTTGAATGAATGTTCATAATCTGAAAATATTTAATACCTTAGAAGATTGCACTATTTATGTAAGATTGCAGATCTATCTATGTCAAAACAGGTATTAGTTTCTAAGGGATTGGTCCATTTCGAGCATCTTATCATTTGCATTGTCAATCTTAGAATTATAAGTAGTCTTAGAAATCTCCTTGAAACCCTTATCTTTTGTTATTTCTTTTATTATCTGGGTTAGATTTAGGCTTTGAAGTATCAACCTATTGCTTGTAGTAAGGTCCCTTTGTGATTACCAGCATTTTCACATTATCTTTGAGTTGTTTTATTTGCATTGTCAAGACATGACATTAGAGACCTTGGGGTTATCTCTTTGTTCATAGAGATTTACCTTTCAAGAGAGATAGGATATCATATTTTGTCTGAGTTGTTGTGCAGAAAACACCATCAACATATTTCTTGTAGGCAATGAGCCTCTCTTTTGGATAGTGAGTCTTGGTAGTGAGCTACCCTTTTGTAATATCTTATAAATGGTTATACTATATTATGAGTTAATCCTCACCATGGTTTTTCCCTCATTGAGTTTTCCATGTAAAAATATTTGTGTTCATGTGGTGTGTGCTTTCATGTTCTATTAATACTTTTGCTTATCTTTTTTGTTATATGAATTGGAGTAATTGAATGGTATTTGTTCAATAAGTTTAAGATGATACTGATTCACCCTCCCCTCTCAGTATCTGGGTTATTTAACAATTGGTATCAGAGCCTGGTTCCTCTAGAGAAGCCTAATATCTTGAGGAAGATCTTGAAGGTTGAACAAATGGATGATAAAGAAGAACTTTGGATAGCTCTTGATGACCTTGACAAAGCTGAAAATGAAAATAGAGATCTGAAAGAAAATCTTGATGAGGCAAATGAATGCATCCGGAAATTGAAAGAAAATTTGAAGAAATTCAAGGAAAGACACAAAGAAGTGACTGAACAATTAAAACATGCAAATGAAGATATTACCATATTAAAGGTACAAGTGGAGGAAAAGAAGAGAATTAAAGATTGTATGAATACAGTGGTGCAAAGAAAGTCTGATGAATGATATAGGCTTGAACACGAAGTGGTGAAATTGAGAGTAGATCTAGAAAAAGAAAAGTTCTATGAAGATAGTTTTAAGACAAGCTCCACCAAGCTTGATGAATTGATTGCAGGATAGAAACCATCTAAGGATAAAGGAGGTTTGGGACTAGAAACGGGTGAAAACTCAAATCTAGTAAACAATCAAAAGACTCGAGGTAAAGGAAAGTAGACAAGAAATCTAAGAAGAAGACCACCTATCATACAACCAAATTCTCAAAGGTATCCATCTTTCAATGGCGTTTGTTTTTCATGCAATAAATTTGGCCATAGGGCACTTGAATGCAAAAGTAGGATGAATCAATTTTTTGGTGCCTTCTCCGGACAATATGCATGCAAAAAGATTATACATAGAGCAAGTGAATGCATAATTCAAATGATGAATTGGTTTAATGGAGGTAGAGTGAATCAATCCTTTGCTAGTTACTACTATACTTGCAATAAGTTTGGACACAAAGAAAATCAGTGTAGATCAAGGATTAATGGAATTCAAAAAAATCAAAGAAATGTTGTCTACTACAATTGTAACAAACTAGGACATATTTCAAGAGTTTGCAGAAGTAAAAGGGGAAAGTAGTCTACTCCGGTAAAAAAGAATGTGGTGAAAGAGCACCTTTACAACATCATGATTCCATTGAAGAAATTTTGAAATTTGAAAAAAAATTATTATCTCCATATTGTAAGAAGGTCAGTTTGAAGGTTTTGGTTAAGATTTTGTGAGAGGAATGAGTCCTAGTTACAAGGACATTCAATAATTTTATTTGAGTGTTAATAAATAAGATTGAGTGGTTAAGTTTTCTTCCTATAGCTCTGCATCAAATTGGTATTAGAGCTTGGAAGGTATGGGCTGGTAAGTTGGTTTGTGGTATTTGGTTTGTGTTGTTTTTGTGTAGGTTATGTGAGAACCTGGTTCTTTCCATTGAGAAGGCAAAGAGAAAGTTGAGGAAATTTGAGGAAGAGATGGAGATACTAAGAAGGCATTTGAGGGTAGAGGAAGAGAGAAAGAAGAAGAAGATACAAGAAAATTTTGATAGAGAAATTGCTGAGTTGAAGCAAGACATAAGAAGATTGGAAGACGAATTCTAGGAGTCCATGACAAAGATGGAAAGGTTGCATAGGCAAGCATTCAGTTGGAACTTGAAGGTTAAGAAAAAAGTTTCATGGCCCATAAAGAAGATAGTCAAGAGAAGGAATAAAATGAAGGTAAAAGAGAAAGAAATCTTTGAAGATGCTAAAGAAGAGTTCATGGATGAAGAAGTTCAAAGTATTGTAGACATTCCCAAGCATGATGAAGGTATGATAGAGATGAGAGACCTGATTTTAGAGGTTGAGTTGATTAAAGAGAAGATTATGGATGAGTTGGCCTTGAAGGTTTGCAAGGAATTGATGAATGATGGAGGTATGATGTTAGAAAATTTGTTTCATTTCTTGGTTATACTAATCTTTTGGACAAGGAGAAAGTTAAAGGTTAAAGGACAAAGGGAGAAGCATGGTATTGAGATGCGTCAAAGAGTAAAGATTTTGATTTCAGCTGGTGAGCAAGATAGGAAGTTGATTTGCATGGAAAAATTTAAACCTAAGCTAAAAATGAAGGTGATTTGGAGCAACTTCAAGGTGAGGTAGTAGCAGAGCATATCAAGGGTGCAGTTTTGTTGACAACATCCATTTCAAGAGGACTTGGAAATTTTCTTGGTCGGGAGTATTGTGCAGGAGCACCTTTACAACATCGTGATTCCATTGAAGAAATTTTGATATTTGGCTCAATTTTATTATCTCCATATTGTAAGAATGTCATTTTACATGTATTAGAGTCATTAGGAGAACATTTGAAGTTATTTGGTTCCAATTTCGCACAAAAAAAAAAAGTTGTCAAAACAAATTGCAAAAAAATGTAAAGTGGCACAAATGCAACAAATGGAATTTGAAGAGTCATGAAGGTTCAATTGATGGAGGGTAGTTGGAAAATATTTAGAAGGTGTGATTCATACTTAAATTCCTTTAAAAAGGATTTGTAAACCATTTTGAACTCGGTGGGTGATTGAGATTTGAAGTTTGAATAAAGAATATCTTTGTCTTTATGCATTTTCTACAAAACATTTGTGTTTCAGACCCTTGAATGGAATTGTACGACCTAGAATGGATGGAAATTTGTTTGAAAGTGGTAGATATGTCAATCACCTTCCAGTATAACTTTTTTTCATGCATATTGGTTTCATTTTGAGAAAGTTATTGATTTTTTTGTAAAAATAGTTGAAACCCCTATTTAGGGTATCCAGTAAGCAAGAAATTTGTGTTTCTCTTTGATTACTTGGTGGATTATACTTGTTATTTGTGAGAATAATCTTATATTCATTTTCTTTCATGTTCTAATGGTTTTGGATCGGAGGAATAAGGTTTAGGCATGGAAAAATCAAAGCTATAGGCTGCTACAGTTCGAAAAATACATAATTTCAAGTGGTTATCACTTAGGGTCTTATGAAATTCTCATGGAAATGAACTTTTAATGATGAATAAAGCTTATTCAAGTCAAAAATGATATTTTTGAAGGATTTATGAGGAGTATTTATGTTGGGAGTTAGTAGATCCAATAAGCCTAGTTGGAGTAGGGCCTAGTAGGCCTAAATTTCACACCATCAATCCATTTTTGAACACTTATTTCTAAGGTAACCCACAGTGGGTTTTGGATATGTTTGAGAACTCATGAATAGGTGCCTTTAGAATCCAATTCAAGTCATATTTTGGTGATTTTATAAGGTTGAGGTCTCTAGGTATCAATTCTCCTGTAAAAGCAGTTTTATGATAGTCATAAATTGGAATCAAATTGATGGGTTTAAGATTGGTGTTTGATAAAATAACTTGCTCAAGGTATGGTGGATGGTTTGATAAGTCTGTGTAGGTATTTTGAATATATTTTTGGTTTCATCAAAGATAATGGGCTTGGGGAATTTGAGTGTGTTCATTGAAGAGGTCTAAATAGGCATAGTTTGTTGATTGGGATAGTCAACTTTGTAAGTTCACAAGTCTGAGTTGTTTATGTTGATGAAAAGGTATGGGCCAGTTACATTGATGATGTTTAAAGTGTTTTGAGAACTCTTTAAGGGATTTTGTGCTTTATTCTTAGTTTGAAGGTTTTGGTTAAGAGTTTGTGAGAGGAATGAGTCCTAGATACAAGGACAGTCAAGAATTTGATTTGAGTGTTAATAAATGAGATTGAGTGGTTAAGTTTTCTTCCTCTAGCTCTGAATTAGAATGAACCTGTGAAGAAGATTAAAAAAGATTATGTTAAGAAGGAGATGAACAAGATATGGAAAAAGAAGGAAGAACCAAAGACAACAGATGTGTTTGTGCCCTCATCTGGTGCAGATGATTCCTCTGGAAACTAGACTTAGCATGGTCTTAGGGCGAGCTTTAAAAAAAATTGTTTGAACCCCCTAGAAATATAGTGTGTCAATTGTTGGTATGATCATATTTTGTAAGGAATGATTAGGAAGAAGTTATGCAAAAGAAACTGAAAGAAAAAGTGTAGGCATGTTCTTTTGCGGAGGAGATTAGGTGAATTCCATTGCATTTAATGCAAATTAGGGCATCACATTGATCTTTAAAGAGAATTTGGAAAGACATTTTAATCACTGTGCATTCGAAAAAGTGGAGAGTGATTTGGAGCATTCTTGTGGTGATTTGAAGTGTGAGTTGTGCAAACCCTAGGTTCGGTTTTTCGTGAGGGAAAAAGGTATTTTACAATTCTGTACTATTGTGAGCTTGTTAAAATCCTCTTTTTGAATCTATTAGAGCTCGGTGTGTTGAAAATTCCAACCCCTGTAGTGTGAAAGCATTAGAAAGACCTAGACCCTCCTATAGGAAGTATCCGATTAAGGTTTTTGAAGATGACCCTATGGGTTCCTTCGCATTGATCCCTCATGGTGTAATGCCTACTGAGGATACTAGGATGTACATCAAAGTCAAGACTAAGGAATTTAATCACAATAAATTGATAGACATATGGTTGAGTGATCTCACCGGGGATAACTTCTCAGCAAAACCTAAGTATTTGATATTGTGGCAAAGAAGTTGGACCGATGGAACTCCTTCCCTAATTTTTGTTCCACCGTTGACGATCAACATGTTAAACATGTCCTTAGTAGAATGCATGATCAATTCTTGTGGATTGATAGACCCCATTTGATAACTAAGGAAGCAATAAGGGCATTTATCGGACTCTGTGAGACCAAATCAGTATGAGTATTGAAATCTATAGAGAATGAAGTGGTGATGGAGCTAACCGATGCATCATATGATAAAAGGGATCTTACAATAAAGCATATCACTAATCCGACTTGGAAGTATGCATCAATAATGATCAGACATAAGATTTACTTCACCAACAGAGAGAAATGTTTTTCTGCTACTGCAATCTATACTAGTTATGACATGGCAGCAAATGGTGCAAATTATGATTTGTGTGAACTACTCTAACAACAGTTGTTTGAAAATCTAAGGATGTCGAAGGAGAAGAAATATCCATTCAAGTTTGGTCCATTGATTATTTGTTTTCTATTCTATTTTCTTAGAAGTCTTTCAGGAAAGGATGAAGTAGTGTTTTGGGACCCATCCAGACCAGTAGCTCATCAATTTTTTGATTATTTACATAGATTGGGTGATTTTAATAACAAGGATAATTCTCTGACAACACTCTTTGTCATGTTTAAGAGAAACATGAATGAGAGAGAAAGAATCCCGAAGAAAGTTGTTGAGAAATACAAGAATGATATCATAGTCCATGTCTCTTCTAATGAATGTGTGGTTGAAGTAGTTGAACCCTGGATTGTTTGGATTCAACCCTTGGGATATGAGATTACTGAGGATGAATTTGAAGGATATGTTCAGTTATTATTGAAAATTCTGAAAGATGCCAATGAACCCATAATTGGCACTTATGCAGAAAAGTCCATGGAAGTTCATTTGGAACACAACAAGCCCACTAAGAGAAAGAAGGTGGATGAGATGTTGAAAAAGTTTGGTTTCACCAGTGAAAAGATAGCACAAGGTAGGGCTCTGGGAGAACATAAATCTAGAGAATCATCAGGTGTAAGGAGATCTAGTAGGATTGCTCCTTCTAAGCCAATTTTTGGCCCTGCTGTAGTGAAGATTGAACCCAATGATTCTGTAAAAGGAAAAGGCCTGGCTCCTTTTGGACCTGCAACAAGATCAAGTAAGAGAAAAGGTGTTCCTTTGGTATTTATTGTTAAGCGAGGAAGGAAAGAAAAAATTTTAAGGGAAAAGAACCTCAGTATCACTGAAGATCAAGAGGAAGAAGAAGAAGACCCTTCTACTAAATTGGTGAGAAAGAAGAGGGGAAGCATGTCCTCCGGTGAAGGTGCTTCTCAAGAAGTCAATGTTGGTTCCAGAAGAGTTAATTTTGTGTCCTCTTCTGAAGAAGATGAAGAACATGACTTGAGTGTTCATGAACCTAAAGCAAAGAAGGAAAAAGTTGTAGAGGAGGTCTCTTCGGACCATGAAGCTTCTCTAGTAAGACCTAGTGCTCCTCTTAGACTAGAAGCTTTGGTAAATGGTTTTTTACATTATGAAAATATGTTGCAACCCACAACAAAAAATTTTGATCAAGTTGGTAAAGAAGATAAGAAAACATTAATGATGGCTATCATTCAGTATGCCAATATTTTGGAAGTTAATTGGGATCATGTTAAGGATAATGTACCTAATATTTGTGGGAAGCTTTGATGAAAAGAAGAACAAAGACCGTTGAAATGAAGGAGAAGATAAGGGTTAAGGAACTTGAGGAAATTGGATCCTCTTTATCTCCTGGTGATATGGAAACCTTGAAAAAGGTTTGTTCAACAATGTTTCGAATGAAGAGAAGGGTGAGCATTCTAACGATGAGGGCCAACAAGTAGATCAAGAAGATAAAGAAGGAAACTATAAATACTATCAGAGACACAGCTAAGAAATATGGTATGCTTGGTGCACACCCATCCGGTTCTACACCCAAGCCAGATGAACCAGTCTCTGCAGAAGTAAAGGAAAACACTCCCTTCGGTGTTGATGATACAAACATTCTACAGGAGACAAATGATGCTAACATTCCTCTAGAAACAGGTAGTGCAGATGTCCTTCCAGAAGTAAATCTTACTGTTGATCCTCTAGAGATTGAGAAGCAGAGTGAAGAAAATGTTGAAGCAAAAGTGCATGATGCAGCTTCTCTGGAACATACTATAGAAGAAAAAGATAAAGCTAAAGAAGAAAAGAACAAGGATGAGAGTCACAAGGGAGAAGAAAAACAAGAGAAGATAGAAGAAGAAGAAGAGAAGGAAGAAGAAAAGAAGGAAGAAGAAGAAAAAGCTGAGAAAGAAAAGAGAAATGAGGAATCAAGTGGAGATGTTAGAAAGAATGAAGAAGGAACAATGTAGGTAGTGGAACCATAGAAGTCCTCCAGAGAATCCTTTGATGATGATGATGTTTTAAAAGGATTACTATCTAAGCAAATCGGATTCCAGTCGGTGATCCCTTCATAACTTCTTCAACTTCTTATCACTCAAGGCTATGTGGATCTGAACAATATTTATCCTATGCATTAAATGGTGTTAGGTGATGCATTGCATGCATCCGGTAGAAGATAAATCCTAGAAACACATTAGAAGGGAACTAAGATTATTGATGACACTATTAAAGAATTTCTAGAAGCTACACCCGATACATCTATGGAAACATCTCTTGCTCCGGCAGAGAACTTGAAGCTTCTATTGGAATCCTTCAAGGAGTATGCCTCTGGATTAGGTGAGAAAACATTGCAAGAAGCTGAAGAAAAATTGACAGAGAAAAGGTTGCTAGCACTTCATGACAAGTGTGCTCTGGCACACACTAATATTGAAAAGATCCTAGAAACTATGAAGGCTTGTGAGTCGGAAGAAAACATTGTGTTTGCTTACTGCATAAGGTGGTTGAACGCCACACAAAGCATTAAGGATCTCATGGACTCTATTGAGTCTCAGCTGACGATTGTCTCCGGTACCTATGATGCATCCAAGGATAGAGACAAGGCAACCTGGACTGCCATCTCTGCACGTAGAGAAAAAAAATCATGTTAAAAAAGTGGAAAGAAGATATTATTAGGAAATTTGGTCTACTTGGTGATAGTGTAAGAATGGAGTACACTCCAGTAGCCAATTCTTTGGCTGATGCAGAAAAAATGGATAAGATCAATTTGACCCTGGATACTCCAGATGATGTCGAAGAGAGTTTGATTGCATTGGAATCCCTGAATAAGATGTTGATAACTACTAAACAGAGTTGGGAGAATGGTAAGACAACTTGGCAAGGTATTCTCAAGGAGCTTCAAAGCTCACCTTCCTCTAGGTAATGTTAGTGTTTACACATTGTTTGGGTCAAACCCCTAAGGGGGAGTTAAGATTTGTTTTTATTCTTTTGTTTCGGACCATTTGTGTACATATGTCTACTCATATTTTTGTGGACCACCCTTTGTCCTTAATGTCAAAGGGGGAGAGAGAAAAGGAGAATTGGTTGGAGAGAAAAGGGAAGAGATTTGTAAATAGAAGGTTTGTAGATTCTTTTGGCACATGTTTCCATCAATGACAAAGGGGGGGATTGTTAGAAGAATTAAGAACACATCTCTTAATGCAACTTTTGTGTTGTCATTGATGTCACCATGATATATGAGTTGCAACTGCAAGTTCAAAGTCAATAGTGATCTAGTAATCTGAACCGGTATGCAGAAATATCCTCCGGTATTTTGGTCCATAATTCTTTTCTAGTAATCATCATTGCTAGTATTTTGGGAAAAAAAATTGGTTGTTGGAATCATGCATGTTCAGCATTTCATATGTTCAGGTGCTCATATGGAAAGTTGTCATTGTTCTGTTGTTGTATTTTTTATTAGGTCTATCTTTGG
This sequence comes from Sequoiadendron giganteum, assembly GCA_007115665.2. Lineage (NCBI taxonomy): Eukaryota > Viridiplantae > Streptophyta > Pinopsida > Cupressales > Cupressaceae > Sequoiadendron > Sequoiadendron giganteum. The sequence goes on along the minus strand of CM021100.1, from coordinate 65,870,859 downwards.
CTGACCTAATGAACAACTGGTGGTATAGTGAATTAAATTTTGTGTTATGGATGTATGGGTGACCTATCCTAAGTCCAAGTCAACATGATGTAGCATGCCAAACAAGTGAATTATTTTTGGGAAGTTTTTGTATGTTTCTGAAGCCGACAGTTACCTTTTTGGTGAATATGTGTTACATCTAATTAGGCCAACCTAATTGATGCTTGTAGATGTACCCAATATATATACAAGGTAGTTTGGAGATTGAAGAGAATAGAATACGAGTGAGATAGAAGTGTGTTGAATGTGAATGTGAATCTGAGCTAGTATAAGTCTGCTAGCATGCAAATATTCTGAGCATCAAAGGAACTGAATCTATGTGCGTGAGATGTATCTCAACAGTTCATATTCTGTCTGTAAACCATTTTGTTACTGTATTTCTTGTAGGTAGTGAGCCTCTCTATTGGACAGTGAGTCCTAGTAGTGAGCCACCCTTTTGTAATATCTTATAACCGGTTATACTATATTGTGAGTTAATCCTCACTATGGGTTTTCCCTCATTAGCTTTTCCACGTAAAAATATTAGTGTTCATGTGTTGTGTGCTTTCATGTTTTGTTAATGTTTTTGCTTATCTTTTTTGTTATATGCATTGGAGTAATTGGATGGTATTTGTTCAATAAGTTTAAGAGGATACTGATTCACTCCCCCTCTCAGTATCTTGGTTATTTAACAACTTAAAGTATAAGAAAGTAAATGTCTATATACAAATGTCACTTATTTCATGTATATAGTTTCACTGAAAGAGAAAGAGAAAGACTTCATGTATATAGTTGGTATATAGGCTCAATCACTACGAACCCATAACATGAGCGTGTTTCATTATAATGCATTCACACTTTCTCTTTTATGGGATCAAAAAGTGGGGTGGCCACTTTTTGGTCCTCCATCTTGGTGCACATTGCCTCTTATAAAGTGAGACTTGAAAAACAAAATATTTTGAGCTTTTGAGGTTATAGAGAAATATATAAATTATTCTAGTTTTGTATGTTCAAACTATCATTTTGTCTTTTCTTATGTTAGATGTAGTGGTAATAGTGTATCTTTTTGTGTTAAATGTTGTTGTTTCAATGGAATATTCATGTTAATTTTTCAGATTTTTTGTGAGTTTATTCAACTCCCAATTTCAAAAATATTATTGTGTATAGGTTAACCAAACTTTGTTTTCCATTTGCCAAATTTACACATTCTCAAAACACTACCTCTACATATTTATCAAACTATACCTCCTATTTGCAAACTATTGTGCCATATATTCTCTAATATTGTATTTTTAGTTAAGCTTTATAGAACCCCAAAAAATCCTTGTAAAGTGTATGGTTGCACGTGCTTTTACAATTTTTTGTTCAATAAAGGTAGCCTCTCTATCTTAAGAAGAGGTGTTTACCCCAATAACTATTGGATTTGAGAAAAAAAATCTATTTACCAATAGACATCAATTAGATAAACATTTTGGTTGATGAAATTGCAACTTTTGTCTCATGATTTGATTTCGTCTTATTGCACTTTTAGGATTAGAGTTTTGATATATTACATTATACCCAACAAGAATTGATATAATTTAACTCAAAACCAATACTTACTCTTTAACAAATCTGTAATAATATAAATAAATCAAAAAAAATATAACTAATTATAAATAAGAATATTATAATTTTTTTTTAATAAATTTACTTTAAATTATTAAAAATAAATAAAAATATAAAATATACACATTTACCATATCAATATCCAAATCTAAAATGAAATGCAAACCATATTTTTAGAGTTCAAATGAAATCCCTTGGTTCAATATTTAATACCTATAAAATATGCGCTAGAATTTCCATAAAATTATGGACCATTGCCAAGTGCTCACTAACCATCTCGAAGGATTGTTAATTGACCTTAGTGACAATTCAGATTTTGCTGTTAAAGCTTAGAAATCTATCAATTTTTCCTAGGAATAAATTCATTGTCAATATTAGAAATGAAACAATAAGTGGGATTCTTTAATTTCTTATCCAAAACAACTAATCTACATGTAGGAATGGTAAAAGTCCATGGTTTCATTATATATGCTCATAAAATCTAAATTTCAACCTCTCTAGAAAACAAACTTGCTAGGATTTCAACTTGCTATCTAAAAGAGTAGATGTATCTAGACACAATAGTTAGTCAGATTCATTAACTTGTTCTTATATGTTATTATTTTGCGCTCTTCTTTCTTACCTTTCACTTTCAAAAGTGACTTTATAGATTACAAAGTGGAAGAAATATTTGATCTCAAACCAATTGCAATTAGCTCGCCATGGTCACTGCTAAAATGTCTAATAAGGAGATTTTCAATGGAATTAACAAGGTGGGTGTGATTGGAGCTGGAGCAGCAGGGCTTGTGGCTGCCAGGGAGCTCAAGAGAGAAGGATTTGAGGTGGTGGTGTATGAGCAAAATGCAGATGTGGGTGGCATTTGGTTGTATAATTCAAATGTTGGGGATGATCCACTTGGATTAGAGTTAACAGGGGCCAACCAGGGGACTATCTATCAGTCTCTCAGAACAAATGTAGCCAGAGAGCTCATGGGTTTCAGGGATTATCCCTTCCTTGTCAAGGAAGGAAGGGACCCAAGAAGGTTTCCTGGTCACCATGAACTTTTCCTGTACCTCAAGGATTTTTCAAGGGACTTCAATTTGGTTGAATTTATTAGATTCAATACAAAGGTTGAGTATGTAGGAATGGTTGGTGAAGGCCAGGAATGTGCTATAAATGGTGAAGATGGCTGGGATATGGATGGGGATCCCATGGATGAGAGAATACAGTGGGTTGTGAGAGCAAGGAGTTCAGGAATTGTAGAAGAGGAGGTGTTTGATGCAGTGGTGGTGTGCAATGGTCATTACAGACAGCCTATTATTGCTGAAATTCCAGGTAATTTCTTTAAATTTGACAGGCTAGGTTGTGAAATCTGGATTCTATTTTGTGCTTATAATGGAACTTAAATTGGATTCAGTAGTTGGGTATATTCTTTAATTTTTTCTTTATGTTGTTCTGATTTGATTTCAATGAGCTGACCCACAAACATTTTAGATAGGAATTTGAGATTACTTTCAGTTATAGATTATTTTTCTAAGTAAAGTGAAATGGTATGAATTGAAATTTGGGTTTCAGGTAAATTCATCTCAGAAAATTCATCATTAACAATCCACTGTCATGATATTCATCTTGTAGAAAATTTATCACTGCCATGACAAATTTATCTCGATAAATTATTGCAGTGAATTTTCCTAGAACCGAAATTTGTGCCCATCACTTTTTATTAGAACAAACAATGTTTCCTGAATATACTAGATATTTTAAGCCGAAATTATGTCCAATTCAATGTAATTTTATAAAAATTACAGTGATTTTAATTTTTTTTTTAAATCTCTACTATAAATATATATGTTTGGGTCTTATTATACAACGCCTGTCAGTTCAAGCATTGAAGTTATCAACCCTGCGGAGATCTTTAGAAGTAATTGCAAATAGCTAGGCAATGTAAGGGTGTGCCTGGTGCCTGTATATTGTTAGTTTGGTTGTATTGGGTATATAACCACAGGAAATGGATGGGGGATGTGGATTTGCGTATATACAGCTGTTTTGGTTTTATTGGGCTTATGAAGAAGATTTTTGTGGGAAGTAAGCAGGTAATTTGGGTATCTACATAGACGGCTTGTTTAAGTTTTGTTGGGTGTAGAAGAAGTTATGAGAGGATTGTGGGCATGCATGTATGTAGCTGGTTTGGTTGTATGAAAGAAAGTTTTAAGGGAAGCAGGCAGGGAATAATTGAGATGGGGAGTGGAGAATAGGGAGTAGGAGTTTATCAAAGCTTGTTGAAATGGGGATGAAAAGGAGTTTGCTAGTATAGTATAGAATTTATAAAAAGAATAGATGTTATTTTTAATTCTATTTTTTATTATTTTTCATTTAAATATATTATATTAAAATAAAATTTATTGTCTTTTATTGTTTTTTAAAGAGATGAATCTCATGAATTTGAAGGAAAGAGCTACTTTTTTTTGTTATAATTTTGAGGCAAAGGAAACTATGGATTGTATAATGCTTTTAGCAAGACACGTCTAATATTTTCTTTGGGAGAACATTAAGTATTGGTGGTTTGATATTTGGTTGGGAGAATCAATCCTCATATGCCTCTTTGATGGCGTTTCTCATCTACCTTCTAGCATCATCTAATTGAAGGATGGCATTAAAAGTTTCCAAGATTGTTATATGCTTCTCAACAATCTTTCTTACCATTCAATTGATATGGATTCAACACATTAATTATGTTTTAGGACATTGCATAGCAGCCTAGACATAAAAACATTATATGTAGAGCTTGCGAATTTCTTTCTCTTTATATTTTTCAACATTATGGTAATGTGAAAGGTTACAAATAGAGTGGCTTAGGGAAAGTCCCTTTGGGCTAAGAGAAGGCACTAGTGTCATATTTAAACATGGGTTGGATGAGGTGTGTCTTTTTTGAATGAGGTAGTCATGACAAATATTGGTGGGGATTGAGAATGTGCAAAAGGTGAGAGCGAAAATGAGATGTCAAGGATTATCTTCCAAATGGATTTGGAGTGGGAGTTATTGAAGGGAAAATCTTTGAAGAGGACAATAGAATTGATTTGTGCAGCAGATTGAGTTCTAGGATATGTAGGGAGAAGAGATCTATGGTTGTGGACCCTATGATTTGTGTAAGAAATTATGTTATAGTGAAGGTGATTATAAGGTCTAGATTTATTGAAAAAGCTTGAAGTTCATTTTCACCATCTAGTATTATGGCCATTCGAACTTTTTTAGGGAATTTTATTTATAAGTGTGTTTCTATGTTTATTTTTATTTGTGTGGAAGATTGTTTTGTTCATTTATCTTATTTCTTATTGAATATGAAGAATTTTATAAAAGGTTTATATATGTGACAAGATTTATGAGACATTGAAGAATATGATTTATTTAATTTTTGTTATCTTTTGAATTTTCTACAATTACTTTTGCACTCCTTATTTCTATTTTTCGTTATATTTTCAATCCCTTGAACCAACCATAACATAATATTAATATCATTATCTTATCTTTTGCAATATTATAAGATAAAGGTGCATAGAGGATTAAGGACATAAACACATGAGATTAAATGCATTAGAATATTGGAATCGTGGTGAACATTAGGAAAAATAAAATAGTGTAAAATATTTTCAAGACATTAAGGGGATTATAGTAGGTTGATAAAATTACCCTATGTCTCCATGTCATGCTTAAATGTGTTTTCAACTTAAATTTAAAAAAATTGTAGTGTTCTCCAAAAGGATAATTTAGAATCTTTATGGAGCAATTACTACTTAAGAATTGAAAATAAGTTGTGAAAAAAAAGGGTTGGAAATAAGAAACAACTAAATATTTCCCAAAATCCACATGGCTCCACAAGTTTCTTTCCCTCCTTTTTAATATTTGCTTTAAAAAAAAAAATCATTTTTTTACTGCACAAATCATTATTAATGAAATAAAGGAGGGGTTAAAATTTATTCAAGCAAGAAGAAATACAAAGAAGGGGCATCAAACAACCCTATCAAGATCCACTAAGTGATCCAACTGTTGAGACAAACCTATAGGTAATTGGTCTTTCTCCCTAATATTCTAGTTTTGCATCTAGTCAGAAGCCCATTTGGCCAAACAATCTGCCACACCATTCCACTCCCTAGGGATGTGAGTAAAGGTAACAGACTCTAAAGAATCACACAAATGAAGAATCTGGTTAACCACCAGTACCAACCTCCAACTAACATCCTAAGAATACTGTCGGGTCAGCAAATGCACCACCACCTATGAGTCTGATTCACAAATGAGACATCTCCAGCCAAGAGCACAAGCACGCTCGACAACATACAATATAGCTAAAGCCTCCATCAAATTATTGGTATGATGACCCTTGAACACCAAAAAAAAGAATTGAATAGTCCCCATGCTATCTTTGCCCACGCCACCAATGCCAACAGGACTAGGGTTGCCACGCAAAGACCCGTCCATATTGATTTTCAAACTGCCTGGTGAAGGAGGACTCCACCTCCCCACCCTGTTGATCTTCTGAAGAGGGTGTATGCATCTCTTCCTCATGAGTTGGCCATGTGGTGGCGGAAGATGGAGCCAGGTAAAACAATTAGCATCAACAAGATCCACGGCCTCTGAAAGGTCACACTTTGCTGAAATTGTTTCCCCCAAAGAGTGAAGAATCTTCCACCACATATGTTGGGACTCCAACAACACGTCTTGAAAGATTCGACGATTCCTCTCCAACTAGATATGCCAAAGAATAAAGGAAGGACCAAGTGCCCAAGCAACCTGAAGAAAGGAGGTTTTGATAGGGGCCTTGCCCCACCTATCAAAGAACTCAACCAAAGAGGTAGCATGCCAGCAAGCTTGATTCCACACCTCCCACCACAAATGCCAAATATGTCTAGAAAAGGCACATTGGAAGAAGAGATGAGAGACACTCTCTTCACTCACACGACATAACACACAGAATGAGGGGCCCTGAAAACCCCGCTTGCATAAATTATCCCAAGTAAGACACCTATTGTGTACCACCAACCATAAGAAAAAATTGCATTTGGGCAAAGAGAATTTGTACCAAACATGCTTCGACTAGAAACCTCACTATCCCCGAAATCATTATTAATACTATAAATACTAATTTAAGATTTTTTCTTTAAAATAAGCAGGAAAATAAAATATTCATGGGGTCACTAGCTCCACAAATAATTCTTAAATAATTTGAGAAACCTGTCCTTATAATTGCAAAAATTATTAAAATTGTGATAAGTTGCAATTAATGAAACTTATCCTTATTATAGATAGATTTAGAAAAAAAAAAAAAAAAATTTAAATTAATCTATTAATTAGAAATTGATTAAAATTCTAAATTAATAGAAATAATGTCAAAACTTGTGATTATTGCAACTTATTTTAAAAAATCAATATACTCCAAATTTTATTTTACTTTTAATATTTTTTTTCAATAAATTTTTACCTTTATTTTATTTTATTTTTCTATATTTTTAATATATTATTTTTTCCTGATGCATTCTTTTATGTTTGGACTGAGTGATGCCTATTATAGCCAATCTACCAACAACCTTGTCATAATACAAATAAGGTGATTATTGAGTCATTGATAAGTAATTGTAATAAATACAATATATAACAAGAGTTGTAGAGCAACAAAGTTCCTGCCAAAATGTGTTAGAATAGTCTTGTTTTTATTTGTTGTATCTAGTATGTCTTAGCATCAGAGTTGATATTATAATAACTTAATATTAATATTGAAATTGGTGAGATGGTGAAGTTGTTACAAATAAGAAACATGTATTGTCCTTTCAAAATTAGCAATACGTGTTTTGATACAAATAAAGTGAAAAAGGGACAAAATAATATGAATTAAGTGAATGCTTTCCAGATTTGATAGAGCACATCTAGTAAGTCTGCAACCCCTTTACTTTGATATGATATATATAGTCTTATTAATTTGAAAAGTAGTTATATTTCATATTTATTTGTTTTGATTATTTTTATTTAATATAGATTTTTTGTAACACCGTCTCCAACATAATTTAATAATATGCACTAAATGTCTTATTAGTAATAAATAATCAATAAAAGATAGATTTCTTAGACTTAATTTTTTTAAGTTAATATGAAAATAATGAAGTATTTACCTTTATAAGTTAGGAAAGAGATTATTTTCAAGTTAGATATTTAGCAAAATTAAATCATTAATTAAATTTTCAAGGAGAATGGAGAAGAAAAATCTACTCGGGATTAATTAACTTTTACTTAATGACAAATAAAATTTTAAAAATGAGGAAAATCTATATTTATTTATTTTTTGCTAGATAAATCGCTGCATGTGGGGCAACACCCATAAATGACCAAAATTAAAAAATACGAATTGTTTCAAACCCAATATTAGGGAGCACAAATACCTGCTTCAAACCCATGAATGGGGAGCACAAAAGCATCAAACCAATTTTTGGCCTTGCCTATGTTGTTATTTCGATTGAAAAAAAAATGATGGCCACCATGCCCTATTCAGTTTGAAAAGAAGACTTCAGACTCTATTCAATGTTGAGATCGCTTGCCAGGGGGCAGCTTCTTTCGCTTTACCTCTATCCAACCATGCTCAACCTGGGAGGGTTCCATAGTGCTTTGATCTACTTCATTTGAGGAGCGTGAGTTCCTCAAGTCCTTTGACCTTCTCCGTCCATTGACGATGTCCTCCTTGACTTTATCCCCACTAAGCATCAAGCCATTCGAAGACCCACCTTTTGATTCCTCAATAATGGCACTAGTAGGGGAATGCACAAGGTCCAGAGATTTGGTAGTTTCTAGAGAGGAGGAAGATACTTTCGAAGGATCTAGCGAAGAACACAAAGCCGCTTGAGCAGAGATCTGGTAGTGATGAGGTTCAACACCGATCCACCATGTGGGGGTGTTGCGAAAGGATTGGTCCCGGATCCCAGCCTCATGGAATTTTTCTTTGGGGCATTGTGGTGTAAGATGTTCTGTTGAGAAACAACTCCTACATCTAAAAGCAATATTTTCATAGTCAATTTATTGGCTCCATAGTCTCTCACCCACCTTTAATGAAATCTCTGTTGGGAGGCCATGGGAGAGATCCATTTCCACACAGATTCGAGCATAGGTGGTGCTTGCATACATAACTGTTTCTTCTGGAGCACCTAAAAACTTTCCCAAGCCATTTCCAATTGTTTGCAAGCATTCCAATTCCCAAAACTGTATTGGGAGGTATGGCAAACAAACCCAGAGAAAGCAGGAATTGAAATTTTTTGTGCGAGGATTAAAGGATGGATACCAAGGTTTCATGCATAGGAAATTGCCCTGAAACACCCACGACCCATTTTTGACCACCTTTTCCTTATCTTCATGGGACTCAAACTCAAGGATGAAGAAACCCCTAGCACAAGGAAAGATATTGATTTCATCCTCCAATTCCTCCTTCCAGGTAGACTTGATCCATGCATGGAGATCACACAGCTTGGGCCAAGTTTTTACAAATCTTCAAATGAGAGTGTTGTCACAGAGGAATTCCTCTCTATCATGAATTGGACCATCTACACAGATCTCAGGTAGTTTCCCAAAGTGATGTAACTGAAAATGAGCTCTGGTATCCCTGGGCGCGAACGAACTTGCTACCTTGCTCCGGGCAGATCCAACCTTAACCCCAGTTGGCCCCTGCAAATCAAGCAAGGGCATGCAACTGAAATATTCCGAGCCAATTTTTTTTGTTTTTCAAATTAACAGATTTCCAATTACAACATTGCACCCGTTAAGGTTAGATGTATAAACCAAAACGTGCAAGAAAGCAACTCTAACCAAAATGGCGCCGATGATGGCGAGCATTGGTCAGAAGGTCTTCTACTCTAAAAACAAAAAGGAACTTGACGTCAAGTATGTGCTACCCAATCCGATGCGGAGTGAGGGCGACCATATGACGGAGTGATTACAGAAAGCAAAGCTTGAAATGAAATGCTGAATACTGAAACTACTCAACACCCAGAATGTGCTTGCTCACCCAGAATGGGAAGTAGCTACCATAGGGCGGAGTTATACTATTCCAAACTAATACTGAAAGTAAGAATGAGTATTACAAATAATGACATGCAATATTATGAACCCTGGTCAGTACTACTGCCAGTTTACAATTATAATTATTGCCTGCAATGTCAAGATATCAGATGCTTTTCAACTGGAACTTTCAACAATGAATCTGCTGCAAACTTAAGTAATTCACAGTGCCAAAATCAAATCAGATAATGCAGATTTCTGTAGACAGTTTGACAGATCTGCACTTTTCACTTTCTAACCAGCAGCATACAGATTCACTAATTGATTCATAAAACACTTAATCCTTACCCAATTAACCTACTCTTGGATGCAAAACAAAGCTAATGCTGAGGCGCCTAGAATGGATTCCAGAGACAGACCTAAAATGCCAATATTAATTAAAGCACGAAATCCAATGCTTGACTAAATGGTACGGCCCAGCAAGAAGTTCGAATTCTTCTTAAAAATTCAATACTCCTTTTAAAAATCTAAGAACTGGAAGATATGGGCGCCTATTACAAACTCAACTAATGATGCAATACCCAGAATGATATTTTTTGTCTTTTTTGAGATATGAGCAAAACATGAAATCTGCTGTCACTAAAATGCAACTTTAAAAATACCTCTAAAATGCAGAATCAGAAACTAAAGGATTACAATGACGTTTACAATGCACAATATTCAAACTCACAACTAGACTAAGAATCACCACTTGGTGTTATCTTGCAAACACGAAGCGATGCCGAGCTAGGAGGCCTTCATTCCTCGAAGCGATTCCAGAGCCAATCTGGCAGCATAACAGTATAGTCGTCAAAAGATCCCCAAAATGATGCACAAGACTCCTCTTTATAATTTTCGTTTGACTCCACAAAACCCTAAAATCAGCTTTTAGGTCAAAACCTCTCATCTCCTCAAGATGGCGTACTTCTCCTTTATGGCTTTGATTTGATATTTTAAATAAATATCATGCTTGATAAGTTCGCCCTTTATAACCTTGCTTTGACTTTGCAATAATTAAAATATTCTTTTAATGAGGGCGCCACCCTCAAAGACCCCCTTTTTAAAACATCTTTAAGTCATTAATCTAGGCTCATGGTCAATGTTAAAATATAATATTTAAACGTGACTTTTTAATTAAATGACTTAGCTTATCCCTCCGGAGGTGCCCTGAAGCCAATACTGAGCCAAACATCTAACCAAACTGAAGCAGGAAGTCAACCGAGCTGAACTCAACTGGGAAGCTGCCAAAAATAGAATTTACTAAAAATAGTAAATTCCAAAAAGTGCTCTGAATGCCGAGATGAACATACTGCTGCGAAGCCCTCTGAAAACCCAGAAGGAATCCGCCATTGAATCCACCATCTCTGAGCCAAGACCCCCTCAAAATTAGGAAACCCTAATTTAACCTTCCGACTAGCCTTCGGGTTTCCAGAAAAAAGGCCAACGGTCACATGCACGATCAGGTTTGAGAAGGGGACATTACAGTAGCCTTGGTCCAATATTTTGTGATCCGCGGGAGGAGGAGGGAGAGTACCCCATGTGCCTATGTTCTCCATCAGTCCCTCAGGAGAAACTACTGTCGAGCTAGCCCTAGCCTTTCCTTGGAGGGCGTTAACATAGCAGCGTCTAGGATTCACGTTATTCGCGACAGGGCAAGGGGCATCATTCGGTGTTGAGCCACCATTGCCATCAACACCTCTGAACTCAATAGAACACTTGGTGTAGGGCAGTGTGGGCGAGGAGCGAAACGCAGCCCAAGACATTGCAGTCTAAAAAATTAGTAATCTAAAACAAATATTCCATAAAATGAGGAAAATCTTACCTTACTACACTGATCAAGAAATATTTTAATAGAAGAAAATTAGTATTAATTGATTTTATATTACAAAAATAGATTTCAAGAAATTTATTTTAATTTATCAAAGACAAATGAAAATTAATATTACCAAACATTAATCATAAAAAATATAGTTTGATGTATAGATACATTTATTTAACAAAAAATTAATCTTCAAAAAATTAGCATAGTTGAATTTATTAATATGGAGAATTAGCAAGGTTTGTATTGTAAAAATAAATTGAATAATTACACTATATAATTTAAATTATGTAGAATATTTAAGAAATTGGTATAGGAGAATTTATTAGCATTTAGAGTTAGTTAAATTTAGATTGCAAACTTAAATTGAATAGTTAAGTTAAAAGTAATTGTCATTTTTTGCTGCCCTTTTCATCTCTCACTCTAATAACAACTCTAATAATGGAGCCGAGAAAATTGCCCTTATTGCTCAAAAGTTAAAAATGAACAATTTCTAACTTTAATTTTGAAATGTGCAAACATTAAAAATGTCTTTAAAATTTCTAAAAAATTAGATAAATAATTTTTCTATTATAGTTTTGTGGCGGAAAAATGCCCTAAAAAAACTGCAATAAAAATGTTTATAGTTAGTATTCCTAAAAATCCACCCTTATGGGTCCAAATTTTTTAGCACTACTTAAAGCACAGGTGGTGCCTATACTTCCTTGGGCAGGAACTAATAATAAGCAATGAAGATAATAAAATAATAAACATGAAGTGATGTTGTGGAGATTCATGCATGAGTTTTTATTTTTTAAATCATATTTATAAGAAATACTTGTCTTGTAGTTTATTATTTTTCTTTTATGCAAAAGTATTATTTATTTATAGGTTGATTTTGTATCAACATTTATAATTATTTCATGTATTTTTTTAAGATGGGTGAGGGTTGCAATAATCCTTTTATTAAGTATTCTTAAAATTAAAAATTAAACTACATTGTAACCAATTTTTACATTCCAAAGTAAAATTATCATTTTGTGAAATAAATATTTGAACTCGTATATAAATTATAAGATTTATGATAAATTTTCAATGAAATTATAATTGCATTGCATAATAACCTTGAGCACATATTGTCATAGACACAAATATAATGTAACATTTATAAAACCAATATAATAATGTATCTATGACTAATCACTATGAAATTTGTATGGTTATGAGTGAGCCTTAATGCTTAATCATCTAAACTATTTATAATAATGGATTCAACAATTGTCAACTAGTACCCAAAATAGTTATGTAGAAAACCTTGTTTTTGTTACAATACAAATTTGTGATTCTTTACATTTTGTAGCTTCTAATAATTACTCAAACTTTCTTATTTATTTTCTTCTTTTAACATAATATGTAGTCGCAAGGTTCACATGTATGAATGAAAACTCTTAGATATGACAAAAACAATCAAATAAATGATGTCTCAAACTACAAAAGAATAAATTTATGAAGATTGATACAGATCCCAAAAGCTAACATGATATGTACTAGTTTATAATGTCTTCGACCTCTTCAAATGTTATTACAATATTTTCATTCCTATCATTCCTATTATTTTAGTTTTAATCTAAAAGGTGTCTTCAAATTTTTTATTTAGTATAAATATATAGGGCTAATCATAATGATTATCACTTGTAAATAATATTATTTTTAAAATAAAGTGGTGGAAATAAAAAATCATCTCATGATTTTTGTTTTATTATTCTTTTTCATGTAGATAATTATTTTATAATGTTATTTGTTTTTAGTCATCAAACAATAGATTGTATGTTCCTTTTATTAATAATATAAGTTTATTTATATTGTAGGTGCACAAAAATGGTTAGGAAAGCAACTCCATAGCTTTAATTATCGAATTCCTGAACCATTTTCTAACCAGGTATTAAAGATACTATGTCAAAATTTACTCTTTTATTTGGGATTTAACAATGGATAATGGCTAAAAAATAATTTTAGGTTATTCTAGTCTAATGTAAGATAATCATGTTGAAGGATGCACTTATAGTACTTATAAAATTTATCAAAAGATTATTTTTAAAATTTGCATATTAATTTAAATCCAAGGAAGGGATATATTAGTAATGAAATGTGTTTAATTCACACATATCTAAGATTTTGAATTAAACCCGATATCATACCTTACCATTTATCATTTAGTGTAATATAGATGTATACAATCTAATGTTTAGTTAGATATTCCCACATTTAGAAAAAAAAATCATATCTTACATTACATCTATTAGAAAAGTTATGCATATCCATTTCTCTTTTATTTAAAAGTAAATTCATTTGTTATATACATTTATATTTGTGGAATATTCTCATTTGATAGTAAGCCCATAAAATTCATGATATTTAAGAATATAGATATAGAAAAAAATTAATTTTGGTAGATATTTCATTGACTTGAAAAATATTGAACTCTATACTAATAGGAATGATTTTATCTGTCTTTCCAATTCTTATGGAAAAGAAACACACCCTTTTTAATGAAGGTGGGGAGATAATTCCTTGCAACATTATTACTTCATGGATTTGAAGGGTGAATTATTTTAATTAATATGGAAAAAAAAATTGATACAAAACATGAAGCAATTAAATCAAAAGCCAACCAACAGCCAAAAACAACCAAAAACACAACAACCCAATAAACAAAAAACTAGATAAAATAGAGGGGAACTTTTTTAGATTTTTCAAGGTGTTTGCCACCTCGAGCTCTTAGTTGTAGTGCATATTAACCAAATACAATAATTCATTTTTCTCTTCTTCAAATTTTTTCCTCAAACTTCCCCTAGTCCTTGTACTTGGTCTCTTAACCTTGCCTTTGGTAGTATTTTTTCCCTTATCCTTGGTAGACAGATCCTTCTCATGCAATTCAACAAATTAAATTTGATCCTCCCTAATTTGGTTGATTTTATCCATTAACACATTGAGGAGTCCACACATTTTTTAATCAACATATGGCTAATCTGCATAAGCTTCTAGATGTCTACATGAATTTCCTTAATTTTACCATCCATATCTTGAATGTAGCTCTCACATTCATATTTAAAGTCCAAAAAAGAGCTTTCCAGGTCTACTAGTCTCTCGATGTGAAAGTTTGAGGCTACACCTTTGGAATAATTAACATAGTTCTCCTTCAGACTCCTAATCTTTATGTTCATGTTGTTGAATTATTTCAACACCCACTTGGTTATTTTGAAATTGCAAGTGGCCCCATTTTAGGCCATATCATGAAGTTGTAGCATTGAGGTATTATCCTCATCCAAATAGGAAAAATCCTCTGAGAGGGGATCAACCTTTGCCACACATTTCGAATTTTTAGGGTATGATTTTTTAAGCACCATATCGACACTTTGTCACTATCTTTACCATCCAGAACATCATGATGAGAGGTTTGTTGGGCAGGGGAGTCTTCCACATCCAAGGAGGAATTTTTATCAATATCATCTTGGTCCTTCACCTAATGGGAAGCACCCACCTCCCCTCCCTTCTCAGAATCACCAAAATTTGACCTTTGCACCTTAGATTTCTTACTGCTCATCCACCTTCGTTTCCCACCTTTTAGTTGCACATCAACTTCCTCACTAGACTCGGACCTGCCAAAATTTGATCCCTAGACTTTCATTTTTCTAGTGGGAGCCTTCTTTTCAGTGCCCCCCTCTTCCACTTCTTTCTAGGAGATTCAAAAGGGGAGGATGAAACCTCAACAGTATTATCATCTTCTACTTTCCACTCCTCATCCCTAGTGCCCACTGTATCTGACCTTGAAGATGGAGACTCAGATAAAGTTGCCTTATCTTTACCCATCACAACCTCGGTCGGGGTGTTAGCCCTAACATGCTCCATGATGAACAAGATAAGACCTTCATGAAGAACTAGGGTCTGGTGATTTTTAAGGTGGGCATAAACTGAAACCTCCAAAGAAGTAAGGAGGAAGAATGAGAAGGAAACATGTAGGTTATGCCTAAAATTATTGAGAAAGGTAAAGTGATACTCTAAAATTGCAAAGAAACGCTCGTCAAGGGTGGCATACCTCATCTAAAATTCAACCTCATCAACCCAAATGTGCTTAAGGGAGATTCTATCATACCCCTAGGATGGGAGTTTCACTAGGTCATCCTTCTCATTTTCCTTGAAAAACTAGTCCATTGCATGCTCATTTCTCTTCCTTTCCTTATGAAACGTACACCCCTCAGTTGGAATAATTTTTATAAAAGCTATGAAGTCTTCATTGATGTGGAATTCAACCACATTCACCTTCAAAAACATCTTGTGCCAACTACAAACAAACTGATCAAAGGCTTCATGGTCAAAACTATGAAGTTGTTCCATGTATGGCATGAAGTTCCCGTTCTCCATAATCCTCCAAACCTTTGCCTTACTCTTCCATTTTTTGCAAGAAATAGGCTCAAGCTTTCTCCTATCCCCACCCATTTTTTCAATACCAAGAACAATCACCACAAGCCATATTTTACAAAATTCTCTAGATATATATTTGATGGTCTCAATAATGGGGAAAAATAATACCCATAAAACATGCAACCAAGAGGGATATAATTAACCTCTTATCACCCCATAAAAAACAATCATGGCTAGTTGTCATCTTGTAATAATAACTTGGCCCTCTTGGGCAAAGAGGAGTACTCTTCCCACATCTTCAAACTCATTAAGTTAACAACTTCATTGGCAAAAAAGTCCGCCAGGGAATTCCCCTCCCTTTAGGTATGTGAAAAACGTACATCCTCGAATGACCTTATCATCATTATGGAATCATTGATAAGAGATTCAATCCTCCAACTCGGATTTTGAGTACCTTGCTAACACCTCAGTATATTGATTGAGTCACCCTCAATCCACACCCTTCTAACACCCCTCTCAAATTCTACTTTAATGCTGATGTAAGTTGAAGGATGAATTTTTACTAGCTCAATCTTTTGGATTTTTCTAAGGTTATGCTTACCATTCCTAAATGATATCTACTTTTTTGAAAAGCAATATGCATATATAAAATTATGGCTCAAAATCAATTAATAGTAATTGGAGAGGAGAGAAGTATATTTTTTCTTTAGTTTATACTTATTTTGAGCCATGTCATAATTACAATGTTGTGACACTTAATTTGATCTTATTTTGTTTAAAATTTCATAAAATATTAAAAATTAATTAGCCTTTAACCTTTCTGATCTTTGTGGTCTAGAGCAATTTTTATTCATACTTGCTGAAAATTAAATTATGTGTTAAATTTTTTAAATTGAGTACCTGGGATGTCATATTTAAGGAGAAGCATAGGAAACTAGGAATAATCTAATAATATATGAAACCTTAGATCACAAAATTGAGTTAGATGAATAGAAATTAGTGAAGCATCTCATTAGAAGATACTGCACTAGGCAATCTAGATTAGTGTGTATCATGTATCTTCCAATCTTCTAAAATTGACACCATTGACTTGACTTATAGCAAAGAAAGTTTCATATTGAACTCCTCTTATAGTAGACCCCCAAAGGAACTTATTAGCATCATTCTGGTTCCAAAGGAGATATCATTTGTAGGTGTGTGGCTTTTAGGAACTCGTGAAATAAATGAAAGAATCATGACAATATAAATGAAATCACGTCATATTTAGACTAAATAATGTGCAATCATGTGTAGAGACAAAAAAGCCAAGTGTTAGAAGTAGATTGGTGACAAATTCTTCATCCAATAGATGGTAGAAAAATTTCTTATTTAAATGTCAAAAACTTCACACAACCAAATTAGCAATACATTGACAATTCGGTTTGATAAAAAAAGATAAGTACCTTATTAAATCTCATTTAATAACTCCTATTTTATCTAATTTTTATGGTATTATTTGATTTATTATTTAATTCGATCCTTGATATTTATCTATAAGGTGTGGTTTTTATTCCTACATTTTGATGAGCCCTAATCTTCAAATACCTCTAGTGTGTCACCCTAGAATTTTACCTTCTTTATATTTCTAATTTGTGATTTGTTTTCATATTTTTAGATCTAAAGTTGTATTTTCCTTTACTACATTTTTCTTTCTTTTTTCCAATCACCTAATAGGATTATATGCCATTAAATCTAATAAGATCTTATTTTTTGATTGAATGGAGTCAAAGGCTCAATACTCCCATGGTTATCGATCAATTTATACAAGACCATACCAAGCATATAAGTAATATTGCATAAAAATTAATAATAATTTTTAGTTAGTTTGTGTTTTATATTTAATTAGTTTTATTTCCTTTTTTTTGGTTTTTATCAATTAGATTTCTAGACTCAATCATCAATTGAATAAGCAAGATAAAAAAGGAACAATTTGAGTGGTGTCACATTTGTTTCAAATCATTATGATATCTTATTTCGAGAATTAGTAAAGAATTGAGAGCAGGTCAACATTTCCACTCTATATTTTATCTATATAATCTTAAAGGTGTCTCTCTAGTTCAACCTAAGAAGTTATATGAAAAGTGTGCTAGTATTTACAGCCTTATACTAAAGGATAATAATTTGAGAGGACTTATTAGTCTCATGGTTGATGTAGGAGCATCCAAGGTGAAATGACAATCCTATATCACCAAAAATATTATTATTATTTTAATAAGGGCTTAGGGGTTAGGAGTGAATATTTTGATTTTCAACTTTGTAATTTCCCTTATGAAAAATTGTAATTGTAATTTTAGTGGAAATTATGCATCGTTAAATTTTTCTAAAAAATAAATGGGAAAATCTTATTTTTGGGCACCCCATTTCTTGGTGGGGACCACTAAGGGTGCATGTGCTTGTGTGTTCAATTGTATTCCTTGCATGAAATTGCATGTTTGTGCCACAAGCTTTGCATGTTGTTGCATGCCTATTTTGGAAGCTATCAGAGCCATCAAGAATCAATGAAGTTGTCATATTTGACCAAGATCATTGGACAAGAGTTAGGTGCCCATATGAGGGTCATATTTGTAATGAATTATTTTATATTTTATATTTTTATTCTTCTCAAAGTGGGGTGTGGGATTTCAAGGTGGTAATTGGAGGTTGTTTTTGAAACCAATGATGGTTTTCTACTCACACATTCTTTATTTATTGATGCTTATTTATTTGGGGAGGGAGGATTTTGGAGAAGTTGTGGTTGCATACCTAGATGTTGCCAAAATGAAGCCAGAATGTTAAGTTTCAGATTTTTGTATGTGTGAAGCCCAAGTTGTAATGAAACATATGAGCTCCGTGTTTATGTAATTCATTTTTAGATTTTGAAAATAATATATGTTGCAGATTTCTCTTCCATAAGAAGTGTTCATGATAATTTTTTGCCTTCTTACATAATGTTTTATGTGTGTTTGGTTTCAGATTTGAAAGGGAGAGTATCCCTTTTCATTAGTGGTATCAAATCATGTTATCTTGATTTTGTAAATAGAGTGCCAAAGAGAGGTAGTTTATAGCAGGACATATGAGTTGTGGGTGAAGATTTAAAATGCCTCCAAGAGTTTCCCAATGTGGTAGAGGTAGAGGTGGAGGTGGAGGAAGAGATCCTCCTAGAGATAAACTTAGAGCTCTTAGAAGGAAAGTTTAGATTTTATAAGAAGAGATTCACAAAAGGGATGTGCATAGAGAAGGAGATGATAGTGAAGAAGAAGCTGAGGAATTTGACAAGAATAGGATCAAATGGATCCTGGGGAAATCGGATTATTGAGATTTATTTCTCAACTTGAAAAGAAGCCAAAGATGGAGGTTTCAAATTTTAATTGAATCTTGAATCTTGAAGAGTCGATGAATTGGATTAATGGCATGGAGGAGTTCTTTGAGTTTGAGGAGATTGAAGACCCTCACAAGGTGAGGTTTTCATAAAAAAAGTTAAAAGGGCATATGCTAGCATTCGGTGGAAGGAAATATAGATTGAAAGAGGAAGAAGGGGGAAAGAAAAAATTTCTAGATGGGATAGAATGGTAGAGAAGATGAAAAGAAAATTTATTCTAGTAGATTATGAGTTGGATCTACTCAAAAAGATGCAAAGTTTGAGACAAGGAATGAGAACTATGAAGGAGTACACGGAAGAATTTCATAAGGTTTTGATTACAACAAGAAATTTTAAAGCAGACAAGGAGAAGGTAGTCTGTTACATCAATGGTTTAAATCCAAGCATTCAAGAAGAGTTGGAATTAGTGAGAATGTACACCATTGAGGATGCATATCAATTTGCATTGAAAGTAGAAGAAAGATTGAACAAAAAAATTGAGAGCAAATAAAGAGGTAGAGGTCATGGTGGAATAAGTGGAGGAAGAAATTATGATGGAAATAAAAAATAACATAAGTTTGAATACCAAGGGTAGCAGAAAAAATCAGAAATCAAAAAATTCTTAACATTCCAAAGATCAAAATCCAAGAGGTAGAGGAAGATCGAGTAGAGGATTTGAAAGAGGTGGCTTTCACGGAACCTATTTTTGATGTGGAGAAGAGGGAAATAGAGCATATGGATGCCATCACAATCAAGAAATGATTAATAGGAGACCTGAAAACCATGCTATAGCAGAAAATTTGAATGAAGAAGATGCAAGTTCATCACACTCCGAAGAAGCTTAAAGAGGAGAAACTTTGATGACTAGGTGAGCCCAGTTGAATGAAGACAATAAACCAATGCACAAGAAGAGTTTGTTTAGGACAAGATGAAAATGTAAAGGGAAGGTATGTAGTGTGATAATTGATAGTGGAAGTACTGATGATTTGGTTTTTAAATAGATGGTGAGAAAATTACAGCTTGTGAGAAGAAGACACCCGCATTTGTATCAGATTGCTTGGATCTAAAAATGATCAAAAACTTTTGGTCAGCAATTAAATTTTTGTAAAGTTTAATATAGGAGATTATTTTGATGAGATTTTAGGTGATATTATTCTTATGTAAACTTTTCATGTGTTGTTAGGGAGACTGTGGAAATTTGACAGGAAAGCCATGCACGATGGGTATGCTAACACATACTCATTAATGAAGGATGGGGTAGGACATAAGTTGAAGCCATTGAAAGAGGAAATGGGTAAGGTTTGCAGCAATGCAAGGATTTGTTTGGTTGATGATAGGAAGTTTTTAGATGACATGAAGCATGAGAGTGTTTGTTTTCCTTTGATTCCAAATGCTAACCAAGAATTGGTGGAAGATGTTCCTATGGAAGTTGTGGATTTGTTGCAAGATTTTCCTGATATTGTTTCAGATAATGCACCAGAGGAGCTGCCACCTATGAGAAAGATAAGTTACCGAATTGACATGATACCAGGAGAAATTTTTCCTAACAAAGCAGCCCATAGAATGTCTCCTACAGAAAGTGAAGAGTTGAATAGGAAAGTGCAAGAGTTGTTGCAGAAGGGCTTGATTAGAGATAGCCTAAATCCTTGTGTGGTGCCTATTGTTTTGGCCCCAAAGAAAGGTTGAGAATGGAGAATGTGCATGGATTCAAGTGCTATAGATAATATTTATATCAAATACCAGTTTCCATTGATAAGAATAGATGATATCATGGATTGTTTGAGTGGGGCTGAATACTTCACCAAGATTGACTTGAAGAATGGCTATCATCAAATCTGCATTAGAGAATGTGATGAGTGGAAGACAACATTTGGTGTAGGGGCACCATGTCAAATTTTGTAAATATGGTCTTATGTTAGGCTTTTGGGGTGTTTTGAGTCTTATGTGATGTAATAAGGTCATAATAGACCATTTTCAATGTCTTGAGTCGTTTTGGGTTGGTTCTAGGTAAAGTTGTCAATTCTTAAAAATGTTGTCATGTGCAAGAATGCAAAAAAATGGAAGTCCAATGGTCAAGAAGTTTAAATGGTGGTTAGATTCGATTGTGTTGGTTGGTTTTCTAATGAGGAAATTTTAAATATGCCTGAAAAGGCTCGAGGAAGACTTAGATTTTTTTTCTTTGAAGTTTAAGCAATAGTATATCTTTGTTTTCTCTGCAATTTCTGGTAAATCTATTGCTACAGACCTATGTATGATTTCATACTGAGGAATATTGATCAAAATTCCATTGATTTTGATAGAGACGTGAATCAACTACATTTTGGTTTTGATTTGAGTTGTTTTCATCAAGTTGGAAGGATTTTGTAAACATTTTTTCTGAGAATGGGTAGGAAACCCTGAATTTGAGGGTTTGATAGAGTAAAATGGAATTGTAAGCCATTCCACTCGGTGAAACATGTTCTAACTTGGTGGAATGGCATATTTAGGCATAGGTTTTGTGTTGATGTATTTTGCAAGAGTAGGGGAGGTAGTTTGGATGAAGTTGGTGTGATGCCCTAGTTGATTTCATTTAAGCTTTAAGCAAAGAATGGTAGCTAAGAGTTGGAGTTTGGTGAAAAAACATTGACTAGGTGTGGGAGTGGGTTTAGGAAGCATGTGTTTGAGGTGTTTGTGAAGAAGTTTAATGCTAAGAGTGTATAGATGCAATAAACCCTCTTGTGTGCAAGCCTAAATAGGCCTAAATAAGGGTTTTGGGGTTTGGTGAACTAGAAGGTTTTTTAGTTGGAAAAAGTTGTTTCTAGATACATGTGACCTGGTTGAGGTCAGGGAATAGAGAATTGTGATTGGGGGAGTGTTTGGACAGCTGCTTTGTAAAATAGGGCTAATTGAGCCTCATTTCAGCGTAGCAGTCAATTTTAGGAGGTGAAGGTCTAAAACAAGTGTATGTATAAATCTGATATGTCAAAGTAGAGGATAATGGGTATCTGAAATGGTAGTTCTTTTGTGGGTTTGAATTTTTTTTTGCAAGATATGGTCAAAAGTCACTATTGAGAATGCTACAAGGCAAATTGAAGAAGTTGTGAGAAGGTGCCAAGTTAAGGTCTTCAAGGTGAAAAGGTTATTCAAAATTGATTGAATTGAGCTTGTTTTGACAAATTCCTTTGTGCTCTACATCAAAATTAAAGACTAAAGAAGGTCTATATGAGTATTTGGTCATGCCTTTTGGACTAACAAATGCACTTAGTATGTTTATGAGATTGATGAATGAGGTATTGAAAGAGTTTTTGGGCAGATTTTTTATTGTTTATCTTGATGACATATTGCTATTTAATAAGACATTAGAAAATCATTTGATGCATATCAAATTTATTTTCAAAAATTTGAGGGAAGATAATTCACTCATTAACTTGAAGAAGTGTAGCTTTATGAAGAGGGAGTTGGTATACTTGGGGTTCATTGTTTTAGGAGGAATCAAGATGGATCCGAAAAAGGTGAGAGCTATCTTAGAATGGCCTACAGCTAGAAGTGTTATAGAGGTGAGATCATTTCATGGTTTGGCAAGTTTTTATAGGAATTTTATTAGAGGTTTGAGTAGTATTTGTGCACCACTAATTGAGACTCTGAGAGGAGACAAAAGATATTTCATATGAACTATAGGGGTAGCAAGAAGTTTTGAATTTTTGAAGTCCAAAGTGATGGATCAACCTGATTTAGCACTTTCAGATTTTAGAAAAGTGTTTCAAGTTAATTTTGATGCAAGTGGTAATGTGATTGGAGCTATCCTAAGTCAAGAAGGTAAACCCATTTATTAATTTAGTGAGAAGTTAAATGATGCAAAAAGAAAATTCAGATTATGATCAAGAATTGTATGCTATGGTGCAAGCATTGAAAAATGGAGACTCTATCTTTTGCCTAAGGATTTTGTTTTATTTATTGATCATCAAGCACTTCAATATTTGAGTAGTCAAGAGAAGTTAAATTAGAGGCATATGAAATGGGTAGACTTATTTCAAAGTTACACATTTGTTTTAAATCATAGAAGTGGGAAGTCTAATAGGGTTTCAAATGCATTAAGTAGAAGAAAAGGTTTGTTGATTGAAATGTCGGTTGAGGTTGTTGGTTTCAATGAGTTGAAGGAGTTGTATGAAGAGGATCTAGAATTTGGAGAGGCTTGGAAGACTTACAAAGAGCCTAGTGTTGTTGATAGGACCAATTGTTTGGATTATTTAATCCAAGATGGTATTTTGTTCAAAGGTAATAAGCTATGCATTCTTAGAAGTTCAATGTGAATGAATTTGGTTAAGGAAAAACATAGTGGAGGACTTGCAAGACATTTTGGTTTTGATAAAACCATATAACTTGTTGGAGAGAAATATTATTGGCCTTAGTTGTAGCAAGCTATCAGAAAATATGTGCAAAGTTTCAGGATTTTTCAAGTGGCAAAAGGGACTAGTGAAAACACTGGTTTATATCAGCCTTTACTGGTACTTGAGAGGCCATGGGAAGAGATTAGTATGGAATTTGTTTTGGGTTTTCCAAGGACCCAAAGGGGATATGATTCTATATTTGTGGTGGTAGATATATTTTCAAGGGTGGCTCATTTCGTTCCATTTAAAAAGACTAATGATGTTGTACATGTTGCGGATATTTTTTTAGGGAGGTAGTGAGGCTACATGGTCTTTGAAAGAGCATTGTTCTAGATAGAGATATAAATTTTGTGGGATAATTTTGGAGGACATTATGGAAGAATCTAAGGACTGAATTTATGTTTTTCTCAGCCTACCATCCTCAAACAGATGTCCAAATTGAGGTGGTGAATAGGAGCTTGGGTAGTTCTTTGAGATGTCTAGTTGGAGACAAGCCAAAGGGGTGGGGTTTGATTCTACCTCAAGAAAAATTTACATATAACAACTCGGTAAATAGAAGTATAGGTAAGTCAATATTCCAAATTTTTTATGGAATCAGCCCAAGAGTTGTTTCATATATGAAAAATATTGATAATGGTTATAAGAAAAGTGCAAAAGTGGAAGACTTTGTTGATCACATAAAGAGCGTACATGAAGAGGTAAGAAAAAACATCAATAAAATGAATTTTCAACACAATTCCAAGGTAGATTTGAAGAGGAGACATAAGGAGTTTTAAATTGGTGATGAGGTAATGGTACACTTGAGAAAATAAAGATTTGTAGTTGGTACTTATAAAAAGCTAAAAATGAAGAAGTTTGGGCCTTGCAGAATTGTGAGTAGGCATGATTCAAGTAATGCATATGAAGTAGATTTGCCTAGCGGACTTAATATTTCACCTATATTCAATATTTCTGATCTAACAAAGTTTCATGAAGTTGAAAGTGATGAAGGTACATCAGGTGAACCAATTGACATATCAACACCTACTTCAGAAGAGGAGAAGATAGAGGCAATTTTGGACAACATGGTGAGTAGGAGTACAAGGCACAAGCAATATATGGAGTACTTGGTAAAATAGTTTGGAATGCCTATGGAGGACTCATCTTGGTTGTTAGAAGATGAGGTTAATCGTCTTGGTTATCCTCTTGAGAAGTAACAAGGTCACTTTTCTTCTACCTTGGGTGTCTGATGAAGGAGCATCCAAGGTCAAATAGAAATCATGTATCACCAAAAATATTGTTATTTCAATTTTTTATTTTCAATAAGGGCTTAGGGGTTAGGAGAATAAATATTTTGATTTTCAAATTTGTAATTTCTCTTATAGAAAAATTGTAATTGTTATTTTGGCGGAAATTATGCATCGATAAAAGTTTCTAAGGCATAAATGGGAAAATATATCTTTTGGGAATCCCATTTATTGGTGGGGCCCACTAGGGGTTCATGTGCTTTCATGTTCAATTGCATGCAATTGATTTTTTGTACCACAAGATTTTCATGTTATTACATGTTTGATTTGAAAGTCGTTGGAGCCGTCAGGAATCAATGAAGGTGTCATATTTGTAATGAATTATTTGATATTTGATATTTTTATTCTTCTCAAAGTGGGGTGTGGGATTTCAAGGTGGTAAGTGGAGGTTTTTCTTTAAATCAATAATGGTTCTCTACTCATGCATTCTCTACATATAGATGTTTTTTCATTTGGGGAGGGAGGCTTTTGGAGAAGTTGTGGTTGCATAGCCATATGTTGTCGAAATGAAGCCAGAATGTTAAGTTATAGTTTTTTATATATGTGAGCCCCAAGTTGTAAGGAAACATATGAGCTTCATATTTATGTAATTCATTTTTTAGATTTTGAAAATAATATATCTTATAGATTTCTCTTCTATAAGATGTGTTTCATGATAATTTTTTACCTTCTTGCATAGTGTTTTATGTGTGTTTGATTTCAGATTTGAAAGGGAGGGTATCCCTTTCCATCAATGGTGGGTCATACTTAGAGCCCCATTAAATTTGGAATAAAATTTATTATGTTGGGCTAAAGCAAACCTTATACATCCACTATTTACTATAAAAGGAGGTATAATTCACTTGAGGAGGACAATAAAATCTAGAATATTTAAGGACCGAGTAGATTCCAACAAAGAAAAGTAGAGCTGCAATAAATTGATCAACCCAAGGAAGCTAAAACTTGGAGCCACACTCATGTTTAGTACTATATTATAGTTTTAATTCCTAGAGATATTATTTATTTTTTTATTTTTATTTTTGAGCATAAATTGATTCTATTTTATTTGCATGATTATGTTGTTAGTTGAGTTTCACTATGCATAGGTTGTGAGTAATTACACTAAGGTTGCATGGTTGGTGTTAGCAATTAGTGTGATAATCACTTATAATTTCACATATGATTTTTTCATTCTCCAAGTTTGTTTGAGTGTGGAAATTGGACACCCATGAGAACTTGAGAGATAGTTAATTTCCATATTTTACCAATGTGTTTCTATTTGGGGGTAAATCCCTTGGGAATTTTTTTGGTTATTTTACATTGTTATCTTTATCTATAGTTTTGGTTCCTATGGTATTGTAAACTAAACTTTTTTATGGAACAATCAATATTTGCATATGCATTAAATTTTGGAGGAGACGGTTATGCAAGTTGGGTACTATTACACTACTACAACTTTGACAGGATAAATAGTATTGAGTGGATTATATTGGTGTAATCTTGTTTTCAAGATAAATACAAGATCAATGTCTTTTTGATGGTATATTTTTACCAAAAGGGTTTTTCCAAGTATATTTAGTGTTATGTGTTATTCCTAATTTTCATATTTTTACATGTTCTATTTCATATGTTGAATAATGAGATAAACAACATAATAAAAATATTACCATAAGAGAGATTTAATTCAATAAATCATGATATTAAGCTAATAAATTAAGAAACCAATGAAAATTAAACATAGTAAATGCAATCCATGAAACTAAATTTACATGTAGAAAAAATTGTGACAAAAGCTACCACTAAAGAGACCCAAACTAGTATTAATCTTAAAATAGTATACAATTATATAATCACTTATCCTTTTTACAATAAACCAAAAACATAAGAGTAATTGCAAAAGAATCCTATAGGGGAGAGGACCTAGTGGTTGTGCACCCTAACTTTGTGCTTCTCAAAATCCTACATAGAAATTTCAAATCACTCCCAATTTTTTATAGTAGCTTACTTGGCAAGTCCCTTGCTTATAACTTTCATTTCAAGACCACATCATCAAATATGATGCCACATCAACATGACTTTTGTCAAGGTTTCCAAAAAGGCCCAAAAAAAAGTGAGACCAATACTTGTGCATTCACAACATGGGTAGTTGAGTGCTAATGTGGCATCACATGATTGGTTGCTTTTTAGATCAAAGGAATACAGTTTGTTTAATTATGGGTAGTCAAGTCACAACTATTGGACATTATATAAACAACTACTATCACAACTATTGGGCATTGTATAAACAAATACTATCATAACTATTGAAACATGCTCAACTAATGGGTCCTCTCCCCTAATTAATTATCCCATACCTCCAATATATAGAAACGTTAGAAATAAGAAACTGTTAAGTGGTATCTAAAACCATGAGTTAAAAGAATGAGCTATAATAAAAACCAATGACCCAATGGTCATGGTCAACCATTTCATAATCATATGTAAGGAATCTTACACATTTTACACCCTTATTACTTATCATAGATATGAAAAAAATAATAGTCAAACTAATGAAGATCTCAAACCTATGTGCTTCATTATGGAATTCAGTATTTGTGTCATAACAACTAAAGTCTAAAATGGGAAGATGCTTCATGACTCCCAAATTTGACCTTTTTAATATAATCTCCTTATTCAACGCCTTCTTCAAAAATACCCCAACTATGTCAAAGAATAAATAATAAATAAGTGATATCGCCACTGAGACATGGGTGTCCAATTTTTTCAATTTCAACATGTTTGGAGATAATATATTATTTATCATCTACACAGTTAAACATAATTAATCAACACTTAGTATTACAAATTGAGTGATATTCATTATCCTAACATTCTCTCATTAGATGTTTACATTACAATACATAATAGGAAACTAAAAATAAATCAAATATGGAAGAGGTAAGGCCCCATGGCCTCTCTACACCAATTGAATTTCTTTATGCATATTTTCTTAGTGAAAAAATTTACATCATTAACCAGAGTGTCAACCTTTGATATGATGAATTTTCCACTTTCAACAATTTTGTCGACTAAGTGATACTAAACATCAATATGCTTTATATGATCATGGTTCATTGGGTCTTTTCCAAAAATATAGCACTCTAATTATCATATTTAATCTTGACCTATCTATACTCAAAGTTAATACTTGAACGTAGACTCTACAACCACACTACATCCTTATAGGCATGCCTTATACCAATGTACTCTACTTCTAAACTTGAAAACACAATTATAGATTTTCATTTACTTACCCAGATAAGTACCTCATAAATATCTAAAGACCCTTTTCACATAAATAAATGATTGTTTTTCTAGTGATAGACATAAATGTGTAAATAACTATCATTTCTTGGCCGATATATTATCTTATATAGACCATAACATAAATTAGGTGACTTGTGACAATATCATATGGAAAATTAAACATATCTTATAAAATATCATATCACTTAGGAACATGATCGTACGATAACATAATACTAAAAAGTAAAATAATATTCATTAACTTGTATTAATATTTAGTAAACCTCTATAAAATAATTTGAAAATACTTTCTTTAAATAAGAAAAATATTTCTACCAACCCAATCCCCATTGATCTCCATACTCAATTTGAAATTTTCTTCCTTCCAATACTCCATATCCCAAACACTAGATGATTGGGTTTTGAGCACCCTAATCATTCTTTTATTGCGTCTAATGAACATTCTATCAACATACATGACAATGATTAGAAACCAATTATTAATCAATTTAAAATAAACATAGTTATTGCATTCACTTATAATAACCATTCCTTACTATTTTAATGAGCATAAGATCAGACTATAGGAAAATGAATAAAAACCAATCATTAATTAATTTAAAAGAAATATAATGACTACATTCACTTCTAATAAAATCAAGGTCCAATGTAAAATCATCAAAATTTAGATACAAAATACAAGGTAATTTATTTGGACCATACAATGACTATTTGGACCTATAAACCAATTTCTCCTTCCTTTTTAATATAAAATAATTGGGTCATTTTATATTATAGATATAATGACTACATTCACTTCTAATAAAATCAAGGTCCAATGTAAAACCATCAAAATTTAGATACAAAATACAAGGTAATTTATTTGGACCATACAATGACTATTTGGACCTATAAACCAATTTCTCCTTCCTTTTTAATATAAAATAATTGGGTCATTTTATATTATTTTATATTTTCCTCAAGATCCCCATACTAAAAAGTAGTTTTTACATCCAATTTTTTACATGAAAGAGGAGCTAGATCTTCATTAAAATCTTAAAGATATGATGGAAGGATATGTAATCATGCAAAGGAATGGAAAATTTATTCTCAACATGAGCTCTATGTCTATTCCCTCAAGGGAGATTAATTGGCATATGATTCAATTAAATTGTCATACATTGGGAAACTTTAGTCATGAAATATGGTTAGATAACCAGATGAATCACATTATTAGCTTATTTCACTTCACAACATGTGATTTTCTTTATTTAGTTGTTGTTACCTCAAAAAGGGTTATCCTTGCAATCATATTTTCATTAATCTCTTTCAAAGTGGTAAGGCGACTAGGTTTTTGGGTTTTCATCCCAGGTGATGGAAGACTTTAGGAAGAATCATGGGAGGCCCAAGGAGGCATCCAAAGCCCCTATCATGAATTCCATTAAAACAAAATTTTGAACTATGGAAGATCTTTGAGGAAGCAGGTATAACACCTTTCTTCTTGGCTATGCACAGATTCAATGATGAGTTAACTTCAAAATTATGTAACTCTTGGAAGAAAGGACAGTTCTCAATTGGTAGCATACATTTTGAGGTGACCCATAAACTTATTAGGGAGGTGGTGGACCTAGAATGCAAAGGAATTAAGGTGGTGAAAGTTAGCAATAGTAACTATCAAAATTTCATCAACTTCTTTGAAAAGGATGAGAAACCATAAATATTCTAGAATGGCTATGAAAGAGAGAACTACTAGTTTTATTTAGTTTGTTAAGCCTTAATATCATGTACTATTTCACTTTAGAAGGGATATTTAAAAAAACTCATGGGTACCTCTTACCTTTTGTGAACCACATCTACCACAAAGAAAAGATTATTATCATGTTCTTCTTGTTGTCTTCCCTTCACCTATGTATTTCCAAGGGGGATTCTCCTCCTCTACATAGCCAGGAAGGAATCCTAATCTCGTAAAATGTTGCTTCTTTAACTCCTTCCTTTGAAGATAAGTTGTTAACTACTAACCCACCCCCCACCCCCCCCAAAAAAAAAAGAAGGAAAATCCCCTTAAAACCTTAATACTTCCAAAAAGAAGAATTTGGGCCCCACTATGAGTTAAAGGTCTAAGGAAGAAGCTATTGAAATTTTTAATGAGGGTGAAACTAGGGAATACTATGATAAAGTGGTGAGATGGGTGAAAGACAGTCTAACCACTTAGCCAATGTTGGACATCATAATAGAGGCAAATATGATAAAGGAAAAAAATAAACTTTGAAGAGGTGGTGAAGGATTCCTTAGGCATGGAATACTTTCCATACAATGAGGAGGAAAGTCAAGATTATAGCATGCATGAAGCAAATGAGTAGGAGATCCATGAAATAGAACATGAAGATAACAATGAGGAAAAATATAATGAAGTCAAAATGAATGAGATGGACATAGGAAATGATGATAAATTGAAAGAGATGGAAAGAGGACAGGAAGAAAAAAATGTTAAAAATGAAGAAGAGGAGTATTCTGAGAAATAAAAAGAGAATGACCTAGAGTCGCTTCAAAATATAAAAGAATAGATTAAGAAATCGAATGGCCACATATTTAATATTGACTCAAAAAATGATAGTGATATTTTGAAGGAAAAGATAATGAGTTTGGATAATGCTATTAGCATTATTATTTCAGCTATAACAAATGGAATTATGCATCGGGCGGTGTTTGGCACTGTTATGGGAAATTTCAAGTTGATAAAATTGAAGAGAAGGATGGGCATGAATCAAGAGGGAGAGGCTCAAATGAAGAACATAATGGAAGTCTTTGAAACTAGTTAGAAATACCCCCTTAAAATTCTAAAGGTAGATTAGGATCTTATCAATAGTCCTAAGGAGTAATGGTTCTTGTTATTTTGTCTTTCCTTTTTACTGTTCTTTTAAGTTTAAGTTTTGGCCTACATGCTTGTTAATTTTTTCCTACATGTACCTTATGCTTTATATTTTTCGGTGAGGCTCAAGTGCCTTGGTTCTTAGGTGTTTAGTCAGTTGGGTTTGTAGTGCCTTTTATTTTTTCTTCGGTTATTTTGTTGTGTACTGCTAGGATCAAGGCCCTTACCCTACTTTTCTAATAAAAAAATAGAAATAATGAATCTAATAACATTTATTTTCAAAACAAGTGATAATTTCAATAAAATCAACTCCATCATCCTAGGAATAACCTATTTCCACCCATTGTGCCTTATACCTTTCCAATTATTTATTTTTTCTATTTTTCTAAACATCCATTTACAATAAATGGGTTTCTTTCCTTTGATTAGATCAAATAGATCTCAATTCTCGCATATTTCTAGAGTCATCATCTCATCCTACATGGCCTCCATCCAACTTTCATGCTCCTTCAAAAAAAGAACTTCATAGATCTAGGTTTATCGACAATAAGAGATAAAATAAACACACCAAAAATCTAGTGGGTTGTACCTATCAACCAATTTTTGTTTCTTTGTATACCTTCTCAAGGGTGTAGTAAGAGATTCATCCTATTATTCCTCTAAGTTATTTGAATTTTAACCTTATTCTTACTCCACATCCTTATATCTAACATATTGTTCTTTCACTTATGCATCTCCCTACTAAATTTTGGTTTCAAAATGCTTGATTTATTTTTATTTTCTTTTGTCTATACTTGGTTAGATTTTAAATCTAAGTTCCTTTTTTCCTTAATTGATGATATATTACTAAAAATATTAGGTTACAATATATGGTGTTTCAAAATAAAAATATTATCTAGAACAAAATTAGATCAAAATATCAAACCAATTTATGAAATTCCAAACAAAAAAACCATAAAGACACTCCCAAGGCTTATATCATAAAAATTGGTAATTACAAAATTCTAAGTACATATCTTGTTCAAAATAGTATAAAACCAACAACCAATATTAATTGGATAAAATATTCATTCATAATAGCATCAAGGACATACCCAAGGCTTATATAGAAATCTTGGTAATATAAAATTTGAAGTACATATCATGTCCAAGATAGCATATAATCAACAACCAATAGGTGAAATTTCAAACTTATGTCACGCTTCAAGTCAACTTATGAACATAAATAAATTTAAGAAATTTTCAATTGAAAGTTGGTTTTGTTAATTCTTGCTAAATTAGGTTTGAGCCAAATATTTCCCAAAAAAAATTATCCACTAGATACATATGCAACATAACTTTAAGGTCAATTTACTAAAAAAATATAATTAATCAAAACATTATGTCTTTACAACTCCTACTTATGTAAATAGCATTAAAAAACAAAACAAAAAAATTATTTGTAGATCCATAAGTGTAGTTTTAAAAAAAATATATATATATTTTATTTATTACTTATATTTTATTTTTCTTTTACTAAAAGTAGGTCATCAATGCCAAAATACAATGTTTCTTATCTTGTTAAAAAAATACAAGTATTTTAGAGGAGACACTTCAAATATGTCACATCTACCCAAAAAAGGTCATGGTTAGGGTTTACTCTATGTGATAAGAGTCTCTAGTCCCCTGAATGGTTTTTTTTGTGCTAATGAATGTCCATGCATAGATTTGGGTATGATGAAGGGGGTTTATCATACTTGTCATTTCTCCTTGGGTGAGTGGTTTCTCATGCTTAGCAAATGCAATGAATTTTTATCTTAGGTGGCCTAGAATGTAGGTTCCTCTAGCTCTAATGGCTCCAAAGATGAGTAAAATTTTGGTTTATCTCAGGTGATCAAGCCCCTATAATGTGAAAATATGTCTCTAGTGCTATATTTTAGTGATGAAATCAAAAAGGAAGTAGTCAAAAATGAAATTATTTTCATAGATAATGGTTTAATCAACATATTCATTTGGTTTTTGCCCAATCTTCCCAATTTACACAAATTGATTTCAAACTCTTGGAGCTCCATCTTGAAAGGTTACATTCAAATTTACCCTTGTCCTCATAGTTTTTATTATGATTTTTAATGATGTTCGGGACCAAGATACTATTCTCCATGACCATCGATGGGGTTTTTATAAGCACCTACGCATGCTCAAAGCATGACACCCAAATTTTAACCATACCTCTAATATTGATTTGCAATGCCTATATGGGTATGATTCCCTTATTTCCCTCTCTAATTTTGGTTTGAATCTTATTTTGAAGAAATTGGAAATAAGTTGGGGGAGTTTTTGGTTGTTGATGAAGGATCCTCTAATTTCCTTCATACCAAAAAAAAATTCATACTTTTTGATCTATAAACCTCTAAAAATCTCTCGGTTGATATCTATCTAAA
Source organism: Sequoiadendron giganteum (assembly GCA_007115665.2). Lineage (NCBI taxonomy): Eukaryota > Viridiplantae > Streptophyta > Pinopsida > Cupressales > Cupressaceae > Sequoiadendron > Sequoiadendron giganteum. The sequence goes on along the minus strand of CM021100.1, from coordinate 65,837,382 downwards.
AAAATATAATCATAGTTGGACCCAAATTTTGGACTATGAGGTTCCATCTTTAAATCCTTGTAGGTGTTTTTTCACTAGCCATACAAATTCTAATTTATCCAAACACACTTTAGACTAGTCACATGGTGGACATATGTCTTTATCCACCATTACTTTATAGAAAAAGAGGTGTGAAGAGATTCCATGTCAACATGATATAATTTTTTCTATCTTGCATAAATAGTTAAGATAAAAAGTTGCATGCCATCAAAATAGTATTTTTAGTACACACAAATTTCAAGATTTATTTAAAAATATAGTTATCAAAATGGAAGAAAAATTAATTTTTGTCCTAAATTTTTAAGTTATGAATAAAAAGTAAAAATAAAAATAAAATTATTATATATGAATAGCAACATACTACTTAACCTTATTGTTTAGTATTTTATCAATAGTTAAATTGTAGAGTAAATTTTACAAAACTACATTGAAATAATTTTTAAAAAAATACAAACACAAAATACACTAAAAAATCTACATTTTATTAGTTTTCATTAAATTTCAAAATTAAAAACATATATGTCACTTTCTAGTGGCTCAAGTTAAACAATTAGATCAATGTTGGTCATTTCCTTTATAAAAGTGTGACATAGATTTAAAATTTCACCCCATCATTGAATTAATAAAATATCCATTCATGGTAGCATCTAATATTATTTATGTTCATATATGTATCGAACTCCAAAGAACCAATACGAAGAAGAGACATATCACTATTGTTGTCCACCTTATCAAGGTTTTGATGTGTAATTTAAAGATAGATTGAATAATCCTTGTGGCCCATCTAATTAGGGATGATACAATTATGTTATTTTATGTAGTATTTTTAAAACTCTACATAATTGTTCACAAAATTCTCATCAACTTTCCTCATCATGAGTTAAAAAGTGTTCATTCTTAATCTCTATTTTTAAATAATAATATAGTTGAACCTTCATCCAAAATTTTATAAAATATTTAGGGATCTCCAACACAATTGTAACTTGCAAAACAACATTAATATACATTAAAATACAAAATTATACTAAAAATGTTTGTAAGGTGCTTCCTTTAGAATTGAAATATTTTATCACTCCTCCTCTTCTATATATGCCATAAGATCCCAGTAGTTAAAACCAGCTAAAATTTATTAAGAACCACATCAAAAAGATTAGCATAGTCAAATAAAAAATCACCAAGAAAAATTTCTTATTGTCCTAACCTAGGCTATCACCTAAAAAAGAATACCAAACATTTCAAACCTAGGAACATTAAAATAAAGATGTTCAAATGTCTCAATAACATTATGCAGACTGCAAAAATAAGGAAATTGACCATAATAAATAAGTACAGAAACAACAAAAATGTTTAAAGTAGTATTAGTCATTTGAAGTAAGATTTTTTATTCAAGAAAATTCGATCAATGTGTATTAAAAATAGAGACGGTTAATTACTTTCAAGATTCATATTCCACTTTCTATTAAATTGTAAATAATATCTTAGGTGTCAAGTAGCAAGTTATATAATTTATTTGAACTATCATTGGAGAAATTTGAATTGTCCAACCAACAAAACTTGGTCAAAATTTTAGTGTTAAATTTAAGATTGTGATGTAACCTAGATATAGTGGTCTTATCAAACAACCAAATCTAGTACCCAGATACATAAAAAACCATACAAAAAAATTTAACTTGCACTTTTTTTCTTATTCAAATGTGCAAATGAATTATCTTATCTTTGAGGAGTACAAATCAGATATGCATTATATAAAAATGATCCACCAACATAAAAAAATTCCCCCTTTCATCTTTAATCTTGTTCCCAATATTGTTTTTGAGAAAAAATTATGTTCCATGAGAATATTTAGTTATAACTAATTTTGTAGAGTATCGCTTGAAGATACATCTTAAAACTTTCTTTCGAAACCTTGGAGCACTCTTGGATCCTCTAGTCGAGGTTCAAGTAGTTCTCCAAACCTTGTTATCTTCCAACAATGGTTTTGAAACCTAGCTAGACAACTGACACTCAAAGTTTGTGTTCAAAATATCTTCAAATAATTTTCCAAATTCTTCCTTCGTAAAGATTATGAATAGCCTTTCAACATCCAAGTTGGTTTTGAGAATGTTGTCGGGTGTTGATGAGGTTAGTACAACCTAGTTATGTGCCGACATAGGTTTCATAACCAACACCAAATGTTGAAGGGTCTTCATAAATTTTGTTCACTACAAAGATGCATTTTTATTTCTCTCAAAGTTCAAAAAAGAGCTTTGAGTGTCGACAAGGTTGTGACTATTAGAGTTGGCAATGGAGATACCCAATATCTAGAGGCCAAATGGAAAGCACAAAGATATCAATAAGCAATGCTCAAGATTGAAATGAAATTGATTATCCAAGAATTCCTTTAATACAATGTATGAGAATCTCTCGGTTATATATTCAAGGTAAGACATAGGATTAGACAAGATCATGACAAGTGTCTTAATATTATGACATGAGACAACAAAGTTAACATAAAAGTTTAAAAGATAAGATCTAGACATGAAAACTAAGTCTTCTAAAAATAATCTTAGGACCTAAGTAAAATTAACATGTGAATATGTCCCCTAAGTCCCTAGTAAGTGAATTAACTAGGTACAAGACATTTATTCACACCACCCCCTTATGTGCAAATTAGGGAGTAGATTATTATGCAAATGATGAAAATATGGGTCCCGACTATGATTCCATGTTAGGTACCCATGTGCAAATACAAATGAAATCTCTCACAAATGGAGAAAATGAGAAAACCTAGTGGGATAAAACTCCTCTCTGAAAAATATGAAATACAAATTCTCTCAATGAAGAATGAGAAGGCCAAAACCCCATGTGAGGAAAAATACCCCTCATAAGAGAGAAGAAGAAGAGATACCATGCAACCCTCCCTTAATGGTGATTCTCATGTAATGGTAGAATCTCGGCATTGAATTTTAAAGATGATCTAATCTCGTCGAACAACATTCCTCCCCTTAGGAAGAAACAAAACTAAGATGATATGCAAGATGTATTCCCATTCCTAAAAGGAAGATGTGGGAAGAAGGATGATATGTGTTGTCTATGTTCACTACACTCAAGTGTCTCCATATTGATGTCAAAATCTAACACACTCCAAATAGGCATTCTAGGCCACATTGTAGAAGATGCCAATCCATAATCTCCTAGAGACGTATGTAGAACATAATCCAAAGACAAGTATTCCTACTCTGAAGACAAATAAGCCTCCTCCAAATGTTTTCCAAAAGTATCCAAACTCGTGTCAAGCTACAAAGAGTGATCATGTAGAGAATTAACAAGAGGGTTAGAGTATTCGCTCACAACAAATGAAGAAGGATCATCTCCATCAAGGATAAGATGTGTGTAATCAATGGTGTCCCCCAAATCTGAAATGTGAGACTCAACAAATAACCCAAAAATGTTTGTCAAGTATACATCTGAAGTAGATGTAGCTAGAAGATGATGAATATCCTATTGCATTGAATCACAAGAATTCATATTTGTAGCAACACAAGCATCATCAATTACAATAGTAGATAGAAGATATGTAATGCAAGGCTCAAGAATGGGATCCGATGTGAGAACTCCCAAGTTCAAGTAGCCAAAAGTCTCCTCAAAATCATGGTTCACACTAGAAGTGTGATCAACAACCGAAGGAACAATGTCATCATCAGAAGAAAAATCTACAAAGGTGTACAACCAAGATGAATGATCAACCATCCCAATAGCAAGAATTTCTCTACTCTACAAGCCTCTAATGATAATTGAATCAAGAGTGAACTCCACAATCCTCACATCTCCACCATGTGTAATTTGATAGATGGAAAGAAGATTGTTTGATAAATGAGGTGCACACATAACATCCCTACCCAATATCAATAAATCCCTTCCCAATTACACTCATGTATGTATTGTTTCCCATCAAAATAGGAGACATGGTACAAGGCTCAAAAGAAGAGAATATAGATTGTGAAGATGCCATCTAATGAGGTGTTCCTAAATCTAGAAGTCATCTCCCTAATCCAAGACCTATAGAAGCACAAAGAGCTTTCCCTTTATTTCCTAGTGTAGAAGCCAAACCAGCATGACCTTTATCCTTATTAAAAAAAAATTAGAAGAATAGGTTGACTCAAACATATTGGAAGGTAGATCAACATGATTCTTTTTAACATGTTTCAATTTATCAATATCCTTCTTATAACAAGAATGTTCATAATGTCCAAGATTCTTGCAATATGAACAAGTTGGCTTCTCCTTCTTAGATGATTTCTCTTTGGAAGATAATTTATTCTTCGTTTGATCCAAATTTGGATTATTCTTTTCTTTCTTTTGTTTCTTATCTAACTCTTTCACCTGACTAGGCACAATGTCTAATATTTAGATGACTTGATGAGACCCATCTGTATAAGATTTTGTTGCTCATGTATTAAGATCTCATAAAATAATGCAAATGAAGGTGTAGTATTTGTAGACCCCATAGTCAACCTATGATTATGAAAGCTAGAAACAAAAGAAGTATAATCATGACCAAGTTTGTTCAATGCATTATAGACCAATTGAATGTCCTTATCTATTCTGCATGCTTTACATTGCTCTCTTAGATCATTAACCCTAATGATGTAGTCTTGGATTTTGTCAAAGTTCTTAGAATCAAGGCTCATTATTTCATCATCAATTTGATAGCCTCTTACTTCATCTGTAGTACCATACAATGTATTTAATTTGTTCCAAGCTTCATGAGAATTCTTACATGATTGAATTTGAAACAAAAAATCTTGAGAAACTAGGCTACAAAGAAATCCAAGAGCTTTGGTATGTTTAATCATCCATTGTATCTTTTTATCTACATCTATAGGTTAGGTACCTTATTTTCAACATATAGAGAGTGACCTTTAGTCATTAGAATACTCCATGCATGTTGATTCCATGTTTAATAGTTATATGATGTGAGCAAATGAACCTTAGAATGACCCATGAAAAAGAAGAGCACAAGTAAACAAATCAAAAGAATGCACCAAGAGACCCCCCCTCAAATCACTCAACCAAGAATCCCCCAACAATATCTGATTTGGCACTTTATAAATTTAGTGTGTTTACAACTTTGCTAGATGCGAAAAACAACAAACTAGACTTGATATTAGCACTTACAAATGCCAAATGGGCCAAAAGATCAAAGTAAAATTTTTACATAAAGTGGGATCAATCTAATCATACTACTAGAAAGAACACTAGAAATTATGCACTTTAAAAAAAAATTAGCCAAAAATGTTATTGTAGGAGCAAGAACGAAGCTCTAGAAGTTCCTAAAATGAGAACGGCTCAACAACACCTATGAGAATCTACAATTTATGAAGAAACCATACACCAAAATTAGAATTGATTGCACCACTACATAGAGCACAAAATTTTGCCCCAAATAAAAAAAGTTCTTGAAAAATGAAGCTCCTAAGCCCAAGTTATGAGCATTTGAAAATTTCCCTTTGAAAGAAAAACTTCATTGGAGAGGGGGATAATTTTTTTTTTAAAAACTGCTGACGTCACCCACCCAAGAGGTTAAAATTGATGGCCAAATAGTCATCACGTAGCTACACCAGACTAAATTTGATGCCCAAATAGATGTCATAAGTTGACACGGGTTGGAGTGGTCGGCACAATCTTACAAGAATATTCTATTCGGATGTATATTTTCTATGCCGCCAGAATCTTCACCAAGGTCAAAATATTCTTTGTGACTTTAGAATATGTTGCTGCAGGTTTAATTTAAAAAGTTTTTGGTTTATTTAAAATAATCGGGCCTCCTTCCGAGTATTGGGGCCCACAACTGGCGAATAGGGGAATGTCATGTGGTGCCCTTGGGCTCACGAGTACCATGTACCTACATGAATGGTCTACAACGGTATGAGTCTACAGAATTTTTTATTTTTTTTAAATTAATTAAAAACTTTTCTAAACAAAAATTATTAAAAAAATCAGAAATTTTCAAATAAAATAATATTTTTCAAAATTGTACCAATTGACTACACAGTCATCATGGTGACCATACAACGAAGGAGGGAAAAAAAATTCCTCAAGCTCTAGGTGAAGTGCTCTGATTTTAATGAATTCATAGTCAGTCTTGGGGTTTTTGGGCCTTCTAAGCATGATGGTGGTGTCCTTTTTGACTCAAAATGCTCTAAATTGGTAGCTAACTCGTGGATCTAGTAACCACCTTCAATCTTCAAACCCTTGCAAATTTGGCCTCCAATGTCCAATTGGGACAAAACAAAAGGTAGATCTTACTTTCTCATGCACTCTGGATGCAATAGTGAGCACAAATTTGATGCAACAAGCTCCCAAAATTCACCTGCAATACAAAGTTAAAGAAAGGAAACCCCCCAAAAACTGGTATTTCTATTAATTTGTTTTGATTCTCCAGATCATCATATGATGCAAGAGAAGAGCATACTCAAATTTTCAAGATCTACCAAGATCTCTCCAAAAATACTATCCAATGGAACCCAATCCACTCTAATACCATGTTAGAGTTGGATATGGAGATACGCAAGATCTAGAGGCCAAATGGAAAATGTAAAGAGATCAATATGCAATGCTCAAAATTACAATGGAATTGATTATCCAATAATTCCTTATATACAATGTATGAGAACCCCTTGGTTATATAGCCAAGGTGAGACATAGATTAGACAAGATCATAACAAGTGTCTTAATCCTATGACATGAGACAACAAACTTGACATAAAAGTCAAAAAGATAAGATCTAAACATGACAACTAAGTCTTCTAGAAAGAATCTTAGGACCTGAGTAAACTGAACATGTGAATATGTCCCCTAATTCCCTAGTAAGTGAATTAACTAGGTACAAGACATTTATTCACACCAACAATGACAACCTTATCACCCAAAAAATTTGATGCCACTTTCTTTCGAAGAATTTACAAAAGTTGGTTCTAAATGGTACAATGGTTTTGGAACCATGGTGAAACTCTAACATCATCTTCTAAGAAGCTTCTATTGAGAGTTGAAGCAATTAAGACAACTGCATCAGAAATCGATGAGGTTGTGGAAACCTCTTTGGAGGCTGACAAAGGTTAGGAAACCTCCCTATTTTTTAATGCTTCTAGGTAGATAAATTTTAACCATTTAAATATGAAGATTCTTCTAAGAAGCTATAGATTTTTTAGGTGATGCAAGATTACCTATGGACCCAAATTCTCCTACATTAGACATTTTGAGTAAGAGGATTTTTCCTTGAGTGAAGACCTCAAGAATATTTTGGTGAGTTTGAAATATAAATTCCATACTTCCCAAGTTTTGAAGCACTTATCTAAGTAGATTCATTAGATGCTTTTTTTTGGAAACTACTATACCATTCTTCTGCATTCTAAAAATTTGAATATGCATCTCCTTGTGCACTTTTTTTACCTTCATAATATATGTAAATCATCACCATTGAATATGGGATATATATATATACTTGTTATGAGTTCAATTTTGTATGTATTGGATGAAAAAATTCACAACACTCAACATGGGCCTATCTTTTTCTACTTCAATTTATTGTACATTCCTTGAGGGAACCTTTCTTTCCTTAAATGTGCTAATACAAATTTTCCCACCTAAAACTCCTAGTCTCTCTTTCATACATCAACACATTGTTTATATTTAGTAACAATATTTTCCAAAATTTATGTTACTTCTCTATGCACTTCATGAAAATACTAAGAAAAATATTTTTCAACAACACTCTTCCTTTCCTAAATTTGCACTATCTCTCAGTTTATCAATACCTCTAAAATTATAACCATAAACAATATGGAATGGAATTTTTCCTACACTCTAATTAACTAAATTATTTACATAAATTCTTCTTGTGCCAATATCAAATCCCATTGGTGAGGTTTATTCCCTACTAAACATCTTAACAAATTGTCAATTCTCATATTCACAACTTGATTTTGATCAGTAGTTTGAGGATGGAAAGCTGAAATGAACCCCAACAAAGCTCCTAATTTCTTCCATAAAGTACATCAAAAATGGATAACAAATTTTATATCCCTATTTGAAACAATGCTCTTTGGTAATCCATGCAGTCTAACTACCTCATTGAAAAATATTGTAGCTATGTGTGAAGCATCATTTGATTTCTTGTATAGAATAAAATGAGAAGTCATTGAAAATATATCAACTAAAATAAATACCGGATCATCACCTCATTGTGCTCATGTTAATCCAAGAAAAAAATCCAATCTTATATTCTCCCAAGGTCTCTCTAGTTTAGGTAATGGCTGATACAACCCTGTGTTTTATCTCACTTCTTTAGTAAGCTAGAAAATTCTACAACTTTACACCATTTTCTTAACATTTCATTCATCCCTTATCAAAAATAACCTTTATGATGTTTTATCCACTCTAAAATGTCCACTTATACCTCCAACATTTTTTCTCTAATCAAAATTTCTCTCATTGATCCTTGGTGGATACATAATCTCTTCCCTTTGAACACCCTTCTTGAAATAAAATACTCTAGCCATGTAGTTCAAACAGTTTCAAATGGAATTTTGCATGCAGCCCATCCTTCTTTGAAATTGTTATCCCTCAATTTTCACATTGAAAATTTTCAATTTTTAGTGCATTCTCTTATACCCCCGAACCTGTTGAATTACAAAAATAATCAAATTTGAAAATCTTTAACAGCTAGTGTGAAATCCTTTGCAGGTGATAGGTTGTCATTATGTCCTACTACTTTAGAATAATTGAATGTCAACTAGTCGATCGGGCAGTGTCCAAGGCAGTTTGCAGAAGAAGATTATTTGGATAACTCATTTTATATTTTATATTTTTCTTTCAAACTACAGAAATCAAGTCTAATCTAAGGCCATTACTTTTTAACTAGGAAATAATCTTACTCTAAGAAAATCCAGAAATACTAAACTAAAAAGCATAAGACGACTAATTTAGAGAGAATTACAACTAAACTAGAAAGCATGGAAATGAGCAAACTAAACAATTGATGTATTACGGAAACATAAAAGTAAGGAAATAGACAATTAAACATCTTTAAACAATAAAGGAATTTTATCAACTATAGAAGATAACTCATACAAATTAAAAACAATGGTTCTCTGGAACAATAGACTTGACTCTTCAACAACTTGTTACTTCCTACTGAATAATAATTTACCTTTAACAAAGAAAATAACTTAACAGTAAAATACTTATCTATCTAGGCTAACTCCCCTCGAGTGGCCAGCTCACAGGCTAATACTTCATCTTTAAATCACATAAGCTACAGACTCTCAAATCCTTTTATTAAAAACAGTCATCATCATTCGAAATTCAACAGTTACCAATAGACAGAAATCAAATAACTCATTTTAACAATGCTCTGAAAAAACCATGTGAACAACATAACGATACTTCCTCTCTGTCTTATTCATCACTTGTGAAATTACAGTTTTATAGATAACTTCTTAACTAAATCCTAAATTTAAGATGGCATGGATAGCCATTGAAAAAGTCTTCCTTAACTTAAAACTAACTTTGATGCCTTTAAAGCTCTTAAACATGTAGAAGGTTCGAGAAGAGCCATAAAGTTTTTAAAAATAGAATTTAAAGAAATTGAAATTGAATCTTCAGTACATCATCCAGGCATCTAGGAGTGGGTTTGTAGCATTACTCTTGAGGCACGTGCTGGCTAAATTTTTGCAACAGCCGCATGATGACCTGTTATTCCCTACAAAAATGCTCAAATCAACCCATTAAACCTACTTTGGTAAATTTCCTCAATTGATCAAAAGAAAGAAAGAAACCATAATTTTCCTTAAAATAAGCAATTACTTCTCCTAAAGTTTAATAAATTGGCATAGGCTTAGGATTGAGTTAGAAAAATTAAGATTTCCATATTTAATTATGATGAGGTTATTTTTACCTCATCATTTCCTCCCCCACCTAATTTTTAGCAAGTCCTCCTACTCCATGGTTAAACCCCTGAGTTCTATTCCATTCCTCATAAAGAGTACTGAGATCATGTGTTTTCCTGGCTGATGCATTGAAAGCTTCATGGTTATGAATGAGCCCTCTATGGAACATCATACTCTCCCTCCATTCATTGAAAAGTCTTTCATTTTGATCTGTGAAAATATTAAAGGTCGGGGGTGGATTAAGTAGCAAGGGAGGTCTATATTTCATTCCTATCCATTTTGTTCTCAAATTTTTCAGGATTTTAACTAGAGCATCAACCCTTCTGAATGACCATCTGATGTTTAGAGGAGAAATAACTTATCTTTTCTTTAAGTAAGTTGGAAGAGGGGTGAATCTTTCTTCGCATGCATGCCATGCCTTTCCAATTAATTTCTATCCATTTTCCATGAAATTGACATAACACAGCTTGAGGTTGTTGTCATAACTTTCCTTCATCTTTTCATTAACAAGGAGAGACAAAAATGTAGCTTTGAACCCATGAGGCCTTGAATTTGGGGACCTTATCTGGAGACCCATTGTTCTCTCAGCCTGTGCAAACTCTTTTGTTTGATCTTCCCAATGAATTTGATTTCTCATGGTTGAGAGAAATGCCCTCAATTCTACTTCTCTAACAAAAAAATTGATAAATAAATATGTATGATTTTCTAATAACAAGTCATGCAGAAAGAATTCACAAATTAAATCTTGGTCTTCAGGAGTCGACTCTACAAATATTTTAACAAACTCTTTGTCATTAGGCTCATAGGGCTGATCATTATAGATCCTAACCTGTTTCCATCTTAGCCATTGTTCATTCAAAAACATGGAGTAAATTCTTGATGGCCTTCTACAACTCAGCAAACAGTCCACAAGTTGATAGGCATCCTGCTTCCCTTTGTAGGCTTTGTGAAATGACTCCTTTAGGAGCACCAATTCCTTCTTCAGCCTGTGATTTTTCAGTTTGGACATTCCTGAGGAAGTAACACTTTTCCATCCATTTTATTAGCAAAGGTGGAATGTGGACCTAGAACCAATCAGTTACAACTGATTCAGTCTGAATTTCTTTGGACTCTGTTTTGGGTTTCACAATGCATTCCTTCAAGTCCTATTCTAGTTCAACTACCCTGCTGATGGAAGCCTTCAACTCTTCAATTTTTATTTTTTTGTCCTCCTCGAAAGTTGTGAGCATGAGCATAAAATTTTGTTTTATTCTTTACATTTCTACATCTTTGTGTGCAATGTCCACACTATAAGTTTTATGCTTCTGATACTACTCCCGCATTTGTTCCTGCAACTTATAGATTTTTGAGTCTTTTTCTTGCAATTGAAGCTTCAAGCCTCTTATTTCTTGATCTCTTTTATTTATTATAGCAGTTTGCATAGCCAACTCTTCTTTCTGCAATTCTATAAATTCGTTATTTTTAGAAAATTGTCTCTGTAAATCATCAATTTCTACTTTATACTTTTCTAATTCAGCAATGGCACTACTTTTTTCAGTTGTTCCAACAATTTTATCTACAATGGGTGACAAATTTTTTGGCATACCTCTTCCCTGAATTTCATCATTGAAGATTTCCTCTATATGTGCAGAATGGAAAGGAAACACTTCGCCTGAATCCTCTTTATTTAGGGGTACTTCCTCTTCACTATAATGCTCTGAAATTTCTATGGGCTCATGTGGACGCTTAGGCTTTTTCTTTTGTGAACTTCCCTCCTTACCATGTATTGGGGTTTCAGAGAATTCAGAAGTCAACTGCTTACTCCTTCTAAGTGGAGGTGATTCCTGAAAAATGACGGGCGAACTATTTTTCCTCGTTTTCTTCTTTCTTGGTTTACTTGTGTCAGAATAAACAATATCAACCTATTCTAGCAGGTCAGGGGTTTTGAATTTATCACCGTAGAGGTCTGGAAAATCCTCACCAGGAGTGATGGGATTAAGAGCTTCCGGAGCTGAAGAGCCCTTAGGGGAAATTTCTCTGGATGATGGAATAGCCTGTTGGGATGGTTCCCCCGATTCTATGGTTCTTGCAATTGCAGGCTTCTCCATTTTCTCTAAAAATTTCTCCCTTTTTCCCTTAGGTTTCTTACAGAAGTGGTACTTGCAGATTAGTTGAATTAATCTATGATGTTTCAAAGGCCCAGTCCCTATTTTATACCTCTCTATGGAAGTATTTAAGGAATCACACAAGAATTCAGGCATATTAACCCTAAGAGCTAGATCCTCCTTCCCGTAACGTAAATGGGTCAACATACAGAAGGCAAGCCCTACAACTATAGTAAGCTGACCCTCACAAGTAAAATACTTTATAATCCATGCAATGGCAGTACCCCAAGGTTCTAATATGGAGTTTCTCTAGAATCCCTTATTTTGTCCCTTGGTACTTATTACTACCATTGGGTGTGGGTCTCCCTCTCTAACAAATAATTCAACTAATTTTTGGTACATAATTTGAGAGGTTTTTTTTATATTTATGTCTGCATTCTCTAATCCAGATAAGCGAGAAACAATTTTGGAGCTTACCTTGAAACGCTTCCCTTGAAGTACCACTTCGCCATTTGTGTAGTTTTCAGCAAAATATCTTACCAACTTTTCATTATGGCCTTCAAATTTTCTGATGAAGTTTAACCACCCTGCTTCCTCGAACAACATAGAGATATTGCTCAATCCCAATAATTTTTCTGCTGAATCTGGCTCTGCCTTTCTTTTACCACCCCCCATTTCCTTATTTTACACTCTGCAAAAGATTTCAGTTCCAGCACAAAGCTCACACATAGGTTTCTTTTGAAAATATAGCCTCTGAAATCACTTATTTGTTTTATTTGCAGCTTCGCTTCAATGATTTCCAATCTGCATGGAGGTTTGTGAAAGGCTTTTTCGTACAAGTAGTTGATCGTCGGGTGGCACAAATTGCTAAATTGGAAGTGAGGTTCATGCCAATTAATTATTCTTTATTCGAAAATAACTACTTAATTAAAGCGAAAATTAATACTTACCCGCATTCCGTGATCATTTGAAGATCTTATACCTCACAGATTTGACAGGATGACGTGAAGGCATTGGTTGAGGTGACAGCAGAGTTATTATGTTATGGTGTGGAATTCTATGGGGGACAGAGCTATCAATGAGGAGTACAAAATTGGGTGGCTTACTTTTGGCAGAAGAATCACGAATTTTTTTAAATTTTTTGAAAAAGGTGGCGGAAAACAAGCGAACAAGTTCCAGAGCGCGTAGTTTGGTCAATGCACTTGAAACGAGTGCATAAATTCTAGAGCATCAGTGTGTGGTGTGACTGAAACAAGAATGAAATGAAGGTTCTGGAGCATCACTGAAAGATGCAGCCGGAGCAGCAATTAAATGGAAGGTTTCGGAGCATCGCTAAAACATGCAGCTAAAACAAGAATGAAATGAAGGTTTCAGAGCATTGCTGAAAGATACAACCGGAGCAACAACGGAATGAAAGGTTTTGGAGCATCACTGAAAGATGCAGCCAGAGCAGCAATAGAATGATAGGTTCTGGAGTATCACTGAAAGATGCAGCTAGAGTAGCAATGGAATGAAAGGTTTCAGAGCATCGCTGAAAGATGTAGTCGGAGCAGCAACGGAATGAAAGGTTTCAAAGCATCGCTGAAAGATGCAGCCAGAGCAGCAATGGAATGAAAGATCGATTGACATGGAAAATAATTTTGGAACTTCACGAACTTTGAACCTTATTGCAGAAAACCTCTTCAATATGATGAGCTTTATCCAAGTTCTGAAGCATCAGGCTTGAAAACATCAAGTTCCAGAGCATCGATACTAGCATCATGACATTCCAGAGCATCTTTGGAGGGTGCTCTAGAAGTTATTTTCTGCTTCTTGAGAAGTCCTGCAAAAACAAGAAAAATATTTAGCTAAGTCCAAAAATGACAAAAGATTTAATGAAGGAAAATATCTCAGCATACATGTCCGTTTATTGCATATTTTAAAAAAAAAATTAACAATATAGCATTGTTACTAGATAGACTATGTCATGGCAGAGTCAACACATTGGACCTTGCCCTGCATTTCGACCATCTTTGTAAAGTCTTCCCTATTGACTGGCTTATGGTAGACACGTAAGTGATGACCATTAACCAAAAGAGTTCGCGTGTCACCATCGATTGGTTTTAACCGAACAGTTTCGTTCGAAAAAACTTCATCAACTTCATAAGGTCCCAGCTAGTGAGTCTTGAGCTTCCCCTTATGATCCTTGTATCTCGAATCAAATAACAGGACCCAGTCCCCATTATGAAACTCCTTTTCCTTAATATTTTTATCGTGCCACACTTTCCTTTGATGTTGAATTAGTTCAGTTTGATGGACAACGTCTAAACAAAGCTCATCCAATTCACTCAGTTGTAAAACTCGTTCAACTTGGGCTCATTTTAAATCTAAACCTAATTCAATAGTTGTTCGTAGAGTTTGTAATTCAAACTCAATGGGAAGAAGTGGCTTTTTCCCAAAAATGAGCTCATAGGGGTTGAATCCAGTCGTAGATTTCCAGGTTGCGTTGTATGCCCATACGGCTTCAGGGAGTTTCCTGGCCCAGACTTTTCTTCTAGAAGAAATTTTTTTTGTTAGAATATTTTCTAGTTCTCTATTAGTTACTTCTACTTGGTTGTTTGCTTGAGGGTGGTAAGGGGATGACTTCCTATGTCTTACCTAAAAATGATTGGTAAATTCCAAGAGCACCCGAGACATGAATTGGGGTCTCTGATCAATTACGATAGTTCGAGGGGCTATGAATTTAAGGAAGATTTTATTACAAAGAAAGTCTGCAACCTGCTCTTCCCTAGCTATTCTTAAGGCTTGAACTTCAGCCCATTTTGTCAGTTAGTCAGTGCAAACTAGTATATACTCTATCCCTTGAGAGGAAGGATCTATGGGTTCGATAAAATCTAAACCCCATTTTTTGAATGGTTCAAGGACTACTTGTGGCAGCAACGACATTTCCGAAGAAGCAATTGGCCTTTCTACCCTCTGACATTCATCACAATGATGAACATAGTTCTTAATGTCTTTGCGCATTGAGGGCCAATATTATCTGACACCTAGGACTTTGTGGGAGGTTCTCTTTGCAGAGTAATGTCCTCCTGAAGGGTCATTGTGATAGGCCCTTAGAATGCTATAGGTTTCATCCACTTTTACACATCTCCTCAAAATCATGTCAGGACCACAACGAAATAACATTCCATGAATCCACTTGAACAGGGCACTTTCCCTAATTAGACGCTTCTTTTGCTTAGACGTGAATCCAGGAGTTATCTATGAAGCAACTAAATAGTTAGCGATATCTACAAACCAAGGTGATTTTATAGAAACTGCAAACAAATTTTCATCTGGGAAATCATCCTGTACTGGGGTACTATCATCTTCTTCATGTTTGATTCATGACAGAAAATCGACTACCATATTATATTTCCCTGGTTTATCAAGAATCGTGGCATTAAACTCCTAAAGGAGCAATAGCCATCTCATAATTCGACCATTAACCATGGGTTTGTTCATTAGGTACTTCACAGTTGAGTGATATGTATAAACTGTGATCTTATACCCCATAATATTAAGACGAAATTTCTTGATAGCATGAATAACAACCAAGAATCCATTTTTTGTTGTTGTATAATTCTTTCTTGTTGGAGTAAGATTTTTGCTGATGAAATATATAGCATACTTGTCCTAGAACTGCACTGATAGTATTGTCAGAAGCATTAGCATAGATATGAAAGGGAATACTCCAATTTGGCCCTCTCAAAATGGGAGCAAAGACAAGCTTTTCTTTGATTGCTGACACTCAGATGTCCAGAAAAACTCCACTTCTGTTTGTAAAAGAGAGAACATAGGAGTTGTTATTTTACTAAAGCCTTCTATGAACCTTATGTAGTAACTAGCATGTCCAAGAAAACTTCTTACATCTGTCTGAGTTTGAGGGATTGTCAACTGTTGGATGACTTCAATTTTCTTAGGGTCGGCCTTTATTCCTTTTGAGGAAATATGATGACCCAAGACTATTCCTTTCTCCACCATTATTAAGAATTTCTCATGGCTAAGGGATAGTCTATTTTCCTCACAAATTTGCAAAACTCAATCTAGGTTTTGAAGAGCTTCGTCATATGTTGACCCATAGACTGTAAAATTAGACCTTGACACAGTCATTAACGAGAGAAGAAAATATGGCAAGAACGGCTCTCTGAAAGGTCACTGGAGCATTGCACAGTCCAAAAGGAAGCACTCTATATAAAAATGTGCCCCAAGGCCAGGTAAACGTGGTTTTGTCCTAGTCTTCTGGAGCAACATGTATCTGATTATAACCACTAAATCCATCGAGAAAGGAGAAATAATTCCTCCCAGCCAAATTGTCCAGGACCTGATCAACGAATGGAAAGGGAAAATAATCTCTATAAGTGGCTTTATTGAGTTCTCAATAATCTACACAGATTCTCCACTTCCCATTTTTCTTTGGGACTACCACCATAGGTGATACCCATTTACTATCAGAGATTGGATAAATAAATCCAACACGAAGGAGTTTCTCAATCTCAATTTTGACCAAATCCTTTAATGCAGGATTGAGTCTCCTTTGCGGCTGGCGAACAGGCCTTAAACTAATGCCAGTGTAAATGTGATGAGTACAAATACTTGGGTGAATACCTCTCATGTCCTTATAATCCCAAGCAAAAGCTTTAGACCTTTTTACCAACACATTAAACAACTTATCCTCCTGAGTTTCTATCAACCAGCTATTGATATTCAAGGTTTTTCCTGGTAATAGCATTATCGATTTTGTTCCAGGATGAACCGAGGTTATAGTATACATAGGTCGCAACAACGTATTAACAGGACAACTATGAGGTACTAGTTAGTGAAACCTTGTGATATCGTCATAGAAATAACTTGTTCTGGGAATCATATTTGCTAAGGGACATGACATTCCTATTGTAGCATAATTGTGCTCCATTCCACTTATATCAATTGGTTGCCCGAAAATCCTTGGAGCATCCATCATTTCTTCCTCATTCAGGGTTATAGCAAGGCATGTTATTTAGTTTACTAACTCTTCCTCCTGTTCTTCCCCATGTTGTTTAATTACTACCATCGCTAGGGAGGCTAAACTGTCTGAACCATTTGATTTATTGGGTCCATCAACCCAAACTTTTTCGTGCTTAATAGGCTTAGTAGGGGGATATAAGAACAAGTGTTTGCTATCTTGGCCATGCAAAATTGTCATTCCCCCTTCCCTACAATCAATCTTAGCAGCAACCGTGGCTAGCCAAGGTCTTCCAATAATTATAGGATAGCTATCCTTATGTGTAAGCAACTGAACTACCTGGAATTCGACTGGATAATCCCATCCATCAACTTTGACAAGGAAATTTTTAATGATGCCCTTTGGGATGGCTATAGACTGATTTTCCATTTGTAAGACTGTGGTTGTAGAACCTAAATTAGTTAAACCTATTTTTTTCATTACATCCACAATCATCACGTTAATATCTGCTCCTAGATCCACTAGTGCTTTTGGTATTGTTACCTCGTTGACTGTAACCATTATTAGTGGACTTCCAGGATCATCGTATTTCGAAGCAATAGTCTTTCCAGATAGAAAATCAGCTAAATAACCATAAATATGAACGATATTTATCATTTTTGGCTTTCTCCCTAGTTTTGATACATAATTGTTTGATTAACTGGTTTAATTCTGAGATTTCCTATATTGCTTGCAATAAAGGAACTTCAATTTGTAACTGCTTAATCTCCTGAATTAACGCAGTTTCTGTAGCCAAAGATACTTTCGGAGTATCTTCCAGAGTTATGGACTTTAAACATTTCGGATATGGTGCCATCTTTTTTTTCCTTGGAACAGGATCCTCCTTATGTTGACTTAAGGAATGACCTTCCCCCCCTGAGACAAGTCAGTAGCCCCTGCCGCTGAAAAAGGCTCTTTATCTTGAGGAGTAGTATCCTACTTAGACAACATGCCTTTAGTTAGAATTTTAGGCTTAATTTCCTCCACTATTTCTTCAATGGTCTGAGGTTGAAGAGTTCGACCAGAACGCAACTGCACATTTATGAAGTGTATCGCATTAAGCCCTATAACATTTTCATGTTCGGTAGAATAGACTGGTGTATTTTGGCGATTATTTTTAGGATTGGGAAGCGGTTGCATTGGAAGCTAAGGTTGGTTTACCTGCTCATTCTGAGGAGGGTTTTGAGCTGGAGGTAACAAATTCTTTTGTTGATTCCTCCTTGGTTCAATATAAAAATGATTTTGTGCCCGATTCAATTGAGGGACTGCATGTTGTTGGTGCCACTTTTGTTGGGGTTGATTTGACCAATATTGATTTCCCCATTATTGATTTCCCCATGTGTGGTTTGTCCACTCAGGGGATCCCCAATAAGGAGTTCCCCAATTAGGTTGAGGTGGAGGCAACTGATTCCAAGATGGACTCCATTGATTATGAGCCCAGTTATTTTGTGGTCTCCATGTAGGATTAGGATTCTATCCATAAGGGAAATTACCTCCTTGGCGTTGGTTTAAGGCATGTATTTCTTCTTGAACCTGAATGGTTTTTTTCTTAGTATTCTTAATATCCGACAAAAGCTCGCACTGGTTTGTAGGATGATTTTTCTCACACAATTGACAAACATTGACTTTATCCAAAGGACACTCATGCAATAGGTGTTTATTCCAACACCTTGGAAAATAAATCGACAAGGTCTCAGGGTTGCAAGGTTTAGCTTGTATACCATCTAATCTGGTATTCAACTGCACGAGAATATCCATTTTTCAGATTTTCTATTTCTTCGCGGAGCTTACCTATCTCATTAGACCCTTTAAAAAGATTAGTTTTGCAGATTCCTCCCCGAGTACGGAGTAAATTCTGGCATAACTCACATATTTCTTCAAGAGTTAATTGAGATACATCACCTTTTCCCATTAAATCAAGATTTCTTCGAGCGTCATCATCAAGACCTTTAAGAAATATTATTTTAATAATCTCTACGCTAATGGTCATTTATCCACGTCTTTTGGAGAGGAAGAGGAACCTATCGAGAAAATCCTCCAAACTTTTGTCCTTGTTTTGCCTCAGCTTAAACAGCTCCTCCTTACAATCACTTACCCTATAGTAACTTTGGTATTTTTGGAAGAAAATAGTCTCCATTTCTTCCCAGGATGTTATACTACCAGAATCCAATCCCATGAACCACCGCATTGTTGAGTCCTTCAAAGTTGACGAAAAGAGCTTCAACTTTTGGTTGTCATTCTTATAATCATACATCTGACATAGGACTTTAAACTCAAAGAGAATTGGTCAGGGTCTTCTGAAGACAAGCCACAGAAGGTTGGAAGGAAAGCTGGAGAAATGTTTTTCATGACAGTATCATCATCAGCGTCCAACGTAATAGGATAGGTAAACGTTCTAGGAGGCTGAGGTTCATTGTGGTTAGGTTCAACTCTATGATCTCCCATGATGTTCAGAAGAGTATGTTTCTCAAAAATAAATTCCTCTATAACTGGTTGTTCTGCCAGTTGTTGGACAGGTAAATAATGAAAAGCCTCGGGTGGAGTAGGCTCAAATAATTCTTTAGAAGTGTGATCATTTGAGCCTTGGGCTTCCCTATGTATGATTGGTACATATTTTGGGGGGATCTTTGGTATAAAACATTTGTGAGGGCCTCTTTTCCGGACCATGCAAAAAAGAAATCCGACTAAGAAATTTTTGGCATAAAACTTTGCATTCAAACCGTCTCCTAATAACACTTAAGCACGAAGGCTTTTAAAGAAGTCCCTGGAAACGGCGCCAAAAAGTGATAGGTTTTTGTTAGGTCCTACTACTTTATAATAATTGAATGTCAACTAGTCGATTGGGCAGTGTCCAAGGCAATTTACAAAAGGAGATTATTTGGATAACTCATTTTATATTTTATGTTTTTCTTTCAAACTACAGAAATCAAGTCTAATCTCAGGTCATTATTTTTTAACAAGGAAATAATCTTACTCTAAGAAAATTCAGAAATACTAAACTAAAAAGCATAAGACGACTAATTTAGTGAACATTATGACTAAACTAGAAAGCATGGAAATGAGCAAACTAAACAACTGATGTATTACAGAAACAGAAAAGTAAGGAAATAGACAATTAAACATCTTTAAACAGTAAAGAAATTTTATCGACTACAAAAGATAACTCATACAAATTAAAAACAATGGTGCTCAGGAACAACAAACTTGACTCTTCAACAACTTGTTACTTCCTACTGAACAACAATTTACCTTTAACAAAGAAAATAACTTAACAGTAAAATACTTATCTATCTAGGCTAACTCCCCTCGAGTGGCCATCTCACAGGCTAATACTTCATCTTTAAATCACATAAGCTACAGATTCTCAAATCCTTTTATTACACACAGTCATCATCATTCAAAATTCAACAGTTACCAATAGACAAAAATTAGATAACTCATTTTAACAATGCTCTGAAAAGCCATGTGAACAACATAACGATACTTCCTCTCTGTCTTATTCATCACTTGTGAAATTACAGTTTTATAGATAACTCCTTAACTAAATCCTAAATTTAAGATGGCATGGATAGCCATTGAAAAATTCTTCCTTAACTTAAAAATAACTTCGACGCCTTTAAAGCTCTTAAACATGTAGAAGGCTCGAGAAGAGCCATAAATTTTTTAACAACATAGTTTAAAGAAACTGAAACTGAATCTTCGGTACATCATCCAGGCATCTAGGAGTGGGTTCGCAACATTACTCTTGAGGCACATGTTGGCTAAATTTTTGCAACAGCCACATGATGACCTGTTATTCCCTACAAAAATGCTCAAATCAACCCATTAAACCTACTTTGGTAAATTTCCTCAATTGATCAAAAGAAAGAAAGAAAGCATAATTTTCCTTAAAATAAGCAATTACTTCTCCTAAAGTTTAATAAATTGACACAGGCTTAGACTTGAGTTAGCAAAAGTAAGCTTTCTAGATTCTATTATGATGAGGTTATTTTTACCTCATCAACAGGCTAATCCAGACTTCGCTCCACACAATATGCCCATTTTTTGAGCCAAAATACCTTATCGTTTGCAAGATTTTAAACTTTACATTTTCCAGTCCATGATTCACAAATGGAGAAAAAATCCGACATTGGACATGAGGAAGGTAACACAATCATATATGAAGACTAATGGTCACAGGTTACCGTAAACACTATCTGGGCAATATTTAAATCAATGACTTCAACACATTCAATGCATTTTATTGAGTTCATTTATGCAGATTCCTATACATAGTTCAAGATATGGTGATCTATGCCCAGTTGTGATTGAAATTCCTCGCCATTGAGATTCTAAAACACTACCTTTCCTAATATAGTGATGGCAATGCAAACATTAAATGTATTTCTTGAATATTACATTTGAAATGTATTTGGGACTTTTGGAGGAATATCACCAAGGAATAGTGCTCATCATATTTGTTCTTGCTCATGCCAAATGAGGTTTATGTTCAGATATCTAATGTAATGTGTTATCAGCATCTTCATCAAAACAAAAGATTGAGTGATCGTGATAATGGTGTTAATGAGTTTAGATGCTCGAACTATGCATGATATTACAGTCTTAGTCTTCTATTTTCACTATCTCAATGTGTGGTGTTTTACCCATTAAGTAATGTAGTCGGGGGTTTTAAAAGATTTGGAACCTTATGTATATTTTCGGCTGACTACATTAAAGCGCGTGGACTCAAAGCTAGGTGATAATTTAAGAAAGGCTAGTAAAAGTTTAAGTCGTGAAGTCAAAAAAATTCAAAACTCTCGAACTCCCAATTAAAAGGTTAGAAAGTTGCTAAATATGTCGATTCCCCGACAACCAAGCATTGAAGATTGGGCACAACACTTGATATCATGAGTAAATCAAATAAAATGATACGGTAATCGGGCATGTGATATATTAAAGTAGAGGCAAGGTTTGCAGAGTGTCTTAAGAAGAACGTAGTTTCTTTCTACGTAGGAGTTGTGAAGCATTTGACCACACTCTGTAGAGATTGTGAATATAGAATTCGTTATGCTTTTAGAGCTTCTTCACCTCAAAGATTGAGCAATCTTAATCATGTAAGGATGTGATGTAGAACCAAAACCTTGTCATTTACGCTACGGTTTATCCCATTCCTCATGGTGTGGCTTCATCGGCATTCAGAATAGTTTTAAAATTAACATTAAGCCCGAAATGTATTTGTGATTTTGGGGATTTTCTCTTTCCAAGGTTTGAGTAAAGTGTTTTCCAAGATTTTCTAATGGTCTTAAATAGAAGAGAGCTCAAAAAGGATTCTAAACTCTTTCATACTATCGATACCCCATCATAAAACCAACCCATGCTCTATAACCATAGAGTACACGGTTGAGAATTCAGTTCCACAATCTAACAACATCAATAGTGATTTGAAGCTTCATGGTATAACAATGTTCGGTAAATGAGATTGAGAATTACTAACTATACTGAATCTCTGAGTACATTGACATCAAAGTCATAAGATGGAGCAAAATCCTAAGGACGCAATGTGGTGCTCGAAGCTTAAACAAATAATATTAAGTTTGTTCTAGGAGGAGATGTCGCTAAGCTTATAATATGATCCACATTGAAGTAAAAGATCCCATCAGTAGAAGGCAACCATGACAACATGGCAAACAAAGCATGCCAATGGTGCCTTGGGAATACAAGATTCGAATAGCATCATAATCTGATATGTTTGACACGATACCTCAAAATAATGTTGTCCAATATAAGAGAATGATGCAAAATGTGTGCTGCTTATTGGAGCATTGTCAAAGAGACACTTACCAATTTTCCACCGGAGATTATTATTTTGTAAAACTTTGAATGTATGATGCTTTAATTCATTATGGGGAGGTGAATGATTTTTTTTATTTTGTAACTATTTTTTGTTAAATGGATACGAGAATCTGCAAGGGAAAATCCTTGGGAGGGATTTGAAAAGTTATTAATGAAAAAAAAAGAAGGATAGAGAACAAAAAGAGACGGTTATGGTAATCAAGAGTCATCTTCGGGGAAAATATATATTGAGGTTTTGGTTTAGAAAAAAGGGGGAATTTTTCTTTGGCTATTCTGTAAAACAAAGGAGGAGAAAATTGCATTTTTTATTTGTAATCAGTTGTATTTTCCATGAACCCATTCTATGTACAGGAAATACCATTTAGACTTGCAGCTTTTTTTTATTGAAGAAATGAAAAGTGTTTTCATAACTTTGTGTCTGTGAATGTTTATCTTGATTTCAATTTTCCTATGTTAGTATGTAGTCTGTCTTCAATATGTTTCTGTTATATGTGGTTGAATCTGAGAGGGGAATATGACTGTCTTTATTCAAACCGATATTATCTATGGGTGTGGGATATGAATTGTACATCATTTGCCTACACCTACTTCATTCTAAAATTAATTCACCGCAATTGTGTCATGGTTATGGATAGTTGTTAGTTACCTTTCTGCTTTCTAGTCAAAAGCATACTCCGGTTATTCCATTCATTGCATATTTTAAGAGGGAATTGTACCTCTCCATTCAGAGGAAAGTTTTCAATTTAATGACAACTTCTCCAACTGTTAGCACGGTTTATTCTTCCTTCTGGGAATGGTGAGTCATTTTATGTATTTATCTTTGAAGGACAAATTTGTATACTAATAGAAATCAGCGTCTTCTTGATATAATTTGCATATAATGAGAACTAACAACATTTATTCTCATTTCATTCAACACCAAACATCTTCGACTTAAAGCATCAACTACCCGATTAGATTTCCCACTTATATGTTTCAAAACAAATGGATAAATCTACAAAACTTCAACCCACTTCATGTGTTTCTAATTTAACTTACCTTCAATACTTATGAACTATAATGTATGATGATCAATATATAGCACAAACTCTAATTAGCAAATAATCTCACAATTTCCTGAGTGATTGTACAATTGCATAAAATTATTGATCATATATGAAATAATTTTTTCTACATTCATATTTTCACTAAAGTATTGTATTGTTCTTCCCCTTTAAATTAGGACCACTCCAATTGTTGTCCCACTCACATCACAATCTACTTAGAATTTTTCCAAAATCTAGTTGTGCTAATACTAGTTGGTTGGTCACTTTTTCTTCCCACAACTTAAAAATATTTGGTTTTACCAATAGGTGCACAAATCCCACTAAATTTTTAATGAAATTTCTATAAAATCTTGCCAATCCATGAAAAATTGTTGCTTCAAATATACTACTAGGAGAAGGCCAATCCAAAATTTATTTTACCTCTTCAGGATCCATCTTTAAAAACAACAAACCCCAAGTATACCAACTATTTCTTCATGAAGCTACACTTTTTTAAATTTATTTGAAAATTTCCCTCCTTTGGTATTTGCAAAATTTCCTTAACATGCAGTAATTTTTTTTCTTTTGTTTTACTAAGATTTGAAATATCATCCAAGTACACAATGAAAAACTTACCAAGAAAGGGATTCAACACTTTATTCATCAACCTCATGAAGGTGCTAGGGTAAATTTTCAATTTGAATGACATGACCAACCGTTTTTACAAATCATCCTTTTTTAAAAAAAAAAATCCATTCATCTCCTTCTCTTATTCTTATTTTATGGTATTAAATTTTCAAATAAATATTTGTGAAGTACTTGGAACCAATCAAAAAATCCATCATATCACCTATCCTTGGCAATATAAATATATACTTTGTTGCTATATTTTTTATTACCTTGGAATTAGTACACATTCTCTATTCTTCATCCTTCTTAGGAAACAATACTATTGATACAACACATGGATTAAGACTTTCTAAAATTGACCCCTTATCCAACTGTTCCTAGACTTTCCTAGTTTGTTTATTTCCTTATTTTCCATTGATGTCATTCTTATGGTTCTTTATCTGTAAAAGTTGAACTAGGTGTCAAATCCTTGCAATGATTTATATTTATCATGGGTGGCAACCCATTTGGTAATTATTTCATCAAAAAATTTAAATATTCAATCAAAATTTCTACACTTTTCTCTTCTTTCATAACCTCCACAGGCTCAGGCTTAGGAATGAAATCAAAACATTCCTTCTTCTTCATCTTCTTCAAAATTTATTTTCCAAAAATTAAACAAATCCTCAAACTATTTTCTATTTCCTTTTCCTTATCCTTCAAAGGATTCAAGACATGCTCATTTTCATCTTTCATTATTTTGCAGGTGTTCCCCCTACCATCGTGTACAACTTGTCTATCATCACATCACACATCACTTCATACTTGTAATTAACAATTTAAAATTTATCTAAATATTATTCACTTACCAATAATTAATGTCTCTTTTACAACCAAGAAATATTTTAAGGACTGGGATGTTTCAACCTCTTTAATTTCAACTTCTCCACCATTTCTTCTAGCACAAGATTTATATTTCTCCCACTATCCATAATTACCTTTCAACATTTTCCTCTTGATTTACCTTTTGTTTGGAATAAAATTTTCCTTTGAATAGGTTCTTGTTTTTCATTCTCAAGCTTTAAATTTGTTCTCTTGAGTATCAAGGATTCTCCTTTCAACTCTTCTCCATGCTTAGGTGAAGCTACACATTTCTCCTCATCTTGTACTATGTGAAACCTAACCTCTTTTCCTTTTCCATTATTTTGTGGGACCTATGGATATTAAAATTCTCTTTGACCAACATCTCCACATTGATAACAGATACTTATTTGGGAGGCATTGGCTTTCCTTTGTCTTGTTTGATATCCTATTCCACCATTAGACTGACCTCTACCACAAGAGAATCTTCCTCTTCCTCTTGAGTTACATTGTTTTTTTCTTGTCAAATTCTCTTCTACTTTCAAAGCATGCTAGTAGGCTACTTCTTCAACAATTTTAGCCTTACCAAGTTGAGTTCATCTTGAATGAACATCTACAATCAATTAATACATATTGATACATGTTCATATTCTTCCACATGTTCAACTTGAATATTCAACCTATAACACTCCTTTGTATATTCCTTGGCATTTAATTCATTTTATTTTAGATTTTATATTTTTGAATTAAATAGGTTGATAATTGATTGGTTAAAAATTTTCCTTTAATTTGGTGACCATCCTATCCCATGACTTCATCTTTACCTTACATTTTCTTTGTCTTTCAATTTATAAATGATCCAACTAGAGGGATGCATGTCCCTTTAACTTTCTACATACTTCACTCAATTAGGATATTATATTGTCTTAAAACTAAAATTCTTCTCTATTTCAAATATCTAGTTGATTAACTCTTTTGGGTTTAAATTGCCATTGTAATTGGGCAGGGTCTACCTTCGGTTTGTTACCAAATTTTGACATTACTCTACTAAATATGCCTTCTACTTCATCTAATTCATCTTCACTTTTCACTTCTACTTCTTCATCGTCACCTTCACTTATGTATTTGACATGTACTCCTCTCCTTCTCACCACT
This sequence comes from Sequoiadendron giganteum, assembly GCA_007115665.2. NCBI lineage: Eukaryota > Viridiplantae > Streptophyta > Pinopsida > Cupressales > Cupressaceae > Sequoiadendron > Sequoiadendron giganteum. The sequence continues at coordinate 65,810,846 of CM021100.1, read as the reverse complement.
TCCATGGCATCCAGTATCATTTTTATTCCTCCCAGTATTTCTACAATATCGCCAACTTGTTGTGCTCTAGGTGTTTTGCGACCTCTATGAACCATTTCTTCATTCAATTCATTTTTAGTTGCAAGCTTCTCTCTATTTACTTCCCATTAAAAATATCTCAAAACTCTTTTCTTGAAACAACCACATTCAACCCACTCTAATACCACTTGATGTAGTCTATATATGGGGTTTTTATTAGATAACCAAATACATAAAACTTTATACAACACAATCTAATTTACAATTTGTTTCTTATTCAAAAAATTTAATTATTTATTGTAGCTTTGAGGAGTACAATCATATATGCATTACAAAAAAATTATCCACTAATGAATTTTCCCCCTTTCATCTTTAATCTTGTTCTCAATCTTATTTTTGAGAAAAAATATGTTTCCCTTAAATCTTTTCTACAATCAGTTGTTACATGAGAATAATTAGGTTTTATAACCAATTTCATTAAGAACTTATTGAAGACACAAATTTAAAAAAATGGAACCTTGGATTACTTTTAGAGGCTTTGTTGGGATTACTTTTAGAGGCTTTGTTGGAGGTTTGAGGATTTCTCAAAACCTTGTTGGCTTCTGAAAATGGTTTCAAAACATAGCCAAAGAGCTGACACTCAAATTTTATATTCAAAACATCCTCAAATGTTTTTCCAAAATTCTCCCTTCATAAATGTTGTGAATGTCCTATCAATATTTGGTTGGGTCTTGACAACCTATTCGAGGTCTCACATAGATTTCATAGCCAACACCAAATTTTTAAGAGTCTTCATAATTTATCTTCCCTACCAAGAAACATTTTTTCTTTCTCTTAACATTTTAAAAATCACTTTGGCCATTGACAAGGTTGTGACAACCTTTTCATAGGTTGACGGTGGTTTTTAAATCAACCAAAAGTATCGATGCCACTTTTTTGAAGACTTTACAAAAGCTAGTTTTGAGTAGTACAATGGTTTTGGAACCATGGCGAAACTCCAACATCGTCTTCTAAGAAGATTCTATCAGAAGTTGAAGTGGTTGAGACAACCATGTCGGAAGCTAATGAGGTTGTAAGAACCTCTTTAAGGGTTGACACAAGTTACAAAAGATTCATATTTTTCCAATGTTTCTAGACTTGGAGAAATTTTAACCATTTAAATCTAAAAATTCTCCCAAGCACTTGTAGAAAAATAAAATATAAATGAAACAAAATTTTGAAATATTTTTGGGTGATGCGAGTTGCCTATGGACCTAGATTCTCCTACATTAGATTGATAAGAAATTTCACAATCAATACTACTTTATTCAACATAGAGAAGATTCTCTTATGAGAAGCTAGTATAGAAAAGAAGCATGGTAGTCCTCCTACAATTCCAATTGAATCATATCAAAAATTCGTTTGAAATAATTAACACCCATATATTCCCAAAATTTGGTAAAATGGTCCTACAATAGTTCCAATATTTTATTATTCTAATACAAATTCTACCATACATATCTAAATATATAAAAATATGAAAAAAAATATAGAGAATGCATTATGGCCTCCAATAATATGTTTAACTACCTCCAAATCCCTCTAGATACTACATAAGACATTAAAAATAAAGGGTTTAATAGTAATTTTTTTAAGAACTATTCAATAATTTATTAATTAGGAACTAAAACAATGGCGGAGCATAGCAGTGTGAGCATGGGGTTTGCAGAAGCAGCAAAGCTCAATAGGATCGTGAAGCAACAAGGGAAGGCCTCAGAAAAAATGAAACAGGAAAAAGCAGATGGGCGGACGAAGTCGAAGCAAACCGGGCGGCGTCCTCCAAACAGGCCTGTTATAATACCCAACGGGTTTCTACCAAAGGCAATCACGAGACAAAGGAAAAACTTGGCAATCCAATAGAACTAGGCATAAACGTAAGGAAGGGGGCAAGTTTTGGCTGCGAAGAAGGCAATACCACCATGAAGAAATCGAGTGGAAGGATCGCAGAGGATGAAACCTCAAAAAACTACAGGCCACAATGGGTCTTCTCCAAAGGCCGATGGGTGGATAACTATCATCAGATCTACCAAAGGAAAGAGGCCAAATACCCTATGGGACCTAGAAAGGAGAGACACGATACACCAGAATCACATCTAAAATATGGCAGGAAGGAAATCCCTAAGCCCAGAGTCGAAGCCCAAAAAAAAATCAATACCAAAGGGTTTCGGTATTAGAACCGACAAAGGTTTAATAATCAAGATAGTCAGGGGAAAAAGAATAGAGCATTCTGCAGAAACCCTAAAGACAAAAAAAATCGAAAAACAAACATCCCAATAGAAACTTTGTGGTAATAGGGCAACCAATAGACAAACCTACCCTCAGACATTATCAATATAGATGTCACAAAGGAAATCAAAGCAGATACAGAGATTCTTGAAAAAGACACTTTTATCTGCAGATTCATCGGCGCCAACCTGAGCAGACAAGTAATCTACGAATGGATAAAAGAGACTTGGCAAACAGAAGTTCTGGTAAGATTCTTACCCAAGGGTTTCTTTGTAATAGTATTTGCAAACGAAGAAGATAGGATAAGGGTAACAGAGAACAATATGTGGTCAATGAAAAATTCACCCCTATACATGCAACCATGGAGGCCGAATTTCAATCCATTAAAAATGTAGCCATATGATCAACCCCAGTGGATAAGGTTATACAATCTCCCAATGGAATACTGGGCTAAAGAATGTCTAGAAAATATTGGTAGAACACTAAGAACCCTAATAGAAATCGATCCAAATATTATGGATGGAGATCTCTACAAATTTTCCAGATTAAAAATAGTTGCAATAGATACTATCCCAAAAAAATCCATCTAGTGGCAAATGGGGCTCAATGGGTACAAGAAATAGAAGTGGAAGAAAAGAAATGGTATTGTCTAAAGTGTGGAGCCAAGAATCACAATGAGGGAAAATTCCCTATCAACAAACAGGGTAAGGAGAGCAACAAATCATAGTCGAACATAAATTACAAAAACAATATCATACCTGTAATCAAGAAAGAACTGGCCTTGGTAGCAACAAACAATATGCCAGGAAGGGAAATAAAAGATAAACCCCTAGGCATTGCAAATGCGAAGGTTGTCAGTGAGGAGCCACGAAACAAGCCTGTTCACACAATTCACATAACCGACCAAGAGGGTGAAGGAAGGGATGAGATAGAATCGTTGACAAGTAATGACTTTGAAGCAAATGATGCCCTAGATATTATTGAAGATAGGTGTATCTCACAATCAGCAACTAACCACCTAGGATTGGGCAAATTTGGCACAGCAAGGAAACAATGGGGAAGAAAATCATGCAAGCAGTTAAGGGAGGAAGAAGCTATGGAAAAAAATCTTTCCAACATCATTAAATTTTTTAGTACCAAGGGAGGGAAATCCTCCCTTGGGAAACAATGAAAATCACTACATGGAACGTCAAGGAACTAAAGGCCCTTGACAAAAGACGCCTAGTAAGGTGCCAAATAAAAAAAAGTAATAACAATATAATTTTACTTCAAGAGACGAAACTGTCCAGTGAAGAGGGAGTGCAATTTCTCCAATACTGTCGAGATTGGAAAGATCATTTTCAGGGATCTAAAGGAAATGCAGGTGGTCTGGGTATCTTATGGAAAGAAGAGGGGGTTTCTACAGAAATTATACACACGGAAGCCAATTGGATGGCAGCAAAAATGTATAATTTGGCGTTGAATTGCCAGTTCACACTATTCAACATATATGGCCCTATCAAAATAGAGGAAAAGGCAGATCTATGGAGAAAGATTTTGGAATTCTCACAACCATTCCTTAAAGGAAAATTAATCATGGGAGGGGATTTTAATGCCATCCTGGATACATCAGAAAAAAGTGGTGGTATCAAAACTTTGTATCAAACTTCTATTGATTTCAAAAATTTTGTGGCGAAAGCAGGACTAATGGACTACCCAACAGAGAAAGGATTCTTCACATGGACAAATAGGAGGAAAGACTTTACAGCAATAGCATAACGTCTCGACAGGTTCCTCATTACCAAGCATTGGAGAGATTCCGAATGGAAAATACAAACAAAAATCATTCCAAACTCTGCCTCTGATCACTTCCAGTAGAAATAACCATTTCGAATCAGTTGGAAACGGTAGGGACATGCTTAAAATTTTAGAATATGTGGTGGCGCGATGGTGGTCTATTTGAACTCCTGGAGATGTAGTGGAATGAGCTAAAGGTGGGAGGCTCAATCAGTTTTAAAATTGTGAAAAAACTCCAACATTTAAAACAACGGTTGAAAGAATGGAATAAAGAAAAGTTCTTAAACATTTTCGCAGAGAAATCCAAGGTCGAAAATGAATTAGAATCTCTAAATGAAAAAATAATTAAGGATGGAATGAGGAATGAAGAATACATAAAAGAAAAGGAATTAAAAATCAATTTATCTCAATTACTCAAAAGAGAAGAGGTTTATTGGAGAGACAAGTCGAGAGAAAACTGGCTACAAGATGGTGACTCCAACACAAAATTCTTCCATGCCTCAGTCCTGGCCAGAAGGGTAGCCAACAAAATCAAAGAAATCCAAGCAAGAGGGCAATCTATTAGGGGTCTTACTAATGTTGGATCAGCGACTGTGTAGAACTTTGAAAAATTACTGGGAAACCAAAATCTGAATACACAAAATGGAAGTATTTTGGAGGCAATCAGCAGCAAAGTAACAGTAGAAGACAATAAAATGCTCTGCAAAGAAATCACAAAAGAAGAGGTGAAAACAACACTCTTTCAGCTCCACCTGGACAAAGCACCTGGACCTGACGGATTCATAGCCAGATTTTTTCAAACTTGTTGGAACTTTGTTGCCAACGATGTCTGGAAATTAGTTGAGGACTTTAAAAAGAACAAGCATTTTGTGAAAGACCTCAATAATACTATATAGCTCTAATTCCCAAAAAACAGGAATGCAAAATGTTTAATGACTATAGACCAATCTCATTTTGTAATACAATCTACAAAGTAATTACTAAAGTGCTTGCTAACAAATTAAAATTAGTCATGGGAAAGGTAATATCAACGGAATAATGTGGTTTTGTGCCAGGTAGAGAGATCATAGACTGCACACTACTCCTCTCAAAAGTCGTTCACTCCCTTACAAGTTGCAGGGAACCAAGCATGCTTATAAAACTAGATGTAAGTAAGGCTTATGATAAAGTATTATGGGAGTTCTTATTGAAGGTCATGAAAAATCTAGGTTTTAACTCCCATTGGTGCGATATGATTAAATACTGTATATCCTCAGTAAGATTCTCGATATCAATAAATGGTACACTGCAAGGTTTCTTTCAAGCGACCAATGGCCTCAGACAAGGGGATCCCATTTCGCCTTTCCTCTTTGTGATAATGGTGGAATCCTTAAGCTATGAAATTAAAAAAAGTTGTCAAAGTTTGGAATGGAAAGGCATAAAAGTAGCACAGGATATAGCACCAATTACACATTCCCAATTTGCTGATGACACCACTTTATTCGGGGAAGCAAGTTTAAAGGAAGCCAAGAACATCAAATCCATAATTGACACATATGAGGCACAAACTGGTCAAAAAATAAATCATGTATTTTTTTCTTCAACACTAAAACAACAATGAAAAAGGAAATTTTGCACATACTTGGATATCAAATGGGAACACTACGTGCAAAATTCCTAGGAGTCAAAATCTTTGGTGGCACCTGCAAATCAAAGGACTGGAAGGAAACAACTGAAAAATGACGCTTTAAAGCAATGTCATGGAAGAATAGTTGGTTGTCACTACCAGGAAGGCTAACAATGGTAAAATCAGTTCTCTCAGCTATCCCAATTTATTCAATGTCCACATACGAAGCTCCAAGAAAAACTGAACACAAAATAGAAAAAATCCTTAAAAAATTCATTTGGGAGGGGTCCAAATCAGAAAAAAGAATACCATTGATAGGTTTGGATTTGGCATGTCAACCAAAAGAGGATGGTGGGGCAGGACTGAGGAAATTGGGATTGCAGAACCTAGCACTAGGTGCAAAGCTAGTTTGGAAGCCCTACAAACAACCGGAAAAATTGTGGTGCCGAATTATGCAAAGAAAATATTTGGATACTAGGGATCCAAGCAAAATATTGACCTTAGCTAATCCAAGTAAAGGCTCAGTAGTCTGGAAATACATAAAAAAATGTAGACCAATCATAACCAACCATTTGTCCTAGCGCATAGGGGTTGGTTCGAAGGCACTGTTCTGGACAGATTTGTGGAATGGGCATAAGAGTATGACAAATTTAATAGGTGTAAACCAATATGTGGACAGGCTACAGATGGAAATGGGGAAAACAGTGAAATACTACGTTCAATACAATGGGATCTTGTTAGGGGGACAATTCCAATGGAAGACTATATTGGCATATCTCATGCCGCACCACCTACACGAGGAAGTCGAGGCAGAGTTACGAAATAGACCAATATGGTTAAACAACAAAGAAGACGAAGTGATTTGGTGCAGCGCAAAATCAGGAGAATATACTGCCAGGATGGGCTACCAAATACAGAATTTCCAGTATAAGGATAAGAATTGGATGTCAACTTTATGCTGGAAACACAAAATCCTTCCAAAAGCGGGGGCATTTCTATGGGTGGCACTACACAAAAGGTGCCTAACATGGGATAGACTTAAGAGATTAGGATTTGAGGGCCCATCAAGGTGCGTATTGTGCAAAAAAGAAGAGGAGACTATAGACCATCTTCTTCTATCTTGTCTGATGGCAAATGCATGCTGGGACTGGCTAGTCAGAGCTTTTGGGATACAAGGCCCAAGACAACAGAAAAATTGGGAGGCCATGAATAGCTGGCCGTTACTAAATCAGAATGGTTACTAGCAAAATCTATGGAAATTAGTGTCGGCATTAGTTGTATGGCACATTTGGAAGGAAAGAAATAGGTGTATCTTCAAGAGCCAATCCCTTGATAGGCATAGAGTAATTGAAAAAATTCAAATTGCTATAGTGGAAACAACAAACAACTGATTCACCATGCGATCTAACACAAGATTCACATGCTGGGATGAGGAAATCAAGAAAATATGGCCAAGCCTAAAACTACCCAAAGATCTAACAAAGAGTAAAAAAAAGGTTAACAGAAAGGAAGTTAGGTGGAGACCTCCAGAACGTCTCAAATGGAAACTTAACTTTGATGGGGCTACAAAAGGCAATCCTGGAAAGGCAAGAGCATGATGTATAATTAGAAACATAGAAGGGTAGGGATTCTGGGCAGCTTCCAAGAATCTAGGTACCTACACGAATAACATGGCAGAAATGGAGGCACTTGCAGTGGGATTGGAAGTTTGCCTACATAAAGGAATTGATTCAGTAGAAATAGAAGGTGACTCCCAGATATGCATTCAGGCGATTACAACGGGGGAAACCCCGAATTGGAAACTAGATAATTGGATTGAAATAATTAAATCCCTCCTTGGAAAGCTAAACAATTATACCCTATCACACGTCTATAGGGAAGCTAACAAGGCTGCGGACCTCTTGGAAAATTGCGAGGTCAATCAAGGACAGATAGTGAAAGTGGGCAATGACTTGCAACAATGGATAGGCCTACCAACACTCCTAATCACTAACAGGTCTAGCAAAGGATAGATCTTCAAAATCCCCAAAAGTAGCACGTAGTGACAGTCGGATGGGATACTTGTCTAGTTTTGAATAGAGTTTGTCTAGTTGCTTGGGGGATGTGCCCTATCACACTGAAAATTCAAGCTTTTAAAGGAAGCCGAAGGGAGGATAGAGTTAAGGCGTAACTCTAAACTCAAAAAATCAAAATCTCAGAGGAGAAAATGGTGTTTAAGTTTGGGGTTAACTGCATTTGTTCAAATGAGACACTACGTATGCAATGTAGGAGAATATTCTCAGTCGGGTCTCAGCAAGTAATTGAAGCGATCAAATAGATAGCTCAGGAGACCCTGTAGGAGGGAAGCTAGTGTGATGGAAAAATCTATGAGGTTGTCTTATGCTTGCTGACAGATGTTATGGGAGCCAGAGAAGTATTGGTGGAGAAATTGGTGGATTTTTTTTCGGTAATCAACATACAAGCAGTGGCAAACACAATACTAGAAATGCCTGCAGATGGCTTGGTTAGTTACCTGAAGTACAACTTTGAAGAAGAAGCAAATGAAGTGGTGGTCGAAGCAAGGGAGGAAGGCTCGAGCTGCACTCAGCTCCAGGTCAACGCTACGATCAGCTTCTTAGGTGAGGCCTAGGAGGTATACTAGACTGGCATAATCAACAATGACCTGAATGCATTCGTAAGGTATGTTTTGAATGACAACTGGTTCAATAAGCAGAGAATGAAGCACCTAGTGAAACTGGGCTATGCATTGGCAATAGTATATAGCTTTGTAATCACATAAAATTTTAAAATAGAGCCAGTTGGACAACTTCTAGTTTATCTACAGTCGGAGTTACTGTTGGCATTTAATGGCCATTTTGTAATGTAGGCAGTCGGTTACCTTACAGTTTAGCAACTGTCGGACTTAATGTAGGCATCTATTTCCATTTTGAAATTAATATAATAGGGAGCTATCCTCATTGATAGCACTTAATTAAAAAAAAAATAACAATAAATTTTTTAAACAATATATCACACAGATGGAATCATTTCCATTACTTAGCTTTTTTAGAACAACAAGACTACTATTAATTGTTCCTTAACAAAAAAAATCAAGGTTCATTCCATTAAACACATTAATCATCCATTTCATAAGAAGGATAATCCCTTGGATTTTAAAATTCTTTAGGCCCAATCACCCTTTTGATCTTTCAATACATCACCATTTCATTTTGTCAACATGTCTCCTTTCAGATCCTTTTCCATCTAACCATTAAAATTTTCTGAACATTTTGTGAATTTTATCTAATTGAAAAATACCATTGAGTAATGTAGATGAGTAATATGTTTTTTATAAAGATAATACTTTTTGATAAGATTTTATTCTACTAGCCAAAGAAAAAATAAAGATTGCTAATTGAGATTCTTCTTTTCAATCTTGCTAATCAACTATTCTTGCATATATTTGAATGAAGGATATATAGAAAATGGGATGGCCAGATATTTAACAAATTTTATTGGACCATCCCACTACTAGTTAAAATTGCTAAACTATATAGGAGGAGAATCTTTCCAAATTAATACAAATAAAATGACAAAGCATCTTTACTTCTATGCCATGGTCGATTGCTCTTGCTTCTAATCCCTTTCTTCAATGAATCTATAAATTCACCATAATATTTCATTTGGTATGTCAAATCAATCAAATTTTCTTCTATTTCTCTAATATGGGTGATATTTTCTTGGACATGTCATTTTATTTGAGTTGTACTATCTATCTTTTTGGCAATGGAATCTTAAAACCCTCCACATTCTCAAAATTCTCAGGGCATATTGTAAAGGGGATTCCTTAGAGTTTTCTATCTCCTTACATTATCCATCCTATCTTTCCTAAACTTGTTTCAATATCCTCTCCTATTTGTTCATTTCCATTTCCATCTTGATCTCTTCCATAATAAAATGGCACAAATAATTTATACCTTTCTCCAACTTCCCAAATGATTTTTGTTAGCCTCGGGATGAAATAAAGCCCCAAAACCACATAAAATGTGTTGACAACCTATAATAAAGAAATTATGAATTTCAATCTAGTCTAATGGTGGATAAATCCATGCGGTTCATTGCACACTTTATCAACAATCTATACAACCTTATAGAGTACCTATCCTTTGATGTAAACCTAGAATAACCTCTCACAAATCATAATAGTGTCAAATAATATTTTTTTAACTTGTGCACACTGATTTGATAAATCATAGATCTGAACTTGTCCAAATCATCTCAAATGTCACCTCAAGACCAATTATTCACACACAAAAATACTACTAAAATAATTGTTGGAGTAATCATGTATTAGTTAATAATTACTCTTTAATTGATTATTAATCTAATTTATTCTCATGCACTTAAGCTAAACTTAGGATTGCTTTATTAAGTTAACTAAGTGTTTTTCTATGTTAACTAAAGTGAGCAATTATTAGGGTTTCTCCTATATAGAATTCAACCCTCATTATATTATCTCTCTGAGATTTTCTCTTGTAGAGATTTACTCTCAACCTTTGAGGACTTTTGTTTTCCTTGAAGATTCTTATGGTTCATTTTGTAGCTTTTTCTTGTTGAGGAATATTGCACATATTGTTTGCAGATCTCTTGCATAGAAGGTGTTTTTATTTGTTGTTTGATCCTATGGCTCATGGCTTTGTGGTTTTTCACAATTCTAATAAGGTATCAGAGCCTAGATTTATCAAACCCCTTCTTGATTTATGAGGTTTTTTCTTCAACTAGGGTTACAAGAGCAAATTTGAAATCTTCTTTGTTGTTTTTTGTTTTTTGTTTTTTTTTCTAAAGCAAAAAATCTACCACCAAGGTCATATGGGCAACCAGTGCCTAGCCCCTGGGGGGGTGGGGGGGCTAAAAAAAATTTTTTTACAAAATAGGCAGAATTGAAAAAATGTGCATAACTTTTTACTCAAGTATCAAAATTGGGAAAACAAGATATCGTCAAAAATTTTGTTCTGAGCACTATCCAAAGGTGCTAGTTTTTTTCTCAGTTTTTCCTACTTGTGTATTATATATGTAATGCCCCGCCACGTAACCCTAGAGGAAGTTGCAACTAACTACTTAACGGACTAATTTTTTTTTTTGTTTAAGAACAATTAACATGCAAGTTCACTACCCATTGCAACAACCTCTAAGGTTACGAGACTAAGATTACTTATTAACCCACAACAAATAACATGAATTGAAACCATGACACTAATATGCTTAAGAAATTAAGAACACGTACATTCCATACAAGATAAATTTATCAAAGAAAATAGAGATACCACAAGATTTCAAATAACAATAACGTAATAAGGAGATTACATCACTCATTCCCTGAATGAGGTAAATCCAATAAGCATGATTACATATTACAAATTTCCACCTCGATAAAAAATGAGGGGTAATAAATTACAAGATACAGAAATGAATAAAGCATGAAAAGTAATTGGATCCCACAAGCTCTCCAACTGGAAATCTCGTCAACACGAACAAGAAGAAAACCCAACGGAGTAAGGTGCACGCCACCCAACCAAGTGGTACCTGAAGGCCCACCCCTCGTGCTAGGAGATAGTAACAAGGATTCCTAGAAAATACCACCTACCTCTAGACACAGGTTGACTCAAACTGATACAACCAATCACATGAACCATACAACCACAAGTACACCATTATATTACTGACATGGATTACATTGCTTTAGTTATCACTTGATTAAACTACCTCTGAAGGTTACCCAGTTTACCTCTTACAGCTCTAGCCCCTAAAGGAAGCCACTCTTTTACTTGACAACATGCATTCAACCAAATACCAAGGGAATCCAATTGCATACAAAATAGATAATACAACCACTCCAACTCAAGGAGGAAACATTTACTAAAACTCACTCCAACATGGGAGGCAACAATTCACATAATCCACTCCTTCCAAAGGAGGCACAAATCCCCATTCATGGAAAACTGGGTAAAACACTGACTAGACACCATGCATTACCCAAGGGATTCAAAATAAGCTGACATAACAAATCGACAACCCCCATCCTCTAGGATCTTCTGGAAGACTTACATAATACTAACTTCACTTAACCCATTTCCCCAAATAACACACAAAGGAAATAATCATGAAAGCAATTGTGAGGAAATAACTAATTTTGGATATGCTAAATCCATTCCCCTTTACCAACAACATAAATCCACTGCCTTTAATAAAATTCCATAGTTATTGTCTCAATTAGACTAATTTAACAATATCTCTTTTAGATCAAGTAAAAAATTTAAACCAAACATTTAATTTCTCAATTACTTGTAAATAATACAATAAATATTTACTTCGTCGATTTAAAACATATTATTTTAAAGTAACTATCTCTCCTTTGTAAAATAAATCATTTTTTCTTTTTAAATCAATTAATCTCACTATTAAACATATTACTTTTAAATCCAGTATTTATTCTCTCAAAATTATTAATTTAAAAACAATCCATTAACTTGACTATTGCACGTTGATTTATATTTTTCCCAATTACCTAAAAATGTGAAATTAAACAAGTCAACATTTTTATATATATATTAAAAGTATAAACTCAACTATATATATTTTGATTGATTATATATATATTAATATTTTAATATTATATGAATATAATATAAAATATTAATAAATATATTTTATCAAACATATATATATTGAAATTTTAATATTAATAAATATATTTTAACAAACATATATATATTAATATTTTAATATTATAATAATATAATATTAAATATTAATAATATATTTTATTTTTATTTTTTAGGGTGCACTTTAGTTTCCTTGGGTCACGTGCATGAGCAAGGGTTGAGGTGGCGGCGGCACAGTCGGCCATGGGGCGACGACTTACCCACAACCGACCCCTAAACCTAGGCCAACTGTGTGTAACACAGTCGGATCCCCCTAAGGGGCGTTGGTTGTGTTACACACGGGCATGGTCGGCGCAAGGGGAGTGGGAGTGGGGAGCACAGGGCATGACTCCCCCACATGCCTCCCATGGGGGCGCTATGGGGTGAGCCCCCTGCGACCTCCCTCCCAAACCCTCCGAACTAAAAAAAAAAAAAAATTAATTAAAAAAAATCTTATTTTTTCCCCGAAGATAAAATCCTGCAGATTTTAACAAAATCCGAAAATCACTCTTTTTAAAACAGGGGTTTCATAAAAAAATTCAAACAGAAAATTCCCAAGTAAATTTATAACAATAAAATCATATATGTGTGAATATATATATAGAAATTTAAATACCCCCACCAAAGATTTGTAAAACTAATCGGGCAAACAATACATAAAAATAATCATTTACAGCCAAGAACACATTTTTTTCTTGAGAGTTTTCATTTCCAAACCAAGGTTTTCGAATTTTTAAAACCAGATTTAACATGGGTTTATTTTGCAAATCAAACAAAGTTTAAATATTTTCAAACAACATAATTAAAATTGTGAAACCTTTCAAAATGAGAACTAAATTAATAGAAGGAAAACCTGGTTTTCCAAAAGCTTGAAAGGTTGACAATGGTGCAAAGTCTTCTCCTTAGATTCAAGATCCTTCCCAGCAATCACTGATCTTCTCAAAACAAACTCCAAATCCAAAGACACACCCAGAAATTCCTTTCCTCCCTTGTTTTCTCAAATTTTCATCCCCTTCCAAACACTCCATGAAAATCCATAATCATCCAAAATATCCAAAAATATCTCAATAAAAAGAAAAATATCTATTCAACCACCATAATCAATTTTCAGAAACAGAACATAAAATATCTCCAATGTTTTTCAATTTGCATTTTCAAATTTTCAAAAATGAACTTTAAAACCTTTTTCAAAATTTCCAATTTAATATTTTCAATTTCAAACAATATATCCATAAATTTCAAAATGGATAACTTAATTAATTTCAACACAATTAATTTAATTAATCAATAAAATATATCTAATCCAAGATTAAATTATTTTATTAATTAAATTAAATAGAATTTCTCACATTATAACCAGATTAATCTAATCAACAACTAAAATACATAAAGTCATTTAATTACCCTTTTCAACTTGCAATTAAATAAAATCAAGGCATACTCAACAATATTAAAACCACTGAACTAGACTAAAGCCCGACAACACACTAAGACCAGGGTGATGACTTGGCATGGAAAACCTAACTACTATATCCCAATCAAATATCTTTGGGCAATGGACACGCTCAACTTGTGAAACCAGGTGGAGTCGATTTCATGTACCTATCAACCTGTGAACAAAGAATATATCGAACATGTACATATATGTGTCATAATTAAAACACATTGTGAAGAGGAAATCACAAAATCGTAGGGCGCTCGCAAGCGAGTGGTGCAATTTTGTCCCCTTCACCAATACAGTGTCACAAACTGACGAATCTAACTTCAATAACTTAATCGAAGGCATAAAACCTCATTAATTCCAATATTCTCTATGCTAATCTAAAGCATGCCATAATGATAACATCAGAATAAAATACCATCACATCAAAATATAGCATTCACATCACTTCCCAGTAATGATCAAACAGTAGTTGAGTACCATAGTCAAAGTACAAACATAAACTAAAGCATAACCAAGGAGAACAACACTGTTTGCACAACAGATCAAAATGGAGGGGTATTACACTATAGCTTGTTGAAGTCAAAGGTGTTGTTTTTAGTTCTGAGATCATAAATTTTGATGAGTTTCTCCATTTTTCATGATTCTAATGGCATTGGAACCATCTTTCAGAGCTCTTCATAACCATCCATGCACTTTTTTCAGATTTCTCTCCAGGTACATTTTATTTAATATTTTATGTTTTCACACTCTGGTGAATTATTTGGACATCTTAGCTCCTGGAAACTTTTTGTTTGCATGGGATGACTCATTTTTGGCTGTTTTATATGTATTTCCAATTTTTTGTCCAATTTGGGCATTGCAGATATCTTTTGCATGCACACTCTCTTTTGTAGATGCACTAAGATAAAGTGCTATTTTCGGGTATATTTACTGGGGATTTTCGCACATCATGATGTGCCTTTTGTATTCGCACTATTATATAAAGTGTCATGGGGGGTTGATGTTTTTCTTTGGTTTTCCATCACACCTTTTTCAAGTGAGTTTCCCTTACATGACAACAATGAATCCCAATGATTATTGCCTCATGCATGTGTGCCTTAGTTTGCACACCCTTTTATTTGCGAGTTGTTTCTCCTACATGCACTTCTTGGTTTCACACAGTTTTAGTGCACATGTCTTGGATCTCCCTTTAAAACATTATGGGAGGGTTTCTACTATTGGTGTTGATGCTTCCTTGATTTCATGGTTGGAGTGATCTATGTATCTAGTCCTTGTTCCTATGTGCTTTTAGATGTAGTGTACATCAGCAGTTGTTACATACAATTCAGTGAGTTGGAGCATTTACCATATGGAAATTCTTGCATTCCTATTTTCTAGAGGCGACATTCCATTTTAATTTGATCAAGGACTACTGGGTACCTATATTTTTGACTTGTAATTTCTATGCATGTTGAGTAGTGTCATTTTTTGGTCACTCATATTGATTCATGTACTATTTGTATCTTTGAGTTCTAGATGTTTTCCTTTGTTTTCCATCTCATTCAAATAGTTTTGTTGGGGACACTCATGCAGATTATTATCTCTCTTGGTAAAATTTTTTTGGAATAGTTGGTACTTGTATTGTCGACTTGCATCTTGCATGTTGAGTAGTGGCATTGAGGTCACTCATGTAGATTCATGTACCACCTATATCTTTGACTTCCAGATGTTTTCCTTTTTTTTCCATCTGATTCGAGTAGTGTTGTTAGGGGCACTCATGTAGATTATAGTCTCCTTGGATCTTGACATTTGTATCTTCGATTTCCAGATATTTTACCTTTGTTTTTCATCTGATTCGAGTAGTGTTGTTGTAGGCACTCATGCAGATTCTTGTTATCTTGATCCTGATCATCATTTGTTTTAGTGGATGTTCTTTATTTCAACACCATATCAGTAATCATTTGATATCAGTCTACAGTTTCTCTATGCTTCAACAATGTTCTACATGTTCCCCTTTTTTAGGATGTTGTTTTGGTTGGAGGCTTCTCAGTCCTTCACACCTTGATTTGGAGGATTTTTCATTCCTTCATTTTACTTTCTCTCTTTTGGAGAGGGGTTTTCTCCCATTATGGTTTTCTCCTTTTCTCTAGTTTTGAGAGATCTTTTGTTTATACATGGGTACCTCACTAGGCCTTATTTTTCGAGACCCATCATGCATTCCCTTTTTAGGCTTTTTACCTAATCCCTAAGTTCATCTTAAGGGGGATGTTAGATTAATCATGCATTAGCTAATAATTGATTACTCTTTAATCGATTATTAGTTTAATTTATTCTCATGCACTTAAGCTAAACTTAGGATTTCTTTATTAAGTTAACTAAGTTTTTTTCTATGTTAACTGAAGTGAGCAATTATTAGGGTTGCTCCTATATAGCACTCAACCCTCATTATATTATCTCTCTGAGATTTTCCCTCTGAAGATTTATCTCTTGAACTCTCAACCTTTGAGGACTTTTATTTTCCTTGAAGATATTTGAGGTCCATTCTATAGCTTTTTCTTGTTGAGGAATATTGCATATATTGTTTGTAGATCTCTTATGTGGAAGGTTTCTTTTTCCATTTTTTGATCTTGTGGCCCATGTTTTTCATAATTCTAACAATAACAACACTTAGCTAGCTAATATGGTGAAACACACCCACTTTTCTTCATCATAGATTGTTAACTATTTATCAAACACATTATTTGCCTCATATTCTTATCATTTTAGAAATAATGAAGGTTGATTCCTAGGATGTCCTTACATCAAACTAGAAAGGGGAGGTGATAATGGTCACATCCAAAAAACTCATCAATAGTACCAATAACAAGGTAAAGGATAAATACATATTACTTGGCCTTCAAATATATATCAAAAATGAAATTCAAGAGTTAATAATTGAGAGACATTCAATCATGATAGTTAAAAATACTTTAAAAAATTAATCATCTAATTGAAAAATTAAAAAATTATGGAATAAATTTAGAAAATATCTCAATGCTCAATTCTTTCTACATTCAACAATGCTATAGAGAAAGAAAGAAATTTATAGGCAAGATTCTAGCTATGTAATTCATCACTTTGATATTGAATCATGATAAAAGTTTCATCTAATGGGATGATAGATTTGGAAACCCTAGATAATTACATTGGCCACTAAACACAAGATTCAGCATAAGGTAGTAACTTCCCATTCTCAAGTAAAACTAAATAAGCCTTCCAAGGAAAAATAAGGATAGTGGTCTTGAAGTCACAAGAATTTGTACTTTTTAATTTGTAAAATACATTAATATACAATTTAGAAAGAGATAAGACAAAGGATATGGTAACACATTTGGATATGGAACTAGATTAGAAATAGGGGGAAAGGACAAAGTAGCAATAGTTGAAATGTGTGATATAAAGTATATTGATGCCTAAATAAAGGTGGTTTCATATAATAAGATGAGTCATTAATAGATGTAATTTTAGCCAAGAATCAAAGTGCATATATCTTTCTTGGAAAGTAGTTGCCTCAAAATATTGTAAGGTTTGATCTAGATTGGTTCAAATGAGTTTTTATCATTAGGGCCCCTTTCGTCAAAAATATTGTACACAAGGTGATATAATTCTTCAATAGTTTCCACAATGCTACCTCAATAGAAATATAGTGTCTATATTTTTATCAAACATTATGGACATCATAAGAGATTAAGGGATGGTGATTCATAGTTTATCACTATCTTCATGAGATATGCATCTATGAGTCAAAGCTAAATGAAGCTTTGGAGAGTTATGATTCCAAAGCTAGTGCTACCTATGTGGAGGAAT
Source organism: Sequoiadendron giganteum (assembly GCA_007115665.2). NCBI lineage: Eukaryota > Viridiplantae > Streptophyta > Pinopsida > Cupressales > Cupressaceae > Sequoiadendron > Sequoiadendron giganteum. The sequence continues at coordinate 65,793,232 of CM021100.1, read as the reverse complement.
TTTTTACTAAGAGATCTTACCCACCCTCAATAAAATCCAATATAATTATAAAAATAGCTATAAAATAGCTTATGACAAGATGTTTAGACAAGTTAATGGTGGTATTGTGATTGTGAGGAAATACACTTTTTAGATGCATGTAAAGAGTATGCTAAAAATGTGGTGAGCACCATCTTCTTTCTACTAAAAATTTGGTTGCACAAACCAAGGTGAAGCAGAAGGGAAAGGGAATGAGGAAGGTGTAGGCCAACAACTCTATTTACAACAACTAAAATTACATATGTTTCATTTTGAATTATTGAATCATAGTAACTAAGATAGTGAAAGGGTTAATCCCCTATAATTTATTATTTGTCTAACCTTCATAATGGTAGTAGAGTTTTTTATTAAAAAATATTCATATATAGGGTGTGACCCTCATGACATCTCTTGCATATCAAAAAATATCACTGTCAAGTTTTAAGTCAAGTGAAATATAAAGTGCCATAGAATTTTCTCTAGATTCTTAGCGATCTTGTCGTTTCTTGATGTTTTGGCTTGACCCTACTTAGAATTATTTTATCTATTGTTTTGGATTTGGATACCACTTAGACTTTGAGGGTGTTCCTTCTACCACCTACCCATTTTTCATGAAAATTTTATTATTACCTTTTAGTTTTTAAATGTAATAAAGGCTAATTTGTTAAAAAATATGTATATATTATCATTTTTTAGCTAATGATTCATTGTTGAATTCATTTTTCTTGTGGTCATGAATGTTGTTTTTATCATCTCTAGATAGTATTATTGCAATGTCAATAGAAGATTTTTTTATTTTATTTTTATGAATAGGAAAATATCTATATTAATATAAAGATAAAATTACAAATTCACAAAAAAGGGGCGGGTGGTTAGAATGCACACCCTGAAAGTCACATGGGCAGAGCCCAGAAAATCCAAAAATTAAGATCACATGGGCCTAGCCCAAAATTTTAAAAGAAGGAAGTAAAAATAGGTAATCATGCGGCCAAAGTAGTGCCAGTGGATCCTGGGGGATCCCTGTCATCCAGATTTTTCCCCCATACATCAATGAGGTTTGGAGTGATGTCGGGAGGAGCACCCCAACCATCATCATCTTTTTCTTTTTCCTCGCGCCAAGGCGAGATTGCAAGAGCCAACCGCAAAAAAAATTTACCACTGGCAGGCCAACCAGAGCCAGAAGCAGGCGGAGCATCAGAGGGCCACCCAGAACTACTCCCCATAGCACCACCAGAGGGCCATCCCTGACCAAGTCATGGCGGAGGAGAATGAGCCCACTTGGGAGGCCGGGAATCCTACCGAGCAGGAGGCTGGGAGTGGGAACGTGTTGAATCATTTCGCTTCTGGTCCCAAGAGGGTGACCAACCGTGGGAGGAGGAGGGCGAATCTAGAAGCCGACCCACAGTACAACAGGCATTGCCCCAGTGGTCTAGAAGGACCTGCAGGTGAGCCACCTCCAGTGCAACCTTGTTGGCTTGCACCTAAATCTGTAGGACAACATTAGAACAAATAACTGCTTTAGCATAAATAGAGACATTAACATATAAGTGAGAATGAGAAAATATGCAAGCGTTTCTATCTTTCCAGATATTGAAGAGGATTTTCACCCTGAAAGTGTGCCAAAGTTGGGTGAACTTAGCCAAAATTCCAAGCGGGTCCCCCAGCAAAACCATATGCCAAGAGAAGGGTTCCGGCCGAAAAGGCCGAAAGAAATCATGAATCCAAGTCCAGAGCTGTTGAGCTCTGGGACAAAACCAAAAAAGATGCTTAAAGCTTTCAGATTGTCCATAAAAAGGGCAGCGAGGGTCGGGAACCCCCAGATGAACAAGCCGAGAGCCCACAAGAAAGCCTTGGAAAAGAATACACCAAGCAAAGTGGGTCAGCTTCATATTAACCCTTGCAGACCAAGTGGCATCAAACCTCTTACGCCAAGTATGGGTGGTGGAAATAAGAAGCCACCTCTGGTTCAAAGTACTGATCATAGGAAAATGGGGTGAAAGCCACCTATAACCAAGTCACGGCTTGTAGCGCTTGAGAGGGGTGTCTGGAAACCATTTTTAGTCTTTCCACCAAGTTTTGTGCCCAAGAATGCCAAATTTGTGAAGCATGTATGTCGGAATGGTGCTCACCAGCCCGTCGAAGGTAGAACGGTCCTGGTTTTGCAGATTGTATTGGACTTTAAAAGCATCCCACTGCAAAAGACACATAGTGGGTCGATGAAAGAGCTGATGTAGGATTTGAATGCCCTTTTTGTGAAATCTAAGGGCCTTGAGCCAAGGTGACCTGGCTAAGGGTTGACCATTCTGAACCAAAAGGGGAGACAACCATAAATTTTGTTGGTTGATGGAAAGCCCATCACAAAATCCATCCCCGGCCCATCGGAGCCACAGTTTAATAGTTTCTCAGGAGCACCAAATGCTCTTGGCCACAAAGGAGCCAAAAATTTGAACCAGCTCTCTCATAACCAGGAGGTTTTGGAGACCAATTCCTTTCCAGGCAAGTTTGTGAATAGGAAAGCCAGACTGAATACAATGCCTGAGGAGAATTTTTCAAGCTTCATCTTCGGTAAGAGCCTAGATAATCCATTTGACACAGAGGGAAGTCCCTTGCCATTGAGTGGGGAGCAACCCAAGTCCTCCAGAGTCCTTAGGGAGACAACAATACTCCCAAGTGACCTGATGAAAACCTTTGTGGGTTTTAAAGGAGGCCCATAAAAAATCCTGAAGCAATTTTTCAAGCCTACTATAGGTAGATTTTGAAGGAGCCCAACAGGAAGAGTAGTAGACATGAGTGGCTGCCAAAATTTTAGATTAAACCTGGAATTTACCAGCCAACGAGAGAGGCTTAGTAATCCAATAGGTCATCTTCTACTCAACCCTAGAGAGCACGGCTTACCAAAGCTCCCGAGGGGAAGCCTAAAAGGTGAAGTGGATGCCCAGAAAATGAAAGATTTCTCCTTGCCCAATCCACTTCCAGTTATAAGTCTAGAGCCATGCAGGAGAGGGAACCACCGATTGTCTATAGAATAAGGTCTTGTGCCATTGAATTGCAGAACCGGAGGCAAGACAAAAAGTATCAAGACAATCAAGGGTGATAGTGATGGATTCTTCATCTTCCAAGAGAGAGAAAAAAATCATCCACAAAGTGGCCTTTGACAAGCTGCTCCTAGGAGTCCGGGGGAGAGATCACTTTCACACGCTGCTAAGAGACAACATGGGCCAGAAGATAGCCAAAGCCTTCAGCAACCAGCACATACAAAGCAAGGGTAAGAGGGCACCCCTGGCGAATGGAATGAAAAAGACCAAAAGCAGAAGACTTGCGGCCATTAATGGAAATGCAAGCTGAAGCATCAGAAAAAAGCATACAAACAAACTGAATAAAATTGAGTCCAAATCTCAAGGCTTGCAACATCACAAGAACGAAAGGCCATTCAATGCGGTCATAGGCTTTGGTAAAATCAATTTTAATGAACATCACTTTCTGGTTCGACCACCGGGCCCACTCCATGTCTTCCCAAATAGCAATAATATTATCCAAAATAAACCTAGATTTGATGAAGCCAGTCTACTTAGGGCGCACAACCTGAGGCAAGAGGTGGAAAATTTTCAGAGCCAGAGCTTTAGCAATGATTTTGTAAGAAACATTGAGAAGCGTGATGGGCCTCCAGTTGCAAATATCCTCTAGATCCCCAGACTTAGGTATGAATATTATATTGCCTTTATTTATCAAATTTCCTAAAGAGTTGGTTTGAAAGGCTTCAAGATAAACATGATGTAAATCACTCCCAACATAGTCCCAAACGGCTTCCTTGAGATCATCAATTGTTAACAATTGATCACAAAAATTAATCTGGACAGAAGAAAGTCTATGTGACACAACAACAAGGCAGTCCTGAAGGGCTTGCTAGCGCGCAAGCGTGGAGTCCTGAGCAGTGAAAACCTATTCATAGTGATGCACAAAGGCCTGGAGAATGTCAGGTAGCTCAGAGAGCACCTGGTTACCATCTTTGATTGTTTTGATGCCTTGGGAAGAGTGTCGAGCATGAAGAGCCAAAAAAAACTCTTTGGAGGCACGATCACCAATTTTAAGCCAGTGAAGTCGAACTTTGATTTGAGCGCCTCTAGCAGTATAAGCATCGGCCACTTGCTTTTGCTGCCTTAAATCTGCCACCCTAACTTGATGTGATAGAGAGAAAGGACTAGTCACCAAAGCCTCCATAGTAGTACGCAAGTCGGCAGTGGTAGCCTCATACGAGCGTCGATGAAAGATAGCCAACTGGGGCCCATAAATGCACAAAAAACATGCAGTATGAATGATGGCATCATTCCACCAAGCAATCCAGCCTGTATGGCTAGGTGGCCTGCACTCCAAATTCCACACCCAGTGAATGTGGGTCGGGGTGGGCTTATGACAAAGCAAGGACGTGTTAAAAAATATTGGGTCTTACACGTGTGGGGCTGACGAGATGCCCATTCAATGCGAAATTGAATTGGGAAGTGATCAAAAAAAGTCACATCCACTAATGGCTTTACTGGCAAGGCAAAACTAGTAAAGGAAAAAAAATATTGAGCTGAGATCATGGCACGATCAAGGAGTTTAAAGACTCTATCAGAACCAGCCCTGTAGTTATACCAAGTGTGCCAAAGAGAATGAGAATGGCGGTGACCCATATTGGGATCAAAAAACCCCAATTTATTGCGCATGTAAAACCACGCCTCCCTTTCGCCTGCAACCCAATGGAAAGGCAAGGTGCCATCCTTGTCATACGCCATCTCTACCATATTGAAATCCCCGCAGAGCAACCAGGTGGCAACTGGCAGAGAATCAACAATTCAGTGCCAAAGTCGGCAGCCTCCACGGCATCATTAGAGGCATAAACATTACTAATCCCGAAGGAGTGATTCTCAATATTGAGAAGAACCCAGACCACCCACTGGGAGGGGTCAACTCCATGGTCCACCACACATGAAAGCAATCGTGGGGCCAAAAGAGTGGCAGCTCCACCACAACCAGCTTCATGCAAAGTGTAAAACACGGTACTGGCTGGCCAAATAGAGCGACAAGTTGAAGCAAGCAAAAAACCTAAAATTTTAACTTCCTGGAGACAAAGCACTTCATTCCCTGTGTATTTCTGCAAATTATTCCAAACATAATACTTCCTGGAGAGGTCAGTTAGACCTCAGACATTCCATGAGATAAAATTCATGGATGAAAATCTTCCAAACTTGCAAAATCCAGGTCCTCTTCAACCAAGGAAGAGAAGTTATTCTTCAAAAATTCTTGTGGGATGGAACCAAGCTGAATAGGAGGAGAAAACCTCCATTTTTTCGAGCACATATTCTCCTTCTTCCAGTGGACGAGACGGGCTGTGAGACCATCGTTGAGCTCCTGATGCGGAAGAAAAAGTCGGTTGAGCACACAAAACAGTCGTAGGCTAAGGCATGGCCTTTGACCTGGGCTGCACAAAAATAGAAGTGGCTCCTGAGAGAGCAGCTATCCCCTTCTCTGAAGGGTTTGAAACCATTTTGGTTGTTTCAGGGGCCTTGGGAGCCGACCCAGAACCAGACGACTTATTTTTCTAGTTTTAAACCGTAGTCCACTTTGTTTCAGCCTTAGCAGTAGACTCTGCTTGACAAGGCTTTTCAACATCCCGTGACTCTGAAGATGTACGAGGAACTGTTAAAGGGAAGTCCCTGATCTTGTGGTCAGTTGATTGGCACTGATAGCACGTGTTGGGCAGATTGAAATATGTGACTTTCTGGGTGTGTCTAATATCACCAATTTGGAGGTCTACAAACTCTTTCAAATCCTTAGATAAATCAACATCCACACAAACCCTCTTTTGTGGACGGGCTTGGAAGAACCTATCAGGTTTGATACAAACAACCCTCCCCAAAGAGGAAGCAATATGGTTTAGGAAGGGCACGCATGGAAGAGGTAACCCAGGAAACTCAATCCAGATTGGGACACGCATTTTGGTGTCATCTGAGATAGAAAAATCCTAAGTCCATGCCTGGAAAACCAACAAGGAGGACCTAACATACCAGGGACCATGACCCAAAATAGCTTGGACATGACTAACTTTCTCAAAGCGGAACAAAAAAAACCTTTGGTCAGATTTTGGACCATATCAAGGCAGACCCCATGAGGGACCCAATCTTTCAGCACACTTTCGGGGGGAGTCCTCCCAACAAAATAGCCCACAGGGGTGTGTTGTTCGAGCCATTGGCATGTAGAATCAAAATTAGGTAAAGGTAAAACTACATCAACAAGGGCATCAAAATGCTTACCTCATGAAAGACTTTCAGAACAAATTTTTGAGGGCGTTTGTTCGGTGGGGGAGCCATTAAACTGCATTGACGAACCGCTAACACCAGCATGAATTGTTGGGTTAGTACCGGTTGAAGGCATAATAAACCCCTAAAACCGCAGTAAATGTGACTGTACTCAATGAAAGAAAAAATTTCCTACGCATTAAGCACAATATGACGTAGGAGGGGCCAAGGATGACCTCATAAAACACAAAACCCTAGCAAAGCTCATTCACCGGTTCTCTTCCGTCCTCTAATTTATTTTTGATAAAAATAAACTAGCAAATTACCTTCAACCCCCATTAATGAGAGCTCAAAATTTCTACTTTATTGTTAGAATTTAAAAAATAGAAAGTGTCATTTTGATTCAAATACGAACAATAACCTAGGAAATTAAAAAAAATCAATAGAAGATTATTTTCAACACATCTAATGAGATAAAAAAAAATAGAGCTCAAACATTAAAGAATATGCAAAAATGGTCTATTTCATGGAAGATATGTATTCCAATGTATTGATGTACATAGTACCAAAGGATGTCGAAAAATTATTAAGAGAAAAAAGTGATCTTCAATATATTGACATGTACTTCTAAGAAAGTGTCCACATGAAAAAACTTAGTTATTTTGGACATGTAATGTAAGAGACTATGTCTAAACAAATGAAGTGTATATTTTAGAATAGTGAAGAAATTTGGATGCCTAATTTAATGATGCATACCTCTCTATTGAATGTCCAAATTTATATTGAAATAATTTTTAAAATATAAGAATACAAAAAAATAGTTGGAAAAATAGTGCAAATACTTGTAAATACTCAACAATAATAAGATATTATGGACATATAGGTATACATCCTAAAGGAATTATAGAGTAGAAAGAATAAATTTGATTTTTGAGGCCCACCTTTTTAAATATGTATGACACCATGGAAATTTACATACTATGACTATATAAACTTATATATCTATGTTCTTGTGGGTGGTGTCACAATACACTTAACAAAAAATGAGAATATCAAACTACTAAATTGAGGTGTGATGAATACTACTTAACTAATATATATATATATATATAGTTTTGTGAAATTACTTTATTATTAATATCACACTTCCAAAAGTAACTGGATAGTAGCTTCACATGTCCCCATTATTTGAGTAAAGATTCAATGCATGAAAAATTGCGAAGACTAAGCTAAAAATATGTATAATAGAAGGAAGTGTTGTATACTAATTGGTGACTCTAGTTGGTCCACTCATACTTTGAGAGGATTGTTATTTTTTCATAATCTTAATAATACCCTAGTTGTGGATGCAAAATAAATTATGATATTCTCTTTATTGCATTTATTATGGTGGTTTATGAACCCAAAACTTATTTCTTTTCTAGCTTCTACATTTTCCTTTTTGTGTGAGTTTAGGGTGTGCAGGTAACTTTTTCAAAAATTCATCTTAATAAATTAGATCATATTATTTATAGATCTTAAAATTGAGGTGTGATTAAAGAGACTTACTTTCATTTTTTAGACATAATTTTTATTTATTTGTTAAATGTTTATTTAAATTTTAAACTTAAAAAATATTATGGCAAATTGATAGAATCATTTAAACACATTAGCACTTGTTAATAGAATTTTAATATAAATATGGTTTTTAAAAAATTTATGAGATTTTGCATGCAATCAATTAGTATTCTAAGTTAACAATATACTATATAATATTTATTCTATGTTGAATGTAATGCAATTAAAATCAAAATTAATTAATGTCAAGAACTACAGATGACATAGTTTATTTAGTTTTCTCCCTTACTAGGAATTTGATTTGACATATATTCAATAAATACAAACATTTCTTAAATTACAAATATCCATTGTCTTATGTTATATTTATTCAATTTCATTTAATATTATGTCATGTATATCTTGAAAGGTTGTGGTTATTATTGGGAAATCGTCAAGTGCACGTGATATTTCATTAGATTTAAAGATGATGGCAAAGGAAGTTCATTTGTCTATACGATCAACAAAACCGGAAAAAGATACAAAAAGACACATCGATATGCATCGCTTTAATGTGTACCTACATCCTATGGTAAGCTTATCATTAAAATCTAATAAATTAATGAAAAATATCATGTCATATATATTTAAAAATTAAATTATTATGATTACTTATCTATGATACTATCTTGTTGCTTTCTAAAAATTGTAGGAATTCGATTTGAGACTAAACATAAAGATGAAGTAGATCCTCATACTATAATTTATAGTGTAGATAACCTATTTAGATGAAGATGGAACTGTGGTCTTTGAAGATGGTTCAACAATCATTGCCAATTCAATTATTTATTGCACAGGGTAAAAAATTGATATATTTTCTACCTCTAACCTTGTTTAATAAGCTTGGGTTGTATATGTTTCTTATTTCTTATTTACATTATGTTTTTCTCACAAAATATATATGTAGGTATTCTTATTCTATTCCATTTCTCAATACAAAAGGAATGGTGACCGTGGAAAATAATTGTGTGGGTCCATTATATGAGCATATATTTCCTCCACTATTAGCTCCTTCTCTTTCATTTGTTGGGTTACCCCAACAGGTAAGCTTTTTTTACATAAAATATAAAATTTATAATATTAATGTTATCTTATAACATGGTTAAGTTATCAATTTTTGACATACTAAATTTGAGTGGCAATATAACCATAAAATAGACAAAAAAATATTTTCCTTCATTTTTTAAAAATAGATTATAATGTGCATGTTTTGGCCCTACTAATCCATTTAATATAAATGTATCCTTGTGATTGAAAATAGGTTGTAACTTTCCCTTTTTTTGAGTTGCAATCCAAGTGGATAGCAAGTGTATTAGCAAGGAAAGTGAAACTTCCATCAAGAAGGGACATGATTAAACTTGTGAAAGAGTTATATGATCATCACTTGGAAATGAGTCATTTATCAAGGCATCTTGTTCATGACATTGGAAATTTTGAGGTTACTTTCTTTCTCTTGAATTTTTTAATTTTTTTCTTTTAATATAGGTTCCACCTGCCCTTGAATTTACATTATATCAAATTATTTCACTTACCTATGCTATAAATTAAAAATAGAAAATATCAATGGTATAAGTATAGAACATCCTATATAGTTCATGTTGTTGGTCACCAAAGGAGATCTTATAATCATTAAATTTTCTATCCAAAAAACTAGCTACTATTATATACAGACATACACAAAAAAACACCTAGAGATACTATCAATTGGATAATAACATACTTGTTTAGACTGTAATGAGAAACATTTTGGGTGTGTTTTTTTCTTTTCCCACATGTAAATTTCTAGTTTTGGTAGTTGTATAGTATGGATATTGAACAAGAAAGTTTGAATAATATTTTCAAAATTCAAGCATGAAATGTGGTTTTGATACCTTGAAAAAATAAATCTCATGATTATACCATTTATTTCATTACCAATTTCATGTAAAATATATGTTCATTAAATGATTGCTTGAAGTATTACTTGAGAGACAAGGATTGTAATTCTTGGTCTTCGCTTTCCATAAATATATATATATATATTTGAGTAGTTTTCAAATGAGAATGGTAATGATATTTGTTTTGAGTTGAAAGATTTAACTCTAAAGATAGTAGTAGATGTCAAATCTATTATCTCTACATGGTAGACCTAACATTAATACATGATATCAAAGAAAAATGAATTGTATTATGATATCAACACATGACATGAAATGTATTAAATATATATGATATTTTTTTGTGAAATTACATGGAGTTAAATATCTTTTTGTTAAATAGGTAGATGAAACTACTTAACACATGTTTATATTTATCTAAACATTTACTAGTGTTGAGTGTAGATTTAGTTATTGGGAGGAGGTGCATATTTGAGTCATAAAGGGTTGAGTTCCCTTCCCCTAATCTAAGCATAGATAGTCATTTGAGAAGTCGCATATGTTATATGTAATATGTTGAAAGCATAATGCACCAAGTATGGGGAACCTTAAAAAATTGAAGAAAATTTTATTTAATTAGAATGAAACCAAAGGCTCTAAAGAATTTGACATATCTTAGAACTAAAATAACTATAGTCTCAAAGTTAAAACATACACTACCTCTATTAATGCATTATGGCTATAATATTGAAGCATTCATTATAACATTTTTTTATGAAAAATATCATGTCATATTCAAAGAATTCCTTTTCGGGATTTAGGCCCTAACACATATGGGTACAAAATGAATATGTTAAAATCATGATATTTATGTTCAATTGCTGCAATCGTGATCAAGGGGTCTTACCAATCTGCTCCGTCAAGTAGCCAAAATGACACATAGCACAATGGAAGTGATATTGATGCAAACAAAAGTTGAACATTTATTTATTATTATTAAATTTATAAATTATTACTCATATACAAAAAAATATCCACTTCAAAGTTCTTCCTATATTTCACATATTCACTTTAAAGGATTTTAATAACCATCATATTATAGACATTTCTTTATGATATTTCCTTATAAAATTTCTCTATTCGTCACAAAATCATACCTCTCAACCAACACCTCTAATCTTGCTAGGAATTAACCCCTTCACATCCACCTCTAACTCCTCTATTTGAAGCTTTTTTTTAATTTTTTATCATTTCATTAATGGTGAACCATCTTTCCCCTCCTATGATGATGAACCCCTTCCACAACATATTTATTATTTTATACTTCCCTCGTAGGAAGTTGAACCTTTCATACATTAGTTATGGAACTAAATAATAACCATTATTTTAATATCCTTCTACCATGTGTATACATTTAGATGGTCCTTCAAAACACTTTATTGAGAAGTCAAAAATTTATTGGAGATTTTACACCCAATAGGAACTCTTTAGAAAATTGGCAGGGGTTCTCACACCGATGGTAACTAGGAACCCTTCACATCAAAAGATCCTATCCATTCAGGAACTATTTGATGGTTTGTTTCTTTCTTTACCTTTGTTGTGGGTTCAAATCCCATTAGGAACCAAGAACTAAGCACTATATTGAAGGTTCTTACCTTCTTATGAGCTTATGCTTGTTTAGCTTAAGGGGTTCCTACCTCAATACGAGCCATTTCATTTGTCGATAGTTCCTAACCCACCAAGAATAATAAAAACTTGTTTACCTTTGTATTTTTAGAGGTTCCAACCCCTTTAGGAACCTTTTTGTTGAGGTTTCCCACTTGGGTGGGAACCAAGAACCTCTCACCTTATCAAAGGTTTGTTGGATTTTTTGGTTGTGTTGCTGATATGTGGTTTTCATTGATGTCAACACTATTAGCATTAGGTGTTTTGAAGGTTGTATATGTCGAGGAAATTGAAAAAATTAGAATAAATATGTTGTAGGCAGTCTCTGAAGTTGTGAATATCAGAGTGGTGGAAAGTTGTGTACGTTGATAATCAGAATTCATGCATTAAAGGGTTTTTTGTTGAGCCTATCTAGTATGTTCTCTGAAAGTTTCAGAGGTGCGCATCAATTTTGGACAAAGTTATGATTTTTTGAGTTCCTACAGTTATTCTATTTCTGTAGTTGATGTATTTGGAAGAAGAAATTGCAATTCTGAAGAATTGAGTTGTGTATACCCCTGAGATGTTCATAGATGTTTCTGGATCATGCTCTATCATTGTGGTACACCTATGTTGCTCGATGTGATCGTGATCAAATATTTTTCCTTTGTGTGTTTGAGTTTTCATGTTCTTGGTCGACATGATGGTGGTAGCGTGTTGCGGATCCCTATGGATTAATTTGTGAATGCTTGGCGTGTTCGAGGATATTTATTTAGGTATTCATTATGTTGTTACCAACTTAGGCTTGTACGCATTGAGGCCAACAGTTTGTAATTCATTTATTCCTCATTTGTGGCCGACAGAGTTGTAAATCCATGTAGTGGATATATAAGAGTAGTTTTTTTCCTCATTTTGAAGTATGCTCGAGTATGTATGTGAAGTGTATGTGTGAATAAATATCAGATCATTCAAGTGCAGAGCAGAGTGTGAAGAAGTTTGAGCTAAGTGTGAAGAAGTTTTTTTGTGCCTAATCGGAACTATCATCAGGCTTTTGAAGAAGCTAATTTCTCAGTTCATATTCTTCAGATGGTTTTAATTTGAATGTCTTTGTAAGGTAGTGAACCTTCCCTTGAGCAGTGAGCTCTAGGAAATGTGCCTGAATGCATGTGCATTCCTTATTTATTTTTCATTATACTTTTAATAGGGTATAATTGTGGATTAACCTCCATCGTGGTTTTTCCCTTAACAGGGTTTCCACGCAAAAATCTTGGTGTTGTGTGTTTATCTTGTGTTCATGCTTTCACTATTAATTATCAAATCTGAGATTAAAAGTTTGATAAGGTTCAATAAGTTTAAATTTGGTAACAACTGATTCACCCCCCCCCATCTCAGTTGTCTATCCTTGTTTTTCCAACAATTGGTATCAGAGCTAGTTCCTCTAAAGAATTTTAATAGCTTGAGATGATTTGAGATGGCATCATACAAGAAGGATAGTCCCAGATTCGATGGTACAAATTACTCTTTGTGGAAGGTCAAATTGGAGTGTCATTTAAGGTGCATTGGTGAACCCTTCTGGAAGATTACAAAGAATGCATACACTATTCCTCAAAATGGTCCATCTAGTGAGGATGAGATCAAAAAGGTTGGAGCCAATATCAGGGCTATAGAAGCATTATTGAGTGCTTTGACAGATTCAAAGATGATAAGTGTGATAGGTATGAGGATAGCACATGAGATCTAGAAGAAATTGGAAATATTGTATGAAGGAGATGCACAAGTGAAGGTTGCTAAGCTGCAAAGTCTGAAAGTCAAGTGGGAAAACATGAAGATGAGTGAAGATGAAAACATTATTTCTTTCATGCAGAAAGTAAATAAATTAGTGATGGGCATTAGATGTGTTGGTGGAATTATGGAAGAAGATGAGATTGTGACTAAAGTGCTTGGATTAGTGTCTTCTTCTTACAAAACAAAATCTCATTCTATTGAAGAGCTCGGGACAGTAACAAATCTGACAAGAGATATGTTGATTGGAAAACTTGTTGCCTTTGATTTGAGTGAATTTGGTGAGTCTACTCCTAAGACAGAATCTGCATTCAAAGCTATTGTATCTAGAAAAATCCAATAGAGATATGATCAAGGAGAAAGTTCCAGAAAGACATTCAAGTATGAAGATGAGATGAAACTGATTGAAGATGAAGAAAGAGAGCTAGAAGAGTTGGAAGCATTGATTGTGAAAAGAGAAGCTAGAGGACATGGTAAGTACAAAGGAAAGTTTCCTATTAAATGTTTCTCTTGCAGTAAGATAGGTCATTTTGCATCAAGGTTTCTTGAAAGAGTTTCTAAGTACAAACCTAACAAGGCTAAATTCAAAAGAAATGTTATTATGTTGAAGAAGGTGTTACTGATGATGAATCTGATAAAGAAAATGGAAATGAAGATAGATGGGTATTCATTGCTATCAAGGAGAATGGTCCTATGTCCACTGAATCTACTGGAAATCAGAATGTAGAAAAATATCTTGCAGCCAGAATTGTTGAAAAGGATGAATGGGTGATTGACAGCGGATGCTCACATCATATGACTAGTGAAAAAAGCAAGTCCATAAGCTTGTAGAAGTATGACGGTGGTGTTGTAAGATTTGGAGATAACAATGCTGGTGTGATTTTTGGCAAAGGCACTATTTCTCTTGGTGGTAAAAATAATACTAATGATTTCTTATATGTTGAAGGTTTGAAGCATAATTTTTTGAGTGTTGGATGGATGGTCAATAAGGGATACAATCTTCAGTTCAAAGATGGAAAATGTAGGATTTTGGGAAGCTCGGGAAATGTAATTGCTTCAGGTACAAAGACAAGAGGTGATATTTTTCACCTGAATGTTGCTAGTGAAAGTTGTTTAATTGCTCAAGTTGATGTAAGTTGTTTATGGCATAGGAGGTTGTGTCATGTGAATTTTGATAACATTGTCAAAGTAAGCTACACACAAGTAGTCAGAGATCTACCTAAGTTAGTAAAGCCTACAAACACCATATGCAAGGAATGTTAGATGGGAAATAAAACAAGAATTTATTTTCAGGGCAAACAACATCATTCTAATGGAGTGTTGGAGTTGGTACATACTGATTTATGTGGTCCATCTAGAATCAAAAGTCTACAAGGATAAAGGTACTTTATGCTGCTTACTGATGATTATTCTATGATGATATGGGTTGCTTTCTTGAGAGAAAAACATGAAGCATTAGAAAAGTTCAAATGTTTCAAAGCTATGGCAAAGAATGAGATAGGTCTAAAGATCAAATGCTTAAGATCAGACAGAGGTGGTGAATTCACTTCTTGAGAGTTCAATTCATTTTGTGAAGAGCATGGAATCAAAAGACAATTATCTACTCCTCGGACCCCTCAACAAAAAATTTTTGGATGCTGCTAGAACTATGATGTTGGAAGGAAATTTTCCTCACATCTACTGGAGAGTATTTGTAAGCACTGTTGTGTACACTATCAACCGGGTAAATGTCAATGGTAATTCTGGTAAGAAACCTTTTGAGCTAGGGTTTGGTCATAATCCTACTATTAGATATTTCAAGATCTTTGGAAGTAGATGTTATATCAAGAGAGATGAAGACAGTGGCAAGTTTGATGCTAGAAGTGATGAAGGAATCTTTTTGGGTTACTCTACTAAGTGCAAAGTCTACCGGTGCTACAATAGAAGATTGAAGAAAATGGTAGAAAGTGAAAATGTCAGAGTTGATGAGGATACTAACAGGTCATCCAGATATTGTGGATATGACTCAGATGATCAACAAGATATTATAGATAAAGGAAAGACTACTCAGACATAGATTCAAGTTCAAATTCTTTTGGTGAATCAAGAGAATCATGAAGGAGAAGCTAGTGGAAGTGCAAAAGAGAGAACAAAAGAACCAAAAGTTAGAGAGAATCCCAAGGTGCCAAGGTATGTAAAGTGAAATCATTCTGATAGTCAGATTATAGGAGACAAGAACAAAGGTGTGAAGACTAGAAAGAAAATTGTAGAAGAGTATTGTCTAATTTCCAAGACTGAGCCTAGCAATATCAATGAACATGTAAAGATGAATATTGGATGGAATCAATGCAAGAAGAACTGAGTTAGATAGAGAAAAATGATACATGGATTCTTGTTCCTGAACCTCAAAATAAAAATGTGATTGGAACCAAATGGGTCTTTCAAAATAAGTTGAATGAACAAGGTGAAGTGGTCAGAAATAAAGCAAGACTGGTATGTAAAAGATACTCACAGATGGAAGGTATTGATTTTGAAGAAACCTTTGCCCCTGTTGCTAGAATTTAAGATGTAAGGTTGTTTCTTGCTTATGCTACTTTCAAGAATTACAAAGTCTATCAAATGGATGTGAAGTCAACATTTTTGAATGGAGAATTAGAAGAATAATTTTATGTTGAACAACCAAATGGATTTCAACTAACTGATGAAAAATACATGGTGTGTCAATTGAAGAAAGCACTGTATGGACTAAAGCAAGCCCCTAGAGCCTGGTATGCTAGATTGGATAAATACTTGTTGAAGCTTGGATTCAACAAAGGTACTGCTGATAACAATCTGTATTTCAAGATGGATTAGGATAAAGAGTTGATTATTGAATTCTTTGCTGATGACATTATTTTTGAAGGTGATGATGACTTATGCATGAAGTTTGTTGATGAAATGAAAAGTGAGTTTGAGATGTCAATGATAGGAGAGCTTAAATTCTTTTTAAGATAGCAAATTACTCAGCTAAAAGATGGAATCTTTATATCTCAATCCAAATATGTGAGAGAGTTATTGAAAAGTTTGGCATGGAATATTTGAAGCCAGTTGGTACACCCATGGTGACCGGATGCAAGCTAACACAGAATGATGGTTCTCCTAAGGCTAATCAAGCAAGGTACAATTCAATGATTGGTGGATTGCTCTATTTGAATCAGACTAGACTAGACAACATGAATTTTGTATGCATGGTTGCTAGATATCAAGCTAATCTGAAGGAATCACATGTGACAGCAATAAACAAAAATTTTAGATATATTTGAAAGGAACAGTTGATTTTGGTCTATGGTATCCTAAGAATGATGGTCTTACTTTGAATTCCTTTACAGATGTAGATTGGGCAAGAGATATGAATGATAGGAAAAGCACAAGTGGTGGTGTGTTCTTCTTGGGGAAGAATTTAGTGTCTTGTCTAAGTGAAAAGAAGAATTTCATTTCCTTATATACTATTGAGGCAGAGTATATTGTTGTTGCAAACAATTGTACTCAAGTAATATGGATGAAACAAATGTTGAGAGATATCAAAACTGAGTATGAAGAGCCTATTTCTATATTCTATGACAATTCAAGTGCCATAAACATTTCTAAGAATCCAGTGCTACATTAAAAAACAAAGCATATATGTATCAAGTATCACTATCTAAGAGACAAAATGAATGATAAAGAAGTCAGATTGGAGTATGTGCCTACCAAGGAAAAAATTGTAGATATCTTCACTAAGTCGTTGCCTAAAGATACTTTTGAGTATCTCAGAGGCAAGTCAGAGGTGATTTCCCCTCCTAATCTGAACTAAAAATGCAAGTCTTTGCATTAATCTGTGCACCTATAGACAGATCTTGTTTCAGAGTGATGTTATGGTGGCTCCTATTCAGGGGGAGTAGTCAGATGATTCAGATATGTGGTTTAGAGCTTGTGTACCTTTTCCATTGATTTCAAAGGGGGAGAAGTGTAATGTGAAAAACCTTTGTAGAATAAAGAGGGAGAAGTACAATTAGAACTAAAGGAGAAGATGGAAGAGTAAATCAGTTTGAGTTGTGTTGATGGTATTTTTTACATCATGTCTTGCCATCAATTCCAAAAGTGGATATTGTTGGATATTGTGGTTGTGTTGTTGATATTTGGTTGTCATTGATGTCAACACTATTAGCATTAAGTGTTTTGAAGGTTTTATATGTCGAGGAAATTGAGAAAATTAGAATAAATATGTTGCAGGCAATCTGTGAAGCTGTAAAGATCAGAGTGAGGGAAAGTTATGTATGTTGATAATCAAAAGTTGTGCATTAAAGGGTTTTTTTTTATCCTATCTAGTATGTTCTCTGAAAGTTTCAAAGGCGCATATCAAGTTTGGAGAAAGTTATGAGTTTTTGAGTTCCTACAGTTATTATGTTTCTATAGTTGATGTCTTTGGAAGAAGAAATTGAAATTCTGATGAATTGAGTTGTTATGTATTCCCTTGAGATGTTTGTAGATGTTTATGGATTGTTCTCTATCATTGTGGTACATCTGCATTGATCGGTGTGATCGTGATAACATATTTTTCCTTTGTGTGTTTGAGTTTTCATGTTCTTGGCCGACATGATGGTGGTAGTGTGTTGCGGATCCCTATGGATTAATTTTTGAATGCTTGACATGTTTGAGAATTTTTATTTAGATCTTCATTATGTTGTGACCAACTTAGGTTGGTACGCATTGAGATTTGTTCATGTATTGAGGCCGATAGTTTGTAATTCATTTATTCCTTATTTGTGGTTGACAGAGTTGTAAATCCATGTAGCAAATATATAAGAGTGATTGTTTTCCTCATTTTGAAGTATGCTCAAGTATGTATTGGAAGTGTATGTGTGAATAAATATCAGATCATTCAAGTCCAGAGCAGAGTGTGAAGAATTTTTTTTGTGCCTAACAGGAACTATCATCAGGCTTTTGAAGAAGCTAATTTCTCAGTTCATATTCTTCATATGGTTTTAATGTGAATGTCTTTGTAAGGTAGTGAGACTTCCCTTGAGCAATGAGCTCTAGGCAGTGTGCCTCAATGCATGTGCATTCCTTATTCATTTTTCATTAAACTTTTAATAGGGTATAATTGTGGATTAACCTCCACCATAGTTTTTTCCCTTAACAAGGTTTCCACGCAAAAATCTTCGTGTTGTGTGTTTCTATTGTGTTCATACTTTCATTGTTAATTATCAGATCTAAGATTAAAAGTTTGATAAGGCTCAATAAGTTTAAATTTTGTAACAACTAATTCACCCCCCCTCTTAGTTGTTTATCCTTGTTTTGTCAACAAGGTTCCTAAGGAATTAGGAACTCCATAGAAGAAATGTTAATTATTAGTTGAGGATTGAAATTGGAAAAGGAACAATCAAGGGTTTTGGGGGTTCCTGGAACTAGTTCAAGCTCTTACCTAAAACTTTGTTATAGATTTTTTTGAGATCAAGAACTCCACTAAAAAATATAAAGTATTGCAAAATTTCTAGTTTTTAGTAGGATCAACAACCTACCACCTTGTTAGAGGTTCCTAGGGCATTAGGAACTGCATGAAAAATTATCTTGCTTCCTTCTAGTCAGGGGTTCTAATAGGAATAGGAACCTATCATCTTTAAAAGTTTCCTAAGGCATTAAGAATTCCATGAAAATTTCTAGGTGTTATTTTCCATAACTTTTAGTACGAACTAGAACCAGTCAAATCTCTTGGTAGGAACTAGAACTTATTGGTAGCTCTTAGGATTCCCAAAACTAATTGAACCTCAAATTTCCACCAAATTGAATTTGGAGATACCCATTTGGGCCTTCTCTAAGATGAATTCCTTACTTGGCTAAATTGATCTTCAAAAATCCTCCAAAAGTAGACTAGAAAAAATCAACTAAAACACAGTCAAAACTAAGCTAAAGTTGAAAGAAAAACGTAAACTTTTTTTGGTTAATGAAAGATCACTTGTGGACCCAAATTCTCCTGTATCATACATGTTAGGTAAGAAGTTTGTGATCATAGCTCACAAAAATAGAGTTGAGTATCAAAACTTCTCTTTCAAATTGTAAACAACCTACATCATACCCCAATGTTGTGAGAGGTACCTTTTTTAATCATTTTTCTCCTCTTCTAATATTTTTCTAGAAAATCATCTCTTTTCTTTATTTTTGGACCTTTGTCCACCATATCTTGACCTCCTCCTCCAAAACAAATTCCACCTTCTTCTCTTTCTTGTAGGTTTCAACCCACCACAAATTGTTTTCTTCCACCCATTGTTTCTTTCCTCCTCTTCTCTTATGAGATTTATCCCACCATATTCCAACCACCTCCACCAAGTTCCTCTCTCATCTTCCTCTCACATGGGAATCAACCCACCATAATTTTTCCTCCTCCACAAAGAATATTTTTCCAAATTCTCACCCACCACTACATTTGTGCACATATCAATCTAAATATTATGGAAATTAAATATTTCTACATTTTTTCATTTACATCTACCTCTTCTTCTTCACACTATTTTTCTCATATTTTCCTCTATCTTCTTCTCTTGTACTTAGCTGCATTATATTCATTATATCATTCAAGGGACCAAAATCTATTGCAAATTCACTCTTATTTGCCTCAACAATACTAACTTCTTCACCCAATTTATCACCCACAAATTCTTTCATCACTTCTATATGTAAATCAAAATCACTATCATCTTTCAAAAAAATAAAAAATAAAAAAAATATCTTTTTCATCTCCACTATCGCAACTCCATCTTTCACCTTTATGCTTTCAAAAATACATGTTATATCTACATTCTCATCCTTTCCTTCATCATCTTCTTGCATGAGGATATCTCCTTCTTCAGTGTCATCTACATGATATTCTACGACCTCCTCACTTCTATATGTATTCAAAAAAAAATTAACATAATCATGAGATACGCCTTCTCCTATCTGCATCTTTATCACCTCCTCAATTTCATCTAACATTTCTCCTTAAAATAACATTTCTATTTTTCTCATCTCCTCTCTCAACAGGAGATCATTTCCATCCTTATCAATATTATTATTAAATACAGAACTCTCAAAGGCCATCTTTGTATCCTCTTCATCTTCTTTATCTTCTTCATTTTCTACTAAAAATGTCATTAGATAAAATAGTTTTCAAAATTGCCCATTTTTCTTCCTCTTCCACCTCTTCACATATATCCTTTTTATTTTCAATTTTTACAACTCTATCCTTATATGCACTCTTTTCTCTTTCAATAACTAATTTAAAAATCAATCCACCTCATTTTCTTACTATATCTACAACTATGTGGACTACTCCCACATATTTTGATTTCCATGAAACTTTTACCAAAGGGATGCAACACTTCTCGTCATCATTTCTCATTTTCCCTTCCTCTCTCAAGAGGATTTTTTTCTTTACAAGTTCATCTCTATTTCATGAGAGATACTCAATTCTTCTTCTTAAGGATAGCAATCTATCCTTTCTTCATTCAATTCAACATCCATTTCATTATTTTCCATTGTGTCGCATTCACATAACCGCTCCACACATTTTATCTTATCCAATTCAACTTCCTTTTACTAATCAATCTCCAATGCATCCATTCTAATCTAAATTTTCTTTAATTATTATTTTTTAAATTGTATACCTTCTATCTCATTGTTCCAAAATATTCTCACAAGTCTCTTCATAACCTTTCTCATCCTTCTTAAGGACATCTTCCTTCTCTTTTGTAGTCTTTTGATAAATCTCTAAGACTCCAACATCCCCTTGAAGTTACAAGATTCTATATGCAACCATCTTTAACCTCTAGGGTATAAATCCTCTAAAGCCATGTTACCATATTTTCATTTAGGCTCAATCAGGTGGAATTTGCTGATTTTAAATTGAGGAAATGAGGTACATTTTATTAACTTACCTACATTGCATTCAATTGTATAAACAAAAAAAAGATTACAAGATTATTGTAACAAATTATTGCATTTATACAAGTGCATGCAACATAGAAAAGATTTACTCAAATCTTTCAGAATGATAATCTTTATTGAATGTAATTTAATGTACATTATCTCACACAAGCCGTGAGATTGACTATAACTTATTCAATGCAAATAAAGAAAAAAATATACATGAATAGGTAAGGAAAAAAATGAATGTGCATAGAAGGAAGGTAACCATTCATTACCTGTGAATGACTAGTTTTGAGGTGTCTTCTTGTCCTACTGCTATCCCAAGCTCCATCTGTTGCCCCTAGTTCATGTTCCTAAAATGAAGTAACAATGAGGTTAGAGCATGCTCTAAGCAATGACTGATTACAAACATTATATACACATTCACCCTATGCATGTATAATCTAATCATTATGTGCATTAAATAAGCTATGTGTACATTTTAGGTGTCCCAAAAATCCATTGGAACTATCAAACACACCTAAAACATGCATTGGTTTCCTAACATGTTTGTTTCATGTGTAGTACAGGTGCATTTATGTTTTGATCTAATTTGTTAATTTAAGCATGTGGAGTGAAACGGGCTCCCATGAGGGTTGAGCTCAGCATGCTCATTACTGTGCTTATATCAAATTCCCTATGAAAGGTGAAAGAGGTTTTGATAGAGAACTGTTGAGAGGTCATGGAAGCCAATACATCAATAGGGAGCATATTTGATAGATGGGTTTAACAGAGAATATTTCCTGAGATGTGACAGTCTATTGAAGATTATTAATTATCAGCAATGCATCAAGGATAGTGAATTAAGGGATCACAGTTAAACATGTGGACTATTTATTTGAATACCTCAAGCAATGTGACCTCATAAAATATATAGAACAACAACTTTCTAATCTTGACAACCATGAAAAGGGGTTTAGACCTTCAATGTCATTACAAAGTGTGAAAGACTCTCATTACCATTGAAAGAAAAGACATACATGAGCAGTATAAGAGCACAAAGGACAATGCAATGTTTTGAGAGGTCGATTTGAGGTGGAGTTCCAAGTAAGATCTACCAGGAGCATGGTAAGCTTTCTAAAGATCAAAGAAATGCCAAATATAGTTAATAGTCATTGTGAACAAGGGAGATCTCAATCAACGGATATAGTGCATAATCAACAAAAATATTGAGGGAATGGTTTTCATTAACAACCTGATAATAAAATGCAGCAGTAACATAAAGGATAAAGTAACAAAAGCATTTTGTAAATGAGGTTTTTAAGAGTTTTTTGTTTGTGTCGACTTCAAATTATTTTTGCCAAGGGTTTAGTATTGAAATGAATATGATAGTTAATAGTGGAGGGATTCTAATATTTCAGAATGCATAAAATATGCCATGGTCTATATTTCAGTCAAAATGGTAAAATAATTATGCATCGAAATAAAACAATGGGGTGCTCTGTCAAATATTTTCTGCTACAAAAGTGAAGGGTTTGAAGCACCAAGCTGACTGAGAGTATCAAAAAGCATGAAGATGGAAATAAAAGGTCAAGACCTTCACAAAATCTTGGTCAGTTGTTAAAAGGAGATCACAGTCAATATAAGTATCTGGATGCCAAGCATATAGCCACGACCTAAAGGTGATAGTGAGAAGGAAAATATAGAAGTCGAGTCAAAATAAAAGCACTAAATCATTTTTGTGAAACCCTCGGCCTAGGAATGTTGTCACTATGTCGCACAAAGAGCATCAACAGGGGACATAAATATGCATAATAATCACAACCATGACACTATGAAAACTAGAAATGTTATGTCGGCAAATGATGGAGGAATGTAGCATACATTTGTAGAAAGGGATGAGGTTGAGCCAAAAGAAGAATGATGGCTCGGGTTTGATAACTCAGAACCCCAACAAATACTTGTAGATGCATAGTCACGGCCTGAAAAAAAATTCTTCTTCTCAAAATACAGAGAAACACATAGAGAAATATAGCTTTATTAACCAGTGAACAAGCTATAGATTAGGAATGAAATAAATATTCAAAAATTCATAGCTACAAAGCCATGAAAGTGTAGATTTAATGGTAAGAATTTTCATATATAAAGCTTACCCGAGCTTCTCTATGTTATCTCTCTAGTGGAAATGCATCTGAGACTTGATAATCTGCTATTGAAACCATTTACAGTAGCTCCATGAAAACCTGTTGGTAGCACTCCTCTCAGCGAGCAAAGTGAAAAGTAAAATAAAATGAATGAATTTAAATCATTTTAGGGCTTTGAAACCCTAAGAAGGTTCGATGGAGTCAAAAGTTTCTTGCCTTTATTTTTTGAAAACTTTATTCACTTAAGTCTATGTGTGGCATCTTATATGCCTTGTAATTTTTTTAACATTTTTAAAGACTTAGTCAATAAAGCCTTTCTTTTTTTCTTTTCTTTTTTGCATTTGAAATAAGTTGTAAAACTTTATTTTAGTGATAAAATAAATCACTATAAATAATGTTATTTATAAAATGCAAATTAAATGTCTTTAATATATTTTTTAAATGTATGATCAATTTGACCATTTCATTTTATTTTTGCATTGGAGGCAAAAAATGTGAAGTATATGATTTTCATGGTGATCTTATAAACCATTCAAATCATATATCTATTCTCATGCAAAGATATGATACGTACTCCTCTTTTGAAAATTTGTTCAAGGAGTCCTTTAAAGAGAGATGTGAAGGAGATTGATGACATGTCGAGCATATAGGGTTGTTTGGAGTAGTTTTCCAACATGTGGAGGGCATATAGGAGCCTCTTTTTGCTTTTTGTGGTCAGTTTGAAAAGTCACTATGTTGGACATAGTCAAATTTGACTTTTTCCCCCTTTTGGAGCTTATTTGGAGGGAATTTGGTTGCTTGAAAATAGGCTTTTTGGAGGCATACGAGCTCATGGAGTTTCTAGATCCCTTTATGATGGATCTTGTTGGGAGTTGAGTGATATATTCACTTATGTGACTTCATTGTAATCAATTCTTGATTGCCATTTTTTGCACTTAGTGACTTTTTGGTTCTTTGGCAGAATTTTGCAGGGTTTTGTAACTCATTTGGACATTTAATACAGTGCAGACCTTGGGTATCATTGAATGAATTATTTTTTCCTTCTTGTTATTGCATTATTGTGTATTTCCACATGATTGATTGAGTTATTGTGAGATTGTATTCATTTTCTTTAACTATGTCTCATGGCTTTAGTACCTTTTTGCAGAGAAGTGTGATGTTGCAGGTTATAATCTGTGTCAAGATTGTAGGTTGCTTTTAGCTGTGAAGTCTTTTCCTCCTAAGAGCTCAAGCAGTAAGGCCTTTTTATAAAACACTTATGCAAAGCACACAAAAATGGGTTGTGCAAGTTGTTTTTCCAGTCATTGTATGCAAGTGTATGAAATCTAAGTTTCAAGTCTAAGTAAGATTTGGTGTTTCACCTTTTAAAGTGTTAGGGGTTAGTATTATTTTGTTTATGTTATCTTTTTCTCCCATTTTCCTCAACAAGTTTAGTAGATTAGTTTTAGGTGAGTACCAAGAGGAAGTCAACCTTCTCTGGAGGTTGACCTCTACTTATCAATGTTGAATTTCACATTCAACATGGTGCAAAATCCAAGAGATAACAAGTCACAGAACCCTACCTACAAAAAATCTCTCGCAACTATCAATCAAACATATGTATCTTCTATAGCTTCTTGTGCCTCCTTCTCTACCTTATTTTATTACAAGCCTCTTCTTCATCTTTCATCCAACAAAAAATTTGTACAAACTCATTCCTAACCTTTTCTATTGAGTTTCTTCTTTTCTTTTTTCTTTTTTCTTTCTATAACTCCCTCTTTTTTCAATGAGCCTTTATTCTCGCTATGAAACTCTTTACCAAGAAAAAATTTCTCTCCACAATTTCAACTAATCATCTTTCCCAACAAGAAAACATTGATTTTATGATTTCTATAACATTTAAATAACTTTAAACTTCTTTGATTTCTTACAAAATTATCTTTTTTCTTCTTCCAATGAACCTTTTCTCCTCACACATATTACAACATCAAACATGCTTTGATACCACTTGGTGTAGTCATGATCAAGGGGTCTTATCAAATTTCCCGGTCATGCAACCAAAATGACACATAGCACAATGGAAGTAACATTAATTCAAATAAAACTTGAATACTTGTTTACTATTATTAGTTCTACAAATTATCACTTGTCTAAAAATAAAGATCCACTTTAGATTTCTTCCTACATTTCACACATTCACCTGAAAAGGATTTCAATAGCCATCATATTACAAACATTTCTTTATGATATTTATTTATTAAATTTCTCATTTCATCACAAACTCATTCCTCTTAGCCAATTCCTTTGCTCTTACTAGGTGTTAACCCCTTCACATGTACCTCTGACTCCTTATCTATCTAGAGTTTTTTTCTCCATTTCCCTTTCTCTAATTGTGAACAATATTTCCCCTCCTTTGATAGTGAACCCCTACCACATCATATTATTCTTTATTATACCTCCCTCATAGGAAGTTGAACCATTTTCACATCATTTATGAAACCGAAGAATCACCGTTCTTTTAATATCCTTCTACCACATGTCAAAATTTAAATAATCCTCCAAAACACTTGATTGAGTAGTCAATAACTTATCTGAGCTTTTATACCCAATAATAAATCTTTCAAAAACTTGTCAAGGGTTCCCACGCCAATGGGAACCAAGAACGCACCACCACATTAGAGGTTACTATCCCTTTAGAACTATTTGATGGTTTTTTCCTTCGTTGCCTTTGTTGAGGGTTCCAACTCCATTAGGGACTAGGAACTAAGTGCTATATAAGAGGTTCTTACCTCCTTAGGAAATTATTATTTTTTAGCTTAATAATTTTCAAGGGTTCCTACCCTAATAAGAACCATTTCACTTATCAAGGGTTCCTACCCCACCAGGAACTATAAAAACTAGTTTAGCTTTGTCTTGTTGAGGGGTATCGACCCCTTTAGGAACCACTAAACCTTTGAAAATATTTATCTTTCTACTTTATTTTTCGGGGGTTCCCACCTAGGTGGGAACTAGGAACCTCACAACTTATCAGAGATTCTTAAGACATTAGCAACTCCATGGAAGAATTGATAAGTATTAGTTGGGGATTTAAGTAGGAATGGGAACCATTAAGGGTTCTTGAAACTAGTTAAACCTCTAACCTATCACTTTATC
Source organism: Sequoiadendron giganteum (assembly GCA_007115665.2). Lineage (NCBI taxonomy): Eukaryota > Viridiplantae > Streptophyta > Pinopsida > Cupressales > Cupressaceae > Sequoiadendron > Sequoiadendron giganteum. Next base: position 65,766,904 of record CM021100.1, on the reverse strand, counting down.
AAATATTTTTATGAGAATGACAACTCCATAGAAAAATTGAATGTTGTGGACTTGTTGAAGTTTTAAGAGGGTCAAGAACCATTAGGGATTGAAGTAGGAATAGGAACCGTTAGGGGTTCTTGAAACTAGTTAAACCTCTAACCTAACACTTTATCAAATATTTTTATGAGAATGAGAACTCCATGGAAAACCTAAGTGTTGTAGACTTGTTGAAGTTTTTAAGAGGGTCAAGAACCAGTCACCTTGTTATAGGTTCCTAGGGAATTTGGAACTCCATGAAAACTTCTCCTTCTTTCTTCTAATTAAGGGTTCCAATAGGAACAAGAACCTACCATGTTGTCAGAGGTTCTTAAGGTGCTAGGAACTCCACAAAAGTGTGTGTGTTCTTTGTTGAAAATTTTAGTAGGAATAGGAACCCGTCGAAGATCTTGGTAGGAACTAGAACTTGTCAATAGTTCTTGGGGTTCTTAGAACTATCAATCCTTTGATTTGATCTTGGGCGGGCTTAAACCTCTAACTTCTCATAACTTTACCAATTTTTCTCTAGTTTCCACCAAATTGAATCTAGAGATGCCCATTTGGGCCTTTTATAATATGAATTACTTAGCTGGCTAAATTGATCCTAAAAATCCCTCCAAAAGTAGACTAGAAAAAACTAAGACACAACTAGAACTAAGCCAAAATTAAACTGAAGCTAAAATAAAAACTTGAAATGTTTTTGGTTGATGCAAGATCATCTTTGGACCTGGCTGCTCCCGCATCAATAATTTTAATGAGCATATCATAATGATTTAAGTCAAGTGATATTTCACTCTCAATCTACACATTATTACCAACATCCATAACTTATATTTCATTTTCTCATACATTTTTTTAACTTATTTAATTGTTTCTTTAAACTTCATTGCACATATTATGTACAAAATAAAGGACACTCTCATCAATTTAGGACTTCAATATTTTGAGTATTCAACAATCTTCAAATATTCTACCCTAATTTGATTTCCCTACATTATACAATATTTGATTAGATACATGAAAAAATATGGAGGATCAAATACCCAACATTTTGGAAGAAAAAGATAAGACTTATGTGGTCATTTTTACAAGATTCAAATGAATTTTTTACAAAATTTATCAAAAAGAAATCAAACCATTTCAAATGTAATAAAAATTTATCAAAATCTCATACTTAAATAAAAAATTATATTATTTGAAATGAAGTTATTTTACAATATAATATTATGTTTCTTTATATATAAAAAAAATTCATTTCATTATAATCTGTCAATTTACATCCACTTCAAAATCCTATAACAAAACGTATGCTTAAATTATTTTAGTTTCTCTTTCTTAATTACATATAATTATTATTTAATAAATTTATATGTAATTAAAAAAAATTTATTACATATTAACTCGCCAAATTTAAAGTACATATATACAAAATTATTCATATATAAAAAATAAATAGATAATTAGGGCACGGTCTTATGGAGGGGGGCTTCCTAAAAACAGAGAGAATCTGTTGAAATTCGGCTGGCTTAACCAGCACACTCTAAGCGTTGACCGCTTAGGTGGCTGGTGTGGGACCCAGCCGTAATCCGTCCCCCTTCCCGTTCGGCGTTAACCCCGTTTGGTGGATGCACTTTTTAAAATTGGTTTTACCGCGCATAACTCAAAACACATCATGAAAGTTCCCGCTTTGGTCACAGTCAATTTTTGGTCACGTCTGCAGCGTAAAAAGACGTGAATCTGCTCACGAGGTAGTCGCAATGTTTCAGTGTATGCAACAAACAGGTCTACAACCCTGCGCAGTTCCAGCCCGTGCCTAAATGGGAGCATTGGAGCAGATTATCCGTAAAAGCAGGAAGGATATAGGAATTTTGTCAGTTGGTAATGCTCTGGTACGTGAATTGTTTGATCGAATGCCTCAAAAATACCTGCATAAAATGGGTTTGTTGAAAAGGCTTTAGAAACTTTCAAGTAGATGCAATTGGCAGGTGTAAAGCCAGATTCCTCTACCTTTACCACCATCCTCCCTGCCTGTGCCGAAATGGGAGCTTTGGAACAGGCTGTGCACACCCATCACAGGATGAGGATAAAGGATTTTTGTCAGATGTATTTGCAACTACCCTGGTAGACATGTATTCAAAATGTGGAAGGATAGACAAGGCACGTGAACTGTTTGACAGAATGCATCAAAGAAATGTGTTCTCATGGAATGCCCTGATTGCAGGATATTCACAAAATGGATTTTTTGAAAATGTTTTAGAAACTTTCAAGAAAATGCAATTGGCAGGTGTAAAGCCAAACTCTACAACCTTTGACAGCGTCCTCGCAGCCTGTGTCAAATGGGAGCTTTGGGACAGGGTATGGGCATCCATTAAAGCGTAAAAGATAAGAGGAATTTTGTCAGATATTGCAACCGCTCTGGTAGACATGTATGCAAAATGTGGAAGCATAGACAAGGCGCGCGAACTGTTAGACAGTGTGCCTTAAAATAAATTTGGTCACATGGAATGCCATGATTGCAGGATATGAACAAAATGGATTTGTTGATGAAGATTTAGAAACATTCTCCCGCCTGTGCAAAATTGGGAGCTTTGGTAGGTAATGAGCGTAGACCTATTTTGTTATGAAACATTTATTATCATCCTCTTCATTTTTTTTTAATTAGTTATTTGAATTTTTTTATTATCAAATCATGTTCTCCGTTGTTTAAATGTTTTATCATTTTTACATTTATAAGATTTTTCTAGGATATGTTTCTATTAATCTAACTCCAGATTCTTTTTACTCTTTTTCTTGAGTTTTTCCTTTTTTCTTTTGTAATTTTTTTCCAATTTCTCATTTATCAACGAGGATTATTCTATTCTACATTTTAATGTTTACATTGTCTAACATTTGCTCCTCTAATTTAGTTACTCATTTCTAAGTTTTAGTATCATAGATTATGACTAGACAATTATTCACTTTATGATCATGGTGCCAACACACTCTTATAGAACTATTAAATTTGAGACAACTGGAAACATTATGTGATTTATCACCACAAAAATCATGTAGAATTTCCTACTTTTCTCTTCTGCACTCATTAGAATAATGTCCTAGTTTAACATAGTTATAACATTTTTTCCTTTTGATCCTTCATCTTTGTTTAGAACCTCTATTATTATTGTGTTAGCCTCCCCTACCACCTCATTCTCAATTGAAGTTCCCATTAGCCATGTGTCAAATAAACATTAAATGCTCTTATAGCTAAATTGTATGCTCTATCTACACCCATATCCAAAAAATGCTTCCTTAGTCAATCCATGAACCATGTTTCATATTCATCTTCTTCATGAAGTAATATTGACACTTACTTGTTTCATGGTTGTCCCAATTTATATTTTACAATATATATTTACCATCTTTATAAGGGATTTCTCAAGTTCCCCTCTTAGTATGGTAGCCCTCTTGGTGCCTTCGATTATCAAACATTCATTCCTTAGATACATTCTTCTTTGTTATATTTTTAAAACCAAAATTTACTTCTTCTAGGTAGGGGAGAAGTCTTATCCTTCTCACCTTTCAATAGAATTTCTTACTTCAACATTACGTTTTCCCACTCTAATTTGAAATTATCAATTTTATCTTTTCCTACTAAATCATTCTCTCATATCTTTGACTAGGATTCTATTTTGGTGATCAATTCTACTACATCCTTATATGAAGAAGAAATCTTCTCATCTAGTTTTGCTATAATGTGAGGTGTTAACCCTAAAATAAACCACTCATTTCTTTTATGTTAGCGTTTCTTCTATCTTTCTAACCATACTTTTAAATCATTGTTCATATGTAATATTTTACCTATTCCTTCTTAGTTTTTGTCATCTTCCATATTTTATTTATGTATTTTGTTCATACATTAGGTGAATGGAAATTTGTCAATATAAGTCACTTAATTCTTTTCATGTTTTATCATGCTTAGGGAATTCTATAATGCACCATATTAGTGCCTCATCATTGAGGGTCTCCACAAAATCGTACAACTAAGTCTACTCATCATTAATGCCAACCCCAATCCAATGAAAGTCTAAGATAAATAGATGTTCGCTAGCATCCTTGGTGTATTTACCAAAAATAGGGAGCTTAATCATATGTGCATCCATATTTGGAGGAGGTAAAGGTGTTCTTGATTTATTTTGTATGGTTAGGGATTATCCTTTCTCCTAATTTATTCTCTACTCTTGTATCTCTTTCTCTCTTTATCATGACTTCTTTTTCTAGTTCCACTCCTTTTTTACTTACCAAAGTCCTTTCTCTACGATTATCTCTTGGCACTTGAACATCTAATAACTTACTTCGTAATACCTAATTGCTTCTTGATCTTGCTTTCTCTAACCCAATTAAGGATTCACTACTTATGTTGACTCTTTAGAAACTCTTTTTGATTTTGACAACATGGGAGGTGACACAATCCATGGGGTTCATCTCCTCATAGTATCTCTTTAGCTTCGAAGGGAATGTGTTGGTTGACAACACATCATTAGTAATTGATTTATCTTTAATTTTCTTTGCGTTGTTTTCTTCCTCAGCCCGGGAATTGCTCTCATCTATCATCTTCAAAGTTTCCTTGGAAAACTCCAAAATTTTGGTGACTTATTTTATTCAATTGCTAAACATCATCTCATCTTCTTCACCAATTAACAACTTCTTTATTTCTTCCCTTATTTCTTGTTCTTCTTCCCCATAAATTTTTGGTGTCTTACATGATGGTGTTATTGATGCCAAAAATATGATATGATCACTTTTAAAAATGAATAAAAATAGAGGATTTCCTTTATAGTACTTTGTGTAAGTTTAACTATGTATCTAGATTTTTAATACATGCATACAATACATCTAAAAACGATAAACTTTAACACAAAATTTACCCACCCATCCAGGTTTTGTAGACATGCATGAAGTATGTGTCACCTTTGCAACAAGTCAAAATATCTAAACATACTTTAAGATGGGCATCTAGAATTTCAATAATGTATTTATTACTTCTAAACATGTTAAAAAATCTAAAATAGGCTTGAAGAATCCATCTTGAATTTCAATATATTTCTTTAAAACTTCAAAACTCTTAAACAAACATTTTTATATAGAACACTATAATAATCCACCAAAAATTCTACTCATGGTTCTATCTATATCATATGCCATATTCCTTAAGAACACATTACAATCCTTTGTTTAAAAATTCAAGTTATGGTAAACACACATAGCTAGAGCACCAAAAACACCTATGTCCAATCAACAATTTAATCATAATATCAAGACCTATTCAAGATCTTTCTATAGTGAAATGGACTTGTCAATGGTGAAGGAAGGAATGAGATGTGAGTAAAGGAGGAGCAAAACCAAGTCACTAATCTTGGTAAGCTTAGCCTCAATCTTGGCACTATACTCTCTTATTCACATCACATGTTTGTTGTTGTCATAGCTCTCTTTCTTATGCAATGTCATTGACAAAAAGACAATTTCCATAATATTTCTAGAGTCCTTGTGCCTCTCCTTTATCATTGTTTTCCTTCTATTTTTTCCATTCTCTATCTTTCTTCTTGAATCTCACTTCTCAATCATTTTAAATAAAAGAAAATATCTCTTGCTGCCCCTATACTCATGTTCCTAATTAAATAAAGGACTTCACCTATAATTATGGTAGTTTCCATTTCCTACATGACCTCTACACTCAACCATATTTAGTTGTTTTCGCATAGTGGTGCCATAATGTTGCCTCCATTCTCATGCAACAACTATGAAGGAATGAATCAAATAGAAAATTTAACAGAAATTATAAATAGGATTAACATTAGAATTAAAAATATGTTAATGTATATTGATATATATAATAAGGGAATGAAAAAAATATCATGACATACTACACCTCTAAGAGTTTGCATCATCCCAATGCATCAATATTTGGCAAGAAATTAACATAAACTTTATTCATCTTTACACCTATATAGGGCTAGCAAGATTTGATGCTTGAATTTTTCATAGCTTATAATTTGAATGGATTGACTAGGATACCTATGAACCTCAAAATGTACCTATAAGTTCAAAATAGTACGCTTCCTATGTTTAACAACCAATCAACACTTTGACAAGGTTAAAACATTATTGAGAAATGATAAATTACCTACAAACAATCTCTCCTGGTGGAATAAGTCTATCCTTGATTTATGTTAAAAGCATAAAGCAAGAAATCAAATTGGCATGGTTGACAAACATAGATAATTGGTAAGATCAATTTAACCTTATAGGTATATTACTAACTTGACTAGATATTTATATCTATATACAAACCAACTAGAATTGAATCAAAAGGTATCAATAATTTTACCAAACAATACCAATTTAAATTTCACAAATAAGAAGTAATGAAATACTAAGGATATACTAAGATCCCATGCAAGTAAGGAATAAAAACTTTTGGACTCATACCTTAATCCTAGAAATCATAGTGAAACTAACCTATCAAGCCAAGATCTCAACATGTTCTCATGTATTTAAATTGAGGAATGTGCAACATCACAAGCATAATACTCAATAAACCTAGTTATACTATGAAACATTATAATAAATCATCCTATCATTATCATGCCTTATTATATTTATATCAAAATTCAATTCATAATTTATGATTAGTCACATATACCATATATAGATGTTTCATTATAAAGGTTATGCAACATTCAGGATGGCATCACCATAGTCATGCATGACCCTAGTCCATTGAAATCAATGCATAAAATTGTAATCAATAATAAGTATGGGTTAACACATGTACACAACCATAAACAATCTGCATCAACAATTCAAAGCACCACATAAATAATTGATTTATGAGATCCCAACACCAAACTTTACTGCTCAACATATAATGAAAGTACCAACATAAGAAAGCAACGACAATGTTGAGTCCTTAAAAAAATATTTTCATAGTACTTAGAACATCAACCATAAGGAACCTATCATCAAAAAATATCAAATATAGAAGTATTGTTCCTCACTTTATTTTGATGTTCCATTTCCTTTCTAATTCTTAATCATGCCCATCATGTTATCATCTAAGTATACAATAATTTATTTTAACTAGTATAAAAGTCTATACAACTTTGTATATATGATTATTCTAAGCTATAAATAATTTATCAATAATTAACATGAAAATTCACATATCAGACTCAAATATCACAAAGATACATACTTTTTTTAATGATTGATATATTCTAACTTCCAAAAAAATCATTATATATGTCAAAGTTTATTTAAATATTTAATATAAAAGCAAATATTTAACATATTTTATACTTCTATAACATAGAAATTAATATATATTACACTTTTAATATATATTTCGGCACAGGCAAGGAGGATGGTGGTAAAGGTAGAGGAGTCTGGCTTTACACCTGCTAATTGCATTTGCTTGAAAGTTTCTAAAGCCTTTTCAACCAACCCATTTTGTGCATATCCTGCAACCGTAGCATTCCATAAGACCCCATTTTTGAGGCATTCGGTCAAACAGTTCAGATTTCTTGTCTTTGCTTCTACATTTTGCATGCATGTCTACCAGAGCATTGCCAACTAATAAAATTCCTATATCCTTCCTGCTTTTACGGATAATCTGCTCCAAAGCTCCCATTTAAGCACAGGATGGAACTGCGCAGGGTTGAAGAACAGTTTGTTGCATACACTGAAACATTGCGACTACCTCGTGAGCAGATTCACGTCTTCTTACGCTGCAGACGTGACCAAAAACTTGACTGTGACCAAAGCGGGAATTTTGACATGTGTTTTGACTTATGCGCGGGAGAACCAATTTTAAAAATGCATCCACCAAACGGGGTTAACGGCGAACGGGAAGAGGGACGGATTACGGCTGGGTCCCACACCAGCCACCTAAGCGGTCAACGCTTAGAGTGTGCTGGTTAAGCCCAGCCGTTGAAATTGTACGATTTACGTTGTAAATAGGCTGGTAGTCTCCTGAATAAAAAAATTAATAAATAAATATCATTTCTCTTCAATTTTTCCCTTGCGAGAATCTAAATTTTTAGGCAGTAAGCACACAGAACAATTTCTAGCCCCAGCCCAATTCTATGACCTGAAATCTTCAACCCAAAACAATTTGGACTGAAAAATATTCCAATTACCATGAAACCTCCTCCGTCATGAAAATAAGAGTCCAAGCCCCCATGGGACCATTCAGTTAGAAAATTACATATCCTCGAATCTTTTGATGTCATTGTCGAAGTCGCTACCAGAGTCTTCTGAAACTAGGGTTCACGCCTCTCTTTTTGCGTCTCTTGTGGATGGCGCCCTCGGTTCTCTGGCGCGGCGCCTCAAAGCAGACCTTGTTTTCGCCCCCTTGCCCTCAGCACGCTCTAGTTTGCGACACAATTGTGTTGACTCAGCTCCTGCGATGCGCAAATCTGACTGTGGATCTCGAGCTGTGGGTGCACGCTCCTCTGCATAGTGCAGCCCCTTCAAGGGGTTTTTGGGGGTCACACCAGTTGGTTGTGGAATCAGGATTAGCAAATCAGAATGCAAAGGCCTCTCCACCTCCTGCTGGAGTTCGAAGTGTTGAGACCCAGGCCTCCAATGTCCCCCAACCTGCTCTCTCTCCTCAAGGCGCTTCTTCTTCCTCAATAACTGTGGATCTGGGCGAGGATATTTGCAGGGAAGTAGAAAATAAAACATTTTTTTTCTAAGAAGGGTTTGATTGGCAGATTCAAGGGTTTCTGGCCTAGCCTGTCTGCTCTTCACAAATGGATCGCTGAAATTTAGCTTCCTATTTTAAAAGACATCTTCAAATTTATCTCTGTGCGCGTGGCTTTTTTTTTGATATATTGGATCAAAACACTATTCTTTGTGACTATTTATGGAGTTTCGACAAACATATGCTCATGCTCAAGCCATGGCATCCTTCCTTCGATCCGTCCTCTAAATTATTTACTACCATATCGGTATGGGTTAGACTCCCCAACCTTCCCCTTCAATTCTGGTTTGATTCTTTCTTTGAAGCAATTGGCAATGTGCTTGGAAAAATTTTGGATGTCAATGAAGGATCTGCAAACTTGTTTCATACCACTTATGTTTGCATTCTAGTTGTGGATTATGAAGGTTTGATCTTCTATTGGCGTAGGTGTTTCAATACTAGTCACATTGATGCACATTGTCCCAAAAGCAAAATCGATATTCAGATCACTTGGTGGAAAGATGCTTCCTCACACCATTATTTTGTGGAAAAAAATGTTTCATCTCCCCCCAAGCTGAACCACATGATGAGGTCTAATTGAATTTGAAGTCGCCTTCGGTGTTGGGAGTCAGGAGGCTCTGATCGGTGTCTGTTCTCACCTTTTAGATGGTAATGGACATGCGCCCTCTTGGCATGGTTGCAAGAGTGATCCTAATTCGAAGGACCACAAAACTAAAGAAGTTTCAAATTCGAAGATTGGGATTAATGATGTTACACCTTATAAGGGCAATAACACAGTTTCATCAATAACCATTGCAATGGAAATGAAAGTCAAGGCACCCATGAAATCTTGATAATCATGCAAAAGAAAAAGAAGAGAGCTTTGACTGCTTCTAACATGGTTTTGTGTTCCCATGTCAAATGTGGTAGTAAAACTTAGAAATTGTATTAGTTTTCGTGATGAACCTTCTGGTCCATCTGATGCACCCCTACTTGTAAGACGTGCTTTCTTCTTTTTTTGCGGGGTACGACTCTCTTAAGCCTAACTTAAATTAAATTAAAGTACATATCAATTCATTAATATTTTATTATTATTTTAAAAATATAGTTAACTTTTATTTATTTTTCCATTTTCCAACTATCATTGACCTAATGTATACATGTAAATTTTATAATAATTATCAAAGTTATCTCCTTTAAAAAATCTATTATAAAAGTACATGAAACTTAAAACAGTCTTACTTATTAATAATATTATATTAAAATAGTTAATTAATATTCATATTATAATTAATTATAGTTGGCCTTGGAGTATTGGAGTATTATTAATATTGGTTTTATTCAATAAATTATAAGCTTAATAATTATCTTAAAACAGGTTGATCATTCATAAAATTCATTAATCAATTAATATAAAATAACTTTTTGGATTGGAATTTTTTTGCTTTTCAAGACATAAATTGTGGTCCATGTCAAGTGTAGAAAAAATAGTTGAAAACCACCTCCTTTACTAGGCTTCTTAAGAAAACTTATTAGCTACTTTATATTTTTCTCTATTTTTATATTTATTTGATTTATGATAATAAGATAAATATATATATATATTATTATTATTATTATTATAATAGTAGAATTTGCATACCAATACCAATAGCTTTGGATTCATTTTGAGAGAGTATCTTAATATTATTACATAACTACATTTGACACACTTATATATCTTGAAGTATTCACTTAGTAAACTAATGGTATAGGAGATAAATTTGTAGGGTACTAATAAATATCCTAATTTCATTTCTATCCCTCAAATTTATATTTTTGATATGCCCTCCACATACAGTAGAATATTTAAATTACCTCCCAAATTTTCACGACCCCCTATAAACTGCAGTGCGCCTGGTAAACTTTTTAACGTGACCGGCGGTGCTGGCGTGACACACCCTTCGGTACCACGGGGGTGGGGGGGACTAGACCTTGTGACCAACCTCCTGCAACAGGAAATATTTAGCCAACCGAGCTAGGGCTCCAACCCCTATTACCTCCCAAATTTAATAGGTATCTTATGTATCCATTTTTTGTTACCCTTTTATTCCCTTATTATTTATATCCTATAAACAAAGGATACTACACACATCTCTAAATCTAACTTAGAACTAGTATTTATTTTTGTCCCATACATTAAAACCTTGGCATAAAATACTAAATGAGTTATGGCAAATATGCTAGCATCCTAAATAAATATTTTATTTAAAAGAACTTATGCATCTCAACCCCAAACCCTTGCCACGCCAACTCTAAAAGGGAATCTCTCTAATAAAAAATATATTAGTTACAATATTCATATCAATCTAAACTATAATGGAAGGATTTTAAAGATGTCTTGTGATTCTTGTATGTAGATTATACCAAGAGGTGTCCAATTACTAGTTTTAAGAAAGTTAGGTAAGATTGTATTAAACTTGTGTGACCATTTTTTATTTTGTTAACTACATTAAAGTTAGGATTAAGAAGACACTCCTATGATTATTGTTAGAAAAAACGGTAGAGGAATGGCTATAATGGAAGCTTTAATAGATTATTGTAAACTAGATTATGCAGTGTAAACCATATGAAGATTTAAACAACTATAACAATGAAATGCAAGAACAGAAAGCACAACACATAACACATTGTTTACGTGGAGAAACCCTTTCGGAAAAAATTCCACCAAAAAAGAGATGAATAGTTGTATTAAAAACAATGGTGTTTCACAATACAATCACTCTAACTCCTCTTTAATCCAACAACATTTGTGTACCTGTAAAACCTCTCATAGTGTCTCCAACACAACCCCTCAATATATAGACTCATGGGGGCTCAAAATACCACCATAAAACATTATCATGGGCCTAAACAAGGTTTGAAAAAACTATGGTAAAAATCCATATGACCCCTTACATGCTAAACACGGTCTCTTACATGACATTATACCTTCTTACAAGATGTCAAAAGAATCCCTATAAAATAGGAGATTCTCTTACATGCATCATAAGCCAACAATAGCTATGCAAAGATGCTTCCAAACACAAAATCGATAATTAGACCACTTGGTGGAAAGATTCTTCCCCACACCATTATTTTGTGGAAACAAATGTTTCATCTCCCCCTAGGCTTAACCACATGATGAGGTCCAATTGGATTCGAAGTCGCCTTCGGTGTTGGGAAGTCAAAAGCCTCCAATTGATGGTGTGTGTTCTCACCTTTTGGATGGTAATGGCCTGGTGGCCCTCTTGGCATGGTTGCAAGAGTGATCCTGATTCAGAGGACCAGAAAACTAAAGAATTTTCAAATTTGAAGATTTGGATTGATGATGTTACACCTCATAAGGACAATAACACACTTCCATTAGTATCTATTGCAATGGATATGAAGGTTGAGTCACCGAATGAAATCTTGACAGTTGTGCAAAAGAAAAAGAAGAGATCTTTGACTGCTTCTAACATGGTTCTCTGTTCCCATGTCAAATGTGGTAGTAAAACTTAGAAATTGTATTAGTTTTCATGATGAACCATTTGGTCCATCTAATACATACATCCCTACTTGTAGGGCATGCTCTTTTTTTCCTTTTTTATTCTTGCAAGGTAGGGCTTCCTTAAGCCTAACTTATTGAGCAAAAAAAAAAAGTGCATATCCATTCATTAATACTTTATTATTATTTTTAAAATATAATTTTTTTTCAATTTTTTTTCCATTTTCCAACTATCATTGACCTAATTTATATGTGTAAATTTTATACTAATTATCAAAATTAACTCTTTTAAAAAAATCTATTATAAAAGTACATGAAACTTAAAACACTCTTACTTATTAATAATATTATATTAAAATAGTTAACTAATACTCATATCATAATTAATTATAGTTGTCCTTGGAGTATTGGAGTATTATCAATATTGGTTTTATTCAATAAAATATAAGCTTAATAATTATCTTAAAAAAGGTTAATCATTCATAAAATTCAATTAATCAATTAATACAAAATAAATTTTTGGATTGGGATATTTTTGTTTTTCAAGACATTAAAAAAATTGTGGTCCATGTCAAGTGTAGAAAACTTAGTTGAAAACCACCTCCTTTACTAGGATTCTTAAGAAAACTTATTGCCTACTTTATATTTTTCTCTTTTTTTATATTTGTTTAACCTATGTTAATAAGATAAAAATATATATATATTTTATATTATAATAGTAGAATTTGCATACCAATACCAATAGTATGGATTCATTTTGAGAGAGTATCTTAATATTATTACATAACTACATTTGACACACTTCTATACCTTGAAGGATTCACTTAGTAAACTAATGGTATAACAAATAAATTTGTAGGGTACTAATAAATATCCTAATTTAATTTTTATCCCTCAAATTTATATTTTTGATACCCCCTCCACATACACTAGAATAATTAAATTACCTCTCAAATTTCAATAGATATCTCATGTATCTATTTTTTGTTACACTTTTAGTCCCTTATCATTTTTATCCTATAAACCAAGGATACTACACGCATCTCTACATCTAACTTAGAACTAGTATTTATTTTTGTCCTATGCATTAAAACCTCAGCATACAATACTAAATGAGTTATGATAAATATGCTAGCATCCTAAAGATACATTTGATTTAATTAGCATTTCTACTTGATGTGAATGTAAGGAAAAATGATGGAGCGGGAAGAGGAGTGGGGGGGGGGAGGGGGAATTTGAAATATGGAGATGATTATAGAGAGGATGGTGATGATTTTGCAGACACAAATGGTTTACTGTTGGGCTAGTTGTTGATGTTGTTTTGTGGGGTTGTTGAGGAGTGGAGCTAGTTGTTGTCTTTGGCCTAGGATGTGTTTCTATGGGTCTGTTTGCTACTTTTGTCCTTCTGGGAAGTTGTGGTTTGATGCTAGTTGTTTTCATTTTCCTACTTGGGATCCATGTTTCAAGTCTGGTTGTTGCTTATGCCCTTTGGATTTTTTCCCAGTTCTTCTTTTCTAGGTGTGCAGTTAGGTGCCTTTTCGTTTCTTCCTATGGGCTTGGCTACCTCATTTCCTTTGTTGTTGGTCTTTTATGTGGCTCTTGCTCTGGCACTGGGTGGGGTTTTTGGGGTGCCTATAGTGGGTTTGATAGTGGAGAGATTCTGGAATTTTTTAGACACTGACTGACATGTAGGATTGGATGTTTCTTTTAATGGTTTTGCCTTCTCTCTTCTATTTCCACTTGCGGTTTCTCCTGGCTCTATCCTTTTTTTCGTGGGTTTCAATGCCTCTTTGTGGGAACTTTCTTTCGGTGTGGCTTTGAGGTTGTGTTTTTGTGGGACTTCCTCTTTGGTGCAGGTTGTGGGTTTTGGTTTGCCTTTGGTGGAGGTGTCTATGGAGAGTTTTTGGCATGTTTTAGACCCTAATTGGCATGTAGGATTGGAGGTTGTTCTTCATGGTCTTTCCTTCTATCTACTCTCTACTTGGGGGCTTTCCTTGCCTTGTCCTGCTTCTCTCAAGTCCCAATGTCTTGCTTATGTGCTTTTGTGGGACTTCCTCTTTGTTACAGGTTGTGGGTTTTGGTTTGCCTTTGGTGGAGTTGTCCATGGAGAGCTTTTGGCATGTTTTAGACCATGACTGACATGTAGGGTCGAAGGTTGCTATTCATGGTCTCACCTTATCTCTACTCTCTCTACTTGGGGGATTTCCTTGCCTTGTCCTGCTTCTCTTGGGTCCCTGTGGCTTTTCTATGGTGCCTCTCTTGTTGTCTAGGATTTTCCTAGAGGTTGTCTTCTTGGCTGGGATTTTTTCTCTCATGTCCCAAGTGTTCTTGGTGCAATTAGGTGTTGTTGCTGCTCTGGGTTTGGTTTTGAAGTTGTTGGCTAGTTTTTACAGCAAGGTTTTTTTGTTGTCCTGGGTGATATTCGTGCATAAGGGATTCTTGGCTACCCTTTCTTTTTATGGGTGTTCCTCTTTTGAGGTGGATAATGTGTGTGTTAGTTTATGGTTTTCTCTTCTTTCACAAGATTTTAAGGGTGTTGTTTCCACCCTTGGTTTGGATTTTGCATGGTTGCTTACTTTGTTCATCTTGAAGACCTCGATGTTGTTGAATCCCCTTGTTACTATGTTAACTCTTTTTGCTAGAGTGTTGGCTTTCTTCCATGTCCTACGGTTAGTGTATCCTATTGAGGTGGAGACCTCTCCTATTGAGGTGGAGATGGGTGTTGTTGGTGTGGTGGTTTGTTCACACTTCTTCTACGAGTTCTCTCCAGTGTATCTTCTATTGAGGTGGAGGCCATTCCTAAGGAGGTGGAATGTGGATTGGCTGGAGTTCCTCTGTAGTGGTAGCTTGGGTTTCCATGGTGAATACTCCTATAGAGGTGGAGAGGGGGTGTTGATGGGCTCTAGTTTTTCTGATCATTTGGTTTTTCGTGATTTGTCTATTTCAGCCAGTGGTTTGGAGATTGGATGGGTGTTGTTGCTAAGTGTTATGTTGTTGTCTGACTATTACATGTTGTTGGTTGCCTGGTTGTCTTAGGTAGTTCTTTGGTCTTCCTATGTGACTGGCTTTTTGTTGCATGGCTGATACAGGTGATTTCTAAGGGTTCAAGGTCACTACCAAAACCTAGTTGTAAAGGGTTTAAAGTCCCTTCAAAACCTTTGGGTTCAAGGTCCCTGTAAAAACTTGGTTTTATTAGGTTTTTGGTTCCCTTCAAAACCATTTTGTGCATATTCGTTTTACTATTGGTTTAGGTTGTCTTGCTAATCCTTTGAAGTGTTGTTGTTTCATTGTTGGTTGTTCATTGCTTTTTTTTTGGCAGCATGATCATCCTTGTTCGAGTTTCGAGTCCCTTTAAAACCTGTTTGTAAATGGTTTCGAGTCCATTCAAAACCCACTTTTCCCATATGATCAAAACATTTGATTTAAAAGAACTTATACATATCAACCCCAAACCCTTCCCACACCAAATATAAAAGGGAATCCATCTAATAAAAATATATTAGTTATAATATTCATATCAATCTAAACTATAATGGAAGGATTTTAAAGATGTCTAGTGATTCTTGTAGGTAGAGTAGAGACATTACCAAGAAGTGTCCAATTACTAGTTTTAGGAAAGTTGGGTAAGATTGTATTAAACTTGTGTGACCATTGTTTGTTTTTTAACTAAATTAAAGTTAGGATTAAGAAGAAACTCATATGATTATAAGGCTCTACCATAATACAATATTATGGTGTGGAAAAAATATAACTACATGACCTTGGCAAGACGAGCATACTAAATGATATTTATATTGATTGATTTGTGCAAAGTGACTTGTAAAAGATTTGAAATCACTTATAAACACCTCACACATCTTCTATGCATCCTAATCACTTGAAATACCTACCTATATCATATTGGATAAATTCTTCTTCCCCCCTCATACTAAAGCAATATATTAGGTCATATTTTGGTTATTTAAAAAACCCAATATGTACATGCACATGATAAATCTTTTCTTTAGATTTGAATTCATTATGTTTTGTATTAAGTTATGATAAATTTATTTTAGTTATATTTTTTAATCAAATATTTATTATCATTGATACTCTATTATAATGACCATCTAAGAGATTTTTCACATTATCTTTGTGGTTTGAAAAAGATAAAAAAAATAAACCCTTAATCATATCCAAGATCTTCAAATGGCGACATGAATTCTATTTTTTCTTACACCATTTTTTAAAAAACATTAATATTTGTCCTAGATCTAATAAATTTCCCAAAAAGAGAATTCCCTAGTATAGAGGATAGCATTTCAATGATAGAATTAGGGCCTCTAAATAAAAGGCATTTTTCATTACCACTTGAACCAAAGATAAGGACATAATAGGAATGAAGCTAACAATAGAAGATAATTATTTCATCTTAGAAGTTTCTTAAAGGCTCTTGACAAATTGTTGTCACATGAATTATATCGTGTTGAATATATGCTATTTAGCATTTCAATGATACAATGTAACTAGCCTCAAGGTGTGGGACCTTGTAGTTGAGGTTAGATATGTAGAGAAGGTTGGCTTCCTCTCTAATCTAGATGCTAGAGAACTTATCCAATCCAACACTACATAATTCTATAACTAATCATATTTCTACTAATCACCAAGGAAAAGGGGGAGAATGCATGAATAAAAATAAAGGGATGGTGATGTGCCTAGTTTAAATGTGGTTCTTCCTACCTAAAATGCATAGAGAATCAATGAAATTTGGCATGGGAGCCCACACAAGTCTCTATTTCACAACTCCTAAGGGTAGATATAGAGGTAAGGGGTTTGAAAAATACTAGTAGGGAAGGAGATATCCATAGTTAGTGAAATGAAGAAAAATAGGTGTGATGGGTTAATTAACCAATTAGGGACCTATTTCTCCTTAATTCATTAGGAAATGAGATACACACACAAAAATGACTTACAACCCTTAGGTGAATCAAGTCAAAGTATAAATCTATTGATTTCCTTTTTTTACAAGGATGGGGGTCTTGATTAAACAACACTTTGGGGAGAAATATTAAAAATAGTAAACTAACTCCAAAATGAAATCTACAACTTGGATCTAATAGATTAAGCTCAATATTGATGGAACCAAAAATCATATCATAGATCAGAAACAGGTAATATGATGTGTACCAGTCACCAAAAGTCAGTTTCTAAAGATGATTTGGGAATCATTCGCCTAGAGGCAAATGGGTCTTGAGTTAAGGTTTGTTTGCAACTTTTGGGAGCCTCTACTATAGATCTAAATCCTTCAATTTTCCTAGGCTTTGGGTTCGAAAATCCAGAAATAAATTCTATAGATGAGTTTCCATGAGATGACAACTTTTGGACAACTTTTGCAACTTTGACAAGTTCTCCAATTTTGCTCTTCAAGACTTCTTCCACCTAAATCTAAAAACACAAATCAAGAGGGAAAAATGTTTTTTTTTTTTTTGTGAATGGGGGTTTGCCTTGGTCAAACCCTATTTTGGTAATCAAACCTTGAAATGAAATGAAATAGCATAAAAGGAATGATGAATGAACAACTCTATGTCACAACTCACCAAACCTTTGGATGAACCTTGGAATGTAAATTTGTAACTTGTATGAAATGGCTTCAATGGATGTGGATCATGATCTTGAATCTTGACTTGATATAATGCTTTGAATGCTTGAATAGATCATGAAACCTACATCATCATATTAGCTCCAAAAACATGCATGATGCAATAATACTTTGATATGACAATTGGATCTTGATTATTGCAATAATTCTTCACTAAACCTACCTTTGAATGCCTTGAATTTGTCTTGATCATCAACTTTGCTATAGAAATGCTCACTTCAAATTTCTATGTGAAACATAATGAAATAACCTTATATTTATAGATATGTATCATTAATTTCTCAAAATTCAAATAACACAAGCCAACATGTGAATATAGATTTGAAAATATTAAAATACTGCAAAAATAATAATTTAAATTTAGGTCCTAGGTCTAAGTGAGGACCCATTCACCCATGGGCGAATGGGTCCTAGGTCACTCACCTAGGACACACATTGCTCAATGAGAAGTGATATTTTTAGGCATTAATGAATGTCGGGTTTCCTCTTCAAAAAATGCAATTAATTAGGCTTAGATTTGAATTAAAGGGGCCAATTAAGGTAAATTAAGCTCAATTAATTAAGGGAGCCCTAAATAAGTGTGGAAGTGTAAAGAGGTAGACTCTACAACATGAAATTAATGCACAATTAAGTCCATTTTAATTAATAGGGCCCTAAAATTAAAGCACGAATATGTAAAATACATATTACAACACTAAATTAAGGCATAAGTAAGTTCATTTTAATACTAATTCCAAATTAGGTGTGAAAATGTAAAAGGGATACATTTTTCTACACTACATTTAGCCCCCATTTTAGTGAGAGGATGAGCACTAGTAAAAACTCAAACTAAAGTAGACATTCAAAACATATGTATGCAACAATGACAAAGATTCTTAATCATACAATATCAAAGACTAGTGAGAAGAATGTGGATCAAGCCTTGACTGTCCAACACGATGTGGAACATGCCTCAGTTGTTTGTCCAAGAATGTTCACAAGCGGAACTCAATGTCCACCATGCAAACAATAACACATGCTCACTCTGGGCTAATGGAACCCCAAGTTGTCCACTAGGTGATCCCCCAAGAAGTGGCTTAGTGAGAAATTCATTCCAGGTCTACAGGCTCTCACTGTACTAACATATCAAATCTATCCCTTTGATAACTTTGATAGGTGCCACAAAAACTTTAGGCTCCATAAGGCTAATAATTTTTGTTATGCTAAGCACCTATGAGAAAACAAGGAAAGGCTCCACTAGAAAGAAAAGTGTGTTATGCTTGGTGGCCTTGAAAGGGGTTCGAGCTTCACAAGGTTAGCAAGCTATATTATGCTAAACACTTATGAAAAAAATGCAAGTAAAGGTTTGTTCAAAGGGATCTTGCTTAGTTCATGTAAGGTTTCTTCTTAGGGAACATTATGCCTAATGTCTCCAAGAGAGGACAAGTCAAGAAGTACCATGCTCTCGAAGGACATCAAACCCAATGACACCACCAAGAAAAAGATGCATCACAAGAAGAAGAAAAATCGCACAATGAAACACATGTAATGATAATGAACCAATTAGGGACCTATTTCTCCTCAATTCATTAGGAAATGAGATCCACACAATGAAATGACTTACAAACCTAAGGTGAATCAAGTCAAAGTGTGAATCTACTAATTTCATTTTTTTGCAACAATGGGAGTTGTGATTAAACAATACTTTGGGGAGAAAGATTAAAAATAGTAATCTAACTCCAAAATGAAATCTACAACTTTGATCTAATACATTAACCTCGATATTGATGGAATTGGAAATCAAATCAAAGATTAGAGAGAGGTAAGATGATATGTACCAGTTACCAAAAGTTAGATTTTGAAGCGGATCTAGGACTCATTAGCCCAAGGGTGAATGGGTCTTGAGTAAGGGTTTGTCTACAAATTTTGGGAGCCCCTGCTATAGATCTAAATCCTTCAATTTTTCTAGGTTTTAGGTTCAGAAAGCTAGAAATAAATTTTATAGATGAGTTTCCATGAGATGACAACTTTTGTGACAAATTTTGCAACTTTAACGAGTTCCCCAATTTTTCTCTTCAATATTTCTTCCACCTAAATCTGCAAATGCAAATCAAGAGGGATTTTTCTTTATTTTTTGGTGAATGGCTCGGGTTTACCTTGGTCAAACCCCATTTTGGTAATCAAACCTTGAAATGAAATGAAATAGCATGAAAGGAATGATGAATGGACAAATCTATGTCACAACTCACCAAACCCTTGGATGAACCCTGGAATGTAAATCTACAACTTGCATGAAATGGATTTAATAGATGTGGGTCTTCATCTTGAATCTTGACTTGATACAATTCTTTGAATGCTTGAATGGATCATGAAACCTACATCATCATATTAGCTCCAAAAATATGCATGACGCAAGAAGACTTTGATATGACAATTGGATCTTGATTTTTGCAATAATTCTTCACTAAATATGACTTTGAATGCCTTGAATTTCTCTTGATCATCATCTTTTCTATAGGAATTCTCAATTCAAATTGCTAGGTGAAACATAATGAAATAACCTTATAAATTCATAGATATGTATCATTAATTTCTCAAAATTCAATTAACACAATTCAACATATGAATATAGATTTGAAAATGTTAAAATACCGCCAAAAACGTAATTTAAATTTGGGTCCTAGGTCACTCACCTAGGACACACATTTTTCAATGAGAAGTATTATGTTTATGCATTAATGAATGTCGGGTTTCCTCTTCAGAAAATGCAATTAATTAGGCCTGGATTTGAATTAAAGGAGCCAATTAAGGTAAATTAAGCTTAATTAATTAAGGGAGCCCTAAATAAGTGTGGAAGTGTCAAGAGGTGCACTCTACAACACTACATTAAGGCATAATTAAGTCCATTTTAATTAATAGAGACTTCAACTTAATGTGAGTATGTAAAATACATATTACAACGCTAAATTAAGGCATAATTAAGTTCATTTTAATACTAATTCCAAATTAGGTGTGAAAATGTAAAAGGGATACATTTTTCTACACTAAAATGTAAAAGGGATACATTTTTCTACACTAAAATGTAAAAGGGATGCATTTTTCTACACTACAGTTAGTCCATGAAAACATATTTTACACAACATATAAGCTTATAAGGAAGATAAACATTCATTTATTCATAGAGGCAAGGATGTATGCACAATATAACAAAGGTGAGAAGAGGTGAAAAATGCAACTTTATTAATCCAAATGCATGGAGCCTATTTTACAAAAGGAGATTCATAGAGATGAAGATATCTCATTAAAAAAAAAAGAATAATCCCTTTTCAATTAGGCTTAACAACCTTTTAATCATCTGATGAGAACCAAAGAGAGAAAGGGCACATGATAGGGCAAGAAACCCTAGCCACAACCCAACAAATCACAATCATACATGTGCCCACTTGAATCTGATTTGGGCGACCAAGGAAGTGATACATGACATATTTGAGCACTAGACATACCTCTGCATTGATTACTTTTTAGTTTGAGTGCAAAAGGATGAAGATCGCCCACAAAGTCCATGATCTAGACATGGAACTCTAAGAAAAGGAGTACTTGCAACTAATAAATGAGGTATGTGACGTCAATCTTCCTTGGATCTACACTCAAAATTATTAAATTCCATTTTTGTAGCCTTATAAGTTGAGATTGAACATCTGAGGAGAGTTGATTAGCATCAATGGAATTTATGGCTGAAAACACACCTTCTAGGAGTATCATCAATGTTTTGGGCTCGACACAACCACCAAACTAATGAATAAATTTTTATTTTTTTTGCAACCTCAAAAGGAAATTTATGTCAGGCATTGGGAGTACCAGTAAATTCTTGTTGAAAATCCAAAGAGAAGAGAACCTATGATTTTGAAACCCCATAGAGAAAACCCTTGTCGAACATCGAGCTCCGAGACTACTTATTTCCTACCATATGTTGAAGAAGAAGAAAATGAAGAATGTTGAAACATTGACCCCTCAAGAGACTACTTCCATTGGGTATTAGGCATCAAGCCTAATTCTAGCTAAAGGAGGGGAAGGAGGATGCAAAAATTCCAAAGGTTGGTGGAAAGATTTGGAAGAATGCAAGGAAAAGGGAGATTTTGGGTGTCGAACTTTGGGAATGACTCTTAACACATATTAAAAAAGGAAAGAGCTTAGGGAGAAAACCCGAAGACTGAAAACCAATAGAAGAGACTTGGGTGAACTTGCGATGGGAATATTTTGGGGATCAAGAGTTGGGAGGAATGTATATGGGAGTTGGTTGAAAGTGGTAAGGGAGCAAGGAGAAGATTGATGCTAGTTTCCCTTTCAAATTTGGGCTCATTTTTAGGGAATGTCTCCATATGATTACATAACTACATGCCACACACTTTTGTGATAAGTTACAATAAATTTATTTTATTTTTCTGTTTTAATTATTAATAATACTCTATTATTATTTTAAAAATACCCAATTATTAATACTCTACTATTACTTTAGTAATGTAATTATTATTTTTTATTTGTTTATTTTATGAGAGAAAGGTTAACATTGGGTATATTTTATATTGTAATGGTAAAATTTACATAATAATATTAGTTTTTATTTAATTTTAGGATCATTTTGAAGGAATTTCGAGTAAGTACATGGAAATGGGGGATAAAAAGGGGGTCAAATATTATCATTTTTTCTCAAAAATGGACTAACCTTTAACTTGGATGAGTAATTTGAGATGCATACACTCAAATATTGAAGATATGATAAGAACGAGAATTGTAATACTCTGAATCTAGTTTTCTAAACTACTAAATCTTTTTTTAAATGGTTAAAATTGAGAAGACAAAATGTTACATGTACACAATTTAAGTGTGCTTATTTTTTCATTAAAATATAATATAGTATTTGATGTTTTTCCCCTATTTTTTGTTGTATTAGGTCTTTTTGAAAACTAGTTGATATGAATATAGTCAAGGCTAAGTACTAGAGGTTGTGTAATTTTTTATTTGTTTTGAATTTTTTTGAAGTGGATGCATCCTAAAAATTACATCAGTGAGCGTATGAGTCACATAAATTGTATAAACTATACATACATACTTACGTACGTACGTACGTACGTACATACATACATACATACATACATACATACATACATACATACATACATAAATACATACATACATACATACATACATACATACATACATACATACATACATACATACATACATACATATATATATATATATATATATATATATATATAAAACTTTTCTGAATGCACGAGAATGAAACATAGAATAATCTTATAAAAAATTATTTTAAATTTTGATATGTGAATCAAAATTTATAAATAAAAATTAATTTATTTATATAGATTTTTATGCTATCCTTCTTCATTTATAATTTTCTACACAATATGCTCCCACTCTATCTTGAGCAGAGCATCCTCCTTTACCTTGAAAATCCTTATATCAAAATAGTTGAGAATTTTGTTAAGGATAAAATATAATCGCACCTAATGGTTACTAGAAAAAGTTGGTCAATTACCGTCCATGACTTATCATCAAAAATATTGATGATATCAAGTTTTCACAATCCATATTCTAGTTCAGTGTAATTTTTGGATTTGATTGTGTATGATCTTGTTGCATCAACGTTTTAGATCACACTTTGTGATCCATCATTAGGATGGTAGAGAGCAAGAGGAGAAAAAATGGTTGATTGTAGACTTACACCAAATAAAAAGAGAGGGGGAGGGGAGGGAGAGGAGACACGTGGTTCGAGGAATCTATTATGGTTGCACCAATAGATAGGGAATCTATTTGAACTCGTAACAACAATTGCAATATTTTTAGATCGATAAAAGGAGCATAAATTTAGCCTTTTTATATTTTTCACTTCATCATAGGATAACTTTGTCACATAAGATTGATGACATGAATCTCTATTATTTTTTCATTGATTGATTTGAATCATCGATAAATAAATTTACTTCATCATTGCTTCCAATGATGAAGAAAGTGATGTATTATGGAAGTTTGCTATGGATACCTTCAATTTTATAACTTACAATTTGAATTTTGTTTTGTTCTAAATACCTTAACAAATCCTCTTGGATTTGTGGAGGGTTTGTGGGGATTTTTGAAGGAGTTTTGAATGATATAGTGTTCTCTTTAGGAATTTCTTCATGTAATAATTTAGAGGAACTAGTATAAAAATAACAAAAAATAAGAAAAACAATATTAAAAAATTATGAAAATGTAAACAAGATTTGATTAAAAAAATTAAAATCCTAGCTATTTATCTCTTCTATGATACGATATTGGAAAACAACTTGGAGAAAAGTTTGTAAATGTTGTCAAATATCCAAAATATGCTCAAGTTTGGTTGATTTTTCACCTTAGTTGTAATGGCAACAATTACTTATTATTTTTTATATCTATAAAAATGTACATGCATTATATAATGTGTACATATTTTGAGCTATAACATGTACACATTATATTTATTTTAACATAATATGACTATGTTTTGTTCAAAATTATTGGTTTCACCACTTTTTTTTTGTCCCCAAATCTAGTCCACTCAACCTATCTTTTACAATTTCCAAACACATATGTAACTTACATAAAACACTAAAAAAATATTTTATTTTAAATATTACTCACTTTATATTTTATTCATAGGAAGTTTATTTTTAAATAGTTTAATAACTATATATCACTTATATATGTAAAATAGTTATATAATAGATAATTGTTTGAATTGCTACATACATATATTAGTAGCAACAATTATCTCCATGAGACTTCATAACAATCACTTTAAATAATTTTATGTATTTATCATTAAATAGAAACTATTGTATTTACTTAACAGTTATTTCAATTATTTAAGAACTATATTATTATAAAAATTTATTTTGTTTATTTATTTTTATTTTAAGAAATATTTTATTTTATTAGGTAGGAGATTTTTAAGATCTTTAGAGTTTTAAAGTAATGTTAATGTATAATTTTTTTAAACCAAAAAGAGCTTATAGAAAATGAGAAAAGGCAAACTCTTCTAGATTTTAGGTCTTGGGTTTACTTGTGTCTTTCTAATGTCATTACACCCTTCTAAATAGGAGTCTACATTTTTCTATAATTATTAGAGGGCCTTTTCACTTGTGATGTTGGTGAGAATTATTGTTAACCTTTAAATGACCTCAAACTTTATTAATCTACTATTTTTGAAGATTTTAATGTTCATGAGGATGGATCCACTACCAAAGAAACTTAGGAAGCTTGTTCCCAAATTATTTCACAAGGTATGTCTTGTAAAACATCTTCAAATATAGTTCTTCCCCTTCCAAAATTTGATAGTTCTTGTCAGTGGATTGAAAAATTTACCTTAACTAGTTATTTTGTTGAAAGGGCTTTTGATAAAAAGATAAAAAAAGTTTTGAAGGGACCGAAAACCCTACTGACAAAATGCTACTAAAAGAAAAGAACAACCAAACAGTAGCCAAATAATAGCCAACAAAAAGAAGAAAAATCACAAAAAATAAGAAAACAGAAAGCTTCTACTTCATCTTCTTCAAAGTATAAGGTGCCTCTAGTTCTTGTTTGTAGAAATTTTGGTGAAGATTAGCAAGGCCCAACAACTCTTCCTTTTCTTCCTCAAACGATTTATTTTTTCTCTCTAGTCTTGGAGCTTGGCCCATTAGTAACAGTTTAATCATTTGCTTTCCTTCATCCTTGTTACTTTGTTCCTCATTCCTTATCCCCAAAGATTTCATCTCAAAAAATTCTCTTCTTTCAACTCCATAAGCTTTTTAGTTTAAATTCTAAGTCCCTTTTGCATTATTCATGGAACAATGGTTGATTTTCATAATTTTTTCCAAATTTTGATTAATATCCTAGATTTTCCCCTTCAAGCCAACATTTTTTTCTCAAAATAATTTTTCAAATCATTTAAAAAAATCTCCATATCATCCATCCTATCCTTCACCTCACTATCCCTAGGATCATGCCTATCCCTTTCCTCATCAGAACCTTTTTCCTACAAAGCTCTAAGTTTGATATTGATTTTATTCATCTCAAGGAAGAACCATTTAGACAATATAAATTGATATGTTATCCCTTCTTTTTCCGATCCCAAGGCATCATAAATCTCATTCCTATTTGCATGAAGGTAGGTAAAGTCCTCAAAAATATCAGGGATATTATTAATTCCCTGACCATCCATGTTGTTGCCCACATTTGGAAAAGGTTTCATTCTAGTCTTCTTATCCACAACCTTCTCCTTATATTTGTCTCATCCATCATATTTTATATTGAAATTTTGCATCCTCGTAATTCTTGTATTTTCCCCTCTTTCACATCCTCAATCTGGGGATCCTCAAACCAAGAAATCTGCATTCTAGCTTTCTTCTTTGGGGTTTTCTTTTGCCCATTACTATTTTATTTATTTGGGTTGTCCTCCTCCTTCAAAAATGGTTGAGAGTATATTTTGATAAAGGCATCTCCCTCATCCTCTTCTTCTTCACTGGTGTTAGAGCTCATGTTTGAATAATGCACCACCATGGGTTTTTGTTTCCTTTTCACATTAATATTTCCCTTAGAATCAATCTTTGAGATTTGAGGTTTCATAAAATCTATTATTAATAATATTGACCCTTCCTACAATACAAGTAGCTTAGGGTTTTTGCAATGCTCCTTAATTGCATGGTCCATGGAAGCCAGAAGAAAGTAGGGAAAGGAAACAAACATTTTATGGCAAAAATGATTTTAAAAAAAAATTGTACACCATAAATAGCAGTAAATCTACCATCCAGGGTAATTTACCTCACGATGACTTCTGCAACCTCCACTAAAATTGGTTTGATTGATTGACAATCATAACCCCAAGATGAAATCTTAACCATTTTTCTACATTCATTCCCCTTGAAGAATCAATTTAAGGCCTCATCATTCGCCTTCCTATCTCTAAAGAATTTTCTCCCTTGTATCGAGAGGCCTGTGATTTGGGGAATCACGTCCATGTATTCTTCTAGCCTTGAATAAGCATTTTTGTTGCCTCGGGGTCATACTCGTGAAGCTTCTCCATGTAGGGAACTGGGCCCCCTCCTCGATAATCTTCCAAACCTTTTGGTTTCTATGGACCCCATCACAAGAAAAATGCTCCACCCAACTCCTTTCACCACCCATATCAACCATTCTAATATTTATATTGTTTAGGCTTCCACAAAACAAATTAGAATTGAAATTACTCAAGAAAAACTAGTTGAAATAAAGGAGGAAGACACTTGAAACACCCAAAAAGTGTGTGAAGTGTCTTATAATCATCATATCCATGTCCAATCAACCCTTAATAACCTTGTTGGAATTAGTAGATTATAATGGAGTGAGCCTCAATGGGGATGGTATCATACATATCCCATAGTTTAATGATTGGTAGTTAACACCCATATTAGCAAACACATCTGCATCTTATTCAACTCGCAGTATATATGAGATATGATTATCTCATCAAAAAAAATGATCATGTTGAAGGATTCTCTAATTAAATTTTCAATCGAACAACTAGGACTTTGTTCATGTTTAAAATATTGGATTATGTTGAGAGAATCCCCTTCAAGCCAAAAAGTTTTATAGCCCTTAGATTGAGTTAATTTAAGACCATTGTAGGTTGTTGCAGCTTCAACATAGTGGTTATCCCGAGTACCCAAATAAACAAATACTAAAATAATGGGTGACCAATTCTTGGGCCTCACATGGAGTTTGTATTGATTCTATCCAAAATATCGTGAAGGAGATTTTCCTTTCCAACTTTGCAAAAGATAGTCATATGGAGGTTATCCTCAAGTATGGCCCCTAGTTTTTCTATACATCTCTATGAGAATTTGTCTTATATGAGGAGAGAACTCTCTGCATCTTTGTTTGGGTATAATTTATTGTACTTCCTTTTCCATGATATAATTTATTGTATAAAATATTAGGCTTACTAGGTAAAATTATTTGTGTTGAGATAGGTAAACATTTCTTGTCTTATTTATGAAAAATAGTTTCTATTGAAATTGTTATTTCTAAATTTCTAAAGGAAACTATTGACATTCAAATTAGACAAATGAGACACACAAAGTATATTTTTTAACTGTTGGAGTAATAAGGTTCTTTACTTAATTAATTTAATCATATTGATTAATTAATTAAGTCACCTTTTACTTTATTTCACACTTAAGCTAAACTTAGGCCTTTTAATAATTCTTTTATTAAATCCTAGGATTCACTTTAGGGTTTCGATCTCCTTTCTTAAGGATTGATCTCTTTGTAAGTATTCATTCTCTTTTATGCATTTTTTGCTTGAGGCTTGCAAAGCACCTTTGTTGTTCTGGATATCTTTTCTTTGTGACAAGTTATTTTCTTGCAGGTGTTCACTAGGTTATGTGAGGCTGATTTGTCAACTTCAACAATGTATCAGAGCTTCAAATCTGCAACTTCATGTTCATCTTTTGAAGGATATTGCCTTACAATGAATTTTTAGTGCAAGGGTTTCAAGCTAGGCATTTTTTTTGCAAGATCCAGGGTAGCAATTTTTTTTTAGGCATTTTGGGCCCAAAAGGAGGTCGTCATCGCGTTCCTAGCAGCCAAAACCCTTAGGAATGCCTGTCATTTGGTTGATTTCTAAGCAGTTGAAAAAAAGGCAAAAAAAATTCATCAGGGAAGCCGTACGACCTCCCCAACATTAAATTCAAGGCAAAAAAAATTTAAAAAATAAACAAATATTAAAAAAGCGCTTCCAATTTAAAAGGAGGGCGCCACCTGCCTGCCGCCCGAAGTCTACCAGCATGCCACCCGCACGCCTCGAGCACCCCGCCACCACTCCACCTCCGCCCAACGCAAGCCCCCACGGGCTTATTACCAAGGCCGCTAGTCCTGTGGAGGACTAGGCGCTCCACGCCCAGCCCCCCGGCCGCCTTCAGCCCCTTGCAACGGTTACATTGGTGACCAGGGGATGTACCCCAGTCCCTAAACTTCAGCCCCCTGGTCACCCACAGAATCAGGGGCTCACTTTTTTAGCCCCCTGGGCTACCATAGGCCAAGTTGGGTCCTTTTTTGCCAACTTTCAGTAAATTGGGTGTAACTTTTGCATACAGAGCTGATTTTTCATAAACGAGATACCGTTCGAAAGATGATTCTGAGATGGATCTAGTGGTGGAGTTATTTTTTCTGTATTTTTCTGTTTTGGATCCTTTTTTCCAATCAAATTTTGACCTTTCTTTTTGCACTCCCAGGGTCGTAACTTTTGCATCTGGACTCTATTTTGCGCAAACAAATAGGCATTGGAAAGGTGCTTCAATGTTATTTATAGATATGCAACTTATTTCATTATATTATTTACTAGGTATAGATAGATTCCTCTAAATTTAATTTTTCATATCATAAACCAAAAAACTCTTTATTAAACACATTTGCAAAACCAAAAAACATGGCGGATACCTCTTTTGTTGACCGCCTTACCCCACACAATTATCACACCTGGAAGGCACACATGATGAGACTTATTATGTCAAAGGGCTTATGGTCCTATTTGGATGAGAATCAACCTCCATTGACATGTCCTTTTGAGGTTCTACAACACAAGAACAGGATGGATGAGGCCATGGGTTTGTTATCCTTGCATGTTTCAAATAGCCTCCTATTTCATCTAGAGTGTTGCACAACTCCTCGAGCTATGTGGATGAAGTTTCATGATCTATTTGGCACCATTAATTAGTTCTAATCTCTTCATATTGACGTTGAATTGACTTCATTAGTACGTGATTCATATCCTACCATTGAGGATTTCTTGATGAAGTTCAAATCACTGAGGTCATTGTTACAGGGTTGTGGTAAGAACAAAATAGATGATGAGTGCATTTACCTAATTCTCTCTGAGCTTTGAGGTTCATTTCAGATTTTTTCCTCTATGTTCTATTCTACCATGGATGCCTTGGATGCACAAGTTACCATGCCTACTTTTGAGGTGTTTTGTGATAAGTTGACACAAGAGCAGGCCAAGATATCACAGTTGGATGATTTCTTAGGATCTAAGAACCAAGCATTGGTATATTAGACATCTAAGGGGAAGCAAAAGCAAAAATAGAATTCGTAGATAGATTCAGTTGGTAGTGAGACTTCCTCCAAACCACCATCGAAGTCTAACTCAAAATCACAATCCAATAAGTAGGGTAAATCTTCGAAGACTGGTGAGTCCACCTCCAAGACTAAGAATAAATTAGGTGATCCTTGCAGTTTTTGTGGCAAGGAAGGTCACCCAATTTCCTGGTGTTGGAAATGATTAGAGGCTTTAGAGGAGGCCATGCAAGAGCATCATATCACCCCACCTCAAGCTCCTTCTCCTCCCATAGGGAAAGTTCATGCTCTTTCTGCACGAGCCTTATCTTCAAGATCCACTTGGATTCTAGATTCTTGTGCTTCTCACCATATGACACACACACAAGAGTTTGTCATCGCACTTGCTCCTAGTGGCACTACACATATTGCAGTTGGTGAATTAGCGCAAATTTCAATTAATGGTTCAGGTATTGTTTCATTGGATGGTGGTTGTCTTCAAGATGTAATTTTTGTTCCTGAAATTTTGACAAACCTTCTTTCTGTTTATCAAATTTTCCATTTTGGCTCTAGTAAGGCAGTTGAGTTCTCACCACATGATGCGGTTATTCGAGACCTTCATGATCCTAATTTGGTTGTGGCTATTGGGAGTGTTGATTTTTCATCTCGCTTATACTGATTTGATGGCTTTGAGATTTTAGACAATTCAAGTTCCTCTCTTATAGCACATGTAGATACAGTGAGCAAGCTTTGGCATGAGCGTTTAGGCCATGTCAATTATAGATATCTACAACAGATGAGTACTCAAGCACTTGTGATTGGTCTCCCTCAAATTTCCTGCACTAATGGTGTTTGTCGAGGTTGTGTACTTGGCAAACATCATTGGGATTCTTTTCCTACAGGTAGAGCCACATGTGCTAAGGCACCCTTAGAGTTGGTACATAGTGACCTCATGTCTTTTCCGACTCCTTCCTTTTCAGAGGCCTGATATGTACTCAATTTTATTGATGAATTCTCCAAACATACATTGGTGTACTCTCTTAAGTACAAGTTTGATGTCTTTGATTCATTCATGATCTTTAAGATATTTGTGGAGAAGCAATCTAGAATTTCTATCAGGAGGATACACACAGATAATGGGGGGGAGTATGTTAATCAGGCTTTCAGAGATTTTTCCACTGATCATGGTTTGCAACATCATTTAATAGTTCCTTACACCCCTCAACAGAATGGTGTTGCTGATAGAAAGAACAAAATCTTACGAGAGATGGCCAATTGTATGATACAATCACGAGCTATGGACTCTTCATTCTGGGTAGAGGCAGTCAATTGTGCCAATTATATTCAGAATCAAATGCCCCATAAGGCATCATGACATATGACTCGTGAGTAGGCTTGGACCCATGTCAAGCCCGATGTTTCTACAATCTGAGTTTTTGGTAGTGAGGCTTGGGCATTTATTCTTGATGCTCAACAAAAAGCCATGGAGAGGAAAATTTGACCACTCATACTTTTTGGCTACTGTGAGGATGTTAAAGTGTACAGGTTGTTTGATCCTGACTCCAGAGAGGTCTTTTTTCGACGAGATGTCCAGTTTGATGAGTTCTATCCTCAGATGGATTCTCAATCACCAGCTTCTCCCTCACTGCCTACTCCTCCCTCTTCATCTCTTGAGGATTTCTTATCTCTTGAGGATGATGTAGATGATGATCTAACATCCCCACTACCACCAGATACTCAACATTTTCCTAAATGGGCCCGCTTTACTGTTGAGGCGATTGGTTCTTTAGTAAGTGATCCTTTGAATTCTCGTCGCACTCGTGCACAGACATCTAGTTCTAGTCTTTTGAGTCATGCCATTTTGGATGATCCTCAGAAGTTTTTAGAGATGATAGGTCACCTTGAGTGGGACAGGGCTATGGATGAGGAGTATTCTTCTTTGATGAAGAATCATACTTGGGATCTTTGTCCTCTTCCTAAGGGAAGAAAGTTGGTTTGGTGCAAGTGGGTGTACCGTACCAAGTATATAGCCGATGGTTCAATGGGTAAGTATAAGGCACGTCTTGTTGCGAAGGGGTTTTATTAGGTTGAGGGTATTGACTACTCTGAGACCTTTGCTCCTATAGCCAAGATGAATTATATTCGCTTTGTACTTTCACTCTTAGTTTCACAGGGATGGACAGTTTTTCAGATGGATGTGATGAGTGCCTTTTTGCATGGAGACCTTCATGAGGAGATCTATATGGAGCAGCCTTAGGGATTTATGCAGGACACCTCTTTGGTTTGTAGGCTTTGGCATTCATTGTATGGTCTCAAACAAGCCCCTCAAGCTTGGTATGAGAAGATGGACTATTTCTTTCTTTCCTCTCACTTCACACGTTGGCATTCCAATCCCACAGTGTATATTCAACGTCAAGAGGGTGATCTTTTGATTATTGTGATATATGTTGATGATCTCATTATTATAGGTAACTCATCCTCCATGATTTAGAGTGTTTAGAGAGCTTTGCTGGAGTAGTTTGAGATGACAGATCTTGATCTTTTGCACTATTTTCTTGATCTACAGTTTATTCAGTCTTCGGATAGGATTTCCATATTTTAGCAGAAGTATGCTCTTGATATGCTCTAGATATTTGGCATGCTTGATTGCAAGCCTTCCCCCACACCATTTCATTCAAGTGTTTTTTTGTCTTCCACCTATTCTACTCCTTTAGTAGACTCTACTTTATATAGGTAGTTGATTGGCAAATTGTTGTACTTGACACATTCGCATCCTGATATTTCCTTTGTGATTGACCTTATCTCTCGGTTCTCACATGATCCACATGAGATCCATTGGCAAGCTACCAAATGTATTTTGAGGTACATTCATGACACTTCACATTATAGAATTCATTATACATTAGGAGACCCTCACATTGTTGGCTTCACTGATCAGATTGGGCAGGTGTTGTCAATGATCAGAAGTCTACTTTTGTCTCTTTTTTTGCCTTGGTTCTAGTCCTATCACATGGTCTTGCAAGAAGCAATCTTCTATTGCATTATCATCTACAAAGGTTGAGTACCGAGCAACGATGTTAGCTATTCAGGATATTTTATGGCTTCAATAGTTGATGCTTGAGTTTGGGTTTCCTCCTGGTAGTCACATCATCCTTTGGTGTGATAATTAGGGTTTTATTCACATTTCCTGCAATCCAGTGGAGCATCAACGGACTAAGAACATTAAGATCCACATGCACTTCATCAGGTAGTTGATTCAGGATGGTTCTCTCATCTTGGAGTACATTCCTACAGAGGAGTAGGTTTCAAACATCTTCACGAGACCTTTGGCATCGCCGTGCTATCTTTAGTTGCACTCTATGCTTGGGGTGAAGGAAGTTGTCCTTGGGGGGTCCTTGTGAGGCCTCCTTCATTCATGTTTTTTCTGCATGCTTTCATCTCTTTTTGGAGAGGATTTGTTTTCCACTAGGCTTTCTCCTTTACTCCGCTTTATAGAGATTTGGTTGTATTTGGGTACCTCATCAAGCCTAGTTGTTGGGACCCACTTTTGCTTTCATGCATTTTTGTCCTTAGCTTTTTTTTAGCATCTCCCTAAGTTCATCTTAAGTGGGGGTGTTGGAGTATTAAGGTTCTTTACTTAATTAATTTAATCATGTTGATTAATTAATTAAGTCACCTTTTACTTTATTTCACACTTAATCTAAACTTAGGCCTTTTAATAATTCTTTTATTAAATCTGTACGACTTGATCCTTCGGTAAAATAAAAAAATTCAAATTTACATCAAAAGAGTAAATAAATGTGTTAACAAATTATTGCCAATATATGAACAAGATATCATAATAAAAATTACAACAAAGATTCCATGTCATTACAATAACTTCACAAGTATAAGTAACGAGGAAACGTACCTTAAATAACATAGCTCCAATGAGCTTTAGAACAAATAGTAGTAAGAAGGTCTAGGAATCCACCTTTCAAATCTTGGTGCTCCAGTAGCCTGATGAGGAGGAGAAGCATCACTCAGGCGCTTTTCCACCAACCACAGACTTATAATGCGATCCCTCACACATCTATCATTCAATAGATGGCCCTCCCTTCGATGAAGAGATTGATAGAGTAACTGATACTGTTAACCAATTGAGCATAGTGGTGTGTCCTACATAACTAGAACTTGTGCAATCCAGAAAACTCTCGCTCTAGTATGTAATACAGGATCACAGTGAACTGGCAATGTAATCATTGCCCAGTCTAAGAGGATGTAGGTACATTACACTACTTTGATCAAAGTGTTTCATACAGTATTTATATTGAGGATCAATTGTCACATACACTATTCAAGGTCGATTTGACTTAGGGCTATCTTACACTACATGTAGGTCTTTGTCCTATAATGGTAATTCGTACCTCAGACATCCTACATCAATTAATCCTACTAGAAATGAATCAACATAATCAAGTAATTTGCATATCCCCTCCTATACTATAAATATTTATCCTAGGAGTAGCTCAACTTACCTAAGCTAACCCAATAACTAAAGTTGAAGAATTTACTCTACTCATGTCTTCATCTCAATCCTAGTATATAGTAACTAATGAAAACAATACTCTCCTTATATGGAGATCATGCAATTTAATGCAGAAAACAACTAGTATGCAACCATTCATTTCTTATGTACCAACGGTAAACATAAAACATCCTTTGTCCCAACATTGCTAGTATAATTAAATAATTATGTTGTACCTCATGTAATATAGTTGAGCTCCTCAATCAAGTACTTTCTCCTATCATGGAGTACTTAAAACACATTATAATAGAAGCTCCAAGGTTTCAATACCTTTTATCTGAAAGAAACCAAGCTCAGCAAATACTATTCGTGCAACCGGCTTTCTCTTACTATGGGGATCATTCAAATAATGCAATCTCACAAGTATGCATATTTTAACCTTTCAAACCTAGTATTTTCCTATTACACTTTTCTTAACATGTATGCATCTTCTATGCTCTAAAATAATATATTCACTATATGCAAGCTAATGTACAGACTATTGAAAAATACCCTTTTTCAACATACAACAGTTTGTAAAACAAACCCCTATCTAAACACAAATTGTAAACACAATTCCAAAATAATTTAAAGATTCTTAGATGAGATGGATAGTAGAAGAATATCCCATGCTTGGTTTTTCACTTTTCTCCAGCTAGTGAAATCTCAACCTATTTCTCAACACTTGTTAGCACTCGTCAAATTTTATTCCACTGCTCTCTTTTTCTCTCTAAATTTATCTGTTTAGAAAATGGTAATCCAAACTGATTAATGGTTTCAGCTTGACATAAGACAAGAACTCTCAGGAGAAATTGATGCACAAAATTAACTTTCTGGTTAATTTGGCTCTTATGAAATGATAAAATTACTCTTGACAGAATGAATGAATAGAACTGAATAATTCGTATGAGTGAGAAAAAAGATGATGATACTAAATATGAATAACAATCCCTAAAGGATGGTGGCTATATATAGAGCTCTCTTGCCCAACATATTCCACTTTAAATGGCATGTTGAATGACAAGTCAGTGCTTTTGAATAATTCAAATGATAAGTGGTGGATTTTAAACCTCGTGCTCAACATTTCTAGAGGTGAATCGACCTCTATTTTTTACAAAAATTTGAGAAAGTTTCAAACTTGCACATGTTCAATTAAAAAAGAATCGACACCTACATGTAGTGGAACGATTTAACAGGTAAAGGGAAAATTTTGATAATCACAGAGAAAAATTCCCTCTCTGTTTGCACACCACATTTCCTACTTCTAGGCTAAAATCGACACAATACAAGTTGTGTCCCAATTCCCGAGACTCGGTCATGGTCGTGCGCTTCTACAGGCACACATTTCTTCACAAATGAGTATTTCATATTTCACGACAAAGTTCCCAATAGTTTGGAATATTAAATATTTTGATTCATCTTTATAAAGAATTATGTAACTTTATTTCATTCGATTTTCCCATGGTTAACAATTTAAATAATCGGCTGGGTTTAGCAAAAACTCGATTTCCCATAGTTTGCAAATATTTGATTTCACTTAAGGAAATAAATTGATTTCCTTATTTTGAAGAATAACATTTAGTCATTGAATAAAAAGGTTCAATTCAATTGTTAAGGGCTAGGGCTTGTAGAGACAGAGTGGCATTTCATCGTGGAATGTCCAGCCTACATGGATATTCAGGTCAATTATATCGAGATCTTAAATGTGAACTCTTTACACAGCTTATTTGAGGAAGAGAGAATATCAAAAAGTGTTGAGTACTTGATAAAAATTCATAGTAGAAGATCCAAAATTCAGAAAGAAAGGGAGATCAAGTAATTGTTGGGTTGTGGTTTCTTTTTCGGGTTGTTGTGGTGTTCCGTTTTGCTACCGATCCATGGGTCCTATAGGTTGTTTGGCCTCATGGACATTATTAAAAATATTCATTCATTCATTCAAGTGTTTCCATTTTAAATCAAAAATGATTAGCCTGATTCCAATATTTAAATGGAAAATATTAATTGCTAGGAAATAAGTCGATTTCCTAAGTGAGATCAATTTAGAAAATAATTTGATTTGCATAAATTGAGAAATGATATTTAAATCAATGATTTGATTTCCATTAAATATTAAATATTAAATCATTTAAGGGAAATAATTCGATTTCCAACTACATGAGAGCTTACTATTAAAAATATATATTATATTATATTTATTTTTAATATAATAAATAATATACATATATATATTTATTTAAATTACTTCAAACAATATATATATATATATATGTGTGTGTGTGTGTGTGTGTGTGTGTGTGTATTACTTTACTATAGTATATATATAATATTAATATATATTTACACACACACACACACACAAATATATATATATATATATATATATTCCATTATAAGCATATCGTAAGCCAGTCGACATATCCGATATGTACATATATACATATATTTGTATATGTAAAATTGTCAGGCAATAATAATATAATATTATTAATATCCACATATAATAAGTTGTGTACATATATATAGGTTTATATGTCTGTATATATTCCTCTATGTGCACATATATGTATGTATACCATATCGATGCATTCATATGGCATATCCATTAGCTAGCTTACGCTTGTATTAATATGTATATACCTATGCATATGTGTATATACTATACACATGTATATATGTTCACTTCCGATTACTTACATCCATTCATGTTACCATCATAATGATCGTAATACCACAAGACCGATAAACAAATAAACATCACTCATAAGGCGTAAAGAAGTAGACACGACACCTAATGCCAATATACGAGCTACATATGACTTATCTAGAACCAACAAAACTAACTCAGTTTACTCAATCTATAGAGATGTGTGTGTATGCTCAAACAGCTCACATTAACGGTTAACCGACCAAGCTTCTCTCCTGAGTGATATTTCCCCTCCCCCTAGAGAATGAACATTTTCCTGCAACCACTAGCACATACCTTAGCAGTTCTTTGTTCACAACAATAAGCAGCATATATATATGTATATATAAACATCTTTAAAGTTAGAATAAAAATACTTCAATGACCTTCTATTCACATATATGCAGTATTTCACCATGACTAACATCAATTGAGATAACACCAAATGAAACTACGTCAAATGAGATAACATACATATTGATAACAAGGTACAAGCATCTCCAGATTTCACATTGCATTCATATTTACCCTATATAGTAATAGTAAATAGTAACCTCACAATTTGGGATGTAACAAAATCCTAGGGTTCACTTTAGGGTTTCAATCTCCTTTCTTAAAGATTGACCTCTTTGTAATTATTCATTCTCTTCTATGCATTTTTTGCTTGAGCCTTGCAGAGCACCTTTGTTGTTCTGGATATCTTTTCTTTGTGATAGGTTATTTGCTTGTAGGTGTTCATTAGGTTCCGTGAGGTTGGTTTGTCAACTTCAACATTAACTTGATTTTCCCACTTATTTCATGTGATAATATTTTGATCATAGAATTTTATATTTTCCCCTCATCACTCCTCACAATAATCCCATTCCTCTTCCTATTAATGATTCACCTCCAAAAAAGATAGAGGAATGGTCAATAGTTATGAATCTCAAAAATAATAGAAATACTAGTAATGCTAGTAATGGTGGTATGTTTCCCAACGCCTTAGTTGGTAATGGTGGAAAACCACCTAGAATATAAAGTGTTGCTACTTCAAAACCTTGGGATAGAGGAAACTATTATTCCCTCAGATGAAGAGTCATCTAATAAGGAAAAAAATTCTAAGTTCACTAGAGCATCACTTTTAATATTTATGTTATCTTCTCATATAGAAGCTATTATTTTTTTCTCTTCAACCTCTCTCCCCTAATGTTTCATCATTATCCTTGTAATCAATATTAAAATTTGGAAAGAGGCGAGTAAATTTTAGATAAAATAAGATACAATGTATTAGTAATTCAGGTAGGTAGTTTCAATACTCATCCATAGAGCGAGTTCTTCTAGAACAACTATGTTTTTGACAACATAGAGCATCACTTTTAATATTTATGTTATCTTCTCATATAGAAGCTATTTTTTTTTCTCTTCAACCTCTCTCCCCTAGTGTTTCATCATTATCCTTGTAATTAGTTTTAGAATTTGGAAGGAGGTGAGTAAATTTTAGATGAAATAAGATACAATGTTTTAGTAATTCAACTAGGTAGTTTCAATACTCATTCATAGAGTAAATTATTCTAGAACAAATATGTTGTTTTTTACAAGCTAAATAGAAAGGGTATTTTTTCTCTTATGGCTTGAGTGGGACATTAAGCTTCTAGACAATTGGCTTGTTGTGTGTAAGAGTGTTGGTTTTATTTCTTTTTCCAAGAAGTCCTATAATGTGAATGTTTTAGTGTTGTTGAGGATTTGTAGAGAAATACTCAAGCATCTAATGACACCTATATTTGAGGCCTTAAGTATTCCTCCTCTCTCCTAGTCCTACATGAGTAACCAATATAAGTGTGATTTTTTTAGGCCTTGATAGTTTTGAAGTGTCTTAGTTCATTGGGGACGAGACCCTTTATCTTTTGGTGGAAGAACCTAGATTAGGTCTACCTAAGGTGTTTGGTTTGGATGACTTGGGTGAGTTTGATTCTAAGAACTCAAATGCAACCCAACTTCATGTGGCTTCATATATTGAAAGATTCTTTTAACCCTTTATATGCTAGCTCAGGGACTATATCAAGTAGTTTTTCTCTCAATAATTCTCTTCATCCTACTCTTGTTGATATTGAATGGGGAGGAAAACTCAAAATTATTAATAATGTCATGGGTAGATTGGCTTCCAAGCTGGTGAATTCAATTGTGTGGAAGTTTTTGTGAGCTAGGCTTAATGTGGACAAATTAAGATCTTAGATGAGGAGGATTTGAAACACAAAAGGTTCATTTGGAGATTGTTGTCCTATCCAATGAATTCTTCATTATCTCTTTCTCTCTACATGATGACTATCTTCAAACCTTGAAGGGTGGTCCATTGTTTCTTGGAAATGCATACCTCATCCTCATGAAGTGGGAACTAGGTTTAGATCTTAACAATGTTGGCATAAAAAATTCATTGTTTGGGTTAGATTCTTTATCTTACTAGTAGAGTATTAGGATGAAGAAGCATGGGCTTCCATCGCCTTCTCTCTAGGTTATCCCATTGAATTTTATGAGGTGAATATAGCCAAGAAGAGGTTCCTATTTGCTATATTTTGTGTCAATGTTTCTATGAACAAGCATCTCCCTTCCCCAATCACTTTATTTTCAAAGTTTGGAGATTAGGGTCAACATATTGAATATGAGGGGTCTCTTGCTATGTGCCTCAATTGGTATAAGTTGTCATTATTTTGTTGCATGTGGTATTTTTAAACGTGACCATAGACATCTTAAGGATTTGCAAGATCCTCCCTCCTCCCAAATGACCTCCCCTTGGAGGAGATTGATGGTGTAGATTATCCTCTATTGAACAAGAAGATTTTAAAGAGTGTCTCCTCTTTGATGAAAATAATTAAAGGTTTAGATAAGGTGGTGGTTTGTGTTCCTCCTCACAGTCCTTCACCCTTCAACAAGGATAGGTGGTTATCCTCTCATTTTGTTCAAGTAACCCTTGTAATCCCAACAAGAAGGGGCCTATTTTGGATAATCATTGTAATACCAAATCAAGAAAAAGGCTCTTTAATGTACTATAGGTTTATATCAAAGTAAGAGGTGTTCCTATTCTCTGGTTCTATTTCGCCATTTGCTTTGTTTCCTCCTACGTAACATGTAGTGGTTTTTCATCGTGTCTTGTTCTTGGTTGTCTTAGATTGTTTTTCTTGCTTCTTTGTATAGGTTTGACTCGATTGTTTTTCTTGCTTCTTTGTATAGGTTTGACTCCTCTTATTCATTACTCAAATAAAAAACATTCACATTAATAAAAAATGATATAACTAAAGTAAAAAAATTTAAAACATCATTATTTACATTTGACATCCCTTTAAGTTTTAAAAAAACAATGGAATGATTGGTTCTTTTAAGTTAATTTGTGTTCATCACTTTTTTCATTTCTATAATAGATTCATTTTATCAGCTCTATTCTGCCCAGTTATATTATACAAAACCTATTATTCATATCAAAGATAGATTCTCTCAGTTAGCCCATTTTGTCAATCTATTTAAACTTGTTTCTACCCACAAAAGACAGGAATCTATGAGTTGTCTCAAAATTATCGTTAATATCCAGTCCCCTAAAAATATCTATCAAGGAAAATAAGACCCTTTATTTGAGTCCCAAGGTCATGTCATGGACTAAGCTTTATGTGTAAAATCTTCAATGAAGGATGATGAAGGGAACAACACAGTTGCATTACCATTTATCATAATTGTATTTACCATATTACTTTGATTCTATTTGCCATGTTTTCCGGTGGAAATTTCTAGTTGATTCTGTTGGTTTCCCACGGTATCTTACAATTTTTTTCACATGAATATCTTTATTTTGGAGGTAAGAATTTTTCTGATTTACTTCTAACATGGTAACGCTTGTACAGTATTATGACCAGCTTGCAGATCGGTCGGGAGCAGCCCATTTTGAGGAATGGAGGAAAGAAATTGCAACAGAAAATCTTAAGCTTATTCTCTCCTATCCAGAAAAATTTAGGGACATATGGGACGCAAATTACTTGCTTGAGTTGATGGAGAAAGTCTCTACAACCATGAATAATTGATGACATTGTAATGGGATGAGTTACTTAAACTTTTAAAATAATAACATGGCTAATTTATGACAAAATTACAGTATTTCATGTGAGGGTCTAACTACTAGAACTTTAAATACTTATTTGAAAGTTCTCAGTGATGATTTTCTAAGATATACGGTAGTTTTCTTGCTTTGAATGAAAAATTCTTTCGAAAAAATAACTTGATTGCAAGGCTAAAATGTAAATCTATGTATCTATTTATTTAGATGAACCATAGATGCATATAAATCTGTACACATATAAGCATATAATATATAGTTAAGATTGGTAATTGTGCAGAGATGTCTAAAAAGTGTTATATAGCAGAATTGTGATAATATACGTGATGTATGAGTATTTGATGACAGATTAACACATTTAAAATAGTTTATATGTTGTATTCGATTACATGATATAATAAATATATTTCGTATGGTTCAATATTCATTTCTTATTGCTGCATATTCCATTTGATGAGTAAATAGTAGGGGAGAGTTTTGTAACATTTTTTCTTACATGTTTGCAGATCAATGTGTGTTCTTCGATACTATGTGGCAATGGATTCACCATATCATCTATGTGTGTTGGTGAATTCTTTGGATGCTTTGGTCATTTTCAGACTTGACATTTCCTATGCAATATAAACATAAAGGAGGTATATATGTCATGAGGTTGTGGTTTAATTTTTATTTTTATTTTTTATTTTTTTATTTTATTTTTATTTTATTTATATATTTTTTTTAATTTTTGCATATTTTTGTTTGTTACTATTGGAGATAAACTTTGTGTAGGACAAGTATGCATGGACTTGTAATTATAGATTAGCTTGGTTATCTTGATAATATAATGTCTACCTACGATGATTTAGTGATATATTTTGGTTGCTATTTCAGTTATTATTGATTATTTGAAAGATACTTAATCCTATTCTAGAGGAGATGGACTTCAGTGTATGTGTTTGGGTTGAAGCATGGCTTTTAGAGTATGATCTTGTCTTTGGTTTCTTACCTTTCATTCTTGGGTATGATAGATGAGGGTGGTGTAGTCAAAATGGTTGTCACTTGATGGATGTTGTAGATGCTTGGTTGAGCTTGTGAGCACAAAGGATTTAGTTGGTGCAGCATGATTATACCCTTAATGGTTAGTTCATTATTTTTTGGTCTTCTCTTTCGCTCTTGGAACAAGTGGGAGGATGTTGGGATTAGGTGTGTCATAACTCTTGCAAGTCTCAATGTTTGAATTATTTAAGTATTTATCAATTTATGTCTCCTAATGAAATAAGATGTTTCAATTTATACATTGGCCACTATGTCATGTGGTTTATTTTTATTTTGGTTTTTATGAGTGTAAATATATTTATAAAAGAATAGCTTGTCATGAAGGATGTGTAAAAGAATCTATGACAATGATATAATATAAGAGATATATGACACATAAGAGTATAATCAAGAGGGAGTTTACAAAGTAGAATAGAAATCTTGACCCACTTATGGCGCATGTTATGACATGTAATAAAGCATCTTTCTAAAGGTGGTAAGTGAAAACTAGTGTAGTGATCATATAGATTTTTACCATAGTATTTTGGGACCTTGTTTGGGCCCATGGTAATGCCTTATGGTGGAATTTTTAGCCTCCATGAGTCTGCATATTGAACTCTTGAGATGAAGACATGGGAGGAATTTTTTGTACGATTATGCTATCAAATTTCTACTATAGAAAAATGATGTTGATCTCCGTGGAGGAAATAACTTGATTTATAT
This sequence comes from Sequoiadendron giganteum, assembly GCA_007115665.2. Lineage (NCBI taxonomy): Eukaryota > Viridiplantae > Streptophyta > Pinopsida > Cupressales > Cupressaceae > Sequoiadendron > Sequoiadendron giganteum. The sequence continues at coordinate 65,723,884 of CM021100.1, read as the reverse complement.
TATAAAAAGTTTATTATTGTTGAATAATAAATTAGTTTGATGGTTTGGAGGTTGAGGTTTTTCTAAAAGTCTTTTCCTAGAGTATATTTGTGTCATTCTATTTCTTGTGATCAAATTCTCTTCTATCTCTCTCATTATATCTTTTGTGTTGTTTACATGTGAGAATCTTGTTAAAATTCTTATAGACCCAATTAATGTGTTAGTTTCCTCGAAGGGTTAAAGTGGAAATTCCTACAATGCTTAATAATAATGAAGATGTGATTTAATTGATAAAGGTTTTGTGGGAAATTTTCCTAATTGATTTAACAAATTTGCATAATATACATGACAAAAACACATATCTATAAAGAATTTGAGGCTTTCAACCACAAAGATCAACGATAGCGGTGAAATTGGGCTTTGGGGTGACATATTCTGTCTAAAATGGCTAGCATATTGGCTAAAAATACCAATATGCATTTCGTCTTTAACATACAAAAAAATGTACTTACATTTCAACAAGGATGCGTGTAATCCTGCAATATAAATTATTTTCCATGATATAATTCCTACTGCTGACCACTATGAGCCTATGTTTTCACAGCTAAATACATACAATTGCATCCAAAACATCCAAGCACACCTACAAATCATATCTTGCAATTTGGACAACACTTGGAACATGATAGAAAATGTGTTTGAAACACTTGGACTTTGTAGAGTAGCTACATTTGCTACTACATGTGGCGAAACCATGTTTGTTGCTATAGCTTTTTTGCTTCCTAAACAATTTGATCTAGTTGCTTTGCGATGATTTATGGCGCAGGAATTGGCCAATGCATTGAAATTTGAAAACAAATATGCAATCGCTTATTTTGACGCTTTTGGTCAATCTAGCATAGGAAGCAACAATCATCTATTATAGTTACAATCATTGGTTTCCAGAATTGGAATGCCATATGTGCACAGTGGCCTTGAAGGGTCTGATTTTTGTGCGCTATGATTGTCCCACATATTTGATGCAACAATACACATATGGAAAGCATCTCTATATCCCAGGTCCAAAACATACTCTAATTGCATGAAGTCGAGGAGAAATATGAACTTAGTTTGCTTTCCAACTAGCTCGGGCCATTATCATTATGAACCATTTCAACAAAAAGAACAATTGACAAAAAACATCCATATCAAGGATCCACTTTGTGTTCAACATATGTCAAGCACTTTCAAATTAGAAACATCAAACAATATAATTAGTTCTCATAAAACAGTTACAACAATAAATACACCAATTGAAGCAAAGTTAAAATCCTTTGAGACATTACACTCTCTAAAAGAAAAAATCTGCAATGCGCAAGCGTCCCATGCAAATGTCCCATAGACTACAACATCTAGTTCTATCCTACCCACTACCAATCTCACAAGAATAATTCAGTCCTACTTGCTTAGTAAAATTCAATTATGTGATCGTAGCCAAATCCAACGTCATCGTGTTCTTTGAAAAGACAAATACAAAGTGCACAAAAGGGTTATGCTTTACATTTTCCAAAATTAAAACATAGGCCATATACATATTCTACGCTCCAAAAGACAAACAATACTTATCAACCAGCAAAAGCAATAGGCATATGCACAAAAAACAACACAGTCCAAAAATCTATTAAGTTGTACTTGCAAATGATAAATGACACACCCACTCAATCATGCTTTGTTTATGACATGCTCCATTTCCATCACAACATTCGTAAAGTTGACAATGCACTTGTAAAAGCTTTGTGCTTGCTTTGTACTCAGATGAATGAAAAAAATATAGCAATAGGGCAGCCCATTTGCAAACAATGTATAAAAGCCACACTAGATAGTAAGATCCCATATTTTTCCACGCCTTCAAGAATAAGACGAAATGCACGAATAGATGTTGTTGACTCTTTGACTAGTCTAGAGGAAAGGCTTGTATCTTTGTGCATATATTTTGCACAGATCAAGCAATTGGGATATAATTGAGCACAATATGGCTTGCTTGGGACAATCATCAATGTTCATGTAGATTTTGATAGTGCAACAAACATTGCCTAGGCAACTAGATGAAACCACAACAATAGCATTTAGATTGAAGTGAAAGCTGTAATATGATCTAATGCATATGCACAAGGAAATTTTAGACTTGGTATAGTCAAGGATTCTTTAATTGCACTATCCAAAATGCCATTGTACACAAAAGAGAACATCTATATAAATAGAGAGTGGCATGACTTGTTGGAAAAGAAGACAACACAAATGAAAACAGATTTTGAAACACAACCGACTATGCAAGATGACACATTTGAAGATGATGAGGAGCTGATAACTGAATCAATTATACATTGGTTTAATGAAACACAATCAATCAAAGACCTTGACACAACAATCATTGAAATTGCACCATCAGAAAGGTTTAAACCTCTTGGTATTTTCCAAGACATGTATGTAGAGGAGATGAACTTCCTGACTTTGTTCTATGGTTTGGCTCGACCAAGTGACATTACTAAAAAATTGGCGTACTAAAAAATTGCAAGATGGGAGCTTATGCATAAAGATAATGAATTTGCAACACACATAACAAATATTTTTTTAAAATCTATTGAAATAATTATTCAGCAAGTATCCTCGGTAGCATGGACTTGCATACGAAAAACTGAATTGAAAGGTGGAAAATTGCTTGTAAAAGATGTGCACAATCCAGCAAAGCTCAAAAAAATATTAAGATCTTCATTGGGCTATAGAACATTAAAAAGCATTTAGACCTCGCCTGATTATCTGGAAAACACTAAAAAGAACATATTTGCAATGATAAGACAATTGGGACCTCCAAGTTTTTTTGTAACATTAGCAAGTGTTGAGAATTTCTAGGAGCCATTGTGCAAAGCTTTGCACTGAATGTGTATTTTGTAACAATCAAAGTGTAATGAAACTATAGAAGATATGGACTTGGATTTCAAAATCAGAAAAAATCCAGTGCTTTGCAGTTGTTATTCCAACCATAGGGTCAATGCATTTCAAAAAATGATGTTTAAAAACCATGAGCTCTTCAACCAAGCCATGGACTATTCTTTTGTTACATAATTCCAAAACCAAGGCAACGAGTATGTTCATTTTTTGCTATGGATAAAAGATGCACCTATATATGGAAATTGCTCAAATACTGAAATAGAAAGCTTTGTAGAAAAGTATATTCCATATGACTCATTGCTACTTGATACAAACCTTTCCAAAATACAAACGCATCATCATACAAAGAGTTGCAAGAAATACAAAAACTCAAGTTGCAGATTTAGTTTCCCCTTGCCTCCAATGAGCAAAACAAAAAATTTAGAACTGCTTCTAGTGCCTGATGCTACAATCAAGGACAAAGAAAAAACTTTTTTTAAGCAATTAGAAAATAAAAATTACACAAAGGAGTTTTTATTTCAAAGTTTCTTGCATGAATTGGAAATGGATGAAAATGACTACATTGCAATGCTCTGATCAACATTGTCACACAAAATTGTCATTTTGAAAAGAGACCCATCTAAAATTTGGATAAATTCCTTTGAAAAGAAAGTGCCCAAACTGTGGTATGAAAATACAGATACACAATTTATTTTAGACGCATATGTTGTTGCATCTTACTGTAGCTCATATATGACGAAACAAGATAGAGCATTGTCTCTTACATTTCATAAATTATGATGCCAATGCGCTTCTACTTTTGATGGAAAAGTATAATTTATACGAAATCTTGGCAACACATTGCTTAACTATCAACAAATCTCAAGTCGTCAAGTTGTTCATATCATTATCTCATTGCCATTGCGTAAATGCTCAAGGAAAATTGTCTTCATCAATACTGTACCACAGAAAGCAAAATTTACATGTTAAAAAGCCCTAAGATATTGGAAAAAGAGTAAGATGATTATGAAAACATCATGTGTGCATCTATAATAGAAAAATACACACAACAGCCAAAATCTCTTGATAGTTTTTCACTGGCTAAATATGGCGCTTTTTACTCTGGTGACTCCAAAAAGCTACAAAAAAGAGCAACTTGGTGCAGGGAACCTAGGTATTCATGGAAAAGTTGCAAAGTGTTAAGAATTTTGGTGTGTTTAATTCATTTTTTTTTTAATAAGGTATTTAAGACCATGTTTTATGTCTCGGTGTGTCGGTTGAGTCATTTGAGGTTAGTTGGTTAAAAGTTGTCAATTTTGCAAAAGTTGCAAAAATGTTGCACATGCAATTTTTACATTTTTGGTTATTAGGGAAGGTGAATCATTGAGGATTTGAAAAATAGTTGTGAATGGTTTTTTTTTTTGTAAATGCTTAAATAAGCCTTGTGGAGGGAAGACAAGGTTCTGGTGATTACTTTGAAGACTGAACATCAATAAAAAAATTATTTTCCTGTATTTTCCATTGAATTTGCTTCTATACAGTGTGGTACGGCCTTGCACAGCCTAGAAGTGATCATGTAAGCATTGAGATTGATGAAGAATTGAATCTTCTATCATTTACAATTGGTCTTATCATTTTTCATTAGGTTTGAAGCAAGTTAGAGTAATTTTCTTGAAAACCGTTGGACACCCTCACTAGGGTGTGCTTTGATTGTAAAAAAAATGAATTCCTTTCCATTCCACTAGTGAATAGGCCTCAAACTTGGTGGAATGGGTATAGATATATTTTATTTTGCGTTCTCAATGTGGTATGAGTAGGGGATGAAGTTTGGTGAGGATTTGTTGATCCCTAGGCTAAAAACCTAATGTTTATTGTTATGGTAATTGCATAGGAGTTATGGTTTGAAGAAGAAGGCTTAGGAGATTGTTGAAACTAATTGGTAAGGTGTTGGTAGATAGTATATGACCTATCCAATCCCTTGGTACAAATATTGGTAGTGAGTGTGAGGATTTAGTGGAGACCTATCTAAACAAGCCTAATTAGGCCTCAACCCAAGCGTACCAGTCAAATTTTGAAGGTCTTGGCCCAAAGTAACCCTATCTAAAAAATTGATATGTTTTCAAATGCCATAAAGGGTACTCATAATAGGTTTTAGGTTGTGGGTTTAGGTTGTTCCCTTCAAGTTATGTAAAAAAAACTCATTTGTTGTCCTACAAGGCCTAGTGGTAGTTTGTGAAGGAAATCACCTTGTTTGATGTGTAAAGACTCTAGAAAATTGTTGTTTAAGTGATTTTTGGTCTTTGATATCCCTACTCTACATCAAATTGGTATCAGAGCATAGGTTTGATTTGAATAAGAGAATTTGTGTTGAAAGAAGAGCAAGATGCCTCCAAAAGGTAACACTATTGATAGAAAGATCAATGAAATGGAAGAGAAGACTGTAAAAGAGATTAGGAGATTGAAGGAACTCCAAGACAGGATGATAGCAAGGCTTGAGTTTGTTGAAATAGGTTAGAGGAGAGGTATGGTCATGAGTGATGTGAGTGGCCCTGAAGAAGAAGGGGAAGAGGAGAATCCCCAAGAAGAAGAAGAGGAAGAGTTGGATCCTGATGAGTAGAAGATGGCCAAGCTATTGAGAGCAGTCAAGGAAGATAAACACAAGGTAAAGATGGATTTACTTATGTATGGAGGGAACTTTAATGATGAAGAGCTTTTGGATTGGATTATGGCACTTGACAATTACTTTGAATGTGAAGATGTACCTGAGGAACAAAGGGTAAAGTTGGCTAAGTCAAAGTTAAAGGGTCATGCCCTACTATGGTGGAATTATGAGTAGACTGAAGGGAGGAAGAAAGGAAAGTAAAAAATTGTCTCTTGGGATAGAATGGTGGCCAAGCTTAAGGGTAAGTTCTTACCAACTGATTATGCAATTCAATTGTACAAGAAACTTCAAGGTTTGAAACAAAGAGAAATGGATGTCAAAGCCTATACCGATGAGTTTTATAAGTTGAGTATAAGAACAGGTCACATGGAGGATGATGTGGAGAAGGTGGCTAGATATCTCAGTGGGTTAAGGTTTAACATTCAAGATGAGTTAAGTTTGGAAAATCCAAGAATGGTTGAGGAATGCTATCAAATGGAAATTAGGGTTGAAGAAAAACTAAAGAGAAGGCAAGACAAGTCAAACAAGGGCAGAGGCAGAAATTCCAGAGGAAGGGGGTCATTTTCAAATCCAAGGTGGACATATGAGAGCCAAGAAGATACAAGAAAATTCCAAGACCAAGTTGCAAATAAGAGAGTTGGATTTAGAGGAGGTAGATCAGGCTTTAGAGGCAGATTTGGATGTCAAGGAAGAGGATTTAGTGGATTCACAGGAAGATGCTATCAATGCAACAAGTTTGGACATCAAGCATGGAAATGTAATGAAGTTTAGGCCTCTACTTCACATGGAGGAGAAAGAAGAGCTCAATTGGTGCAAGAAGATGACAATGAGAGTGTAAACTCTCCATCATAGCATGTTGCTTCAGAAGTTGGTGAATCACTCACGGTAAGGAGAACTCTCATCAAAGAATTAGTAGAGAAGGAGCCACCACAAAGGAAGACTCTCTTCAAGACAACTTGTAAGTGCTTGGGTAAGGTTTGTAAAGTTGTAATTGATTCAAGAAGTATAGATAATATGGTTTCAATTGAGATGGTTGAAAAACTTAAGTTGTCAAGAATACCACATCTTACCCCTTAAAAGTCTCTTGGTTGAATGAGGGTCAATGTGTTTTGGTAAATGAACAAAGTTGGGTGGAATTTAACATAGGAGGGTATAAGGACATAATTTTATGTGACATACTACCCATGGATGTATGCCATTTTCTGCTAGGAAGGCCTTGGAAATTTGATAGACATGCTATGTATGATGGAAGGAGGAATTCTTACAAAATAGAAAAAGATGGGGTCTCCTATACTTTGACAACATTGAAAGAGGAGGACAAAGGAAAAACTAAGGGAGATAATGTGATGATGGTAGGTATGAAGGAGTTAATAAAAGTAGAAGAAAAGGAGGACATGGACCTTGCAGCCACTCCTAAACCTAGAGACATTATGATAGCAGGCATGAAGAATGACTTGATTTTAGAGGGAAATGATATTCAGTTAGTGTCAAGGTCTGTTGCGTTGAAGGTCAAGAATGAATTGATTGTGGAGATTCAAGATTGGCTTGAGAAGTATGTTGCTATGATGATAGGAGGAGTGCTCCATTCATTGCTTTCCAAAGGGAATAGTGATCATTTTATTTCTTTCATATCATAGATTAGTATGCATGATCAAGCATCAATCACATGGACACAACAACGGATGGAAGAGATGGGAAACAAAGTTGAAGAGGTCAAGGATAAGTTGCAAAGGGATGTGGACAAGTTCAAGCATACACCTAAAGTGAAGAAGAAGGAAGCTCATTACAAGGATGGAGGAGGTACATTTGTAGGTACTAATGTAGGTTCAACAACATTTTCAAGTGAAGAAGGAGTCAAAGATCATCCAACAAACTGGTCTTTATAGTTGAAGCATAACCTAGATGCCAGACAATTCAAAAAGACAAAGGATAGTGCCTATTTTTAGTATTTGGTCCATTGGAAGTGATTTCCAAATGTATATTTCACTTGGGGGTCAGAGAATTACATGATCTAACATGAATCTATTGTTGCAACACTATCCTCAAGTGGACTTGAGTTCATTTTGCCTGAGGTGTATGGTGCAGGGCACCTAGGTCTTCATGGAAAATTTGCAAAGTGTTAAGTATTTTGGTGTGTTTAAGTAATTTTGTTTGTAATAAGGTATTTAAGACCATTTTTTATGTCTTGGTGTGTTATTTGAGTCATTTGAGGTTAGTTGGTTAAAAGTTGTCAATTTTGCAAAAGTTGCAAAAATGTTGCACATGCAATTTTTGCATTTTTGGTTATTAGGGAAGGTGAACCGTTGGGGGTTTGAAAAATAGTTTTGAATAGTTGGTTTTGTTTTTTAAGTGCTTAAATAAGCCTTGTGGATGGAATACAAGGTTCTAGTGATTACTTTGAAGATTGAACATCAACAAAAAAATTCATTTTCCTACATTTTTCTATTGAATTTTCTGCTATACAGTGTGGTACGGCCTTGTACGACTTAGAAGTGGTCATGTAAGAATTTGGATTGATGAATCATTGAATCTTCTATCATTTTCAATTGGTCTCATCATTTTTCATTGCGTTTGAAGAAATTTAGAGTAATTTTCCTGAAAACTGCTTGAAACCCTCACTAGGGTGTGCTTTGACTGTAAAAAATGAATTCCTTCCCATTCCAATAGTGAATAAGCCTCAAACTCAATGAAATGGGTGTAGACATTTTTTATTTTGTGTTATCAATGTGGTAGGATTAGGGGATGAAGATTGGTGAGGATTTTTTGATGCCCTAGGCTGAAAACCTCATGTTTATTGGCATGGTAATTGCATAGGAGTTAGGGTTTGAAGAAGAAGGCTTAGGAGATTTTTGAAACTACTTGGTAAGGTGTTGGTAGACAGTATATGACATTTTTTAGCCCTTGGTACAAATATTTGTAGTGTAAATTGTGAGGATTTAGTGGAGACCTATCTAAACAAGCCTAATTAAGCCTAAACCCAAGTGTAGCAGTCAAATTTTGAAGGTCTTGACCCAAAGTAACCCTCTCTAAAAAATTGATATGTTTTCAAATGCCATAAAGGGTACTCATAATAGATTTTAGGTTGTGGGTTTGGGTTTTTCCATTCAAGTTATATAAAAAAAACCTCATTTGTTGTCCTATAAGGCCTAGTGGCAGTTTGTGAAGGAAATCACCTTGTTTGATGTGTAAAGACTCTAGAAAATTGTTGTTTGAGTGAGTTTTGGTCTTTTATACCCTTGCTCTACATCACAACTCCACATATCATACACTATGTAAGATACAATCTGCACATTGACCCTGAGAATTGTTGCAGAGAAAAACTTATGTTGTATGTGCCTTTTAGATTTAGTGAACAAACCTTGTTAACTGGATATGAAACATGGAGTGCAACATTCAATGAAAGCACAATTTTCAAATATCAAAAATTTGTTTACTAGACAATTATTTTCTAAATGGGGTGACATTGATGAAGCCTCTACAAAAGCTAAAAATGATAACTATCCAACAATAGACATTGCAGATGAAATCGATATAGGAAAATAGGAGAATGGCATGGAAAAGTATGACATAATAAGTGACTTGATCCATATGAATAATATACAACTCAATGATTATATCTATAAAAACTATTCTCGAAGGTTGCACATCCATTTCTACTAAAAAATGAAGAATACTACAAACTACAAAGATAATTGAACAAAGAACAACAATCAATAGTAAAGGACATACTAATGACAAAAAGACTTGCTCTGAAAAAACCATTGTACTTGTTCTTGACAGGTGGCACAGGCACAGGGAAAACCTTCACAGCAAAAATAATTTTCAAGGAAATGATTCGATTCTACGATAAATAACTAGATAGTGATCCACTCAAGCCTAAAGGCATTATTGTTGCTTCAACAGGAAAAGATACATTCAATGTAGGTGGCATTACTACACATTCAATCTTCCAATTTCAATACAATTCTTCAAAAATTATACCTCTAGATTTAAACATAGTTGATGCCTTGAGCAAAAAGCTAGACCAATTGCAAATTCTTCTTATTGATGAAGTGTCATTGATTGGTTCAAAAATCCTTTACAACATTGATAGAGTTTTGTCAAATCAAGAATACACCAACAACACCTTTTGGAAATATAGATATCATTTTTTGTGGTGACTTCTACCAAGCACAACCTGTGTGTGATACTTGGATATTTGAAGAGCCAATAATAGATAAGGAGAACATGTCATACACCTTTTAGATCAAAAATGTCAAGTGCTTTGAACTACATAGTGTAATTAGACAAACAAATCAACATTTCATTTCCATACTTAATCATGCTAGGATTGGTCAACAAACCAATCAAGACATTGGCTACTTGAATGTAGTGTGCTATAAGACACCTCCAAATGATCCATGATTTCCATACTCGTTTCATAGAAATATAGAAATCGACATGCACAACAAAAAATTGCTAGACTACTTATCAACAAAGCTTTATGTTTTACAAGCGATTGATAAACAAGACACAGTGATTGATAACATTCAATTTCAACCTTAGAAATCATCATTGCCTAGCACAATTATGCTCAAGCAAGAAATTTTGGTTGAATTGATCACTGACAACATTGATACAGAAGATGGACTAGTCAATGGTGCAAATGACATCTTCAAATTGCATACAATCGAGCAAGAAGACATTGTTTAGATAGAACTCAATGATTCAATTGTTGGAAAATTATGTCAACAGAGAATGCAAAGACTATACACAAATTTTGTTATGCCTTCCTTGACACCTATAACGAGAATCATTGGAAAATTCAAGATAGCTACAAAAATAGTCACTTGAGCACAATTTCCTTTGCAACTTGCATGCACACAAACTATTCATAGACCACAAGATTTGACAATGGACTCAATTTATTTTGACCCATGCAAGGTCTATCAACATGGCCTTGTGTACACTTCCTTATCATGTGTAAGAAACATCAAGTCACTGTATCTCATGCATAAGCTGCAAGAACAATACTTCAGAGTGTCAAAAAAAGTAAATGGTGAAATGCAACGCCTTACAGCCTTAGCACAGTGGAAAGTAGAGAATAGCCTTTTGTCTGTCTCTCCAATTCATTTTATCATATGTTCTTTGAATACATATAGCTTTGCATTGCACGCACAAGAAATATCTCATGACCATGATATGCTCCAAGCAACTATCCTTTGCTTCCAAGAAACCAAACACAATCTGCTTGACCACATTGGCTTCCTTGACAAAACATCCAATTAATATACTACAACAGGTATTCATGGCCTATTAACATGTAGGAAAATAGCTCCAGTGCAAAACTTTCATAATTTTTCAACAAAATGTCTAGAATCAATAACCATTCACCTATGGCATGTGCATATTACTTTGTGCATCATAAATTTGTACTTGACACCAAATGCACCCATTCATGATCTTTTTAATTTAATACAAACCGTTGTCACCTCATTGCCACCTAATTTGAAATTGATTATTGTTGGAGACTTTAACATTGACATGTTACAATCCACAAAAACAAAATAACTTCTTCTTGAGTTTATGCAACAACAAAAATTGTCACTGGTTGTTGACAAGCCAACAACACATGCAAGCAGTCTGTTGGATCACTTTTGGATACATAACATTGAAATTGCTACTGTCAAGTTCAGAATACTAGATACATATTGGTCAGACCACTTTGCAATACCCCTTCAGCTCTAGTTCTAGGGACATAGTATATAGTTTTGCAAGTGCAACTATTTACTATCAACATTATCTCTACAGTGTGTTATTATCATTGTTGCTCGTTGCTGCAAGAAACCAACATGTAATTTCTATGAGTATAAAAGAATTGTTGGATTAATTTTTCTTCATACTGTTTGTGCCTCTAATCAGAATACTTATTCTTCCTATGCAAATCTGATCTTTTCTATTGTTCTTGGTCAAGACTACCAGGCATGCTCTTCTAAACTCTTGACATGATTATGATTTTGCAAATTACTATATACCTATTCTGAAAAAGGTATGATATCATGCACAATATTGCTAAACCTTTGCACATTATATGTTTCTTCATTACAAACAAATTACAAAGTTAAGTTTGTTATGGATTGCAAAACTAGCTTCAAGCAGATCCAGATAATATTTAATTCATGGATATAAACTTTTTAAATTGATTCCATAGCTTCTACTATGTCCTATCCAATTTGTTGTTTATAATGTCCAGTGTAGTTTTTATAAGCTTCTTATGTTGCTACTTGTGTTTATAATGTTCGGTTGTGTAATGCCCCGCCACGCAACCCTAGAGGAAGTTGCATTTAACTACTTAAACGGAATAATTTTTTTAATTTTTTTTAAGTATAATTAATAAGCAAGTTTGCTAACTAATGCCAACAACCTCTAAGGTTACGAGATAGAGGTTAAAAAGAACCTAAATAAAAAACATGATTAAACCATGTCATTTAATTACTAAATAAATTAAGCACATACATTCCATATAAAATAATTTAAATCAAGCATAAGAAATAATCATCAATTTCATTAATATAATTAACATTAAGATTACAACTCTCATTCCCCAAATGAGGTAAGTCCAATAACATAATGAGATTACATTTACAACTTCCACCTCGAGAACAAGAGGGGTAATAATACAAGATTAACTGAAAGGAAAAGAACAAGAACTAAAACTGAAACCAACGAGCTCTCCAACTGGAAGTCTTGTCCACACGAACATGAAGAAAGAACCCAACGGATTTAGGTGCACGCCACCCAACCAAGTAGAACCCAAAGGCCCACCCCCCATGCTAGGAGATAGTAACCAAGATTCCTAGTCAAGACCATCTACCTCTAGACACAGGCTAACATAAACTGAAACCAACTGAAACAACCAATCACAAGGACCTCACAAGCACATCACAAGTACAACTCAAACCCAACATAAGTACAACATAAGATCAACTCAAATACCATGCAAGTACAATACAAGGACAACTCAACATGGTCACAATGCTTCTAGAAATAAAGCAAAATAAGTATGTTAAAAGAACCATACACAATAATAATCGAAAACCAACTATGGTTAGATAAGGTATGTTAAGGAATCCATATCCACAATAAACAAGTACCGACTGTTGTCCTAGATAGTGTGTCATCGCACAGCTTGTCATGGGTTATCCTTGGGAATCTTCATAGGCTCTGGCCCCCACAAGAAAAGGTTATCTTGGTGACCTTTACCGAATCTCGGCCCCCACACTCACTCATACGGAGCCAAATACCTTTCGTACAGACAAGATAGATGACCTTGCCATTACAAGCCTAACTGAGCACTTAGGTCCATGAGTGAGGCATTAAAAAAATCTTGATTAGTGAGAAGTTAGTCCTAAGCTTCTAAGTATTATTTTAGTTATCACTTGATTAAATAACTTACAACGAGTTATCCTGGCACCACTTCGTGTGCTGGCCCCCGTTGCAAGCCACTCTTCTATGACGACACACACACACACCATCCAACAAAAATCTATGGAACCAAGGTGCAACAAACAAGATAACACGTCCACTCCTTTCTCAGGAGTTGACAAATATGAACCCATCTCCAAACACTGGAGGAAACATCAATAACAAGATTGCTCCTGACCGCTCCTTACAAGGAGGCACACAATACAACGACAACCATAGAACTAAAAAACACATCTGGAAGACTTACGAATTTACCACACAATTAACCCACTTCCTTAAACAATAATCATAAGTGACAAGCAATTAAATCAAAGTTAACTCTACTTCGGATTTCCTAAATCCATGTCTTTCATTTGCATTCAGTAATTAATAACCTTAAGAACACAGAATTAAATAGCGATACTTCCAACTATAACACAGAACATTTCATTTTTTTAGAATAAACAACCAATTACCCTTGCAAATTAAATCACTATAAAATAAATCAGTTAATTTCATTATTCACACATTAATCTCAAATCAACGTTTGTCCTTCCCAACCCTATTGTTTAAAATTACAAAACAATAATTTAACTATAAACCCAATGTTTTAAAAAAAAAATCAATTTATATAAAAAAAACACATAAATAATTTGCACTTTTGCCTATCAGTTTAAATTTCATAAAAATTCATTTAAATTATACTTTTACTTCCCTCTTTCATATTCTCTATTATACATTTATTAAATTAATATATATGTAATGCCCTGCCACGCAACCCTAGAGGAAGTTGCAAACAACTACTTAAATAGGCTAATTTTTTTTTTTTAAAGTATAATTAATTAGCAAGTTCACAACTAAAGCCAACAACCTCTAAGGTTATGAGACAGAGGTTATATAGAACCTCAACAAAAACATGAATTAAACCATGTCAATTAATTAATTAATAATTAAACACATGCATTCCAATAAGATAATTTACCACAAGCATGAAGATAACTTTTCATTGCATTAATCCATTCATTATAATAAGATTACATCACTCATTCCCTGAATGAGGTAGGTCCAATAACATAATGAGATTACAATTACAACTTCCACCTCGATAACAACTGAGGGTAAAATAATACAAGATCAACTGAAATAAAGTACAATAAGGACTAATCCAGAAATCCACAAGCTCTCCAACTGGAAGTCTCGTTCACATGAACATGAAGAAAGAACCCAATGGGTTAAGGTGCACGCCACCCAACCAAGTGGAACCCAAAGGCCCACCCCCCATGCTAGGAGATAGTAACCAGGAATCCTAGCCAAGACCATCTACCACTAGACATAGACTAACATAGAACTGAACCAAACTGAAAACCCCAATCACATGTACAACACAAGTACAACTCATATACCACACAAGTACAACACTAGTACAACTCAACATGGTCACATTGCTTCTAGAATAAAGCAGGACAAGTATGTTATGAGAACCATACACAATAATAATCGAATACCACCTATGGTCACACAAGGTATGTTAAGGAAACCATACCAACCAGAAGCAAGAACCAACTGTTGTCCTAGATAGATTGTCATCACACAGCTCATCATGGGTTTTCCTCTAGGAATCTTCATGGCTCTGGCCCCCCGCTAAGGGTTGTTCTGGTGGTCTCAACCGAATCTTGACCCCCATCCTCACTCATGTGGAACCAAATACCTTTCGTACAGGCAAGATAAATGACCTTGCCATTCCAAGCCTTCCCATTCATCCCGAGTCTAAACGAGCCCTCATGTCTATGAGTGAGGTAAAATTATCTTGATTAGTGTGAAGTACCACCTAATCTTCTAAGTTTTGTTTTAGTTATCACTTGATTAAATCACTTCTGTAAGTTATCCAGTTTACCTCTTCCGGGCTCTGGCCCCTACGGAAGCCACTCTTCTATTAGACAACACACATACCATCCAACATCAAGGGTACAAAGAGCAAAAAACAAGGTATTATAACCTCTCCTTTCTCAGGAGGCAACCTAAGTTCAAACCCTCTCCAAACACTGGAGGTAACAAGGTAACAAAACTGCTCCTAACCGCTCCTGACCGCTCCTAACAAGGAGACACACATAACAAAATCCACTCCTTTCTTAGGAGGCGACAAAGATAAAACCACTCCAAACACAGGAGGCACTAACCACATAATAAGGTCACTCCATACAAGGAAACATGGATCCCATAATCTGCTCCTAAACCAAGGAGATACCAAACATCCTCGTTCGAAGAAATCGGGTACTAACATAGACACAACCCTCATACACTATCCAAGGGATACAAACCAGGTTAACGGCATGACATGACAACCCACATATTTAAAAGACCGCATCTGGAAGACTTATAAAATAACGGCACTTAATCCCATTTCCAAAATAGAGCACGAAGGACATGTTCACTTAATGCAACTAAAGGAAACTATCTTTGGATATTCTAAATCCATTCCTCATTAATGTTCAGTAATCTATCGCATCGATAAAATTGATTTAACATTCATCTTTTCAGATAAGGGAGAAATTAACGCTAATATTTAATTCCCTATTTGCTCATAATAAAATAGGCATTTTCAACTATAACACAATACACCTCGCTTTAAAATAAATAACCGATTACCCTTGCAAATTAGTCATTATAAAATATATTAGATTAATTTCGTTATTAACCCATTAATCACAATCCCAACATTTTCCCTTTTCAAACCTATTGTTTAAAATAAAACAATAATGGACTATAATCTCAATAATTTAAATTTCCAATTATATTTAAAACAGATTAAAAAGGGACCTTTGCTCATCAATTTAAATTTCACAATAAATTTAAATTATACATTTTCTAAATCAAAATTTAACCCCTTCAATTAAATTTAATTCATGCCATAAAAAAAAACTATAATTTTCCTTGCATAATTAATTTAAAACATCAATTTAAAAGAAAACAATCTTCTTTAATTATAATATATATATAAATAATATTTTAATATTATAAATCATAATATAAAATATTATTAAATAATATTTTAATATTATGAAATTAATATATATAATATTATTATTTACATATATATTATTCTTTACTTTCTTCTTTATTTTATTATTTTATTTTTAAAGCCCCTTAAGGCCTTGGGCCACGCGCAGGCAAAGGAAAGGTTAGGGCGGTTGCCTCGGACCACGTGCATGATTTAGGGCCGGTTGAGCCAGTTGCAGTTTCCACAACCCGCGGTTTTTGTTTGCAGGGGGCGGCGCTTTGCCGGCGGTAGCTGAACCAGGCGACGGGGGTTTTGGAGGCAACGGCTACCACTGGTGGTGGCTGTGGTAACACAGCCAAGACCAACCAAGGGTGGCGGCTGTGTTAACACAGTCGCCCCACATAGTGGGCGACGACTGTGGTAACACAGTCGCCCTCGCTTGGTGGCGGCAGCGACCACGACGAAAGAGGAGGTGGGGGGTCGCACTGGGTGCGGCTCCCTCCACCCGCCTCCATGGGAGGTGCGGTGGGGGTTGAGCCCCCAACCCCCCAAAAATTAATTTTTTGTTTTTTTTTTTTACCACGACACAGTGATTTTCAAAATCAGCCTCTTCAAAAGGGGTAATATTTTAAAAATGTAAACAATAACCCCCCTCAAAGGATTTATTTTAATATATATATATATATATATATAATTATATAAAGGGATTCAAACATCCCAAAACAAATTGAAGAAATAATTTGCACAATCAAAATTGATATTTCTTTTCACAGCCAAGAACACCATACTATTTTCTTAAAGCAATGCATTTTCAACAGAGATTTTGTAAACAATAAATCTAAATCTTAACATGAACCTGGTTTTGCAAAAAAATTTGGAGAAGATCTAGATGGTGCCTCGTTCCAGCCTTGTTTCCTAATCCAGTTCCACAAAAAATTTCACAACTTCAACCAAACCCACAAAAATGCAACAATCTTCCTCCCTCCATTTTCAATTTCTCTCAGAACTTCATAATCCAAAATTGAGACAAGAAATTCAATTAAAAATGTAATTCCAAAACTATCTCCCAAAATATCTCATTCAACCATTGTAATAAATTTCAGAAAACAGAAAATGGAAATATCTCTAATTTTCAATTATTTTTCATTTCAAATTTCACAATTGACTTTCAATTCAATTTTCTAATTTTCAATTTCAACAATTAAATCAATAACTTCAACATAATAAATTAACTCCTTTCAACATCATAAATTTAATTAATTAATAAATAGATTTAATCAACGATTAAATTATTTATTAATTAAATTAAATTAATAATAAAATAAATTATATTTCAACATAATTCCAGATTAAATTAATCATAATCTTAAATGCATTAAGCCTTTTAAATCACCCAATAACTTACAATTAAATAACGAAGAGAGGGCACAATAATCAAAGCAACACATCCTGACAACCAACTAACGACATACAAGGACTAGGGTGATGACCTGACACGAAAACCTACCATCTCCCAATCGAATACTGTTGGGTATTGAACACGCTCTCACCTATGAAACCAAGTGGAGTTGATGTCCTGTACCTGTCAACCTACAAATCAAGTAACCACAACATATAATATATCCAGCATAAAATACACACTGTGAAGAGGAAATCACGAGATCGTAGGGCACTCGCGGGCGAGTGATACGATACCGTCCCCTTCACCAATACACTGCAAATAACTGACAATCTAACATGCTAGTATAATCCAAAGCATAATCATCTTTAATTCGAATAACTGCTATGCTAATCCAAAGCATGGAATAAAGATAACATCTGAATAACCAGAAACACATCACAGCAACATACCCACACAAAGACACACTATCCAACCAGAAGGCAAAACGAAGGGGTGTTACAGATATCATGCACAATATTGCTAAACCTTTGCACATTATATTTCTTCATTACAAACAAATTACAAAGTTAAGTTTGTTATGGATTGCAGAACTAGCTTCAAGCAGATCTAGATAATATTTAATTCATGGATATAAACTTTTTAAATTGATTCCATAGCTTCTACTATGTCCTATTCAATTTGTTGTTTATAATGTCCAATGTAGTTTTTATAAGCTTCTTATGTTGCTACTTGTGTTTTCTAGTTGTCCAAATTTCAGCTTTGGCTATTGTTCCAAGAGAACACTATCAATCATACTCTTGGAAATATCTTGCATGACTATGCTATTGCAAATTACAACACAATTGTTTTAAAACAGATATGTTATTATGCAAAATATTACTAAAGCTTTGCACACCATACATTTCTTCATCACAAACAAATTACAAAGTCAAAATTGTTATGCATCACAAAACTAGCTTGTAGCAGAACCATACAATATTTTTTGTATGGATATAAAGTTTTTAAGTCATTGGCTGTAGGTTATAGATGTCTTTCTAGTTCATAGAACATATATCTTAGCATTTTCCAACCTACACCATAGCATTTAGAGCATCTACAAATAAGTAAATACTTGATAGTTGACACCAATAAACTTCAAAACCATATCAGATCTCATTAATGTTTTCTTTTCATTTTGTTTTAATCCATTCGACACAAATATCTCATTGCATATATTGCTAGAAACACTTGGAAGACACGAACCACATTTCCTGCACACCACAAAATGGATTAGTCAGATGAAAAACAAGATGAAAAGAGGCAAGTATTGTATCCCATTTGTGTCATATATAGGTTAACTTTGTATATGCTTAATTGTCCATTTAGTTTTCATCATTGCTCAAATTGCAATGTACAGATTGAAGGCATAAACTATACAACCATCAAGCATCCTTGACATATGCACAAAACAATCGTATTTAGTATTTGAAGGTGATATTTTAGCCATTTATGGCCCTTCTATTACCAAAAATCTTGGAACACCACCAAAAGCAGCAATTATGCATGTTAATTTAGTTGACAGTCATGGCCAAGTGACAATCACTGTAAACCTTAACAACAAACTAATTGACACATTTTCTTCGTTGTTATAACCTCATACAAGTGTTTGTTTCACAAATTTTGTCATTAGAAAAATTTAACACAATATGAAAGAGGAGATGTTGATTATTCCCTTGTATTAACTCCTAAAAGCACCATTGAACCCATTGACAAAGTTTGTAAGGAACACAAACTGACTTGACACAACCATCTCGCAACTCATCCAATCAAATGACAACTATTCTATTAGAACAATTGGCACTGTTGTTACTAGTCACCATCAAATGCCAATGCAATATAAGCTACAAGTTAAGGATGGAGAGACCCAAGATAATTTGGCTACTATAAGATGTTTCACACAATTCATGTTAACATCGTAGAATTTGAGCACTTTCCTTTTTGGAATTTACTAGAGACTTCTTACAATTTGTTTTCCATAGAGTTGACTTGCTTATAAAATGATTTCCTGCATTAATAGAATATGCATTTTAACAGTCTCTTTTTTATTAGATTAATGTACGTATTTTAGAACATACAATTTTTAATCTAATTTAGTGCCATGAAATTCTTAAACTGATTTTCCTTGGAATTTTCCATCTGGACAATTTTGTATTTTACATTTTATAGTCCCCATCAACCATATGAAGCTCTATGCCACACTTCAACTGATGTTGGAATCAATAAAAAACTCCTTTATATTGTTCAGGAATATTGTTCGTTCTAGGTAAAAAGGCACAAGTCTAATAAAAACAACATAGTCCAACTTCATTGATGAGCTCAATGATGCATCTACAAAAGCCTCCCTAGACCTGTTTAATTCCTCAAGCATGGAAGTAAACACCTAAAACATTTGCGTTTTAAATAATAGTATAGACTTTTGATTCAAAGCACTTGTCATGTGTACATTACTATCATGAATTCCCTAAATGACACATTGTTGCAATTTGTTACTAATTACATATGCATTACCATTGTAGGTGACTAGAACATTGAGGCCTAAAAATTTCCACTTGCCCCCATACGAACCAATCTGCACATCATGTAAACAAAGGGTTTTTTTTACACAAACATCAAACAATGATGTTGCAAAATGCACAACATGTGTAGCTAACACAAAATTTGAATATATGCATTTCCTCTAATGCACTATTCAAACAACAGATGGAGTTGTGGACTATTATCTACACAAACAACAGCTACGAAACAACTTCCCCAACTAGCTTCTATACCATTTGAAAATTACAAGAAATACATGTCTGCAATAATGTTCTTATTACAAAAGTTTCAATTACAAGGAACATTCACACTTGCAATGGACAATTGCATCATACGAATTGTCACTGAAGGAAGCAGCATGACATCTCCACCAAATTGAAAAAACATTTTCAACTTAGCACAAGTGCTTTCCCTACAATATTTTAATTTTTATTCTTATTCATTCATAGCATATCGTAGAACCTACATTGTGAGAAGCATAATGGTAATTGTTTGTGATGCAGGATCTAGGCAACGCATTGTTCCAACATAGTCAAATGTCAACAAGAAAAATTTCAAAGAGCCTGCATAGCATGGTTGTTGTTGACAATATCAATAACAAGACAATCATGTTAATGCTTTTATCAAGACTAGTCTAATAATTTATTTTGACTTATTATATGCACCACATAACTTCATAATTTTCTATTCATTTGTTTCAAACATATATACTATGGATATAAACAACTTTACTTGACATTTCAGAAACAATTATAAGTAATGTTTCATGGGTAACACTCTTTATTCTTCGCATATCATAGTAATACATGTTTATGGTGAAACGAAAGCTATAGAAATACAATGTTGCATGTATGTGAAATAAAAGATATTTTTGCTAAGATGCCTAATTCTTTTACATACAGTGTTGTATTCTTCCAAGAATTGTCTATCTAGAAAATGATTATATCCTTGTTTGTAATGCTATTTTGAAGAGCTTAGTTTGTGTTTTTCAAAATGGATGGATAGTACACAATAGGCGAACAGTATATTAATTTATCAATTTCATTCCAAAATAGTGGCACAACTCAGAAATCATGAAACCAAGTCTCTCAAACAATTACATCTTGTTAGACGTTGTATAAGCGTGAATTTACACCCCTAACGCAAATTCCCTTTTACCACCTTATACTTTAGAAAACCTAAGGCGAAGGCTCAATTCCAATCAAGTTTGCTGCCCACATCACACCTGGTGCCCTATTTGTGTGTCGGTGGAGGCGTTTTTGTCGGGGACGCCCACGCAATGTGCAGACGTCCCTGGAAAATTCCTGCAGCTGGAGTTTGCAAAGACGTTACACTTTCGATTGGAAGTCGAAGTGTAACGCTCCTCTTCGGCTGGTTGACCCGAATATGGCCATTTTTCATCCTTCCCTTCATAATCTTCACTCTTTCATCCATAGCCCTCTTCAGCAGAAGTTTGGACAAAGTTTTGCGAGATCTTGAGTTCATCACTTCACATTTTCTCCACTCTTTCAAACATCCACAAGATTTGTAGCAACATTTTACACTCCATTGTAACAATCTACCTCTCCATCACTTTGATAGTGTGAGCGCAAGATGAACACCATCGCAGTAGAGGCTTGAGTTCCTCTCATTCACTCCTCCACAAGCCTTGAGCACTTTGGACGGAGGTGGTAATCTCCTCTATCATCTTTGGTTGAGTAAGCACATACCATATTGTAGTGTCTTTTGTTTATGTAGCTTGTATTATTTATTTATCTCTATTTCCATCGTTGAAAGCTTGGTTGTCCATGGAGGTGGAAACACCAAAATGGGGGTTTGACTAACGTAGGCCCCTAAACAGCCCCAACATTTCCCCTTTTTTTTCTGTGTGCAAGTGGAGAGATCTCGAAGCAAGCTGGCAAGAAGACTGTTGTGTGAAATTGTCTTCGTTGCCCTTGCGGTAATATACTTCCTTTATCATGTTCATCTATACATTTCATACTTCTTGGTCTTATTTTGTCATTCTAGAAACTCTTAAACTAGGTTTCTATTCCTTCCTTAGAGCTTAAACCTCATCTCTCTGGTTTTTTGGCCGTACGGACGCCAGGGCACCTGCAAGACACTAGCGCGCCATGCTGTCATCCCAAAACCATGCTTATGTCCTCAAACAAAGAGCTACCTGAGATGCAGAGTTGACTCTGGAAAGCGACTTGTCTAGTCTCCTTTCAGCTCTCGAGATTGTAGAGTGATCGAAGGATACATAATCCTCGTCATTCTCATCCCTTCTATCCTAACCATCCTTTAAGTTGAGGTAAGTTAGGGCAGTCTTTCCACTCTTGGCCTTTCGTGACCTAGGGCCTTGCAATGGTTGGTCCCCCTCTCTTACATTTTTGGTGAACCTGACGTGAACCATTTTGGTTTCGTTTTGCAATAAGTAAATTTCCTTTCCTCGTATCCTAGGAGTGTTGTAGGTGTGAGTGTTGTGAGGCTTTCACCTCACAACCCAACCTATGACCCCTAGTAGGCGTAGTTGGAAGGTTCCAAAGTATTGTGTAACGAAACCTCAATTGGGTCACTACCTTATCTCATAAACCTTAGGAGGATCTCTAGAAGTACTGTTGGTGTGCATGATGGCCTCTTTCTTAAATCAACCTATTCCCTCTATGTAGACTATGAGTAGTGGTATGAGCATAACCTTCACTTCACAAGACCTGTCGATGGGCTTCAATAGAGATTTGTCTCCTCTTTACATTCCTGCGAGGATAAATAGGAATACTATAGCAAGTGTTCTCATTGATCCAACATCTCAAGTGAATATCATAACTAAGGAGATCATGTTGATTAACTTCCTGCATAAGGATGGGTATGATGCACCTGAGATTATCGTCCACACAAACAACATACTTTTCATACCTCTTATAGGGAGTATTGTCCTATCGGCCCACCTAAATTTATAAGCCTTAAGTTTGAAATCATCCTAGAGTCTGAACTCTTCAGAGTGAAGCTAGGTATCCCTTGGCTAGTAGCTATGAACGCAATTCCCTCAGTTATACACAAGTGTCTGAAGTTTGTTCATGGAGGTTCGGTACACATTGTCCATGACACTGTTTATAGACCACCGGTTGCACGTGGTAGCTATACCTTAGATTACTTTTTGCTTGCATCCCTTGGTCCTCTCCTGCCTAGGAAGGACCTCCTACACCACATGTATTGAAACTATAAGAAAGGGCGCGCTAGGCCGAAAGTGAGATACCCTATGTCACCTTATGTTGTTTTGCATAGAGCTTGTCTAAAAGCTGATAGTGATGCCGCCAAGGCACATAGAGGAGAAGAAGAGAAGTGTTCTTGAGATCCTCCTTCTTCCTCTTCCATTGTTCGTCTCGATGCTTCCTCTCACCCTATTGTAGTACCATCTGCTTATGTCTCACGTTTGTGAGAGAATCCCATGGTGCTCACTTGGCGAAAGGCCAAGCGTCCTACATTTGAGCTTCTTGTCTTACCCACAGAGCCTAGGCATGTTCAGTATGGAAGACAGAAACCCCCCTACGGAGAGTCCTCTTTGTCTCAGCCTTCATGGCCTCCTACTATCCATGTTCCTAAAACAGTGAATGGGAAGAGGCCCGTCGTCGAGGTGTTAGAGTCAACTCCTCCCACCGTTTCTGAACCTGCCCTTTCTTCTCCCATTCAGGAGTTTGTCCTTCCACTAGAAACAATTGTGGAAGACACTCCCATGGCTGAATAGAATCCTTTCGTCCCTTCACAGATCTCGGCTTCCAGTTCGAAGAGCCATAGAAACCGCCTTGCGTGTGAGCGCAAGCGTTGGTGAAAGGCCCTCCTAGCTAAGAAAACCTCCTTACAGAAAAAAGAGGAGGAGAAGACTACACCTCCTGTGGTGTCTTCCTCTTTCCCTTCTTTTGTCTTTGAATCTCTTATGGATCCTGCTGTGAGTGCACATGCGCCTAGAAAGGTGCAAGTGTTTATTGCTCCTTCAGCGAAGCCGCCCTTGTTGAATTTTGTCTCGAATGTCTTACCTTTCCTGAAGCCAGTGGATATGGTGAACCCTTTGGTTGTATCCAATGTGGTTCTTTCCTCTTCTCCCTTGACCCTCCTTGTTTCATCTATGGGGATTTCACCTCCTCCAATGAAGAAGAAGGTAGAGTGTGGTCCCTCCAGCAATGGAGGACGCAAGAAGAGCTCACCTTCTTTGAAAGGTGGTCCCGTGCTGACTTGTTTTGTCCTACTGATAAAACCAATTTCAGCCTCCCCTGAGTTTTTCACCACTCCCGAGTCTCTCGGTGAGCCCAGTGGTGAACCTTAGGTGCAAACCCCTCCATCTTCCAAGGTGAAACATGGCACTCCCGGTAAGTGTATGTTTAACTCGATGGATAAAGTTTTGACCTTTTCAGTGATCTTCACGAAGTCGTTGACCTTAGACCAACAAGAGTTGAGCGACAGTGACCTTACAAGTCCCTCTGCCTTGACCCTTAATGCAGGAGGATCGGAAGCTCATCCCCTTAACATTACACTATTGCAGGCTTGTCATCCTTCCCCCTACGATGATCTAGAGTGGGAAGCGGACAACCTCTTGGTCGACCAGTGTTAGGGGGAGACCCTCTTCTTGATCTTTAGATTAGACATGTGTGTGTGAGTTGTGATGTGCTTCCCCCGTGATCATTCTATATGTGCCCAGATGACCCTTGTCACCCCTGTTGGTGCTTAGATACAATTGTGGTGTTTTGTGTTGTAAACCTTCTTCTATGTGCATCTTCATTCTTCCATGTTTGTGATTGACTTTCAGTAAATTGGGGACGATGCAAAGCATCGGGAGAATTTAGGCCTCCTTCCATGTTGACCCAGATTTTTATTTTTACTTTGTCTTTCAAGCATTCTTCCTTATTTAGTTGGGGATTGATGATATTTCGCCTCTTGCCATGGTTACCTAATATATACATAAATAAAGGCAGATCTGACCCCACGAAACTAGATCCTCCTGTTCCCTTTGTGTGTGATTTGTTTTCTTTTACTTTTCTCTTTATCTTTCTCTTGTCTTTGCTTGAGTTGTCCCTTTCATGTGCAACAACGCCTCTTCTACATCACTTGGTCTTTAGAAAATGCATTTAGTGCCAAAAAAATCTTTTCTTGAAGACCCTTCACACACTTCTTTGTTAGAATGGCATTCTCAACTTTAAACCCTAGTGAAACATGTTTCCTTCATCATGGGTTCATAAAGAAAGGACTTGGAAACTCTCCTCCGAAGTGGGAACGGTCTTAGTCGTCCCCTCGCATGAGCACATCTCCTTCCTTTCGAATTCCTCGATGAAGTGAACATCTTTCAAAAGGATTCCTTGGTGATGAATCGATTTGAGAAGGAAGACAGTAGCTTTTGAACAATGTGTCCCTTGAGTGGACCCCTCCTTTTCACATCGGGTTCCCAAGGGAC
The DNA here is from genome assembly GCA_007115665.2 of Sequoiadendron giganteum. Taxonomy (NCBI): domain Eukaryota; kingdom Viridiplantae; phylum Streptophyta; class Pinopsida; order Cupressales; family Cupressaceae; genus Sequoiadendron; species Sequoiadendron giganteum. The sequence continues at coordinate 65,698,500 of CM021100.1, read as the reverse complement.
CCCTTCAAAAAACTCTTAAGTTCTATGAAGTCTAGCTTGGGGGTAGCCCGACTAGACCATCCTCACATCCTTATGTCTAGCTTGGGGGCAGCCCGACTAGACTTCAGTTTTCAAACAACACATCCCTTGAGTGGACCCTCCTTCCTTTTGAAGGGTTCCCGAAGGACCCCTTTGAAAGTCTTACAACTTAGCAATGGTCTGCGTGAATGTTCGCTCACTAGCCTACGCGGCCACTTCTTGATGTGTTCTATCTACAAATAAACATATCGCCCTCTCTGACTCTATGGAGTCCCCTCTACTCGATCTCCCTCATGTGAGATTTCTTGGGGGATACCTTCCTTGTAGGTTTGTGGGTCTATAAGGTGATTTTCCTAGTTTCCTTCATGTGAGATTTCTTGAAGGATACCTCCCTTGTAGGATCGTGAGCCTGTAAGGCACTTTCGTACTTTAGATTTGTAGTTCCACAAAACTATGAAGTCCTTTCTTGCACTTCTGGGTTTGCCAGACCGTGCTCTGCTTCCTCACCAGTTCGGGTATACATCTCTTACTATGTTACTTCCTTACTACTCTACTTTACCGAAACACTCATCAGTACTCGTGCTCACTAAAGTGGGGGCAAAATGTATAAGCATGAATTTTCACCCCAAATGAAAATTCCCTTTTACCCCCTTACACTTTAGAAAACCTAAGGCGGAGGCTCAATTCCACTCAAGCCCGCTACCCACATCACACCTGGGGCCCTGTTTGTGTGTCGATGGAGGCATTTTCGTCGAGGAAGCCCACGCAGTGCACAGACGTTTGTGTAGTGCACTTATGTCCCTGGCAGATTCCTATGGCTAGAGTCTACAAAGATGTTACACTTTTGATTGGAAGTCAAAGTGTAATGCTCCTCTTCGACTAGTCGACCCGAATATGGTCATTTTTCATCCTTCCCTTCATAATATTCACTCTTTCATCCATAGCCCTCTTCAGCAGAAGTTTGGAGGAAGTTTTGCGAGATCTTGATTTCATCACTTCACATTTTCTCCACTCTTTCAAATATCCACAAGCTTTGTAGCAGCATTTTACACTCCATTGCAACAATCTACCACTCTATCACTCTGATAGTGTGAGTGCAGGATGAACACCATCACAACAAAGGCTTGAGTTCCTCTTATTTACTCCTCCACAAGCCTTGAGTGCTTTGGACGGAGGTGGTAAGCTCCTCTCATCTCCTCTATCATCTTTGGTTGAGTAAGCATGTACCGTATTGTAGTGTATTTTGTTTACGTAGCTTGTATTCTTTCTTTATCTCTATTTTCATTGTTGCAAACTTCACTATCTGTGGAGGTGGAAACACCAAAATGGTGGTCTGACTAAGGCAAGCCACTAAACAGCCCCAAAATTTCCCCCTTTTTCTGTGTGCAGGTGGAGAGATCTTAGAGCAAGCTAGTGAGAAGACTGTTGTGCGAAATCATCTTCGTCACCCTTGTGGTAATATACTTCCTTTATCACATTCATCTATACATTTCATACTTCTTGGTCTTATTTTGTCATTCTAGAAACTCTTAAACTAGGTTACTAGTCCTTCCTTAGAGCTTAAACCTCATCTCTCTGATTTTTTGGTTGTATGGACGCCAACACACCTGCGAGATGCTAGCATGTTGCGTTGTCGTCCCAGAACCGCGCTTTTGTCCTCGGATAGAGAGTTGCCTAAGATGCAGAGTTGAATCTGGAAAGTGACTTGTCTAGTCTCCTTTCAGCTCTCGAGACTACAGAGCGATCAAAGGATACATAATCCTCATCATTCTCATCCCTTCTATCCTAACCATCCTTTAAACTGAGGTAAGTTAGGGCACCCTTTCTGCTCTTGGCCTTTCATGACCTGGGGCCTTGTAGTGGTTGGTCCCCCTCTCTTACACACATATCTCTGATGAGTCATTGTTCATGTGCCATAGATTATAGTCATTGAAGGTAGTTGACATGTCTTTTGTGTGCAAGGACATTATGCATTTATTTGTATGTCACTTTCATTCATTGTGAATGGATAAAAAACAAGGCATCCATGGCTTCCTATATCTTTTACAATGTAATTTTATAATTTATATGTATTTGTAATTCATTAATGGCTTATGGTGTGAAGTCTTAATTTTGTCAAGCAAAGGATTGTTTGAAATTCTTGTTCATTTGCTCAGATTGTTTGATGAGGGTGAAATCAGTCTCTATTGAAAGGCATTTGTAAGTTCCTAGATCTATTGCAATGTCATTTGATAGTTTTTTACATATCTGCAATTGTAATATTCAATTCCTAATGCTTTTTTGCTATTAGAAATATTGTATTCCTTTGTAATGTTCTTAGATATAGTCGTGTCTTCACACCCACTGTTCCTGCCCACACATGGCATTTTAACGAAGGCATTATGCATATATAGTCCCTAACTTCCATTTATTATTAATAGACTAAAGTGTAGGTGTCAATAATGGCTTATGGTGTGAAGTTTTTAGTCTATTGAGCAAAGGATTATTTGCATTGTTTATTCATTTTCTCATATTATTATTTGGAGAGTTTATATCTATCAGATTGGAAGCAAAAAATGAGGCGCTTGTAAGATCCTATATCTTTCACACTGTCATTTTTTCATTGTTTATTCACTTGCTCAGATTTTTTGATGAGCGTGGAATCTTTGTTTGTTGACAAGGTTTATGTATATTATGTTGGAAGCAAAAAATGAGGCGGTTGTAAGTTCATATATCTTTTACAGTCTTGTTTTATAGTTTTTTACATCTTTGCACTTTATGGATCAATTTTCTATCAGAAACATTTCATCGATACACAATGTTGTTTTGTAACCATTTTAACATTTTAAAAAAATTATAAGTATTCTCTCATTGGTTGTTGGTATTTTTCTTGTGGTTTTGTATTTTCCTAATTGCAAATTATTTTCCACACAAGAAAGGAAAAAATATAATCAATTCCTAATGTTTTATTGTTATTGGAAATACTTCATGGCTTTGTAATGTTCTTTGATATAGTCTTGTCTTCGGATCCACTATTTATGTGTACACATGGCATTTTAACGAGGAAATTATGCATTTGTTGGTACCTAATTTTCATTTATTGTGAATAGACTGAAGTGTGGGTGTCATTAATGGCTTATGGTTTGAATTTTTCAGCCTATCCAACAAAGGATTTCATTTGCTCAGATTCTTTGATGAGGATGAAATTTGTGTCTACTAACATAGTTTATATCCATCGTATTGGAAGTAAAAAAGGATGCATTTTTAAGTTCCTATATCTTTTACATTGCAATTTTTGCATTTTTTGTTCACTTGCTCCAATTGTTTGATGAGGTTGAAATCTATCTCTATTGATAGGATTTATGTCTACCATCTTGCAAGAGAAGTTACAGAGTAAAACACTAATTTCCTTCAAGTTTAGAATGGGGGAATTAGAAAGAAGTTGTTTTGGTTTACTTCGCTTCTCACACAGGTTTTGAACTAGCATGAGGAGCTCTATTGGTGATAAATGTTATCCAAATGTATGGAAATTATGATAGGTATATTTTGTATCTTCACAGCTCCCATTTCCCAAGCATGGTTGGGTTGACAAGTCCTATGGATTCTTAAAGTCATTTGTTGGGTAATATGTTCTATTAAGAGGGTTTATATCTATTGTATGGGTAATATGGTCTATTGAGAGGGTCTATGGATTGTTCAATGAGGTTGAAATCTATGTCTATTGAGAGGTTCTATATCTATCCTATTGGAGGCGAAAATGGAGGCCTTTGTAAGTTCCTATATCTTTTAAACAGACATTTTTTGCATTGTTTATTGATTTGCTCATATTGTTTGATGAGGATGAAATCTGTGTTTGTTGACAAGGTTTATGTTTATCATTTTCCAAGAGAAAAATGAATCGTCTGTAAGTTCCTATATTTTTTACAGTTTTGTTTTATAGTTTTTACATCTCTACATCTGTAATGGGCCCTTTTTTGTTGCAAATTACTTTTGGCGAGAGAAAAGGACAAATTTAATCAATTCTTGATGTTTCATTGCTATTGGAAATATTTCATGACTTTCTAATTTTCTTTGATGTAGTCATGTCTTTGCACAAATGGTTCAAGTCCACGTGTGGCGTTTTAATGAGGACATTGTGCATATATAGTCCCTAATTTTCATTTGTGTTGTTTATTCATTTGCTTGGAATTTTTGATGAGGATGAAATGTGTGTGAAGTGAAAACGGAGGCGTTTTAAGTTCTTATATCTTTTACACTATAATTTTTGCATTGTTTATTTTTGTATTTTTTTCATTTTATGGATTAATGTCTAATTTTTTTTGTTCTTTGCATTTATTAGTCCCTAACTTTCATTTATTATGAATAGACTGAATTGCAAGCGTCATTAATGGCTTATGGTTTGAAGTTTTAAGTCTATGGAGCAAAGGATTGTTTGCATTGTTTATTCATTTGCTTGGACTGTTTGATGACGGTGAAATTTGTGTTTGTTGAGAGGGTTTATATCTATCATATTGGAAGCAAAAAAGTAGGCCTAAGTAAATTCTTATATCTTTTACATTGTCATTTTTATGTTGTTTATTCATTTGCTTAAATTTTTTGATGAAGGTGGAATCTGTGTCTGTTGATAGGGTTTATGTCTATCGTATTGGAAGTGAAAAATGAGGCGTGTGTAAGTTCCTATATCTTTTATAGTGTCATTTTATAGTTTTTTACATCTCTACATTTTATGGGTTAATGCCTATTGACTGTTGTTCTCTACATTTTTTGGGTTAATGTTTATTCTTCCTTGTATTTGAGTGCTTTTACGGGTCAGTCTCTATTGTTGAGTTAAAGAATTAACACCATAATTCATTAATGTTGACTTCTCTATTGGTCACAATTAAGAATGGAACTAATATTTTCTCTCCATGCATGCATGTAAAGTGCACTTCAATCTATCAAAATCATTTCATCAATCAATGTTTTGTTGTTATTGGAAATATTTCATGGCTTTGTAATGTTCTTTGATATAGTCATCTCCTCACACCGAGTGTTTCTTTCAATGTGTAGAATTTTAACAAGGACATTTAGCATTTGTTAGTCCCTAATTTTCATTTATTATCAACAGATTGAAGTGCGGTCATCATTAATGGATTATGGTGTCAAGTTTTAATATTGTCAAGCAAAGGATTATTTGTGTTGTTCATTCATTTGCACACATTAATTGATGATGATGAAATTTGTCAAACAAGGAGGCATTTGTAACTCTCTATATCTTCTACAATGTCTTTAATGTGTTGTTTATTCATTTGCTCGGATTGTTTGATGAGGGTGAAATCTCTATCTATTGAGACCGTCTATATCTATCATCTTCTTTTATGGGTTGATGTGACCTCTTGTTCAGTTAAAGACTTAACACCATAATTCATAAATGTCCAGTTCTCTATTGGATTCATAATTTTCTATCTTTTCTTTTCATTTCACTGATTAGCTTTAAAATTAAACAACTTTAACTCAAGATCTTCTTCTTCTACAGGTATTGATCTCTCAGATCTAGGCGCACAACAAGTTCCTGGCCTTGTTCGCCTATAAAATGCACTTGAAATGATATTTGTAATATTTTTTCTATCTTGCCTCTCTTTCATATTAAAGGATTTATTTTTCCAATATTTTTATGGTTTTTCCTTTTAACTATTTCTTCCCTCAACTAATTCCTACTTTCAATTTCTCAATGCAACTATCTGAACCAATGAAATTTGAAAAGGAAACTCAGTTGGCACTCATTGATGCCATAGTACCACCTTCCAAAATCATAAATGCACTTTGGTAGTGGGCATTAGACATTGCACACAATCCCCTATTGCTTCTTATCTTGTTATACACATCACATATCCATGTTGCTATGATCGCAATGAAATGTACATAAAACTATTCAAAATTATATACATTACATATTTCATAATTCATTGTCATCTATCGAATGTCATATTTTGTATTTAGACGATCCATTGAAGGATATTTATCCTCATTTTGTTAAAACTTATCAAACAAACTTTATCTCATCAGATTTATGCTCAAAGATTTTTTTAATATGGATATTCATAGGATGTTTGTTTGATTTCACCTTATTGCATTACAATGTCGTTTGATGTTTTCATGTAGACACTTGAGAAATTTTTAGAATTTCATCCCATATCATGCTATGATATATTATTTCATGGTTACTATTATTTGTATCTTTGCATATTACCTTAATTAATCTACATTGGTGCTTCATTGCTTTATTCTTCTAGTGTTGAATACCTTAAGAAATCCTTCAAACAAAAGCATTATGTTACACCCATTACTCATTTATCTAATCTTCTAACTTGAGCACTCTTCATATATGTCCTAATGATCATACTTCTCTCTTTCTCTCACTATTCATGTGTCTTGTGCATCTTCACATTCTACCTTACATGCTTGTTGAATATACAGTGAACGGTACAAATAAAATATTAACAATCAAGTTTTTCAATCTAATTAAACATGTAATTAAAGCACAAAGATTAGTGGCATGTTGGAGAAGTGAACATAACTATTAAAAACATATGACACCAATATGTGTGGAGAAAACCTTGCAAGAAAAAAAACCACCAAAAAGACTCAAGCTTGTATCAATCAAAGTAAAAAATTATGTCAATATAATATGCTTATCACTTTGTCCAATACTAATCTAGCACTATAAAATTACCCATAAAAGAACCCAACAAGCTTCTACCTTATGTATCAATTATCTAGAAAAATTATCAAAAGCATAAGCCATAGCAGAAATCCAAAGCCACATGGTCATAATCAACATCCTTGATTAGAAAGTAACTCCTCTCACACATCTTTATATATCATAGATTGTGTCATAGCAATCAAAATGTATAGTTTCTCAAATTATGCACTCCATGAGAGTATTTAATTGGAAGGATGTTTTATATATATGAGTTTTGATATTTTCAATGTAACATCCACATTTGATACCTTCCCACACAATATTCCAAGTATTACATAGCATAAATAATCTCGAAATTTCATGATGTTTGAAGATCATAAATTGTTTATCATCTACATGCTTAAATACGAATAATCAAGACATAAAACTTACAAGATGAATTGTACACCTAATCCCAACATTCTTCCACTTAACATTCATATTGCAAAGACATAATAATAAAATTAAAAATGATGAATCAAGTGCTACAAGACAAAAGACACATGCCCTACATCTACACCAACAAAACTTATATCTGATTATTGGCTTAGTAAAAAATCCACAATATTAACCAAAGTGTCATCCTTCTATATTGTGACTTTACCACCTATAACCATCTTATGGACAAAGTGATAATGAACATCTTATTCCTACCACCATGATACATTAGGTTATGTGCCTTATCGTGCTCTTTGGATTTGCATTCAAATTCTGATTCAGATATTGATGATATTTTGTATTTCCACTAATGTGCCCAACTATCTCTCGTGGGATGTGTATATTGTAACTTGTTTGTTTGAAATCTAGCAATGTTTATTCTTTGCTATTTTCAATATATGTGTGTGTGTGTGTGTGTGTGTGTGTGTGTGTGTGTGTGTGTGTGTGTGTGTGTGTATGTATGTATGTATGTATATGTGCATTTGTATATATGTATGTATATATTTATATATATGTATATACCATCATTATATATATGTATACATCCATACTATATATGTATGAGTGTATATACACACACATACATATATACATATATAATATATATATGGATATATAGATATATAGATATATGTATATATACATATATATGCATATTATATATGTACATATGTATATTTAGTCATTATAATATTTGACTCAACAATATAAATTTTATGAGATGATTTATAGTTAGTGATTTTATTTCTAAAATATTTTGATACTGGGTTGATTTGTTCGATAGTTGATATTCTAACTAAATGTGTGGGCACAAGTTTTCCTCGTCGATAGTTAATTGGAGACTATTTCACTTGGGTAAATGGCTCTAGTTATATTTCCATGTCTCACTCAATTTAAGTTATTAATTAGAGACTATTTAACTTGAGTAAATGAGTCTAGTTGTATTTCCATGTCTCAAAGACACAATAAGAAAATTAAAAATGATGAATCAAATGCAAAAAGATGAAAAATGCATGGCCTAGATCTACACCAATAAAACTTATATGTGATTATTGGCTTAGTGAAAAATACACAATATTAACCAAACTGTTGTCCTTCTATATCGTGACTCTACCACCTTGTGGAAAAAATGATAATGAACATCTTATTCCTACCACCATGATACATTACCTTATGTGCCTTGTATATGAATGTAAAAAAAAGTATACATATTTAAATATATGTATGTATATATGTATCTATGTACATATATGTATATATATGTATCTATGTACATATATGTATCTATGTACATATATGTATGTATATATATGTATCTATGTGTAACAATGGGTGTTTTTCTAGGTTTAGCAATATCATATGCAGAACATAAAAACCCAAAGCAATAATGAAGTGCAAAGGAATACAATGAAACAATCTCACCAGAATGTCTTCATCCTCCATGACTGACCTCCATGACACCTTCTCAACTTGCTCAAATATGTTGTTGCCCTCAAATTTATTATGAGCAAGCCAATGGAAATGATAAGCCCTAAGCAAATATTGAAGGATTTGAACAACTGTATGCAATACTATGCCCTAATGCAACTAGTAAGAATCTAAAATGTCTAAGCTATGTCAAATAAAATCTAAAAATATGCTATGAAAAATGAAAATAACAATGCTAAAATATGAAAAATGCAAGAAGTATATAATGCAAGCGATAAGAGATGCAAGATGTGACCAAAATTGCTCTTCTATAGAAGATGCAATTTTGTGTGAATGGCCAAGATTGAAAGTCAATAAGTGCCCTAGAATCAATGGACGAGATTCCATATAAAAACCCACAATTAGGGTTAGGGCAACATTAGGTCAGATTCGAAATGAAAGGTCAAGATTGATTTCTAGAAAATCAAATCAAGGGCTGGCAATACATGTGACAAGAGATTTTGGGCACACAAACCGAAGTTGCTGGAGAATCAAATAATAAATTAAAATTATTTGATTCAAGAGGGGATGTTGACTTTTTGAATTAAAAATTAATTTAATTCAAAAGTGGTGGGGTCATGTGACAGTAAATAATTTAATTTAAATTATTTACTAAAAGGGGGAAATTAGAAAGTGCGACTTATTTTAAATAAATAATATTTATTTAAAATGAGCACAGTAAAAGAGGAGAAATTAAAGTGTAAAATTATTTAATTTAGGTGTTGGGACTTATTTTAAATAAATAAGATTTAGAAGAAATTAAATTAAAAGAGTTATTTAATTTAGGTGGGAATTAAATAATAAAGATATTATTTAACTATAGAAGAATGTGACAAAGGGAGCCTTTCAAATTAAATATAAAGATTTAATTCAAAATTCAGGAGAGTGGACCAAATTAAATAAATAAAATTTATTTAATTTAGGAGAGAAGAGGCTAATGAATAATTAGATAATTAAGCATAAGTATTTAATTATAGTGGAAGGTGGATTAAATAAATAAGACTTTATTTAATTTTAGAAAGAAGAGGACCTAATTAGTGACATAATTAAATAAATAGATAGAATTATTTATTTAATAATCAGTAAGATATAATGGACAAAGATAATTAAATAAATTAAGAAATTTATTTAATTATAGGGAGACATTAGACAATTAGTGACAAATTAAATAAATAATTAAAATTTATTTATTTAATAATCATGAAGAATGAAAAGATATGAATTAATTAAATAATTATGAATTATTTAATTAATAGTTAAAAGTGAGTCAGAAACATAATTAAAATGTCCTAATTAGGGTTAGAAGAAGAGCTTGCGGGTCTAGGTCATTTTTATGTGTCTACATTTGCCCCTCTTTGTCATAGTACAGCTTGTCACATTGTGGCAAAGAAAATAAGTCAAACATATGCCCCAGTGCAAAATAAGATGAGGAAGAATGACGAGGAGGGTTGCGGTATGTCCCCTCGGGAGGACAAATGGGTTCCAAGAACATGGGTGTGCTTTCGAAATGGACTGAGAAGAATAGAATACGGAGAGAAAGAAATGTTGGTGAAACAAAATACAGATGATGATATGGATGCAATGCCTATATGAAATGATTGTTAGTTCCTAGACCAAATCCTTCAACGTTTACCATAGGACTTTAATATTTGTTGCTCTTTAATCATCATTGGGCAAATTATTGCAATAGCCAACAAACACCATGATATGACATAAACCAAGGTGTGCAAGATCGCACCATCACGTAAGACAAACAGTCACAGACAAGGATGATCATGACTCGTACTAAAAGCGCAATTGCCCCAGTCTTTTTGTCATAACCAACTGCAAGCAGAAAAAGACAAGAAGGATAAACCATGAAATGTTGTTGCTTCTCTAAATCCTGTTTCCAGGACATCCTCGAGAAACTAACAACATGATTGCCAAAAGAACAAAAATAAATAAATAAAGCCATTACCATGATACGTCGTTGTTTTTCTAAATCTCGTAGTTAGGACATCATTGAGAAACTAGTAACATGAGTGTCAAAAGACAAGACAAACATCATGAGACATCGTTGTTTCTCTAAATCCTATTGTCGGGATCTCGTTGAAAAACTAGTAACATGATGAAAAGGCCAAAGACAAGTGCCAAGTATTTGCCAAGTGTTTTAAGATCAAGGTTGCCAACTGTTGAGCGATATCGAATTTAGGAAGGACACATCCTGAATGACATTGATATCCAGTAGATCAATTCTCAAAGTTAGGAGAATCCATCAAAATTACCAAATGATGAGGACAATGCTTAGGAAGGACACATCCAAAAGCATAAAGAAATGACGAGAGTTTCTCTTCAGAAGGACACATCTGAAGAAGAACCCAAAGCTTTACCAGGTTAAAATGTCTTGATAGAATTTGATTACATGCCACTGCTAATATGTTGAATTGGCCGAGATTGCTGATGAAACAGATTGTTGATAGATTGTTTGCTCTGGATTGATGGAAGATTTGTGTGATTTGAAGGTAGTTGGACGTGTGTAAAAACGTTGTGCCATGAACCCTAATGGACTGACCTAGTGCGGCCTCGGGGGCTCATTGATTGATGGCCTTGCCTACGTCGTGCACTCAGAGACCTCGTAGTTCAACACAACCAAAAGACTTTGTCCAAAGGACAGAAGTTTGAATCATGATTTTATTTTGACAAACCTAAAGACTGACCTAATGTCTCAGGGATTCAAAGATGAATCTTGCCTATGTAGCAAATGCGCAGAGACAATGTAGTTCGGACAGGGACAAAAGACCGACTGATGTGACTGAATGGACTGACAAGATATTACACTAACTTTTTTTTTGGGGATTTTGACATTGATTTGAATGTTTTTGTATTTTCTCAAGATATTTTTCAATTTTTATGACTTTTTTCAAGACTTTTTCAAATTTTTAGGATTTTTTGAGGTTTTACGAAAATTGTGACAAATGCATGTGAATGATGCCGATGCACATGAATCCAAGGACAACCATGATTTTGCTACTAGTCAAGTTGAATATCAATTGATAGGTGACGATGACAATGACAGCGTTGTTTGACGTGGGAAGGACACATCTTGAAACAACATGAGGATGACAATGATATGACAAGAGCATAAAAGTCTACAGCAAGGCCAAGGACAAAGTCAATGAATGTTTTGGATGATGGGCTAGGTTTTCCATATTGTTGCATTTGGAATGAATTCGTGAGGATTAGATGGGATGACGAGGGATCTTTAGACCATTGACAAGGGAAACCAAGATGGGTGATAGGTATAAAAGGACAATGGATGGCTTCTGTAAAAGATAGGAGACATGAGGACTATTATCATATAGTTGTCAAGGACAATGTCACATGAGGCCATGATGGTAATGACATGATATGGAATAGGGTATGGTCAAAGGATAGACATGTCAAAAAGTTTTCCAAAGCATGATTTATGTTTTTTCCCCAGTCTTTGTCAAGATCAAAATAGGTGGGACAATGGACAAAATGATAGGGCTTGGATGGATAGATGGAAATGTCATAAGAAATTTCATGTGAAGGGCATGGGAGATGAGACAACTTGCCCCCAAGTGTAATGGTTCACATAGATGATTTATTCTACACATGACGCCTGTTTGTCAGGTTTTCATCATGGTACTTATCCAAAGCGCCTATTTTCCAAGTTTTCACCGTTGGACGAAATTTTCGTCTTTACTATTTTTTGGATTTTTTTATTTTTCAATTTTTTGTATTTTTGCATTTTTGTCGGATAGCCTTGATGCTTTAGATGACCATTGACTGTGTTGAAGCCTTTGACGATGCCGATGTAGAGACTGGTGCCATGACATGCCAATAATGACCTTTCTGAAGTAGTTGCCTTGTCAGGATGATAGCGCTTGCATACATCTGATTGATGTCATTGTGATCTTTTTTGATACTAGAGTTGACCTTATCAAAATACGCACATCGTGATAAAGTGTCATGAGAGTCCTTATGATAAAGAGTTTCTACCAAGATTTTATGGATTTGTGACATGGGATTTCTAGACTTTAGGTGAGATGTAGGATTATGACGGAATGGTGGAGGTGGACGGGTTGGTTGGATGTTTGGATGTATTGGTTTTTATTTTCCAAACTTTGGGTGTTAGATTAAGATGTTGTTTGGAACCAACACTTTTATACGTCTTTTTTTGATGGCCATTGTGACAGAGGTGGACATCTATTATATTTGGGAGTCCTCTTGTGCGGTGGCTCCACATTTTGATTGACTTTTGGATTTTGCATATTTTCTTTGCCTGATTCATTCTTTTCTTGACTTGATCCATTTTGTTTTGGGATCCATTTTAGCTTCATTTGTCCACTTGAATTTTTGTTTGATTCCATGGCCTTTGACATTTGATTTTGAACTTTAGACTTGTAAGACTTTTGTTGGTTCCAAATGGAAGGTTTATTCATGATGGAATGATGGTTTGGGGTGTGGAGGGAAAGGGGATTGTCAATAATCTTATGACAAGGACTACTCATGACACCCATTTTGATGTTTGTATTAGATAAAGTTGCCCCCAATATCAAGGAGGGACCACTAACATCATTAGATTTTTTGACTAATGAATAGCCAAGACCTTCATGTCTGTAGTTTGCCTAAACTTGTACTGGTTCAATAATTCCTTGCTCATGTAGGCCTAGTCCTTTTCCTTGATAATGCATGTTCTGACAGATTTTGTTCGCGATGGGGTACTTGTTACTATGGAAGCAAGATGCTAACCCATCCTTATGGTGAAAATTAATGCTCAAAATCTTCTCATCTATGAGAAAGCCTGCTCTGAAAAAGATAGATGATCCTAATTGATAGGATGTTGTATCTTCACTAACATGTTGGATAGATTTTTGACTGACATCTTTGGTTTGATTTTTTGACATATCAGATTCTGATGATTTTGTTGGTGCTTCAAAGTTGATGTCGAAACCGTCTTCATGGTCATTATTATAGAGCCCACTGAATTTAGTTATAGCTTGATCATTTGCAAATATGTCCATGCTAGGAGACTCTTGTTCTAGTGGTAGATCATCTATGTGTCCCATGGAGGCAAGTGTCTTATTGTTGGTAGTGTCAATATTGGAAGCTTGGAGAGGGTCATCTTCAAGTGTTTCATCATGAATGGCATAAAGTTCAAGGAGTGGATCATTTTGGACTTCTTCAAAAGAAGTGTATTGATCAAAGATGGGCTCAGTTGGAACGAAATGATTGAAAATAGGGGCTTGACCAAGGATAGTTTCATCTTGAATGACATGGTTTTGGATGGACTCTTGACCAAGGATAGGTGTCTTTGGTATGCCATGATTGTCTAGGAGGACTTCTTGAATGGATGTAAATATGGGGTCCAATAGACTACTTGATCTAGACAAGATGGTGATGTTATGTTGTCATACTTTGGAGTTGCCTCTTGACATGTATCCTCAAGTGTAGGTAAGAAGGTGGGACTTTGGAGACCATGACTAGATATGTTTTCATGAAAATATGGAGTGTCTTGGAATGGATTGGTGTGTAATGGACTATGATATGATATGGACGTTTGGAAAGGGTTAGTGGATGAAGGACTAGGATGAGATGAAGGATTAAAATAGGACAATGATGCATCACAAGGATATGACGTGGATGGAGGATTAGGATATGATGTGAATGAAGGACTAAGATATGATGCGTGTGGAGGACTAGGATGTGACATGAGTGGAGGAATAGGATATGATGTGGATAGTTGGTTTGGATTGATGGATGGTTGATTTCCCTTGTCAAAGTTAGGGTGGGTATGACCAATGGAAGTTTGTTGTGACTTAGTGTCATGGATGGTGTTAGGGGACCCTTGATAGTAGATGGAAAGAGGACTAGAACTCATGGATTATTGGCAAGATGGACAAATGGATGAAGGGCTAGGGGTTGTAACTTTGGACTTGGATTGGAGGTATAGTGTTTTGAATTCCCTAGCAAGTTGTGCTTGACCATTATTACTGAGTTGGCATTCAATTCGACTAGCAAGCATGTCATAGTGACTTGAAGACATGATGGTGGATGGAATGAGACTAAGACTATGCAAAGTGATAATGAGGACAAAAAGGAATGTCAAATGCAAAAGTGGTAATGAGTGCCTTATTTCAAATGACCTTTAGGAAAGGTTTTCTAACCACTCAAAGTTTGGCCAATGTCTCGATCTGGATTGTTAAAGGACTAGTTTGAAGGACAAGATGACAAAATGACAAGGTGAGATTTCCACACTAGACTTATGAGTTGGAAGAAGCTCACCAAAGGACAATGACTAAGTATTGATTTGTTTGACTTGGTCCAATGACAATCTACTTTTTGAGACAATGGATTGACAAAGAAAGGAAAGTTTTCCTATCCCAAAGTGCGCAAAAGTGAGGACTTGATTTGACAAATGCGGTTCATGATGGAAAATGCGTTGCAAGAAGTGATTTGACAAAATTTTAGGTTGATTACAAAGATTTGTTTTAGTTGGAAAATTTGTTTCAAATTTTGGCAAGTTTGATGTTGATTTGTCTGAAAATAGTTGGCAAACACATGGTGTTAAAAATCAACCACATAGAAGTCATTTTACAAAAATCCTATGGCTGCAAGGACAGTATTCTTTTGGATCCCACTAACTGCATATCCTTAGCGAATGAATTCAGAAGCTTGGCCCCACAAGCTCTCCCTTATAGTGCACTCACTTCTTAGGGCAACCAAGCTTCCAACCTCCATGAAACTCCCATGGCAGATTGATCATCTCTACTAAGAACTGCGCAGATGTGGGTGTCATCACAACGATTGTTGTTGTACCAAAGAATAGAAGGTTTTTGGTTTTCTAAAACAAAATATTTATTTCGGGCACCCATTCAAAAGGCCATGCGAGAGGCATTATCATCCCAGTCTGCAGAGATTACATTCTACAGGTTTTGATGCACCACAAGGGTACTGGGGAGTTAATTGTTGGTCCGCAGGAAGTTCTGTAATGCTAAGCTTTCCTTAACATTAAAATTTATATACCGGTTGCGCGTCGCTTGGCTTTAGTGCGTTCCCGGTTTGAGTCACTTTGGGGTGAGTACTTTTTCCCACCAAAGCAGACCCAATTTTCTAAAGTTGACAAAAGCAAGCCAAAATATTCATAGTTCAGTCAATCCTTGTTTAAAAACAAAGAGAGAACACATGAATATCCTAACTCACACTCGCATGGTGTTAATTTTAAGCCCAAAATGAAATGTGTTGACAAACATTAAAAAAACATGGAGTTCATTTTAACTGTTTGTAGTATTTGTCAAAACATGGGGTTCATTTTAACTGTTTGTAGTGTGAGCTAACAAAAAGTTCATTTTAACCCAATACTATGAAGAAATGAAAATTTATTTTAATCCAATGAGTTATCATGCAAAATTGTGTTCTTTTTAATCCAATGATTATGCATGCATGTTCATTTTAACCCATGAATGTAAAATGCAAATTTGTCTAAGATTTGTGAAGTAAACAAGAAAAATGTTAGACTCCTCGCCACAAGCTGCAAACAAAAAATTAGTAACCCCAAAATCTTTAAACTACCATGTAGAAAAAAGTGTTTCCCTAGCCCTAATTGACCTAGTTCAAGCCCAATTCCTAGAGTCAATAACAGTTTCTCTTACACCCAGGATCGCACAAGTGCGCAAGGGGAGAGGATACTTCTATTATTGATAATTAATATTAGAGGGTTAGCTAGTCAAAATAAATCTGATTTTTGGAACTAATTTTTGCATCAAAAGTAAAAACACATAAAATAAACCCTTAGTTAAATTTAGAGAGATTTCCAGAAATGTAAAGAAATCTAAAAAATTCACTATTTTGCATCCAAAATTATTTTTTTATGAAAAATCATAAAAAAAATATTAAAATTTCAAAACATGTCTAAAAACTTTGATATTTTAATTGAAGGTGTCTGACATCATTCCAAACTTGCAAAAAAAATTATGTGAACAGATCTACAAAATCTTGTGAGATATAAGTCAATCTTTGTAAAACCCTAATTGTTAAAGATCTGTTTTTTGTCAAATTATTTTGCAATAAAATTAAAAACATAAAAAATAGACCCCTATTGAAATTGAGAGAGATTTCTGAAACTGTAAATAAATCCGAAAAATTCACTAATGTGCTCTCACAATTGATTTTTCATGAAAATAACAAAGAAAATTATTAAAAATTAAAAACAACTCCAAAAATCTGATTTTTGGACTGGAAGCTCTTGATATTGACGCCAACTAGCAAAAATAATTTTGTTAGAAAATATGCAGTCGTTTGAGAGATATGGTCGAATCTTTGAAAACTAGGGTTTTTATCTCCAAAATGATGCAAAACCTGCAACAAAAAAGATTCAACTCCAAAATTTGTCAAAACATGTCAAGTTCACCAATGTAACAATGGGAAATTTCTAGGTTTAGCAATATCATATGCAGAACATAAAAACCCAAAGCAATAATGAAGTGCAAAGGAATACAATGAAACAATCTCACCAGAATGTCTTCATCCTCCATGACTGACCTCCATTACACCTTCTCAACTTGCTCAAATATGTTGTTGCCCTCAAATTTATTATGAGCAAGCCAATGGAAATGATAAGCCCTAAGCAAATATTGAAGGATTTGAACAACTGTATGCAATACTATGCCCTAATGCAACTAGTAAGCATCTAAAATGTCTAAGCTATGTCAAATAAAATCTAAAAATATGCTATGAAAAATGAAAATAACAATGCTAAAATGTGAAAAATGCAAGAAGTCAATAATGCAAGAGATAAGAGATGCAAGATGTGACCAAAATTGCTCTTCTATAGAAGGTGCAATTTTGTGTGAATGGTCAAGATTGAAAGTCAATAAGTGCCCTAAAATCAATGGACAAGATTCCATATAACAACCCACAATTAGGGTTAGGGCAACATTAGGTCATATTTGAAATGAAAGGTCAAGATTGATTTCTAAAAAATCAAATCAAGGGCTAGCAATACATGTGACAAGAGATTCTGGGCACACAAACCGAAGTTGCTGGAGAATCAAATAATAAATTAAAATTATTTGATTCAAGAGGGGATGTTGACTTTTTGAATTAAAAATTAATTTAATTCAAAAGTGGTGGGGTCATGTGACAGTAAATAATTTAATTTAAATTATTTACTAAAAGGGGGAAATTAGAAAGTGCGACTTATTTTAAATAAATAATATTTATTTAAAATGAGCACAGTAAAAGAGGAGAAATTAAATAGTAAAATTATTTAATTTAGGTGTTGGGACTTATTTTAAATAAATAAGATTTAGAAGAAATTAAATAAAAAGAGTTATTTAATTTAGGTGGGAATTAAATAATAAAGATATTATTTAACTATAGAAGAATGTGACAAAGGGAGCCTTTTAAATTAAATATAAAGATTTAATTCAAAATTCAGGAGAGTGGACCAAATTAAATAAATAAAATTTATTTAATTTAGGAGAGAAGAGGCTAATGAATAATTAGATAATTAAGCATAATTATTTAATTATAGTGGAAGGTGGATTAAATAAATAAGACTTTATTTAATTTTAGAAAGAAGAAGACCTAATTAGTGACATAATTAAATAAATAGATAGAATTATTTATTTAATAATCAGGAAGATATAATGGACAAAGATAATTAAATAAATTAAGAAATGTATTTAATTATAAGGAGACATTAGACAATTAGTGATGCATTAAATAAATAATTAAAATTTATTTATTTAATAATCATGAAGAATGAAAAGATATGAATTAATTAAATAATTATGAATTATTTAATTAATAGTTGAAAGTGAGTCAGAAACATAATTAAAATGTCCTAATTAGTGTTAGAAGAAGAGCTTGCAGGCCTAGGTCATTTTTATGTGTCTACACTATGTACATATATGTATGTATATTTATGTATCTATGTAAATATATGTATATATATGTATCTATGTACATATATGTATACATATGTATATTCCATTGCTATATACATATATGTATACATCCATACTATATATATATGTATGTATATATGGGTGTACATACATATTTGTCATTATAATACTTGACTCAACATTATAAATTTTATGAGATGATCTATAATTACTGATTTTATTTCTAAAATATTTTGATATTATGTTGCTAAACTCTTCCACAAATTCGATTTAATGAGTTTTCCAAACACTAATTGGTTTCTCATTCTATTACAAATATGCATAAGCAAATCTATTCCCTTTGGCAAGGACTCCAGCTCCTTCAAAGCTCTTGTTGTATTCCTGAAGCCACTTCCTCTATTTCCATTTTTAGGTTATTAATGCTTTATTGAAAAATTCATGCAAAGGCCGATACACATGCACCCAATAAAATTTTCATGCAAACTTTTAAAATAAAAACGCTCTCTTTGTGAATTGTTGTTTACTTGCATGCATTATATTAAATTAAATTATTTAATTATTTAACTTAATTTATACTTCTATTTTTTTAATTTTTAAAAAAAAACTATTAAATTAAAATCTTTTATTTATTAAATATTTATCATTAAAATAAACTCTTTTATTTTTATTTTTTATCCATTTATTTTTATTTTACTTTTCAACCATTCAATAAAGTAAATGATAGGCACTTTTTGTCTTTCGAATTTAATTTCTTTGATTAATAACTAATCTATGCAATGCAGAGAAGCAAGACGTGACAATAGTTGTTGCAAGGATTGCATAGTTTTGGAATTGTTGAAATCTTTGTACTTCCAAGTTCTTGTAGGCACTTTGATTTGTAATAAAAAAAATAGATTCTCTTAAATTTGTGGTTTTCGTTTATGTATTCAAAAGGCTCATAAATTATTTGGCTACAACAATTGAAAATCCTATGGATTCTCAATTATTGAGTTGTACCATTTCCCCCCAGCAATGGTGCACCACAAGTAATAATGGTGAAAAGGTCTTATTTAGAAATTACAAGTTCTTTAGGGGAGTCCTAAAATTACCATAAGGGTAAGTGAGGCCCAAACTATGAACACTACCCCATCTACAAGCATGGGTTGGGAGCCAAACTAAAGTTCATACTAGCCCTTCACCTTGTATCCTAAATCACTAGAGGCCCCAAGGTTGTTTTATACATGGTGTGACTATATTGGGATACAAGTTTCATTATCCCCCTTTGTTATACCCCATTTAAACATGTGGTTGAGGTTGTCCCTTAGGTTAATGAAATTCCAAGCAAGCCTCCTAAAGGGAAAGTTTAGTGCTAGGTGCTTTTGATACTCAAGTTCACACAAAGTGCAAGAGGAAATAATACACATAAGCTAAGACACCTTAGGATCTAATCTAAAACACAAAAAAGGAAATGAAAGACTTTTGATCTACAATATCGCACCAAGTGCAAGGATAGAGCATACATCTATACACTTCCAAAGACACAACAAACAAAGTTCATTAACCTTTTAAATGAACTTTAGTGACTAAATTAATGAAAAATAAAAGATCTTAGAAAAATTAATCTACAAGTAAATTTGTTAGTAGTTTCACTTGTATTGACCTTTGACTAGTAAAAAAAAAGATGCACCAAGTTAGCGAAAAAGAAAAATCCAAAATTAAAAAATGGAAAATAGAAAAAGAACTAATAAATAGAGCATATGTGTTGAAAGGTGTAAGTGTGGGTGTACAGGGTGCATGTGTGAAACTAGGTTTTAAAGTGGAACTAAAAGCAACAAACTAAAAAATAGAAAATAAATTTTCACTTTAACAACATAGGCACAGTGATATAACACAAGTGTGGCAACAATAATAGAGGTGGGACGACAGAAGAAAAGGTGCAAAGAAAAAACACAAGTGTAAACCTAGACAAAGACAACAAGCTAGGTTTTTTTCATGAAAATGGATAAAAACAAAAAATAAAAAGGAGAAAAAATGATTAAAGATGGATAGAAATGGGTTAATAGATAACATAAAACTAAAAATAAGGAAAAATAAACTAAAAAATTAAAAAGAAATAAATTACAAAGTGGAAGTGAGGCTTTATGACAAAAGCATAATGTTATCATAGAAGCACAAATTTGGATCTAGAAGAAAACACCTACAAGAAAGAGGTTAAATTTGCTACGAAAGCTAAACACTAAAAATTATTTCACAAAAAAACCCCTATAAACAAGCCCCAAAAGTTACAAACCCTAAAAATAAATCAAAACAGTGGAAGAACCACTTTACAATATAAGTGTCATTTTGGGACAAAAGCATCGAAACATAGTCAGAGGTGTCGTTTTGGAAACCTAGCTGAAAATTTCATAAAAACTCCAAGAAAATAGTTAGAAACAAGAATGTGGGTCCCACTAGGCATGCCAAAATGAAGACAAGAAAAATAAACAAAGGTAATAACACTTGAATATTCAAAGCAATATGGAACCTTTTACCTTGTTTACTCTTTTCTCCTCGAATTTAGCTAGAAGAAGAGTTGCACCCAAAACTCTCTTGGTGTGCTCCTTTTATGTATAGAATGTGGTTGCTTATGAAACCAAAAACATGATAGTGGGATTGATATGATAAGAGATCAAATGGATAGCCTAAGGATATGGTGAAGATATATTAGATAGAAAATGCATCTGGATAACACTATGATAAAAGTGGATCAATAGAAAATTGGAAATCATAAGGATATGATGAAAGTAGATGCCCAAATGGGATGAGAGGTCTCTCATTTATTTAATTTCCAAGAGGGAAATCAAGGGCCAAGGTGCATTGATTGATGGATGGATAGTATTTATTGAGAATTAAAGTTTTGATTAAAGTTTTAGTCATGTGACAAGTGTCCCATGAGGTGTAAGAGCTAGGTGGTGAAATGGAGGGCTCACAATTAGTGATATTTCTCAAGCAAGGGGGATTTGAAAAAAATTTTAAAAAATATTAATTAGAAAATTTGGCTAGAGGATCAATGGTGGGGATTGGACATAGGAAAAGGTGGTGGGATAATATTTGGTAGGATTAGTTATAAAATGTATCTTGGGAGGCAAGATTTGATTTCTAGAAAAGGAAATATTTGATTGTTTTACACTTTTCAAGGGATATGGGAATTTAAAATTAGGATTGATTTGAAAAGGGAATCTTGTCACATGTGCATAAGATTAAGGGTTAATTATCTTGAATCAATTAGTTAATTAATTTAGTTGGAGGATTTTCAAATAAGGTTGACTTAAATAAATATAAATTTATTTAATTAAAGGGGATAAATGTGAAGGATAAATTAATTAAATAAATAATTAATATTTAATTAATTAATTAGCTAGGACAAGGTGGGATAAAGTATGGTTAGGTATGGATAGATTTAGGTGTTTACAAATACAATAACGTGTGTGTTATAATGATATGAACTCTAATAACATTATGTTCTAACATATATCCTCTTATTTTCTAAGTGGGCTTCCCACTTGAATTGATTGATCAAAACCTTGTTAATTTGAAGAGTCATCATCACTTTCCCAACATGTATCTTTATCTTGACTAAAATTAAATTGCACTACTTGAGGGTTGATTTGATGTATAGAACCTAAATAAATTACAAAATATTGATCATATTTACCCTAATTTGGCCTTTGAGGCTAGTTGGTATGTCTTGTTATAACTGGTAATTATAAATTTTATTGATATGAATCATTGTAATATATTAAATTATGGATGCACTCTTAATTACAACCATTAAATTGACTAGTATAGAGTGGATTTGTTTGAGAAATTACAAGAAATTTCATGTTATATCCTTCTTGTTGAATATGTACAAAACCTAAGATGTATCATATCCATTTTAAACCAAGATTAAAGATTTTCTAAATAAATCATTCAAATTAGGAGCCATATCTGATTGTTATAAGCATATTTGGAAATGCCTTATTAAGACCCCATTTATAATGCTCTTTCAAAATTTCATCATTTAATAATAGAGTTTAATCTTTAGCCCTTTGATTCATAAATCAATTGTTAAGTTGTGAATCAAACTCATCTAGTTTCCTTCTAATCACCATGAATTGAAATAAGGTATTTTGTGGACCCAAATTTTAATCAAATCACCACAAGAATAAATTGTCCAATTCATCCCATGAATGAATATAATCGGGAAGAATATTCACATACCATATAGTTTTTTATCTTATGTTTTGATGAATATATGGAAACCAACATACTCATGTTGGATCTAAAGCATATTCGGTATTTTCTTGCAAACCTTTACATATTTAGAAGCACTAACTCATTATGGGGGGAAAAACATAAGTATTTGCCTTATATTCTTGCAAAGCAAGTTGATGGGGATTCCAAAGAACACACAAAGTGCTACCAATTAGATAAATTCACAAAATATCTAACTCATCTAAAATGTGCAACATACTAGCATGATTGAAACTTTTACCAAAACACACTTTCGACCCTCCTTCTAGCATTGGTTATATTGATGGTCAATTTGGCACATGCAACTCAAGTATAATTAAGATCATTATAATTATCTTAAAGATATAATGATCTATAGATCAATCACCTCTAAGGTCTTGGTGGCCAGGTCATGGTAGTGCTAGAGAAACCTAGTGGTCTATGTAATTTGTTTGTTCAAGAGGCCTAGTTTTGTTTGGATAAATTCTCAACACACTAAGGTTAGAGGGAACATAAATAGTTTATTTTTTCATATTTTTTCTTTTATTATATTATTTTATCTAGAATTTATTACCATAAGATATTACTTTTAAGATTTTAACTAGCAATAACTTCACTTGCATACATAATATATCAAATTTATAATCACAACATGCAAGTTGAGAAATCCTATTCTAATCCTAAAATAACCATATTATAAAAAAGAAAAAAATAAGGGTTAGGGTTTGATAAATAAAAATGAAAAATAAATAGCTAGATTTGGACTTGGTTTTAAGTCCTTTACTCTATAAGATTTAATGAAATTCAATCAATCTACAATATTGTGGTTGATATTATGACCTATCACTAACATTATAGGTGCAAGATTCTAAGGAATTTTATGAAAATTATAAATGGAGGCATAAACCACTCTATTGCACACAAATTGTACATAGTAATTCATAATTCTATAATGTATATGAAATGAAATATGCATCCACCAAAGATAATTTATGCATAACCCAAATAGAGACATTTATGCAAACAAGTATTCAGAATCCCTATGCAAAGGAATAAACCATATATCATCAAATATGACACAATATATACCTTGGGAAAACCCTCAAGAGGGAAAAAATTAACCTCCAAAAGCATCCATCACTCATGTATTATTTGGAAATAAAGATTACAATACATCCTTAGAGTTCTACATGAATACCTTTGAAACATCAAGCTCTCTCCAAGCACTCCATGCGGACAAGCATGTAACCACACATCTCATGCCTTGCTTCAAACCTCACAAATGCTAACAATACATGATCTCAACCCCTTAGCCAAAATGACCAACTACCCAACCTTAAACAACTAACCATGTGTATTTTCTTTTATAGACATAAGATCACACAAAATCACCAAGTGATATTACATAAAACCATGTGACTACTACCATGAGATTATAGAACTATTAGCACCACATTTACTTTTTGGTACTAATTTTTCTCAATATTAAATATTTCCCCAATGTGTGACCCCACATTAAATATTTATTACAATCTTACATACAACACATAAAGTGGCCCAAAGAATTCTAACCCATGTGATGCACACATCCCTGGATCCTCTAGGTGCACCACAAATAAAAAAATATTATATTATAACATTATGCAAAGGTGGATGTAGACACTCAAATTTGTCCTCGCAATCATCACACTATTCGTCTATTGATTACAATGATCAATCCATTCAAATACTTTCTTCTAGTCATGCATTTCATCAAATCATTAAATCATCTCATTATCATTCATGTTCGTTCGCATTATCGTTTGCATTAGTCGCATTATCATTTTGCACCATCATTCATTATCATAATAATTTCATCATCATAATTATTCACCGACATTTCATAATAAAACTATATTATTATTTAAATCACATCGCTTGCATATATTGCCCACCTCATATTGCATGTTGTTAAATCATCACATCATTAAAATATTATCACCACATGATCATTCATAATACATAATAAATCATAATCATTCATAATCCATTTGCATAATAAGTCATAAACATCATTTCCATATTAAATCAATTTCATCCATAATTATTTCATATTCATCTCCACTAATAAATCAATTATCATAGTCATTGATTATTATTTCATAATAAACTATTATCATAACTTGAATATTAATCATATCATTTGCATAAATCATTCATGAAATATTGCATTTTAGTAAAGCATCTTTAATCATTTTATTCATAGTTAATCATTTAGGTACATTTTTAATCTAGTAACCCTTTATCACTTTCATTCTCGTCCATAACATTTAACCCAACAATGTGGGATAATGGAATTTCCTTCTCCCACATCTTTTATCCCACATTTCATCTTCAACCCCTCTCCATCATCAGGGAACTCCTATTTAAATGGGATTTTCCTCTCATTTTAAGTCTCACAAATTTTGCTCACAAATTTACATACTCATATCATCTTTGCATCTTGATTGCATTTCTCATTTACCATAGCCTCTTTATTGCATTTTGTGCTCATAAAATCTGAGAGCAAATGCATGAATGAAGATCTTGGTGATAGGGAGACAATGGAGATTGATTTCTTTTAAAAGCATTGTTTTGTTTCTATAGTTTAGATTTGCATTTCTGGTTTTTCTTTTAATTAGAATGGCTCTATTGATGTGGGTTGAAATGGTGGTTCTTACTCCATAGAATCATGCATTTTTCTGGCTCTACAATGGACAACACACCTTTTCCTAACATTCTCCCACTTTTTGTATGCATTGCATAAGGGGTAAACAAGTAAACTCAAACATCAACAAGGGGACAATCCTATAGCCACATATACCATCAAGGAATCAAACTGATCCATGTGCTCTATCTAGATACTTGCAAAAAGAACCAAAGTGACCACCATATCAAGCATGAATACTCTCATCCTCCATCATGCCAATGCACAAATATAAGAATCCATAAAAAGAGATTTTGCACTAACTTTCACAAAGAATCATAAGTCCTACCTCTAACCGATGTCAAAAAACACAAACACTCAATTCAAAGGTGACAAGTATGTATCCGTATTTTTCAAGATATACTCACCATAGCTAAAATAAAACCCACAAAAAATTCTCACATCCAACTATCCATACCTCAAAGGTTTAAAAATCATAACAAGTGAACCTCAATCCATCAACATATACAACCCATAACATGCAATCACAAGCTCTGAGTGTCAAACTTGCCAACAAAGAACATATGCATCTAGAAACTCCCACTGCATAGGTAATTTAAAATCTAAAAATGACCAAGGAATTCAAATATCCACCAATAGCATCACATAGAATGTGTAACCAATATCATACATAGTATGAAGGAACATCCAAAAAAATATGAAAAACCTATAAACTAATATGTTGCAATACGTCACTCACCTGAAGTCTCCATAGCTCTCCCAAGTTCTTCACACTCAACAAAGTAAAGAGATAAATGAACATCCATGTCATCACCAAAGAATAGTGAACAACACATAACCACAAACATAGTAATCACCATAGCTCCACATAAGACCTCAATTCCAATGTCATATAAAAATAAACATCTGGGAAGAAGAATAAGACCAAAGAGAGATTATACTTATCACAACTTAGAATTTAGAGGTGTGTGTAGAAGGACATGCTACATATTTTTATTTGTAGTGATACCAAATGAAATGAAATATGCATCCACCCAAGATAATTTCCACATAACCCAAATAGAGAAATATATGTAAATAATTATTCATAATTCAAGTGCAAAGGAATAGACAGCATACCATCAAAGATGGCACAATCTATACCCTAGGAAAACTCTTGAGAGGTAAAAATCCAACCTCAAAAAGCATCCATCACTCATGTATTATTCAACAATAAATATTACAATACATCTTCAATTTTCTCCATGAACACCTTTGAAACATAAAGCCCCCTCCAAGAACTCCATGTGAACAAGCATGTAACCACACAACACATGTCATGCTTCAAACCTTACAAATGCTAACGAGAGATGATCTCAACCCCTTAGACAAAAAGACCAACTAGCCAAACTTAGAAGACTACCCATGTCCTTGCTTTTATAGACATAAGCTCACGCAAAAACCACCAAGTGGTATTACATAAAACCTATTAGAGTAATCATTCATTAGCTAATAATTAATTAATCTCTAATTAATTATTAATCTAATTTATTCTCATGCACTTAAGCTAAACTTAGGAGTGATTTTCTATGTTAACTAGAGAGCTATTATTAGATCATTTTATCTCATTGCATGAGATATTGACATGTGTCACGATCTAACCCCTTTATCATTTAGGGTTGCTCCTATATAGAACTCAACCCTCATTGTATTATCATGCCTTTGAGGACTCTTGTTTTCCTTGAAGATTCTTGAACTTCATTCTATAGCTTTTTTCTTGTTGAGGATATTAGATATTATTGTTTGAAACTCTCTTATGTGGAAGGTGTATTTTTTCATTGTTTGATCTTGTGGCTTGTGTTTTTCACAATTCTAACAAAACTATATTACTAATACCATGATATTACCAAACTATTAACCCCCACATTTACTTTTTAGTACTAAGTTTTCCCAATATTAAACATTTCCCCAATGTGAAACCCTACATTAAATATTTATCACAATGTTACATACAACACATAAAGTGGCCCCAAGAATGCTAATTCATGTGATGCACACATTCCTAAATCCCCTAGGTTCACCAAAAATAATAAAATATTATATTATAACGTTATACAAGGTGGACAACACACCTTTTCCTAATAGAATCATATAAAATATTAATCACATTCATAAAATTCACCTAATAACCCAAATCTAAAGAAAATAAAACACCAAATACACTAGCTCTAATAGTAGAGAATGATCACAAGAAGTGTTATTAATCTTTATTGATTGGAAAATGGCATGAACATTACAACTTTTAGCAAGATGAACACACTAAAAATCATTTTTTTCCTTAGCTCCTTCAAAAAATTCCCAACCCTTTACAATGTGCGGTACACCTTTTATAGAGGTAAATTTTATTATTTTCTCTCAACAAGTTAGCATGGGGCCTAAAGGTCTAGGGGGGGCCTAATTAATATGCACTACCAAGGTGCTACATTTTTAAATGACACTTTTCTAGGTTTTAAACCAATTCCATAAAGTAAATGGACACAATTACGATTACCCATTTACATGTTACTTATTCGCCTGAATTGGGCCCTTGAAATGGCACAAGCTACATTTCAAATTTTGTATTACATTATCATACTAAAAAATAAAATAATATATATTCAAGTGAACACTCAACCAAAGAAAACAACACAAATCCAAATCTTCAATGATAACTTGGTTTTGTTCCTCCTATGCCTTCTATCCTTGTCTATAATCCATGAATTCCAAGAGCTACATGTCATAGTAATGACACCTTGGTACACTACAAGGTAATATTTTACCACTCAAAGTCCTATAAAATCTAGATGAAATTTATTAGATCACCTTAAACATGTATTTCACAAATATTAAGGCATTTTGGAGAAGTTGTGGAGTTTTAGAGGAGGTCTAGATGGTTTTTGAAAATTCTAGACATTTTAAAACCCTCAATGATGATTCAGAGGTTCTAAGAATTGGAGAACCTTCAATATTCTTGCTTTATTTTATTTGTCAACGATTTAGTAATTTGCACTTGAACCTTGTTGGTATTTTAGAGATTTAAGGAGCTTTGTGATTTATTGAAAACTATTTCAATCTACCTTGTTACTTGGGGAGTAGCTAGAATTTTAAATATTCCATGAACTTAAGAACCTTTGACATGGTCTTGTCAAGGATTTGGAGGTTAGACAAACTTAAGAAATTCTTACACTTGTCAACTTGTTGGGGAGTTCCAAAATCTTGGAAATTGTTAATGTAATTTTTGGGACTCAATCGATATCTCAAAGTGAAGTGTTAGAGTTGAAGAGTAAAGAAAAAAACTAACTTATACCAAAAAGCAAATGAATAATGAGAAGCCTAAACTCATGATCTTGAAAGATAATGTAGAGTAAAATTTTTGGGGATTAAAGGTTAGGGATGCCACCTAAATTATTTCACAAAGAAAATAAATAAGGATAATCCAAAACTCATGATCCTAAAAGATAATATAATTTAAAGAGATTAGAGATCAAAGGCTAGGAATAACACTTAACTCATAAAAAAAGATAAACCAATTAGGGTATCTCTACATCTTTGGATTTGAAAGGACGTAGAATATAAAGTGTAAGTGATTAGGGAGTGGAGGTACCACCTAACTGATGACTAAAAAAATAGGGATATTGCCAAACTTATGATCCTACAAGATTATAGAGTGTAAAACATTAGAGATTGAAAGTTGAGAATGTTGAAGCTTGAAAAAATCAACTCCACAACTCCCAAGGATCACCTACAATCAAACACCTGTCACAAAAAGGGAGAATAGAAAAGTTATGGAAGCCAAGATCTATTGATCCAAAAATGCATGAATCATATTAATGTGCATCTTCTAATGATTATATAATAGAGAATCCATATAAAAGGATAAATAACCTAGAAACCTTAGGTGAGGCGAAAATAATACCATGGCATGTGTCCTCATCCTTTGACATTAGACATATAAAGAACATGACCTAAGTAAGCTTAAATAATTAGAGGAAAAGGAACCTAATAATTAATTAGGAAATATCTTTTACTCTAACACCTCCCTTAAGTAAAACTTAGTGAGAAGATCAAACCTCTAAAGATGAATTCATGATGGGTCTCGATAAACAAGGCCTGGTGAGGTACCCACGTACAAATAAAAGATCTCTCAAAATCAAAGAAAATGGAGAAAAACCCAGTGGGAGAAACCTCCTCTCCAAAAGAGAGAAATACAAGTGAAGAATTGGAGAAGTCTCCAAACAAGAGTGAAGGTCTAAACAGCCTCCAAAACAAAGTGAAGGACGAAGGAGCCTCCAAACAAGAATGTCCCAAAAGATAGGAACAAATGATGAACATGAAAAACACCACTGAAGCATGAAGAAGCTGCAAACATTGTCAAAGAATGACTGCTATAGTGCTGAAAAAAAAACCTTCGTTGAAATAAATGATGATCAAGATTAAAAGGATAGGAATCTACATGAGTGTCCCCAACAACACTACTCAAATCACATGGAAAAAAAAGGAAAAAATCTATAACTCAAAGATACAGATGGCACACATGTACCAAAAGTATAAAGAACTAATCAAGTGAAAATGGAAGGTCGCCTCCAGAAATAGGAATGCAAGAGTGTCCATATGGTAAGTGATCCATCTCACTGAAATGCATGGTAACCATCCATTGATGTACACTACATTTGAAAGTACATAGGAACAAGAACTAGATACATAGATCACTTAGCCATGAAACCAAGGAAGCATTAGCACCAACAGAAGAAACCCCCCATAATGTTGACAAGGGAGAGGCATGATAGGTACACTAAAACTAAATTCCAAAAAGAAGTGCATGAAGAAGAATCAAGAACATTTGAACATTCAAACCTAAAATTACCAACACATATAAAGAGTGTGCAAACAAAAGGCACACACGCATGAGGTTTTTTTCATGGAAGGGACACACACTTGACAAAGGTGTGATGGAAAACAAAGGCAAACATCAACCCCCCATGGCACTTTATATCATAGTGTGAGTACAATAAGGCACAAAATCATGTGTAAGATCCCAATAAATCATGTGCAATACAAAGGCACTTTATTTCAGTGTGTTTACATAATAAGAAATGCATACAATGGAAGCCCACAATGTCCAAAAAGGACTACATGCTGAAAACACAATTCTTTGAAGGAAGAAGAAACTAGTAGCACCATGATGAATTAAATGAAAAAATACGCACTTTCAAAAAAATGGCACCCAAAAAGGAGTCCAAATGCAAAAGATATGGCTCATCAAAGTCTCCAAAGATGAGAACTAAATAGAAACAACAATGAAAAAATAGAATTATGGGGAAAAAAATTCCAAATTGGAAACTACTTGTATCAATGCGAAGAGCACAAAATTCCACAGCATTTCAAAAAAAAATGCACTGAAAAATATCACCGTACGACCGAGATATGGCCTCTAGAAGATAGGGTGCAAAAGTGAAAAGCCCAATAGAGAGGGGCTGAGTAGGGAAAAAAAAACTCCTCCACCAAATTTGTCAAAAACACCTCCAAAAATAGAGACCCGCCAAATTTAAAAGCTCTTCTAAAAAAAGAAAAATAAATTAACCTCCCCTGGCCTGAGCGTTGGTCACCCATGTGACTAGGGGCGAGCAAAGGGCTCATTTTTTATGCAAAGTATTTTTTATTAAAAAAAGTTTTAAAAAATAATTATTAAAGAAATTTAAAAAGTTGTAAAAAATAAATAAATAAATAAAGTGGGGTGGGGAATAACCCCACCGCCACTCCCCTTATTAAAGGGGGTGCAACCTAAGGGCCATTGCCCCTGCTACGGCCTAAGCCGTAGCAGGGTGGTGGTACCTTAGGTACCGCCCCATTAATGAGGGGATGAAGGTACCTTGTGCAACAACCAAGTACCTTTGATACCTATTTATTTTTTATTTTATTTTAAACTTTATAAAAAAAATTAATAATGATTTTTTTAAAACAAAAAAAAAACTTTTTATGTACCTTGATTTGCATGTTGGGGAGGTCGTACAACCTCCTTGGCAAAAAAAAAAAATCCTCAAAGCTTCCGACACCAAAATAGTTTTAAATTTTATATCAAAATTCATGAAATGGGCCTCCTGAATGCAACCGTGAGGTTCTTTTTGGCCCCAAAACCTCTAAATTGGCAACTACCCTCTCGATCTAGAAAAAAAAAAACTACTTCAAACCCTCGCATATCTGACCTTTGGAGTCTAAATCAAGCCAAACAAAAACCCAAATTTTACTTGCTTGACAACTTTGAATCCAATGGAAAACTCCATTTTGGTCCCAGATGCATCGAATGATAGCTCAAGGCACACAATATCTCATGAACAAGAGAGGGGATTATAGATTTAGAGTTTTGATACCATGTTGAAGTTGGAAAAAATCAACTCCACAGCTCCCAAGGATCACCTGCAATCAAACACCTGTCATAGAAAGAGAGAATAGAAAAGCTATGGAGGCCAAGAGCTATTGATCCAAAAAAGCATGAATCATATTAATGTGCATCTTCTAATGATTATACAATAGAGAATCCTTATAAAAGGACAATTAACCTAGAAACTCTAGGTGAGGTGAAAACAAGATCATGATATGTGTCCTCATCCTATGACATGATACATATAAAGAACATGACCTAAGTAATCTTAAGTAATTAGAGGCAAAAGAACCTAATAATTAAATAAATAATTAATTAGGAAATACCTTTTACTCTAACAGAGAATACTAATTTAATTAAACTAAAAGGCATTCAAATAGTGCATCTCTAAATCTGAAAAGATGTATAAGGTAAAACATAAAAAGTTAGGGATCAGTGGTACCTTATAACTAATATCAAAAGAATCCAATCATTAGGATGGACAAAAAGTATGAATCCACAAAGATGGATAAATTCTTAATGTAGATGTCATAAATAAGAGATCCCAAAGAACTCATCCCAAAATTTATGATGGGAATACAAGATCTCCAATACTAATGTCAAAAAAGGGCTTATAAGAGAATTATGTCATTAGGATAAAAACAACCTCAAATTCTAACAAGGTAAAAAATTGGATGTTTCAAAGGATGAAAACAAAAATTACATCTAGGACACACTAAAAATATTAAATTGTAAAAATGAAGAAACTAATTAAAAATAAATAACAAAGAGAAAAAATAACACAAAAAAACCTAAAAATTAATTCCCTAACATGCACTCGACAAAATTATCAACACACAAACAATCAAGCAAACCAAAAAAAGCAATGGGAAAATAAAATGAAAACACCATTAACAAACTAGGAGAGGAACCATGTACATGGTTAATGATAAATGATGCACTTGAAAATAATAGAAAAATAAGTGTATACACACAATTTCAACATAATCTTGAGCATTTGAAGTCTCCCACCAAATAATGAGCAAATTGTTCACCAAGTAAATTTCTTGAGATCAAGGGTGCATGAAAAACAAATAAAAGTAGTCTGAAAATATAAGCCAAACAATAATAAAACTTAAAGTGTGTGCATGATGAAATTGCCATTAATATATAGTTGAGGATAGGTAAAGGTGGCATCATATCCTATACCAATAATTAAGGTGTCAAAGATTCCTTAATAGTCATGCTAGGATGAGAAACTCCAAAATTCCAATGGAGGTGAGACACTAAACCCCTAACAACTTTGGTCTACAAGAAATCTTAGAGTTCAAGAGAGTCCTTTACCTTCATCTCAAGATGAAAAACTCTAAAATTCTAAAATTAGGCAAATTATTCAAAATAAATAATAAGGAAAAATCTAAAGACAAAATTAAGTTCAAAATGGACCAAGAAAGCAACCAATATAAATAAAAAGAAAAGAAAATCTAAAATGAAGCAAATTATTCAAAATAAATAATAAGGAAAAATCTAAAGACAAAAGTAAGTTCAAAATGGACCAAGAAAGCAACCAATATAAGTAAAAAGAAAAGAAAAGGGGGTCCTCATTTTGCTAGAGAAAAATGGAGCATATGTACAAGGCACAACAACATCCAAATTATAAACTTGTAAGGGATTTTCATATCTGAAATAAAATATCTATTCTAGGGTTTCATAGAAATACTAACAAACTTGAATAAATAAGGACTTACAAAATTTAAGCACAATTAAAAAAATTATAAAATGGAACAAAAATACCTATTGGAAACTAGGGTAATATCCATGTATACTTTGATTAGCTAAGCTCTATATGCTCATTCATCTAGTATCTTTAGGTATAATATAACCCCCATGAACTTATAGATGAGGACACGTCTCTAGAAAAACTAAATTGTCAACCACAAAGTCAAAATTAAAATAATTGTTGGAATTTAGGTGATTGCATTGAGTTAAGGGACAAAAAGTGGATGGATCATTTTTAAAAAATATAACATGAGAACATTATGTAAAATTTCACATAACATGCTTGTATTTCATAATTCATGCTCATTATATAACAAGCTCATGTTTTATAATGGGATATCATTATATAGTGCACTTATTTTATAGATAATCATAGGGGGAGAGAGTTGGAGTTATAGAAATGGAGAGATAGAGAGAGGGAGCAATAAAGAGAGAGACGAAGAGATGGAGATAGGGAGATAGGGAGATAGGGAGAGATATGTAAAGAGAGGAGGGGATAGAGAGAGGAAGAGGGAGAGTGGTAGAAAGAGAGGGAGGATAGAGATAATGAGATAGAAGGAGAAATAGATAGAGATATAGACAAAGATAAAGTGAGGGAGACATAGAGAGGGAGATAGAGAGGGGAGGAGATAAAGAGATGATAGAGAGGTGGGGAGATAGATAGAAATATATAAAGGGAGAGTTAGAGATAAATTTAGAGAGAGGAGATAGAGATGGAGGGATAGATAGAGAGTGTAAGAGATAATGAGAGCTAAGTATAGAGAGGGAAATAGGGAGAGATAGAGAAGGAGAGGGAAATATGGAGAGATAGAGGAGAGGGAGAAATAGAGAGGAAAAATATAGAGAGATAGATAGTAAGATAGAGAGGGAGAGAGATAGAGAATGGGAGAGAGATAGAAAGAGATAGAAAGATAAATTTAGAGGGATAGATAGAGAGGTAGAGATAGAGATAGAAATAGAGATAGAGATAGAGATAGAGATAGAGATATTATATAACTATTTCACCTCCTAGGTCCTATTTACACTATTCTAGTAAAGTTTACTTAGGGTACACATGGGATACTTATGACTTTATGCCTCATATCATAATACTAAGACACTTTTCATAATATTATGTTATCCTATGTCTCAATTTGTTCTATAACCAAGGTCCTATGATACATTATGCAATGTAAATGTTTTTTCTACTTGGATTCTTTGAAAGGAATATTTTGTTTTGTTTTACCATATTGATCTTCTCATTTCTTTGTGCTTTCCATAATGCCTTTAGATCTTGGGTGGTTATCTCCATAGACAAATATTGAATGGTATCAAAGCATGTTGAGTTTATTTGGTTAGTATTTTTGAAAGATCTCGAGTGTAGATCTTGGTGGATCTTGAAAAGTAGAATATTCTCTTCTCTTGCATCAAATGATGACCTAAAGAAAAAAAATTGATAGAAATACCAAATTTTTGGGGGTTCCTCTTTGTGTCTATTTATTGCAACTACAATTCTAGAACATGTTAGTGCAAATTTGAACTCACCATTGAGATTAAGGTGTCAAAAAAATTCAATTTAGCCTTTTGATTTGTTCAAATTGGACACGTGAGTTCAGATCTACATGGTTTGAAGTTGAAAGGTAGTTGTTGGATCTAGAAGGTAGATAAAAATTTGGAGCATTTTGGATCAAATATGACCTTTCCATCATGTCCAAAAGGCCAAAGAACCTAAGGATTGACTATCAACTTTTCAAATATATGACACTTTTCCTAGATCAATCAAGAAAAAAATATCCTCTCCCAACCATAAAGATTTTTGTATGGAGCATTTTGCAGAACATTTTTCTAGTGACATCACTGTGAAAGCACCTTTGCAGGACTAGTATGAAATTTTATTAAAAACAATAAAAATAAATAAACTAAAATTTGAAATTTGAAAAACAAATTGCAAGACAATACCCTACACAATTTGTAGATTGGAAAGGCACACTCCTGACCTATAGGTGCCACATGGCATAATTGTGGTGGGTTACCACATCAGTAGCCCCTACACCAATGTTAGAAACCTTACTAAATCTATTACTAGTGGTAATTTTTTGTCATGAAATATTTTTGACTATTAAAAAACAACTTAGATCTCCTTCCAAACCACCAACTTAGCCAAATAATGATTTTGTGACAAAAAAGGTAGTTTTGACATCATACAATGATTTTGGACAAACCACGAGCAATTTTAGTATATACCAGTAGGTTATGGAATATTCTAATGAAATTGATTTTTTTGAGTACTAACGCCATCATGCATCAACAACTTTACCCCCAATTAACTTGCCCTTCTCCATTGGCATTTTGATTTTGACACTTTAACTTTAGATACTTCATTCTCAATCATCCAAGCACCTTTTTGTGAATTTTTTTTTATTTGGGGTAGAATTTTATGAGATTCATAATGTTAGAGACAATTTTTTATTTATATGTATTTTTCTCTAGAAATTATAAATTTTGATAGGTGTTGTTGAGGAGTTCTCATTTTGGGAACTTTTAGGGCTCCAATTGGGTCATGCAATAACCTTTTTTGGTGAGAATTTTTGAAAAGTACATAATTTTTCATGTACTTTATAGTGGTATGATTAGATTGATCTCATTTTATATGTAAAAAGAAAATCATTTATATGGCCAAATTTGGTATTTCCTTAAATTAAGATTAAGACCACTTCGCCATTTTTGGCAAGTGGTGGCTATGAGTGTGCTAAGTATAAAGCAACGATAATATATATTGTTGGGGGGTATAATTGATTGAGTGAATTTAAGGGGGCATCTTCTTGTGGTTGCAGTTACATTCCTCTTGATTTGTGTTCTTTCCATCTTTTTCATCATGGGGAAATATTTGATTCCACTTTAACACCTTACAACTATCCTAAATGGAAATATAAAATGAACAAATTACTAAGAGTTAAGAGATTGTGTAGGATAGTTCATGGGATTTATGGTGAACCAACCAATGATGAAGTTAAAAGGAATAAGTAGTTGAATAGTTGTGAATAATATATTGGCTATTTATGTGTGTATGTCTCTCTTGAGTTATTTTCTTACATTGAGAACTTGGCTACACCTATGTGGACTCCATCATCAAGATTGTTTAGGAAAATAAATGATTTCTTAGGATACTTGTGTTGAAGACTTGGGTTGTTGGCAACATGAGCATGATGATGTATAGATGATGTTGATGTATGGTGTGGGGAGATTGTTGAATGGAGAGATTGTTGAAGATTGATGAGCATGATAGTGTTTGGTGTTGTCATTGATGGAAACCCATTATAGAGATGCAGTACTGTTGGTCCGGTGAAGACCAAATGTTTTGCAGATTTACCTAAGTCCTGATGTACAGTGAACCAGTTTTGTGGTCTGCATTGCTCCACTATGAAGAATATAGTCTCACAGTTTTGAGGTAATATTGGTGTGTGTTGAAGGTATCTAGATCCAAGGATTCAATCTTGTATGTATTCCGCAGTCAAAGATAATGTTGACAGAGTATCAGCTCTGGAAATGACAGAGTTTTTATTATAGAGTATATATTGGAATGCTCTGCATTCCACCACAAATGAATCTTTTGTTGTATGATTTTGAGGAAGTGTTTTGGGATGTCAATAGTGTGTGTGTCCCAAGTGGCAAGTGTTGTGGTGGTTTGCATATCGATTTGTGAGTGAATGGTTGGTTTATTCATTATTACTTCACTAGTTTTGTTATATGGTGCCAACCTAAAGATTTTGAGGTCATGCAAAGTAGAAGTATGTAAGGAACAGATTTATGGGAGTAATTATGGGTCATGTTTACCTATTTTGGAGATGTACACATTTTGGTTTGTTTTGCAAGGCATGTTTGTTAAATTTTTAAGCTAACATGTTATGTGGTGCCTGGTACATATAATTAAGCTAACCTAATTTATGTTTTGGATAGTTGTAGTATATATACAAGGTTGATTCATTGTGGATAGTGTTTGTAGATTTTATGTACAAAATCTAGTTTGGAGAGAAGTGTGAGGTATAATTATGGTGTGTTGAGTCAATTTTTTGAGCTTCATTAGAACTGTATCTTCAACATATGTCAGATGCATTGTTAGTAGTTCGTCATTGGTAGTGAGCCACCCTTTCTTCTATCTCTTTCTATTATGGGTAGTGAGCCCTTGGCAATGAGCCACCAATAATGGTCCATTATATTTTTGGATAGTGAGTCCATCATTTTGTATCGAACATTGTAATTGATTATAATATATTGTGAGCTAATCCTCACTGTGGTTTTTCCCTTTCAATATTTTTCCATGTAAATTCGATGTTCTTGTGTTCCTTGATAGGATGCATGCTTTATATGTTCCTTTCATTTATTGTAAGTTAAATTGATGCTTTGAATGGATATTTGAATTGAAAAAGTTAATGAGTTTTAGTGAATACTGATTCACCCCCCCTTCTCAGTATTCTAGGTGTTCAACAATTGGTATCAGAGCTTGGTTCCTTCTATTGGCTTGATCGTTGAGGTAGATCTTGGAGGATGAACACATGGCTACAAGGAAGTATCCTATTCCTCTAGAAAATATTATCCCTGAAGGGTTTACTGAAGAAGATTGTGTAGTTAACATGGAAGGAGAACTCAAATCAACCCTTGATGATCTAGATAAAGAAAAAATTGAGAATAAAGATCTGAAAAAAGATCTTAACGATGTCGATGAGTGTATCAAGAATTTGAGAGAGAAACTCAATAAAGTTACATAAAGAGTTAAGGAAACAAATGAGTAGCTCAAGAAATCAAATGAGACTATCACTAATCTAAAATTGAAAGTTGAAAAAGGTAAAAGAGTTGAAGACTGTATGAAT
This sequence comes from Sequoiadendron giganteum, assembly GCA_007115665.2. Classification (NCBI taxonomy): domain Eukaryota; kingdom Viridiplantae; phylum Streptophyta; class Pinopsida; order Cupressales; family Cupressaceae; genus Sequoiadendron; species Sequoiadendron giganteum. Next base: position 65,660,042 of record CM021100.1, on the reverse strand, counting down.
GAAAAATTGAAAGATAAATCTGAAGAATGTTCAAAGCTTGAACATGAGATTGTGACTTTGAGATCATATATGGAGAAGGCAAGGATTCAAGATGACAAATTCAAGAAGAGATCCACCCTACTTGATGAAATGATTGTAAATTAGAAGGATTCTAAGGACAAAGAAGGTTTAGGGTTTGAAAAAGGAGAAAGTTCAAAGGAGAATTAGACTTCAAAGAATGCTGAAAAGAAGAATGATAAGAAGAGCAGTGTCAAAAAAATCCAAAATCAGAAGAACGATTTCAAAATACCTCATATCAGAAAACCTGTTGCATAAAGGTATTCATATTTTAATGGTCACTATCATTCTTGAAAAATGAATTAGAATGTTTAGTGTTTTACTTGCAATAGATTTGGTCATAAAGCTAGTGAATGCAAAGTCAGATGATGAATGGTTATAATAATGGTATGATTTACCAATCTTTTAATCATTACTATTATACATGCAATGGATTTTTGCATAAGGCTTTTGAATACAAATCTAAAATGGCAAGAAGTAAGTTTGTTCAACAAAAAGGTGTCATACCTCACAAATGCAAGAAACTAGGACACATAGCCAAGTTTTACAAAAGCAAGAATGTGAAAACCTCTATTTCACAAAAGAAGAAGACTAATCTGGTAGAGAAAAAGATTGATCCAATTGAGATGAAGAATGAAATGAACAATAGCTAGAAAAATAAAGAAGAGAGAGAAGTGAAAAGTGAGTATGTGCCTACCCTTGGTGCAGATTTTCCTATGAAAACTAGATGAAGAGCTTTGGCTCAAGGGGATTTTTAGCAAAATATATTCCATCCCTCATAAAATATTGGTGTTGATTCCTTCAACATATTGGTACATGTGTAGATTGGAATGATTAATCTATTGGTGGTATATCTGGTATGAAATTTCTTGTTGTGGAGATTTGCAGAACAATTGAAGTGCCTATGATGACATAGTGAAGGTTTGCCAGCTTTTTGACCTAACTCTATCAACATAAATCAATAAATTTTTAGGTCATCAAAAAAGTGTTTATATGTGTTTTCGCTATGATTAAGTCATTTATGATTGAGTATTTCAAGAGTAAAGAGCATAGCATAGGCGATTTGAAGCAATTTTGTAGTGTTGTGTGAAACCCTACTGACAAATAAATTACAAGGTATTTATCATTTCTTGCTTAACCCTAGTTTCAGAAGTGATTTGAGATGTTTACTCCATAAGTAGTTGATGTATTGGAGTAGCCAAGACCTAAGTTTAAGAAACATCCATACAAGTCCACGTAGACATACCTTGAAGGATCATTTTTTAGGGTTCCATACGGTGTTATGCACACAAAAGATGTGTGAATTTACATTCACACAAAAATGGAAGAATATGATCATAAAAAGATGGTAGAGTACTAGTTTAATGAGCTATAGGTGATCATTTTGAATTGAAACCTAAATTTGAGAGTTTGATAGAGAATAAATTGGATATCTAGAATAATCTCCCTAATTTTTTCTATGAGAATGAATGGGTAAAATATATGCTCAGCAAAATTCATGATAAGTTCATGTGGTTGGAAATGTCGCACATGATAAACAAGAAAACTATTAGGGTTGTTATAGGGTTATGCTCAAATGGACCCATTCTGGTAATGAAGGCCATGAAGAATGAAATGGTAATGAAGCTCAATAGTTCCACCTTTTCACCCCTTTTGGTATGGTACCCTAATTGAATGCTTATTATTTTACTTTCTTAGAGAAGTTCTTGGTATAAAGAATGTTGTGTGGTTAGACAATATTCCAGTTGCTATTCAGATTAGAGACCATTTGAGAAGGTTAGGGAATTTCGAAACCCATAAAACCATGTTGTGTGGTTTCTTCAAGACCTTTCAAGGAAGAATGCAAGAAAGAGAGAGGATACCAAAAAAAATTGTTGAGAAATACAAGGATAACATCACTTTCATGGTTAGTAGAGATAATTGCATTATGGAAGTAGTTAAACCTAGAACTGTTTGGATCCTGGAGCTGGGATATGAGGTTACAATAGAAGAGCTCACTAGTCTTGAAAATATCATGTTAAGCAAACCAAAAGACCCATCTATGGACAGGTTCAAAACTTATGCAAAAAAATCAATTGAAATAAATCTTGAGAAGAGGAAGGACATTGAGAAGAATGTGGAGAAGATGAAAACTCAGTTGGAACAAATTGTGAACCCACCTAAGGGTTCTACAAAGAAAACTAAAGCTACATATGTGGCTCTGCAAGGTAATCCAAGTCCAAGAAGGTCAATTAGGACCTCTGCCCCCTCTCCTACTATTACTTAGGTCCCCAGAACAAAAGCTGCAAGAAGTTCAAAGAAGAAAGAAGCATTTGGAACATATATGCAACAAATACCTCCTAAGAGGAGAAGAAAAGAAAAGGCCACCAAAGAAAAATATATCAACTATGAAGATAAAGAGGATCTAGAAGAGGAAGGACCACAATTTATTCGAAAAAAGAAGAAATCTCAAGCCACTGTGGAAGAGACTAGTGCCAACAGAGCTAAAGTTGATATTGTAGATGTAGACATTGAAAATTGACCACTTTAATTTGGCCAATTCCCCCCTAATTCAACCAATTTCATATTCTCTATATTAATTAAATAATACTTTAATTATCACCCTTCATCTTAATTTATTTCTTCCATCATCTTTAAATCCTAGCCAAAAGTAAATAGTTACCTTTAATTATTTACTCCCATCCCTTATCCCTTTCTTCCAAAAATTAAATAAATAATACATTTATTTAATTTCCCTCATGTCACATCCTCCATAACCTTTTTATAATCCTAATTAATCTGCATAATCCTAGATTTAGGATGTGCACATTCCTAATCCTTGATTAGGGAGGTGTCACATCCTCCATAATATGCAAGTGGATCATTAATCCTCATTAACCACCTAATCATTTTCCTAATCCCTCAATTACACAACCTAATCATTGATTAGCTATCCTAACCTACCCCTTGATCAACTCTCCCCATCCCCCAAGGAATTTTTAATTCATTTTTATCTTCCCAAAGTCCTTTTGAGGAATTTTTAATTCCTCTCTCACCCCCCAAGGAATATTAAATTCCTTTTCTCTTTCCCGAGGAATATTAAATTCCTTTTATCCTTTCCATGCACATTAAAAAGGAATTTTTAATTCCTTTAGTCAATCTTTGATCTCAACCCTTGATCCTCTTCCAAGAATCAATCTTATCCATTCATTCATCTACCCTCTTGCTAATGACTAAAAGACATAGTCATTTTTCATTTTCAACTCATACAACCATTCTAACCACTCTCAACCATTGTCAATCTCATGCATCCAAGTCTTCACTCTCACACACTACCATCTTGAATCCATAGCCAAATCCATCATCCTTGCACCCAAATCAAGGAAAATCAAGCCATTATGTTGCCAAAATCAAAATAGAGCACACATATCAAGCCATCAAAAAGGGGCAAACAACTCCATCAAGCTCAAACAAAGTAATATTTTGGCATTTTATTTATAAGTTTGAGTTTCATCTTTAGCCCAATCTTGAGTGTTTTGTTTTGTTTTTATCTTCTTGATTGAGTTTATTTCTTGCATTCTAGATGGGGTAAAAACATTGCACACATTTTTGGCATGCCCAGTGGGACCCATGTCACGGGTCTGCATTTTCACGGTCTCTATTGTTTGAGTTTTGCAGGTTCAGACTTTACACGTAGAGGCAAAACTGCCCTAACGGACGAACTTGCTCCTTATAGGGGCGAATTTTCTCATCTAGACAAGCTAACTTGCAAACAGGGGCGAATTTTCTCATTCAAACAAGTGAGAGCACATTCACCTCTTTCCATAGCATGTTAGCCTCTTTTCCATCGAACAGGCGAGAGCGCATTCACCTCTTCCCATAGCATGTTAGCCTCTTTTCCATCGAACAGGAAAGAGCGCATTCACCTCTTTCCATAGTGTGTTAGCCTCTTTTCTATCGAATAAGCGAGAGAACATTCACCTCTTCCCATAGTGTGTTAGCCTCTTTTCCACCGAACAGGCAAGAGCACATTCACCTCTTTCCATAGCGTGTTAGCCTCTTTTCCACCGATGAGTGAAAGCGCATTCACCTCTTTCCATAGTGAATTAGCCTCTTTCCATAGCGCATTCGCCCATGTTCTAGAACAGGCAAGGAAAAATTTGCCTATCTTCCTAGATAGGCGAATTTAATCAGAAGGAATAGGCAAATTTGAGGTAATTTCGAAACTTGATTTTTTTATTTCCAAGTTTAATTTGATTTCAATCTTGGATACTGATCCGCTAACTTGTTTGTTGGTGAAGGTGGCATTTTACTAATGAATTGTGCGGCTTGTCCTTGTTCGTCCAAGATTGGCATTTGGAAACTACTAATGCATTTTCTACAGAACGATCGGTCCAAGACATCTTAGTTAGTTTATCTGTTGTTTTTCATACTAGCTAGGAACACATAGATTAATTAAAGGGTCAATTAACTTGTTTTTCATGCTTGTGAGTGGATTGTTGACATATCCAATCCCCTCGTTCCATTTGGTGATCTTGGGTGATGAGAAATTGCAATTCATTCTAGTCCAGTCGAGTCTACCTAGGAGGTGCTAGTGTGTCTAAGCTCTCCCCTTGTGCTACAGGCGAGCCTAGGGACCAGTCAGAGTGTCTAGTATCTTCTTCCTTTAGTAGGACCTTCCTAGGATTTCATCACCTGGGGGATGATTCCAACCACGTGTTATCGGTGGGGTATATAAAGGGGGGAGAACAAAAGTTGTACCCCAATCTAGTCACATTATGTCTAGCGAAGCATCGAATCTAGGGTGATACCTAGATGAGATGTGCAGTGTTGGTCTAAGTTTCTAGTACCTCGTTGGGGCTTCTGACTCATGCTTGTGACGGGCTGGTGTTCATATTTGTGCCTCACGTACCTTGCATCTATCGAGGACTCACGAGATAGCCTTCTATAGCCTAGATAGAGACCCATGTTTTAGTTGCGGCTTGGTGTAGTGCAGGGGATGCGTATCATACCCCAAAGTTACTCACCATATACTCCCTTGGGTTGAGATAGAAATCCTTGTGGTGGACTATGATATTCCTTGAGTGAGAGCATGAAGGTGAGCCCATGGCATCTGTTGATGACCCTATGCCTTGAGAACGCTACCTATCCGCCTTCGTGAGAAAGGGTGCTCCAGAGAACCACCCCAGCATCATGAAGTATTAACCTTGGATTTTCTGCTCAAGGTGGTGGGCCTACATCAAGTTTGCAAACCCTTATCACTAATTCTAGGATTGTGTTTCCTGAAGTGTCTTCATTTTGTGATACTAGTGCTTTTATTTTAGTTGAGTCAATCCAGCCTTCTATCTATTGTTTTTCGTGCTTGTTGTCCTTTGCCATAGTCAGCCCCTACCTTCAGAGGCAAATTTTCCCCTTATAGAGGTGAATTTGTACTGTAGACAGGCGATTTTGCTCTGCAAAAGGGCGATTCTGAGTCTGAGTCCTGTCTAGGTCATCCCTTTAGGCGAATTTGTCTTTGTAAGAGGAAAATTTGCCTATGAGTCCCTTCTTAGGCAACTCTATTTTCACCTGTTCCCTCAAATAGGTGAGTTTTCCATCCTTTAGGCGAGTCTACATCAATCCTCATTTGTCAAATTCACCCATTTCCCTAGAATAGGCAAATTTTCATATCAACTTAGCTTGTTTCCCTTAGAATAGGAAAATTTGTATAGCGAGTTAGCCCATTTGCATAGCGAGTTAGCCCGTTTGCATAGTGCGTTAGCCTGTTTGCATAGCGACTTAGCCCGTTCCCCTAGAATAGGCAAATTTTTCATCCCCTTGAGTGAATTTGCTTCTTGTAGGGGTGATCTTCCCATCCAAGTCCTCGTTTGCCAAATTCGCTCGTTCCCCCAAAATAGGGGAATTTGTCATCTACTAGGGCAAACCTATTGTCCACATGGGTGATCTTGGTTTCAGTCTAAGTCTTATGTCAGTCCTCATCCATCAAATTCGTCTGTTTCCCTAGAATAGGAGAATTTTCATATCAACTTAGCCTGTTTCCCTTAGAATAGGCAAATTTGCATAGCGAGTTAGCCCATTTGCATAGTGAGTTATCTCGTTCACATAGTAAGTTAGCCCGTTTACATAGCGAGTTAGCCCATTTGCATAGCGAGTTAGCCCGTTCCCCTAGAATAGGTGAATTTTTCATCCCCTTGGGTGAATTTTCTTCTTATAGGGGTGATCTTCTCGTCTGAGTTCAAGTCTGTCGAATTCACCCGTTCCCCCATAATAGGAAAATTTGTCATCTACTGGGGCGAACCTACTATCCACAAAGGCGATTCCATTTTTAGTCTGAGTATTTTTCAGTCCTCGCCCGTCGAATTCACCTATTTCCCTAGTGACTTAGCCTATTCCCCTACTTACTTAGCCTGTTCCCCTAGCAACTTAGCTTGTTCCCCTAGCGACTTAACCTGTTTCCCTAGAGACTTAGCCTGTTTCCCTAGAATAGATGAATTTGCATCACTAATTTGTTCATTTCTTGTCTGTCTTCAAACATAGGCGAATTTGAGTCCCCTAAATAGGCGATTTTTCTCAACACAGAGGTGAATTTGTTTCCCTTGAATAGGCGAAGTTGTGACCTGAAGAGGCGAATCCGCTTCCCATCCAAAATCTAGACAGTCAATCCTTCTCACCACAATTAGCCTATATCTTCCTCAGTCTAAAATCATCATCCAATCATTTTTCCTCTCCATATCCATCTCCAAACAATCACTTTTATCTCATCAACCCTCATCAATCTATCCAAGAATCATCCCCTTTGAGCATGGAGTTTGCTAAACCTATCATGTATCCATCCAACAATCATCCTCATCATTTTAGTTACATACTTGACTTTAGGAGTCTATCCCGTCACACCCTCAAATCATCCTAATCTAAGCTTCCATCGAATCCCAATCTGAGCTTAATATACATCCCAATCTGAGCTTTAGTCCCTCCACATCCAAGATCTTCTGATATCGAAACAAATCTTAAGATCCCTTCTTACAAATTCTTCTAATCCATTCTATTTATCTTGTCGTCATCTATTATTTTCTTCTAATCATCAATTCCCATCTTTTCAATCCACTTTCACCTGATCCAACGTCATGAATCCCTATCCTCTTCCTACACAACCAAAAATAGTAGTCAAGGGGAATCCCAATTACGTTGATGATGATAATGAAAGTCTTGTTGATCAAGATGATTATGATATAGATCCCCTTAATGTTATCATTACTAGCAAACTTTCCCCAACCGTCTTCCAAAATCCAATCACTCCTTTGAGCTATCCTATCACACCTTCATCCACACCTAATAAAAATCCTTATGTTTCTTGTGACAAGGGATATCCAGTACCTTCCCCATCCACATATTCATCATATCCTTCATCTACATCTCCCTCTTATCCACCATCCCAATATCTCTACCTTAATCCCATATCCACATATTCCCACCTTAATCCATCATATATCCCTACTTTAATTCCCCATCCACATCCTCCTATCTTAATCCACCCTCCCAATATTCCCATCCTAATCCAACATCCACATCCTCCTATCTTAATCCACCATCCCAATATCCCTACCTTAATTCCACATCCACATCCTCCTATCTTAATCCACCATCCCAATATCCCTACCTTAATCCCATATCCACATCTTCCCATGTTAATCCACCATCCCAATACCCCTATCTTAATCCACCATACCAATCTTCCCAACTTAATCCAACATCCACATATTCCTATCTTAATTCATCATCCACATCCTCCTATATCATTCCATCCTCCATTTCATTATATTTTAATCCTCCACCTACTCCTAGTCCTCTATCCAATCCCATCCACTCATCTAATCCTAATCCACCAATCCCTAATCCCATTCCTCCACCCATCCATAATCCTTCATCCATTCCCATCACCCCACCTAAACCTACAATTCCTAACAACCTCATTCTAGATGTCATCCAAGGACTCATGACAGAGGAGACATCCCCAAATCCACATCTTGATGTTGTGGAACCATGCCATCCAACTCTATCATGTACAGTCATTAGTGATGAAGCTCTTCTCCATCCCACACCTATCACCCCTATTATCGCTCCTAACACCATCCAAACTGTTGAACCCATCAAACCTGTCGAATCCATTAAATCCCCATCTTCTACTCCTAGCGCTCCCCAATCCATTGAAGACACCCAAATCCAATCTTCTCCCCCTACTCCTAATATCACCGAAACCCACTCCCACAAACTTCATGAATCCTCCATCCTTCCATCTCCCCCACTTGAGGAGTCCCTTCCACACTCTATCATCATGTCTCCCATACAAGATGAGTCATGCCAAGAGCTCGATCCAAAGCATACCAACATATCCCCTTATTTACATCAAGATCTTTCCATCCTATCTACTCCATCTCAAGATCATATTCCCTCATCCATTACATCTCATCATCCCTCTTCTCAACCAAATCATGATCCCACCATCCCATCCACCCCATCTCAAGATCACACTAGCTCATCTGCTCCATCCCATGATCCCTTTTGCATTCAAGATCCAATCACTCAATCTCACGAGTCCTTGTCACCCACTACCACAAATACAAATCCTGTCATACCACCTAATCCCTCTCTTGATCCCTTATCACTCATTTCTCTCGATCAAGACATTGTTATACCCTCATCTCCCTCTCATGATCCTTCATTGACACTTAACCCTACCATCCAAACACCAATTTTATATCACCTTGGTACCATTACAATCATCCATGGTGGTTTTCTTATAGAAGAAAAACAAAGCATATACACCACCCAGCCTCCTTTGCCTAATAATGGACTCGCATCATGTTTCAAAAATAACAAGCATCCTACCATAGATCGAATGCTCAAGATCATGAACTATCAAGGAAAAGGTTTAGGCCTTCATGAGCAAGGTATTTTTGAGCCCATCCAGGTCAAAGAAAACCCGTGTACACGTGGTCTTGGATATATCTCTCAAGACTCACACTCCAAAAATGTTGGTACAACCTTTGTACATCCTAAGTGATCCTCCTCTAAAGGAATAAGAGGCACTTCCCATCACTCCACCAAACCATTTGTCGCCATCCCCCCTCCTCCATCATGTTACCTCAAAACAACCATCCATATTCCTCCTTCATCCTCCAAGTCCATTTTGGGTCCTTATGTCCCTCCATCCACCATCGCCCATCCACCATCTACTGCATCTAATTTGGTCTCTTATGTCCCTCCATCAACCCTCACACATCCTCCATAGACTAAGCCCATTTTGGGCCCTTATATCCCAAAATCACCTCATCCATCTTATCCTCTTCATCCTCTCATCCATCCATCACCTATCCCTAGCGCACATCATAAAAATCCTAACCTCATAATCCCTAATCAGGATCAACAAAGACACCCCTCCACGCATGCTATCTCATATCCTCTATCCACACACTCTCTCCAAAATCTTGCCTCTATCACTCCATCCACGTCTCTTCCACATCATCCATCTCCTCATACCCATCCCATTGCTATTAAAATCACTTTGGATGCCAAAGTAAAAATGCATAAATCCAAACATCCACATGAATTTAAAGCTCCTCATGTCCCCTTCAAAAGAAATGTTGAAGAAAAGAAAAATCCAATCCAAAATCCAAATCAAACCCATAGGCCACAAAGGCCCACCAAAGCCAAAATCAAAACCATGTGGATCCCAAAGAAAAAAGATGTAATGCGTTCAAATGAAAAATTTGTAACAACATCCAAAGTTGCTAATCCAAAGGCTAATGATTCACATCCTCCATCTCCTAAATATATTTTGGGTCCTTATGTCCCAAAATTCACTGTCCCAACTCCTCCATTATTGCCACATTCTCCATCCATCAACCCTCTTATCATTTCACATTCACCACCATATGTGCCAATGTTGGTCCTGAACACATTCCCCCATCACACATCCACCCCATCATTCCATCCATACACTTTCCAACTTCCCATCCATTATCCCCCATATCTTTTGCATCCAATCCCTTCAATCCATTCTCTTGCATAATCCATTTATCCTAATAAGGTGTACCGACATCCATAGTCACTTCATCCATGGGCTCTTATTACCTCATATAGAACTTGATGCTTCAGTCCTTCATCCATCTCCTTCTCACATTTCTTCAAAATCCATTTATCCATATCCCTATCCTTATCCACCTCCATCCACATCCTATCCAAAAAATCCAAAAAATCCAAAAAAAGTTTAAAAAGTTTAAAAAGTTTATTAAAACTCAAAATAAAATAAAATATCAAAAAAATAAAATAAAGAGATTTGTCCAATGGTGAAAACTTGGCAAACAAGCACCTTAGATAAGTACCATGATGAAAACCTGGCAAACATGCATCATGTGTAAATCCCCATCCAATTTACTTCCACACTTGGGGGCAACTTCATGCTATGCATCTTCTTCATCCATCTCCTCCATCCAATTTATGTATCCATCCTACTTGTCATATCCCATTTATCCCACACTCTTCATGCTCCTTGCGATCTTGACATAGATAGGGGAAAACATATATACATCCTTTGGACACCTCTTGGCATACATTCCCCTCATCCATACACTATCCTATTCCTATCCATATCCATCTCACTCCCTTATGCCTCATCATATATGACATATCTAGAGTGGGGAATCTCCTTCTTTGTGACATAGTCCTTGGAGACATCATTCATCGATCCTATAATCGCTTTCATCTCCCCATCCTTATCTTCACATCCATCAATCCACTAGTCCTTTTCATCTCCCCATGCTTATGTTCCTCCATCCATCCATCCCCCAATCCCTTCCATCTTTCCAAATGCTTATCCCTCTATCCATCCCTCCTAGCATCTTTTTATCTCCCTATATTTATCTATTCATCCATTTATCTCCCTATCTTTATCTATTCATCCATTTATCTCTATTTCATTTTATCTCATAATCCCTTATCATTAGTATCTAGCTATAGGCTACCCCATACGCTCCAAGGCCATCTATCTCACTATCATCACTCCTATCTAATTCCTACATCTTCCCAATATCTTATCACTTTTCATCATTCACTATCCATCATCTCATCCTCCCAATTCACATTTTGATGATTTGGATAACTATCCCATTTCTAAGCTTCATGCAATCCCCATCTTATCCATATCGACACATCAAGCTTAGGCAAGGTTGATCATTTGATCAGCCCTCAGGGCATTTGTCCATTCGGTCTTGGTCATCCATCATGGTCTCCATTGCCCTCTTTTCACTTTTATTCATGGATTTTTATCAAACTACGAGGGCTCTGCACTTTCACGTAGGCAAGGTTGATCTTTGATCAACCCCCGAGCCCATATGTCTTTAGGGTGTGTCTTGTTTTCTTATCGTGTCATCAAGTATGTCCCTATCCAAATGGTACTTACAAACAAAGGTCACTAGTATCATGAGGTTCAATCAATTTCAAGTATCCTGCATCATGTTGATCATCTACTTTAGTTTCCATCTCTAGTCTTAATAGGATGCATCCTTCCTAATCAGACCACATCGATCCCATCCACCTTTTCGATCTTGTGGCAAAGGACGTTTGAAATTTGATTGTGATATTTTGATGCTCTTGACATTTTTTTTATCATTTGAGCTTCCTATTATACCTCATCAAGGTCACCATGATCAATTATATCATGGTATGCTTTGACTGGTAAACATAGGGGTGTATCTTGATCTTTTGTTTGTTCTTGTCTTCCTAGTTGTCCCGCCTAGTACCCGCCAAGATCTTCATGGTCTTGCATTGCATTGGGGGATCCTTTGTGTTTGTGGTTATCCCAACATCAATCCCAATCAAAGCCCCTATGGCTTTGGAATGTTGGACTAACCTTTTTCTTTTTGTGCCAGTCTCATGCATGTGATATGAAGTCACCTTGGTTCCTCATACCCTGGTGCATAGTATCTGATGCTATATCAAATTAAGTGCTCATTACATGGAAGCATAATGCATCACAGTTAACTTGCTTGATTCGGTTACTATCCGTTCATCTCCCCATCTCATGTCCTCTCATCTATCCAAACCCCCCATCCATTCACCCTAAATATTTCTAATCCATTCATCCTTCATCACTCTCCCTCATCTATCCATCCTATCTATTTTCATCACTCCACTATCTTCATCCTCATCATCTCTTCCATTTTCTTAGGATAATATAGATTTGTTATTCTAAGCATCTTTTCATCCATATTCCTCATCATATCATCTCTTCAATCTTCTTAGGATCATATAGATTTGTTGTTTTCAACATCTTTCCCTCTATTATCACAGAGTCTAGCTGCGCTCGATTCATGGATAACCCCCCTACGAAACTAGTCTGTTTCCTAGGACCATGTGTTTCAAGCACGCAAAACGAGGCACAAAATAATTTTACGAACTCCCTAAACCTACCTAGTCTGGGTAGGCGATGATAGGCTCGAGTTTGAGCTTAAAGTATGACTCCTTTTTCTCCCCAGGAGTTAGTTTATTTTTCCCAGTTTTCGGTGCTCGAGCGGTGTTTTTCACCGCCGTTGCACCATTTCCAACAAACTATTTTTGGTGCTCAGGCGGTGATTTTCACCGCCGTTGCACCTTAAGTTATGTTTTGAGTTGGTGCTCGAGCGGTGAAAATCACCGCCCAAGCACCTAATTCTGAGTTGAGTTAGAGTCTTTCCAGCCGCATTCAATGCGCGTGACTTAGGTTGTTTTCTAGGCTTTATTAAATTTAACTTAATCTTTTTTCCTCACTTTGTTTTTAACTTCTATCATCTCCTCACTCTACGTGCTCCCGAGCTATTCCAAGTTGCTTTCTTGAGGTCATTCTCCAGCACGCGGTTTGTGTCTCCATCTTCACCATGACTGTCATAGGTATGTGCGCATCTTGTTTTTGTTTCGTTTCTTTGTTTGCTTTGTTTAGGTTTCGAATACTTTCAATTTTCCATTTGTCTTTGGCGTTCATCCCCTGTTGTTCATTTCGCCTTGCTTTCGTTCCTCCCTCCGTGTCACCTTACTGTCATTCCTTCACAATCTTTCTCGCAAACTGTCATGGCAAACCTTCCCTTCTCCAAACACGTTTGTCCTTCTCTTTTTGCCTTCGATGCTTGGGTGAGATTTTTTGACGCACTCACCAAGCATACCGGTGTCTTGGCAGTGAAAATTCATCCACAAATTTACCCTAAGTGTCGGGCGGTGTTTTTCACCACCAAGACACCGAACTGTCTTGATGTCAGTGCTCGAGCGGTGAAAAACACCGCCCTGACACCAACATCAAACAAACCCTCAAAATTTCCCAAGTATTAAACTTGGTGCTCGGGCGGTGTTTTTCACCACCTTGACACCAAAAATGAAATATCACTTTGGTGCTCGAGCGGTGATTTTCACCGCTTGAGCACCAAAAACTGTAATTTTTTCCTAACACTTAAAATAGTGTTTCTTCATTTTTTGCCTCCATGCTCATTTCCGCTCCTCGTTTTCCGTATCACTTGGCCAAAACACAATAACTCCATATTGCCTTGATCATCTCATGCTTTCCCATGTGACATTTTTCCTGACAATCATTGCATCCGCCATTCTTGCAGTTTGTTCTAAGGTTCCATCAAGGATCTTCGAAGATAAGAACTACATTGGTCTCTGTTCTCCTAGATGTCAGCTGAAACGCCATCGCCATCTCCTAAAGATAAGGAGAAGATGAAGTATAAGTACCAAGGCATCTTCCCTCCAACCGTGGTGTTGTCCAAGGTAGATGAAATCAAAGACACTGAGATCGGCCATCAAGATCTAGTTGAGTTCGTGAAGAGGATTCAACAGAGGCCGTGGGACGAGAATTTGAAAGCCATTGTACATAGCAATATTCATATGGTTTCAACTTTTCCAACTTCAGCCCATCACATGGAGTTTGTACTGCAGGTAGCTACACACTACATTGAAGAGGACAGAATGGTAAGGGATTCAGCAGGACAAGTAATAATGAGGCTTGATGGTGAGTTCTTTGACATAGTCTTCAAAGTGCCACAGATGGAACAATACACCCCTATCACAATACAGAGGGCTCAAGAAATATTTGACAATGATCCAGTTAAAGCCAAAACATTGATTAAATCACAATGGTTGAAGACCCCTCGGCATGTTGTTTCTAGGTGGCCTAAGGGAATCCCCAAGAGTGACTTCAAAGAAGACGTAAGAGATATGATTACCTTGTTAAGCAGAGTCAAGGGCTTGCCTGGTTCTTCTTATTTCCAAGATTGGATGTATGAATACATCCGGATTATCCGAAGGAGGAAAGTGCACATTGATTGGGGAACGCAGAGCAGTGACGAAATTCATGATCAGCTGACCAAGGTGCCCACCACCTTAAAGTTTTGTATGACTTCCTTCTTGGTGTACTCAGCAACAGTGATGAGATAGTTTCCAAGTTTATCCACCAAAGGTAATAGGCATTCTACCCCAATCTATGACTACTATTACCAATTGAACCTGAGGGAGAGTTTCCATCATTTTAGAAGAGTCATAGATGCCTTCTTTGCTCCCTTGCTATTTACTTTTGATCCAACTTTGGAGAAGAAGAGGATTTCAGATGAAGCTTACAAGGCGATCAGTAAGGTGGGATGTGTGTTTCTACAATTCCCAACATTCACTTACATAAGGGTAGGTTGTTTCATAGGATGCCCTTATATGCTTCCCAAATACCCATCAGATAAATGGATTCTTATGGAGTTGTGTAGGCAATCAATCTCGATGCACAAGGAACGACAAAAGAATCATAAGCCAGGGTTTAAGTTTCCAATAACCATTGGCAGGTATACGATCAAGATGGTGCAGAAGGCCAAAAATGTTTCAGCTGAGATGCACATCAATACTATCAAGACCTACAAGTACAGGCGTGATTTTGACTTCAAAGATGTCAAGAAGAAACTCAAGAAAGGTCACAACCATGTCTACCATTTTGAAGACATATGGGCAGAATGCAGAGATGAAGAGGATGTACAAAAAATGGATTTCTACAGGTTGACAGTTGATCAAATCAGGGCTCTCCAAATATCTAATTTACCTAAAGATTTAATGGATCCTGGTGACATCCTTAATTCTGCCTATGATGAGGACAACATTGCCGGGAAACCTTTGCGTCCAGTGCAATGGTCCAAAAAAGAATGCACTTACATGAGAGAAAGGTTGGCCCCTATCCTACACAACATGATGGAATGGCTTGCCAAGCATGGTTTTCAAATAAAAAACTTCAAGACAAATTTTGAAGGTGAGCTCCCTAAAGAGAATCCTGCTCCACTGCCAGAATCTCGCGCCAAAGAAAAATAGGTAGCGATTCCTTCTTCATTAAGAAGAGGGCCAAGGATTAAGTTCACTGTGGGGAAAAGTACTCCATGAACTACTGAAACACAAGAAATAAGAGCTACTACATCTCGTGCTGAAGAGAGAGAGCTTGTTTCCAAGGAGTTGTCTTCAGATGAAGAAGGAGGAGATACAGAGTTTGAATCCGAAGAATCAGACGATGAGAACTCTGGAGAGACTGCATCAAATGGAGAAGAAGAGCAATCAACACAAGAGGTTGAGGAGTACCAAGAGAGTGAGCAGGTTTTGTCACCCCCTCAAGGTGAAACCGAACAGGTTATAGTTTCTTCGCTTCCTCATATTCCTTCAATTCCAAAATCTCCTGTTCTACCCATTCTTTCTTCTCCTCTTCCTACCATGGTTATAGGGGTAGAAGACATTTATTCCCTACTAGTAGTGTCAACAGTGTTGGTTTCTCCTGTAGTCGGTCGATCAAAAAATATCAATGACCTATCTAGTTCGCCAGTTTCTCTCCCTAGCTTGTCATCTCCATCCTTTGACATTTCTTCGGAGGCTGATTTTGATAGATTTATGAATGAATCTTTGCAGAATCAGCTTGGCGTACAAACAACTAGGCCCATAATGACTACAACAACGCCCATAGTTATTGTTTCAATTATTCCACAAAGAGCCCCTGTAGCTCAGGAATTAGCAGTAACAAGTGATGTGTATACTTCTTCCCTTGCCCCTTGGTTGGTGTTGCAGGTTCCTAAACGAAAAAAGCAGATGATCTCCCCTGATGAGCTAGACCTAGAAGAAATACCTGCTCCCAAGAACAAGGAAAAGAAAAAGGCTAAGGTATTGTCAAGACTCCAGGTTGATAAAGCTGGTCAAAAGTTTGTTGAGGTAGGTTTTCCTCCACAGCCAGAGGGAGATGTGAACATGGAAGATTATACTATTCAGAGAATACAACTTGGGAAGGTGACAAATGAAAGTGCAAAAGTAGATGCCCAAGTAGTGTTAGATGCTCTGGCAGGAAGGCTTGACAAGATGGAGCAAGCCAAAAATCTATACAAAGAGAAAGTTGAACGCTATGCAAACATTTTGAGAAACATAGCGGGATCTTCAATGGGTGATGCTCAATCTATGACCTTGGTAAATGTCGAAGAACTAGCTGTTCAAAAGGCAAAAAAGCTTGCATCTAAGGGTAAAATCTTAAATGAGTTTATTGAAGAGATCATAGATCATGGAATGCGGGTCATCACCACCACAAGTGAGAACAAAATACAAGTAGCCCAACTGCAGACTGAGCTTAATAAAGAAGAAGATTCACTTGTGAAAGATCTATCCCATATGGAAAGGACTTTATCGTCATGGCTGCAAATGAAAGAATCCAAGATCAGCTAATTGGTAAAAAATGGAGTAATACCTGGTAAGGAGAAATATGTTGAAACAAAAGAATTGCTCAAGCATCGAATCTAGGTATTGAAGGTTCTGATTGATGATATTCACCAGGCACAAGAAGATGTTGGAGGCTACCGGGTTCTTCTGGTAAATGGAATGGAAGAGTTGCCGGGTGATCTCCTTGATGACGAGCACACCTTCCTTCCCCTCAGCGAAATAATTTGAGTGTATAAAGATGCCTTCAGGAAGTTGGTGGATGACAAAGGTTTTACTAAGAACACCTTACACATTGTATGTGATCTACGACTTTCACTTGATTGTTTCAAGTCTCATCTTGAAAGATGTAAAAAGGTTTCTTCATCTGCAAATAAGTTGATTACCAAAATACATACACTGGTGGATTTTACAATCGGACCAGATAATAAGTTCTTGAGAGAGACAACAAAGAAATATGAAGACTTCCACGCCCAAAGCAAAGAACAATAGTCTTCTTTTCGTCTCCAGTGTTCGCCATTTGTGGTGTCCCCTATTTTTCACATTGTAAATAGTTTTTGACACTTTAGGTGTCTTTTTGTAAAAAGTAATTACACCAAAATCTGAGGTGCAATTACATAGAAATAAATTACACTCAGTTAGATTAGGGTTTCCTATTTTTATTCATCTGATTCCCTAATTTTCTCATCCCTCTTTTCTATAAGTAAGAGGGATTTCTTTTGTAATAGGTTACCTTTTGAGATTTTGCAACGAAGTGCTGCTATTTTGAAACAAGCATTGAGACTTTGTGTTCAATATTGTGAATTCAGATCTAATCAATAAAGAAGAAGATTGCATGCCAGACTTTGTGTTGGAATCAATCATTTTGTGTGTTGATTATATCAATGGTAGTTATTGTATGAGATTGAAGGGGCTTCAAGTGTTTGATGTAAACTTTGTGTTACATTTATCATTTGGATTTGTTTATGTTTGAAGATTTTGTTGAAGGATCTACAAGACTTTGTGCTTGTAATCGTTCTTGTTGTTTGAGGAATCGCTGTGTCTAAGAAGACTTTGTGCTTCTAATACAACGAATGATATCATCACCAGATCTAACATTGAAAAGGCTATGGAACGACTTTGTGACTTCGTGAGCCTTCCCTTTTCTCTTTCCCTTTTTGTTATTATAAATCACATCTGGTATTTCTAAGCTTTGCTTTGTCAAGATAGAAATATTGGCATTACTACTGTTGATTAAGTTTAAGTTATTCCAGATCTAAAAGCTTTTCATAGTGAAGCATTGTAAACATCTTCTCTAAAAAAAGAGAGAAGTATGAATGTAACACACACCCCCCATTTCATGAGTACAGTGTACATTTTGTAAGTATTCTTTTAAGTTTACTATAGCTTCCAATTAGCGGTAAGAAGGGTGCCTCCTCTTTTCAAGAGGAGAGAGTAATCTCACATAGTTGTGGCTGAAATCTAGATGGTGTAATCTATTGAAAAGTTGATTAAATTATTTTCACCCAACACCCTCCACCATCTTCATTCATTTCAACAATCTCACATCTCAATCCAATCCTTATCCATCCAATCTAGCACAAATCATCTAATCACATCCTTCGTCTTGTTCCCAGCCTTGCTACAAGCTTTGATCCAATCATCATCATCATCAATGGGATGTATCCTTCCTTATCTTTTTGTGTTGTTTTGGGATGTATCCTTCCCTCATCAACAACACTCTCATCATCATCATCAAGATGTATCCTTCCCTATCCTTTTGTGTTGTTTTGGGATGTATCCTTCCCTCATCAACAACACTCTCATCATCATCATCGGGATGCATCCTTCCCTCATCAACAACACTCCATCCACCATCAATCAATCCTGGCTTGTAGCTTTACTGGGGAAACATCACCTTTGTCCTTAAATATATTTGTGCTTGCTTTTATCTCTTCCTCTTACCGTCCTTTGTTCCATCTATCATCTCTTATCATCTTCCCCATCTACCCTTTCATCATCTCATCCATTTCAAAAGAACACTTGTGTTCTCTTGAACCCGCATGTCCTCTCAATGGGGCATCCTCAATCCCTAATCTTCACCTTCACTCCCATCATCTTTCTTCCTAGTCACTCCTTTGAATGACTGGGGCATCTTCCCTAATCTAACCATTTTCTTCTAGGTGCTATATTTTATTTTTCTTTGAAATGATGCTACTTCGTAACACCATCTCAAAGAGGGGCAAAATGTAGACACTGAAAATTGACCACTTTCATTTGGCCAATTTCCCCCCTAATTCAACCAATTTAATATTTTCTATATTAATTAAATAATAAAGTATTATTTAATTAATATCCATTATCACCCTTCATCTTAATTTATTTCTTCCATCATCTTTAAATCCTAGCCTAAAGTAAATAGTTACCTTTAATTATTTACTCCCATCCCTTATCCCTTTCCTCCAAAAATTAAATAAATAATACATTTATTTAATTCCCCTCATGCCACATCCTCCATAACCTTTTTATAATCTTGATTAATCTGCATAATCCTAGATTTAGGATGTGCACATTCCTAATCCTTGATTAGGGAGGTGTCACATCCTCCATAATCTGCAAGTGGATCATTAATCCTCATTACCCACCTAATCATTTTCATAATCCCTCATTTACACAACCTAATCATTGATTAGCTATCCTAACCTACCCCTTGGTCAACTCTCCCCATCCCCCAAGGAATTTTTTATTCCTCTCTCATCCCCCAAGGAATATTAAATTCCTTTTCTCTTTCCCAAGGAATATTAAATTCCTTTTATCCTTTCCATGCACATTAAAAAGGAATTTTTAATTCCTTTGGTCAATCTTTGATCTCAACCCTTGATCCTCTTCCAAGAATCAATCTTAGCCCTTCATTCATCTCCCCTCTTGCTAATGATTAAAAGACAGTCATTTTTCATTTTCAACTCATACAACCATTCTAACCACTCTCAACCATTCTCAATCTCATGCATCCACATCTTCTACTCTCACACACTACCATCTTGAATCCATAGCCAAATCCATCATCCTTGCACCCAAATCAAGCAAAATCAAGCCATTATGCTGCCGAAATCAAAATAGAGCACACATATCAAGCCATCAAAAAGGGGCAAGCAACTCCATCAAGCTCAAACAAGGTAATATTTTGGCATTTTATTTATAAGTTTGAGTTTCATCTTTAGCCCAATCTTGAGTGTTTTTTTTTTTTATATTCTTGATTAAGTTTATTTCTTGCATTCTAGATGAGGTAAAAACATTGCACATAGTAGATATTGAAAGTGAAGAGGAAGTGTAGAAAGAAAATAAGGATTTTGTGTTTTAGACAAAAGAAAAGAGTTCAGGTGAAGGTGAAAAATCTTCTAAAGGAAAGAGGAAGAAGAAAGAAAAGACCCCTCTGATAAGGGAACATAGTACCTTGAAATTTGATGCTTTTTTTAATAGTATTTCAAAATTTGGTCTCTTGGAATAGAAAACTAAAATGTATCTAGAGTCTAATGATGAGGTTACAACAACCATTGAAGAAGCCATCGTTAAGTACATGATAACATTTGACACTAGCTTGGATAAAATTGAAGATCAATTGCCTCCTGACTTGAAGAATGTTTTAACTACAAGAAGGCAAGAGGATATTGAAGAAGATGCAAAGATAAAGGCATTTTCCTTGGAGAAGACTGGTTCTTCTCTTATAGTTGAGGATAGACACAAATTGTCTAAACTATACAATATTAAATTCAAAACAAAACAAAGAGTTAACAATCTAATGAGCAAATATAAATAAGATATTGAAATACTAAAGAATGAGACTCTACAGAAGGTTGAAGAGCTTGCAAAAGGGTTGAGAGTCCCTCTGGATAGTGAAGAACAAATACAAAATGATTTTTCTATCTTGGAAAGAAATGAGCCTGATAATGCACAACATGAGCATGTGCCTAAAGATGAGAATGTATAGGAAAACATGGTTATAGATAATTCCCCTCTAGTGGTGGAGAATATTGTTGGTGAAGAAAAGAATGATGATATGTAGGATGCCTCAGAGAAAGAGGAAGCTCAAAATGATCAAAATTTTCCTCCCCTGGATATGGAGAAAGATATGGAGAAAAAAGAAGAAGAAATCTTAGAGAATTATGAGGCACACAAGGATGAAAATTTCCTCCTTCAGATGATGAGAAGCTTTTTGAAGAAGAAAATAATGCAAAAGACTATTCTGATAATGAAGAAAAGGATAAATGTGAGCAGAAGGAAGAAGAAAAGTTGCAAAAGTTGTTGGTGAATCCTCTGAAGCTTTTGGATATTCTTTAAAAGATTTATTAGATATGCAACTACAATTTGAACTAGTGGTGTCTACATAGCTCCTAAATATACCTATGTAGCAAGGACAAGTTGATATGAGAAAGACCTCTCCCCTGCACAAGCTAAAACTTGGTGATGTGTTTCATACCCTTACAAGGAAGGAAATACTACAAACCCACCAAAAGAGTGCAAAAATGATTGAAGAAGTTGTTAAGGTGATGAAAGAAGGTATTCCCAGTGCAACTATTGATGATTCCTTATCTGATGTGCAAAATTTGAAGTTGTTGTTAGATTCCTTTTAAGGATTATTTTATCGGTTTGGAAGAAAATATTGAAAAACGTGGAAAAGAAGTTCAATGATAAGAGATTAACCAAAGTATCCGATAATTTTAGTGTTGCACATGGAAAATTGCAAGGCAACTTGAAGAAAGTCCAAAAATGTCTGGAAGAAGCTAAATTTTCATTTTAATTTTTCTTAAAATGGCCTAACTCTACAAGGAGCATAAAGGAGCAAATGGACTCAATAGATTCACAAATAGTTCAGGCCTTTGGTGCTTATGTTCGAAAAGCAGATGGTGCAACAAGGGTAGTAATAGAAAATCTGCATGGACAGTTCTTTCTATTGCAAGAATATAAAGAAAAGATCATTATGTAGTATAGTCAACTTAGAGATTTGGAAAGTGCAAAGATTACATCTTTGACCAAAGTGTTAGTGAGTGCAAATAAGGTGGTGCAAAATAATCTGGTGCCCAGTACCCTAGATGAAGGAGAAGATCTCCTTATTCAGTTTGAGAATCAATGTAGTATACTTTCCTTCGCCAAGAAGGATTGGGAGATAGGGAAGAAGGACTAGGAGGCACACCTTGCAAAATTAAAGGTGTCTAACAAGGGTATTTTACCCTCTAATAGTTGAAGGTGTATACTTTTGTCTTGTTTATGATTCATATGTACATATGTGGAATTAGTGGATAATTTTGTAGTACATTTTTTGTCATTTTTGATGGATAACATTGTTAGGGGGAGAAACTTGATATTTCCTAAGGAAAAGATTGTTGGAGAAGTATGTTGTATAGTAAGGGGGAGTTACTCATGTGTATATACTTATATCAGTTAAGGGGGAGTAGTTTGAAAAGCCTGATATAATGAACCCTTTGCCCTTGAAGTCAAAGGGGGAGAGTAGTTTTGGAGAAGTTTGAGCAGTTTTGAAGAGTGAGAGTGTGTTGCCATCAATGACAAATGGGGATATTGTTGAAGACTTGGGTTGTTGGCAACATGAGCATGATGATGTATAAATTATGTTGATGTATGGTGTGGGGAGATTGTTGAATGGAGAGATTTTTGAAGATTGATGAGCATGATAGTGTATGGTGTTTTTATTGATGGCAACCCATTATAGAGATACAGTAGTGTTGGTTCGGTGAAGACCAAATGTTTTGCAGATTTTCCTAAGTCCCAATGTATAGTTTTCAGTGTTCAGTGAACCAGTTTTGTGGTCCACATTGCTCTACTATGATAAATATAGTCATGAAATTTTGAGGTAATTTTGGTGTGTGTTGAAGGTATCTAAATCCAAGGATTCAAGCTTGTATGTCTTCCGCAATCAAAGATAATGTTGACAGAGTATCAGCTTTGGAAATGATAGAGTGTTACAGAGTGTATGTTGGAATTCTTTGCATTCCACCATGGATGAATGTTTTGTTTTATGGTATTGGGGAAGTTTTTTGGGATGTCAGTAGTGTGTGTGTCTCAAGTGGAAAGTGTTGTGGTGGTCTACATATCAAGCTATGAGAAACTGTTGGTTCATTCATTGTTACTTCACTAGTTTTATTATATGGTACCGACCTAAAGGTTTTTGGGTCATGCGGAGCTGAAGTATGTAAGGAGAATATTTATGGGAGTAATTATGGGTCATGTTGACCTATTTTGGAGGTGTACATGTTTTGGTT
This sequence comes from Sequoiadendron giganteum, assembly GCA_007115665.2. Classification (NCBI taxonomy): domain Eukaryota; kingdom Viridiplantae; phylum Streptophyta; class Pinopsida; order Cupressales; family Cupressaceae; genus Sequoiadendron; species Sequoiadendron giganteum. The sequence continues at coordinate 65,637,015 of CM021100.1, read as the reverse complement.
TATTATGCGAGGTGCGTGTGTGTATTAAAGTTTTAAGTCAACAATTTATGTGGTGCACAGTGCATCTAATTAGACTGACCTAATTGATGTTTTGGATAGTTACAGTATATATAAAAGGTTGATTCATTATGGATAGTGTGTGCAAAGTGTATGTGAAAAATCTAGTGTGGAGAGAAGTGTGAAATGTAATTGTGGTGAATTATGAAGTGTGTTAAGTCAATTTACTTAGCTTCAGTGGAACTGTATCTTCAACATATATCAGATGCATTATTAGCAGTTCACAATTGGTAGTGAGTCATCCTTTCTTCTATCTCTTTTTATTGTGTGTAGTGAACCCTTGGAAGTGAGCCACTGAAGTGAGCCATTCTCTTTTTGGACAGTGATTCCATTCTATATCAAACATTATAATCGGCTATAATATATTGTGAGCTAATCCTCACCGTGGTTTTTCCCTTTCAAGGGTTTTCCATGTAACTATAGTGTTCTTGTGTTCCTTGATGTGATGTATGCTTTATATGTTTCTTTCATTTACTACAAGTTAAATATGTTTCTTTGAATTGACAAAGTTAATGAGTTTTAGTGAATATTGATTCACCCCCCTTCTTAGTATTTTGGGTGTTCAACAACCCATTGGAAAATTAACGAATAAGTCATAATCCATGTAGTTTTGACAACATAGAAGACTTCATCACCAAATTAAAATCACTAAGAAAATAATTGAAGGATTATAAAACTAAAAAAATAGATAGATAATTGGTAACAAGTTTTGTCTCAAAGCTAGGACTTGAATACTTAGTGTTTGTGCCTACTTTCTATGCTACAAATAATATCTTTGAGAGTGAGTTTGTAATGCCTTATTTTAATAATTTTGGTATGAAATTCACTAGGGATAAAGATAATATTATTCAAAGGTTCACCTTGAATTCTTATAAATCACAAACCTTGATTACAAATGATGTAAAGGATTCTAATGGCAAAGAGAAAAGAGAGAATAAGCCTAAGAAAATAATACTATCCATATCCACTTCCACAAAAGAACATAAAAATTACTCTTCCAAATGGGATTCAATTAAGAAGGAGAAGCCTACTTGTGCATATTGAAAGAATTTTGGACATGAACATTATTTTTATAAGAAGGAAACTAATGAATTAAAATATCTTCTTCAGAAGAACAAAATTAGTTTGCCTTCTAGAATGTTTGCTTCATATTCTTATTCCAATTAAAAATAATCAAGATTTAATAAGGAAAAGAACCATACTATTGGAAAAGTTAAAAACAAAGGACAAGCTCTTAATTCTTCTATAGGTCATGGATTAGGGAGATGGCTTCTAGATTCTAGAGCTTCTCATCACATGACTTCTTCATAATCTATATTCTCTTTTTTTTTTATCCTTTTGTTAAGCTACCTATTTTGATGGGAAATAATAAATACATGAATGTAACTAGGAGGGGATATTTTTATATTATAGATGTTACCTTCAATGATGTTTTGTGTGTACCTAATTTTTCAAACAGTCTCCTTTCCATCTATCAAATCACCCATAGTGGAGTAGGGAAGATTGTGGAATTTACTCTTGATTTAGTTATCATTGGAGATTTGAAGAGTATAGATATTATTGCTACTAGGATATTTGATCATGAATCTTAGTTATACACCTTTTTAGACTTTATTTCTAATAATGGCTTTGATTCTTTCAATGATGATCACACTTCTAGTGTGCACTTTGAGGAGAATTTTAGTTACTTGAACTTGGGTATTCTCACATGTGATCTATTTTTCAACCTTGTATTACATCTCCTCCATATAGTATTTATTCTTATGAGACAATTATTACTACATCCATGGATCCTAATAATTTATTATATTAGGAAATTCATTATCTTCTAGGTACAACTACTTCAGATGAGTATTTGACAAATATTGTAGGTCTTTTTTGTGAGTTCTATATTGTAGACTTGGAGGACAATATTGATGATATTCATATTCTCTTTTATATTAGCTCTCATGGTGTTGTATCCTCTTCTTCACATGGTGTTTCATCCTCTTCTTCACATGGTGTTTCATCCTCTTCTTCATATGTTGTGAGGGAACCTTTAAACCCTCTTGTTCTTTTTCCAAATGATCACTTCTCACAATTTGACACTATCTCGAAGATTTTTTAGAAGAATTTAGATGATTCACTTTCATCTTTCGATCCTATTCAACTTTCATCTCTACTATATTCTAGATTGTCATCTTAATTAGTGTGACCTAGAACACCTGATTTCATAGAGGAAATTTTTGGTATTGACATGGAGACAATCAAAATTCAAAGACTTTATAAATTTTGACCTTTTTTCCTTCATATTCCTTTTAGGAATGGGAATACATCATGAATACACATTTTTTTCTTCTTAAGGGGAGGAAATTTTTTTATGATCATGGATCATATTTTGCATCTAATTTTGAGCATCTACCATTAGCACATGTTCTAAATTGAGGGGGTTGTATTGTCTCTTATTTTATCTTATGGGGGGGAATTTTTCCTCATATGGGGTTTTGTGCTTTTCATATTTTGAGAATTTTGTGTCTATCTTATTTTCTCTTATGGGGGGTATTTTTCCTCAAATGGTGTTTTGTCCTTCTCATATTTTTAGAGAATTTTATATTTTCTATCCTTTGGGGAGGGATTTTGTCTCAGTGATTGTTTTCATTTTCTTTGTTTTTGAGAGATTGGTTTTACATGGGTACCTAAGATGTCCTAGTAGGTGGGACCCATCATTGCATCATTTCATCTTTGCATGTTTTCTCATTCTCCCTAAGTTGCACTTAAGGGGTGGTTGTTGTGAATGGGGATATTACCTAATTGGTTCACCTCCTAGGTCCTATTGACACTATTCTATTTAAGTTTATTTAGGGTAAAAATAGTAAATTTATCATATTATTTCTATTATCATAATATCAAGACACTTTTCATAATCTTATATTATCCTATGTTATTCTTGTTATATTGATCTTTTCATTTATTTGTTCTTTCCATTATTCCTTGAGATCTCTGGTGGCTATCTCTATGGTCAAATCTTATAAGATGGAGTGATCTAGAGAGAGAGAGAAATGGAGATAAAAAGAGGGAGAGAGGGAGATACAAATATTTATCTAGAGAAATAGATAGAGATATAAATAGGGAGAGATATGGAGTAAAAATATAGAGATTTATAGAAAGAGAGAAAGAGATACATGGGGATATATAGAGATAGAGAGAGGTTAGAGAGATAGAGATAGATATATATATATATAGAGAGAGAGGGGGGGAAGAGGGAGAGAGATGGAGGGAGAGAGACATATATATAGTGAGAGAGATAGAAAGAGATAAAGAGAGGAGATATAGAGAGATAGATATAGAGGGAGAGACATATAGAGAGGGGGAGAGATAGTGAAAGAGATAGAGAGGGAGATATAACAAAGGAGGAAGGAAGAGGGGGATAGAGATAGAAATAGATAAAGAGAGGGAGATATAAAGAGGGATCATTAGGGAGGGATAGATAGGGATATATAGAGAGACATTGAAGGAGGGAGAGAGATAAAGAGGGATGGAGAATAGATAGATAGAGAAATAGAGAGGGAGAGAGTGATAGAAAGAGATAGAAGGAGGGATAAACATAGAGAGAGGGAGAATATAGATAAAGAGAGAGATAGATGAAGAGAGAGGGAGAGATATAGAGGCCTAGGGATAGATATAAAGAGGGAGAGATAGAGACAAAATGACACTTAAAGAAGAAAGGGAAAGGAGGGAGAGATAGAGATAAAGTGTAATGTGTCATACTTAAATAACACCAAATAAATAAATTATGACATTATGAATAGCAAATTAAAGACATAATCAATTATCTATTTTCTATCATAACACAATATGTACAAAAATAATAATTTATATTCATTTCCAAATGTCAAATTTACAAGTTACATAGTTTGACTTAGGCCTACATCGCCACTTAGTCAACTCAAGTTACATCAAATAGTACAAAGTACAATAATAAAAAATGGAATTCCATGTGATTCCTCTTCAACGCTCACCACATTTGGTGGATGAGAACATGGTTCGGGTGCTTTTCCACCCAACCTCGAAGCTACGCTTCCCCAAAATTCTTCCTAACTCAACGAATACCTGACCTTGTATGTAATATTTAGCAAGAGAATACAATATGCAAGGTGGAATCTAGTGTTTGCCTAACAACTACATGAATTTCTATCTACATTTAGAACATGCAAGATCTATGCTAGGAAATGGTAGAGAGTTACATCATAAAAATTAGACCATTCAGCATAATGGACTACAAATGTTTGGCCAAGCATATGCTATATACAACTAAAAGAAATAATATATTTTGGAAAAGCAAAACATATACTCTCTGTTAACCCATTTTTGACACCCTTCCCAGAAGGTAACCTCCCACATATATAAGATAACATAAATCTTATCTAAATTATATAGTTTGCAAACATTCAATTTGGCTTCTAGTAGTTTTTTGCTAATCAATCTTTTCATGATAAAGAATCGAACAATCTACAAAATAGTCTACGTATGTCTCATCTTGGATATTTTGGTTCAACAAATATATGTAAGGAACTAGACCAAATTTGATAATAATGCAATTAGACATTTATTCATAGTATATGATCCATTTCATCAATTAATATGAAGAATATCACACTAAATGCATCAACATATAGATTTACCAATATTTTCTTTATTCCTTCATACTTGGAATGGAATCTACATTTTTACTTAAAGAATCTATAAATCAATTTTAAAGAAGGTATATCGCATGTATGTGTAATGCATAAATGGAAGATTTATGCATCTACACATATATGGACTTCTGTTAAAACTATGTATGCATATACATTCTTTTGTAAGAGAAAGATCCATTCTACATACAAATTTCCATGTTCAGAAAGATGTCAACTTTAATCAGATGCACAATTAGATTTTAATGAAAATATAAGGAACATAAATAACAAGCAGTCTCTACACTTTGGTATGATTCTGAATTCCAAACAAAATGTCACAAGGTCATTTTCCATAGAATCAAACTCAAATCGACATCATAATTAATCTATGTTTAATCAGAAACACAAAGTTATTCGTTATTCATTCTGATCTTTACGAATGTTTTGATTCATTTAAATCCAAGTCATTTAATAATTAGTCAAGGAATATTAAGTTTGGTGCATTACTGGTATCATTCCTCTTGATCTACTGATAAGAGTATCATTCTATTTTTTATCAAAGATTATTAAAGGTAATCTCGTAGCGTTCAACTTTCTATTCGTTCTTTAAAACCAACATTATCAATCAAAATAATGTGATTACTATTGTTCAAATTAAATCATTTCTCCAATTATTTATGATCAGAACAACATGAAGAATATTGTTTTGTTCTTATTATCCTCTTCAAACACCTATCATAGTGTGGGTCGATATGCATGCTATCGATCATCATTAAGTACATTAATATATCCATTATCTTTATGGTTGATGTCACTATCGTACATATATCCAAGGTGCCATTTAATCTAGAAAGGGATCGGTGTAAGTTTATCATTCAACACCGATGATTAATAACTCAACCAAATGGCTATGTATACATTTATATATATACATACATATATATACATGTATATATATATATACATATATATACATATATATATATATATATATATACATACACATATTTTTTGTGAATTGAGAAACTTGAAAAGTATCCATGGGATTAATAAAATCCCTCATCTTGCTAAGACCTTTAGCATAGGCTACAACATTATTAATCACATGTAACATTCAACTTATTACCATTTAATTAGAACATTATCAATTTGTTCTGTGCTAACTTCCAGTTAGGAACAAGATCATTCAATAGCAAGCTAAATCTCATAACAATGGAAAATCATTTGATAGTTTGCTAAGGTAGAATGATAGAATCGTTCAACAACAAGAGTAAATATTGGAACGATGGTATTGTTTGGTAATTGGGCATGACAGAATGATAGAATCATTCTAAAATGTAATAAATAGAACGATGTAAAGATTGTTCAAAATATGCATTTACTCAGAACGATGAAATCGTTCTTCTTCATACATTTAAATTGAATCGAATATAAATTATACACTATTGGTGTGAATGGAGTTATTTCCTAACTAGTTATTAGTGAGGACCAATTCACATTATTATAACTTTACTTAGGAGTTAAGTTTCCTAGTTGTCATTTCTAGAAGTTAGTTATAATGGGGCCATGTCTCATTATTTACTTTTAGTTATCTAGGCATTTAATAATTCTCTCATGCATTTAATATTTTCATTGAGGTTGTTATGACTTAGTTATCTCATGTGATAGGATTAAGACACTTGTCATGATCTTGTCTAATCCTATCTCTCTCCTTGCTTATATAAGCAAGGATTCATATGTACATTTTATACATCCAAAGCTTGGTTAAGTGTTGTGTAAGTCCAATATATCATTGCAATCTCGAGTATTGCATATTGGCCACATCTTGCATCCATTGTTGCAATTTCATGTTCTTGATTTTCCCTATTGTGGAAGGTTTTTGGTTTTTTGCAGATGATCCTGGAGGTTTCAGTCCTTGAGTGACTCAAACATGTTTTATGAGCTATATCTCAGCTCTTACATCGTATCAGAGCTTCAGAGTTACAAAACCCCTTCTCAAATCTAAGGGTGATTTGAGATTGAGCTTTTGCAAGGTGCATATTAGGGAAAAATGAACCTCGTGAATTTATGTGGAAGGCCTAAAAAGTCCCATTTTCATATATAATACTTCATATTTTCATGCAAAAATAATCATCTTTTTTCGCACGACTATCTTAAATTTGATGACCAAATGACCGTTAGAAAACACTGTGTTAAATTTGACATCCAAATGACCATCATTCGATACTGTGTAATTTGACATTTAGTCAGCTATCAGTATTTATTGTCTTAAATTTGATGGCTAAACGGTCGTTAGCGGGTCGTTCAAATTGGACCCCTTCTTCGTTGGCAGTTTTCGTTTTGGAGGCAAACTTCAAAGGCTCATAACTTGGTCATACAAACTCCTTTTTTTGAGATTTTTTTAATTTGGGGTAGGATTCCATGCTCTACACAGTGGTGGATTTGGTTTGTGATTTTGATGCTTGGGTTTTTGTATAATTGTAGATTTTCAGAGCTATTGTTGAGCCGTTCTCATTTTCAGAACTTTTGGGGCTCCATTCTCACTCTTATGATAACATTTTTGAGTGAATTTTTTTTGAAAGTGTATAATTTTTTGTGTACTTTCTAGTGATGTGATCATATTGATCTCATTCTTTGTAAAAAAATTACTTTGAGCTTGAGGCCAAATTTGGCAATCTGTATGCACTAAGATCAAGTCCACTTCTCTATTTTTGGCAAGTGGCACCTATAATTGGACTAATTATAAAGTTCCAAAATATCTTGGTGTATTTCTTTTATTTGTTTGCTTATGCTCTCTTCATTTTTCATGGATCATTCTAGGGTTCCAAGTTCCTAACATCATATAACTATTCAACATGGCATCAACATGTATGTAGTATACTAATGAATGAGGGTCACTCTCTATATGTTGAGAATAAGATACCTAAACCTACTGATAATGAGAAAAAGATTAAATAGATGATTAAGCATACAAAAGCTCTTGGATGTCTTCGTAAACTAGTTTCTCAAGATTTGTTGTTCCAAATTGAATCATGCAATAATTCTCATGAGGCTTGGGATACATTAAAAACATTATATGGTTCTACAGATGAAGTTAGAGGATATAAACTTGATAATGAATTGATGAGACTTGATCCTAAGAAATTTGACAACATCCAAGACTACATCACTTAGGTTAATGATCTAAGGGAGCAATATAAAGCATGTGGTATTGATAAGAAGGACATTCAGTTGATCTACAATTCATTGAACAAACTTGGTCCTGATTATACTACTTTTGTTTCTAGCTGTCATACTCATAGGTTGACTATGGGGTTTGCATATACTACACCATCATTTGCATTATTTTTTGAGATGTTGATACCTGAGCAACAAAATCTTATCTCAATGGGTTTCATCAAGTCTTCTAAATCTCAGGCATTAATGGCTTGTCAAGTGAAAGAATCAGATACTACTGATAAGAAGTAGAAGACGTGAAAAAACAAGCCACATTCCGATCAACCAAGGGATAAATCCTCTTCCTTAGATAAATCATTTGAGATGGAGAACTCTACTTGTTCATATTGCAAGAAGCTCGAGCATGATGAACATTCTTGTTGCAGGAAGGATATTGATGAGTTAAAGCATCTTCTCACAAAGAATCATATTGATTTTCCTTCTAGAATGTCTGAGTCTCCACCTTCTTCTTCATTGTCATCTTCAAAGCAGTCTAATAAGGGAAAAGCTCATGTTGATTTGGATACTACATCAAGAAATAAAAGGAAAGTTCTTTGTGATTTTTTAGGTCCAAGATCAGGGAGATGACTTCTAGATTTAGGAGCTTCTCATCATATGGCATCTTCACAGTCTATGTTCTCTTTTTTTGAGCCATACACTATATCTCCTATTTTGATGGGAAACAATACATACATGAGTGTACTTGGGAAAGGACCTATTAGCTTTGGGGAAAACACCTTTCAATATGGTTTATGTGTTCCTAATTTGATGAACAATATTATTTCCATATATCAAATTACACATGGTGGAGATAGGATTGTGGAGTTCACTCTTGATTCAATTATCATTTGAGACTTGGAGAGTAGAGAGATTATGGCTACTAGGATGGTTGATCATTCATCTCGGTTGTATACCTTTGAATATTTTTCTCCTAATGGTGACATTGTTCCTTCAGTTGTTGATCACTTCTAGTGTGAACCATGAGTCAGAGGAGACATTTGGCTTGTTGAACTTGGGTGTTCTCACATCCGATCCCATTCTTGAGCCTTGCATTTCATCTCCTCCATCTACTGTTGCATTTGATGATTCTCATATTGGCACAGGTTTTGCCTCTTATGATTCAGTGCAATAGGATCTACATCATCTTCTAGCTACATCCATTTGGGATGCATACTTGACAGACATTGGTGGGTTGTTTGTTGAGTCTCATATTTTAGATTTGCGAGACATCATCGATTGCATACATCTTCTCTTTGATGGAGACGATTCTTCTTAAGTTGTTGCGAGGGAATTCTCTAACCCTCTTCTTCATTCTCTACATGATCATTCTTTGCAGTTTGCTATGAGTGTGGATACTTTTGGACAACATTTGGAGGAGGCTTCTTCAAAGGAGATTTCCTTGTCTTTGTATTGTGTTCTACAATTATTTATAGGTGATTTTGGATTGTCTTCTTCAGTAGTATGGCCTAGAATGCTTGTTTGGAGTGTGACACCTTTTGGAATTGACATGGAGACACTTGAGCATTCTTCTGAGACATCATCCATCTTCCTGATATCCTACATACCATCTTGGTTGTGTTTCTACCTAAGGGGAGGAATGTTTCTCGATAAGATTGGATCATTTTCATCATTCAATGTCGATCTTCTACCATCATTGTAGGAGACTCAACATTGAGGGGGGTTGCATGGTCTCTCTTCCACTTCTCTCTTATGGGGGGACTTTTTCCTTGCATGGGGTTTTTTTCCTTCTCATTGTTCATTGAGAGAATTTTTTTTTGTATTCCATCTCTCTTTTGGAGAGGATTTTTGTCCCATTGGGTTTTCTCCTTTTCTTTGTTTGTGAGAGATTTCTTTGAATTACATTTGTACATGGGTACCTTACATGGCCTCGTAGTCGGGACCCATCCTTGCATTATTTTCATAATAACTACACTCCCTAAGTTGCACTTATGGGGGGTGTTGGTGTGAATGGGCTTATTTCCTAACTAGTTATTAGCAAGGACCAATTCACATTATTATGAGTTTACTTAGGAGTTAAGTTTGCTAGTTGTCATTTCTAGAAGTTAGTTATAATGGGGCCATGTCTCATTATTTGCTTTCAGTTATCTAGGAATTTAATAATTCTCTCATGAATTTAATATTTTCATTGAGGTTGTTATGACTTAGTTGTCTCTTGTGATAGGATTAAGGAACTTGTCATAATCTTGTCTAATCCTATCTCTCTCCTTGCTTATATAAGCAAGGATTCATATGTACATTTTATACATCCAAATCTTAGTTGAGTGTTGTGTAAGTCCAATATATCATTGCAATCTTGAGTATTGCATATTGGCCACATCTTGCATCTATTGTTGCAATTTCATGTTTTTTATTTTCCCTCTTGTGGAAGGTTGTTGGTTTTTTGTAGATGATCCTGGAGGCTTGAGTCCTTGAGTGAATCAAACATGTTTTTATGAGCTATATCTCTGCTCCTACAGACACAACATTCATTAAGACAAAACAAAGAAAATTTGTTTGACTGGTTATTATCTCAAAAGGAAAACGATCACCAAATACAGCGATCTCACAAGATTTCGATACTTTGTTTGCAAGAAAACAAAGGACCAACTCTTTATTGGTTCTTTAACCCAACATGAAACACTTTCAAAACCATTTAAGAGACGTCACCCAAAATGGGGGTTTTCCAAACACAAACGGATTCTCACGATGGGTAAGAATCATTAACAAAGATGAGATTTTAATGGTAATGCCCTCCTATAAAGGTGTAACATGTAGAATAAGACTCGACTATGGGTAGGGATAAGTTTGACTAGATCGAACACTTGCATGGAAACAATGAAACATAGCAGATAAATGGTGGTTTTCCCACCATACACAATGAACAAAGGAAGCATTTGGTTCGATTCACACAAAAACATAGGTTTAATGCAAGGGTTGCCAGTGAAATAAAAAGAGTGAATGCATAGTCATTCAAAAGACAAGATCAAGACACTCATTACACTATCAAATATGGTCAAAGTGAGAGCAAGAATAAGCCATCCTTTTTACAGAGAAGGAAACAATATTTTAAACCAAAAAGCTCAAAATTACCTCCTTCCCTCTACAAGTTTACGATGATTTTTGCTTTATTTGAATATGGAAACAACTCCTCTCCCTTGGTTCGCTCCTTTCTTCATGGTCTACACCCCAAAATCCTCTATGCTTTTTGCTAAATTCCCCTTTTTCATTCCATATTTCCCCCTTTGACCAAGGATTCTTGCATTTTCTAAAATTGGAGGTGGTATTTACTCTCCCACGTCCTCCTCATACTTAGTTGCCCACTCCTCCATGATTTTTGAGCATAAAATCTCTTGTCAGTATGGGCATCGATTATATTTCATGGTGTTAAAGGTGTTATTATTATTTTTTCCATATGTTTGTTTAAATTGTTTCCCATGTGATATCCTTTATCATTTCTAAATTTCAAATAAGGAAATCTATTCAACATTTCAAATAAAAGAAACAATTTACCATAGTAATATATATTTCCAACACCATCATTTAAAAAAAATGAAATTAGCATCGAATGGACAAGGTAGAGCTAATGCTCCAATGAATGTGTTTCCATAAGATTACTTAGTTAGTCATTCATACATTTCACACAAGCAAGATGATATCTACCAATTTTCAAGTTAAATGCAAATGCTATGATTTTTTAGTGGTGTGTGCATGTTCCAGATTCCAACATGCTTACTAATTGTCATCCGGCTAAATACTCCTACCTCAACCATGTTCTCGATCTTCAACCTATTCCTGCATTCACACACTTGCACTCACAAAGTTCATTAGTAATCATTAATCAATGCTTGAAACGAAAGGATTCTATTCCACATCATAACATTAATCCTTCGTATTCAATCATATGGATATAGATATATTTCAAATAACATTGATATATTAAATTTATCACAAGTCAAAATTGATAAATTTCATTTTTCATAAATATTGAAATAACTTAACATTATTAAATGTAAGAAAAATTTGAGACGTAACATAAAGATAGAAATAATAGAGGGAGGGAGAGATAGAGACAAATATAGAAATATATAGAGCGAGATATAAATAGACATAGAGAGGGAAAAATAGATATAGGGAGAGATAGAGAGATAAATATAGAGAGATGTATTGTTGAATCAAACTTTAGAGAAATTTATTCAAACTTTAATTAGTGTTAGCATGGTTTCTCTTTCTCTCATTAGACCATTGAATCCATCTAGATGGTTGCAAAAAACATATTATGAATATGGTTTTTATCAACATCATAGAGTTTTAGGGAATACTACATAAACATTGTATTGATCTAAATAATAAGATACAAGATATGATCAGTATCAATATGATACAAGTACCTCATGTTAATTATGGGGAAAATTATTTAGTTTTCTTCCTAATCAAAATTTTAAAATCTATACTAATCCTTTCCAACATGCCAATTTTAATCTTTGTGTCGAGGAAATTTTTTTTAGTCATCATATTGAATAACAAACCTATGCATATTCTAAAGTCTCATTAAAAATGATAAATGACATATTGAATTAAAACATGGGATGCATTGTCTTTCCTTTAGAGGTTGGTTAAAAATAGTCCAAAATTTATAAGACATGAATCATTATTCAAAGAGATTTGGTATATTACTTGGTAGAACTTGGTTAAATCAACCTAAATAAATACCTTCTATGTTACATAGATGTATCAAATGGTATAAGGAATAACAATTGAGAGATAATATGCAATTTATAAGACCAAGTGATCCTATAGTGATATTAAAAATATAAAGTTAAATATGCACATTCCTATTTTGAATAGCTTTACAAAGAAAGGAATAAAACACCTCAATTTATAAAACCTACTATTAATATGCATAAGTTTGATAGTTTTACGCCTTTAGAAGATCTTAATGAAAAAAATTGCTCATGTGTCAAGGAAAAGGAAAAGAATAAAGGCATTGCAAATGATAAGCAACAACATATTTCAATTTCTATAGGAACTTATTCTACTTGGGCCCTAAGAAAATATTTACAATGAAAAATTATAAATATGGAGATAAAGATGGAGATAGAGGGAGAGAGGGGGAGGGATGAAGAGATAGAGATAGAGATATAGATGAGAGGGAGAGATACAAAGAGATGGATATATAGAGATATAGAGATAAAGGGAGATATAATAGATAGAGATAGAAAGAAGAGGAGAGAAAGAGATATAGATAGAAAGAAAGAGATCAGAAGAGAGGGAGAGATAGAGGTGGAGGGGGATAGTGATAGAAAGAGAGGGAGATGGAGGGAAAGTGAGAAATACTCTAGAGGGAGAGAGATATAGAGAGATACAGAGATAGAGATAGAGAGGGAGGGAGAGGTATAGAGAGAGGGAGAGTGAGATATGTAGAGGAGAGATAAGGAGATGAAGAGATAGGGAGAGATGGAGAGATAGAGGGAAAGAGACGAAGAGATATAGAAATATATAGAGAGTGATAAATAGATAGAGGGATGAGAAAGGGAAGAGAAATATATATATATATATATATATATATATAAGAGGGAGAGGGAGAGATATATAGGTAATGATAGAGAGAGGAAGTGATAAAGAGGGAGAAATAGAGGGATAACGAGGCAGAGATAATGATGAGGAGATAGAGTGAGGGGGAGATAGAGAGGGGAGGAGATAAAGGTAGAGGGGGAGAGGACAAAGATATAGAGGAAGAAATAGAGAGTGGGAAGGAAAGATAGAGAGAGGGAGAGGGAGAGAGGAAGGAGAGGAAAATCAAGATTTAAAGAGGGAGAGATAGAGAGATAAATATATATAGGGATAGATAGAGAGAGAAAGAGAGATAAAGATGGAGATAAAGATATTGAGAGATAGAGAGAGTGAGAGATATGAAGAGATAAAGAGAGAGGGGAGAGGGGGGTAGAGGTAGATAGATAGATAGATAGATAGAGACGTTGATAGAGACGTAGATATATATACATAAAGAGACAAAAAGAGAGATAGAGGGAGAGATATAGGGATAGAGATAGGGAGATAAATAAAGAGGGAGAGAAAGATAGAAATATATGGAGAGATATATAAAGGTATAGAGATATATGGATAAAGGGAGAGAGATGGAGAGATAGAGGCAGAGGTAGAGAGGGAGAGATAGAGAGGGAGAAGGAGAGAAAGAAAGAGAAAAGATAGAGAGATGGAGAAATATATATAGAAAGGGATAAAGGGAGAGATAGAGGGAGAGGGAGAGATACAAAGAGATATAAATATATAGAGAAAGGGGGAGAGGGAGAGATAGTGATATAGAGAAAGGGAGGGAGAGAGTGACCCAACCATGGTTTACCAATAAATATACAAAGTTGTAATGGGGATAATATCATATGTTATCATATTTTTTTGCTAATTTATCTTATAGGTGATGCACATAATGCACTTGCATTATTTACTTAAAATATAGTTTCACCCTTTAGGCTTAGAATAGGTTTGGATGACCAACCTTAAGGGTTAGACCTCAATGATACAACACAAAGTCATGTTTTCATATTTAATAATAATTTAAAATTTAACATCTTGAGATTTAATTATTTTTTAACAAAAAATGATTAAACCACCACCAAAATGATAAGCTATGTCTTGAATTTCTATCTATATAACTTTTAAAAAAAATTTAATAAGTTAAGGTATTTGTTTTTGTTTTATTTGAATAATTTATTGAATATCCTCAAATACATATGTATTGATTTTTTTTTATAGATTATGATGTGATTATTCAATTTTTTTTAAAAATATATAGGATTGTTATACATTTCATTCTACACATTTTTATTTTTTTTAAATTATTGTTTTTGTACAATTTATGCGATGTGCATGCTTAATGATATAGTTTTTCAAGATGCATCCACTTCAAAAAATTAAAACAAATTTACTAAAATATTAAAAAATACATAACTTGTAGTTCTCACTCTTAGCTATATTTCTATTGATTATCTTTAAGAGATACCTCACAAAAAAAGAGAGGGGCACACATTAAAAACTATGTTATGTTTTAGTGATACAAATATAAATAATTTTATGTGAATTTATAACTTTATCCTCTCAACCTTATCCATTTTTTATAAACATTAGTAGTTTAAATATTGGATTAGAGTACTATGATTCCTCTTCTTATCATATTTATAAATTTTGAGTGTACACACCTCAAATTAATTATGCAAGTTCAAGTTTATCCATTTTTAGAGAAAAAGTCCACTTTTGACCCCATTTCCATACACTTGCCCATCTCCTTCCATTGAAAAAACAATCCTTTGATTTAAAAATCTTTAGCTTTGGAGCTCTGCTAGGGTTTCTTTTTTTTGTGGTCACCCTTGGACTCTCTTGCGTGATACCATGCCTTAGGCACAGGTTTTTCATTTACTCTATGTTGTATGATCGTATTTACTATGGTTTTTTTGTTGTTTTATTATGCCTATGACCAACTCTAACCCAACAATTCTTGTCGGTGTTGGCAGTTCGAAGAATCTGCACAATGACTCCTCCTCTGAACAAGCAACCCCAAAAAATTGTTTCAAAAGTGTTCCATGAGGTAAGTCTGTTGATTCTCTGGCAGATATGGTTTTTGCCATCCCAGATTTTGATTCTGCATGCCAATGGTTAAAAAAACATACTCTTGTTGGTTATTTTGTTGGGAGAACTCCCCCTGAAATTGTGCTAAAAGAATGGGTCCGAAAATCCTGGGTCCCTCATGGGGTTTGCCTTGATATGGTCCAAAGATTGACCAAAAGATTTTTTCTTTTTTGTTTTGCAGAGGTTAGTCATGTTCAGGCAATTCTAAACCATGGTCCTTGGTATGTCTGGTCCTCTTTGTTGGTTTTCCAACCCTGGACTTGGGATTTTTTTGTTTTTGAAGACAAAAATTACGAGTTCTGATTGGGATTGAATTTATTGGTTTACCCTTGCCATAATTGCATTTTATGCACCGTATAGCCTCTTCCCTGGGGAAAGTCATTTGTGTCGAACCCGACAGGTTTTTTCAAGCTCGCCCTCAAAAGTGAGTTTGTGTCGAAGTGGACCTTTCACAAGATTTGGAAGAGTCCATTGATATTCAAATTGGTAATTTATGGCATACCCAAAAGGTCACATATTTTAATCTGCACAACACTTGTTATTGATGCCAATTTGTTGATCATAAGATCAAAGATTGCCCTCTTGCGATTCCATGTACCCAATCTCTGCCATGGGAGGCTGAAAAGCCTCGTCAAATGAGAGTTTTAGCCTCCAAACAAGAGGAAAAATGGACAACGATTACAAACCGAAAAAAAAGTCCAACAACGAAGGGGTGGTTTCCAAAACCCCTGAGGCATCAGGGGATATTTCAAACCCTCCCGCGGAGGAAAAATAAGTTCATGTTGCTTCTAATAGTATTCCAGTTCGACCAAGGCCCTCTGCCACACCTCAACTAGCTTCTGTTATGATAGCTTAGTTGGTTGCATCTCCTCCCATGACGAGAGCTCATAAGAGATCACATAGTCCTTCTCGACCTCTTGAAGAAGGAGAATATGGTCAAGAAAAATGAAGGAATTCATTTCCTCCAATTCAAATAGGGACAATGCCACTAGAATTCTTGTAGATCACTATTCCTCTTTGGAAGAGCTAAACTCTGATGCCATGGTCGAGTCCTTAACATGAATTTTCTCTCTTGGAATGTTCGAGGTCTGATAGACCTCTCTAGGAAGTATTTTGTTAGGGATACTCTTTAGAAACATGCTAGTATTGATGTTTTGTGCCTTCAAGAAGTAAAAGTTGCTAGTTTTTTGCTTTCCTCTGCTTGTCAAGTTATTTAGCCAGCTAGTAAAATGTTTTCCTCTGATCATGATCCTAGGCGTGGCAGTGTGATCACCCTTTTTTCCCCATGGTGGCATGATTGTGTGGTTGATCATGGGTCTGACCCCACACATCGACTCATTTGGATCCTCTTGAACATTGATAATCATTCCTTTGGGATTATTAATGTTTATGCCTCAAATGATGTTATTGAAATATATCTTCTTTGGTGATGAATTGTAGATTCATTGCCATTTGCCACATGGATTCTTTATGGGGATTTCAATATGGTTGAAGTGGTGTACAACAAAGATAATACTTTACCGTTCATGAGGGAAGCTGGCAAAAGAGAAGTCTGGTTTTACATGCACAATAAATTGGGTCTTTTCAACCCCAATATTGGTCACCACCACTCTCATTCTCTCAGGCTCACTTGGTGCAACTATCAAGCTGGGTTTGATAGGGTCTTTAAACATCTTGATCATGCTATGAGTTTTGCACAATAATTCTTCTCTTTTGCTAGCTACTCTTCACTTTCAGTTATACCATTAGTGGATGTCACTCTATCAAACCACTTTCCCATTCATTTTTGCATTGAATGGCAAGTGGGGCCGTCGCGTGCAAGTAAGACCCAATTTTTCTTAAATACTTCTTTGTTGCTTCACTAGCCCACATTGGGCCACACCAAAACTATTTGGAATCTTGAATGTAGACCTACCCATTCCATGGGTTGGATCAAGTGGTGGAATGATGCCATCACACGTATTGTGAGGTTTCTTCGCATCTATGGGCGCAAGCTACTAATTTGTTCACTAACGACCTTATGAAGTGACCACTTTAGATCTTCACAAAGTCATCAAGGCTTTAGTGGATAGCCCCTTTTCCTCCACCTTGCAAGCCAGGGTTGCAGAGCTAAGACACCAAAAGTAAGTGGCCAATTATTATGCCGCCAAAGGCGTGCAAATCAAAGCCAAAATTCACTAGCTTAAAACTAGGGACCGTGCCTCAAAATAATTCTTTTTGGCTCTTCGTGCCAGGCACTCATCACTTGGCATCAAGCGGATTAGAGACATAAATCATGTGCTCACTGAGCTGCCTAACATTTTCTAAGCATTTGTTAGGCACTATGAGCAAGTTTTTACTACCCAAGATTACACACTAGAGTATACTAATGTGCTCCAAGATTTCCTTGATGTTGTGCCAAACAGACTTTCTGCTGCCCAGAAAACCTTCTACAAGAAATTACTCACAATTGAAGACCTCAAGGAAGCTGTGAGCACTATGGCTAATGCCAAAGGTCTCTGAATTGATGGATTCCCATGTGAGTTTTACAAATCCCTTTGGGATTGTGTGGGAGAAGATTTGCATAAAGTTTATTAAGAAGCTTTTTATTCTAATTCCTTAGGTCAACTCATCAACAAAGGTAAAAGAAAATTCATACCTAAGATCGGTGATCTTGAGGATATTTGCAACTGGCCGCCCATTACGCTCCTCAATGTTTCTTACAAAATTATTGCTAAAGCTGCTTTAAAAATTCACCACCTTCTTCCTCAAATTGTTCACCTTGAGCAGATTGGATTCATTAAGTCTAGATTTATTCTTAATAACATAATTGTTGTCTGGGAAGGAATGAAGTGGGCTAGATGCTCTAATCAAAAAGCAATTTTTTTGAAGATTGATTTTGTTAAGGCTTATGGCCACATTGAGTGGCCCTTCATTCTAGCTATGCTTTCTGCTCTGGGCTTTGGTTCTAATTTCATACAGTATGTGAAAATTATTTTTGCTGATGGTTTTGCTTGCATCATCATTAATGGTCGATCATCTCAATCCTTCAGTTTGTTTCGTTCCATTCGTCGAGGATGTCCACTTGCTCCTTATTTATACGTTCTTATTGCTGAAGGTTTTGGCTATCTTCTTGCCCATTCCATCTTCTACGGGTTGGTTTGGAGAATTTCTTTGCCCAATTCATCAGCCCAGCTTGTCAATGGCCACTTTGTTGATGATTCCTTCCTTACTTTGTTGAAAGTGTTGGGAAGAGGTGCCTCAACTTCTGGCTTGAACCTCTGAAAAGATTTGGCGAAATTATCATCTTTCTCAGCCTTTACCTCTCTACCACTGAGAGCTTTTCTTAGAGGCGTGATATATCAGTTTCCTGCCTTACCGCAGGCCTCTGTCGGTCTGTCCATGGTTGGGCGCTGTTACCGCCATAACGCAGGGTCTCTGTCTTGGGCTGGTGGTAGCACGGTTGACGAGCGTAGTCAGTGTGAGGGCTTACCTCCCTACCGTAGAGGGTGCTTGTTGGTGGCACAGTGGCCACGGTGAACAACGATAGTTAGCAAAGGCCACTTATCACCACACCGTGATGGCCTCTTGGCCATGTCGCGGTAAGCCTTGGAGGTTAGAGATAACGGTTACCTCCTTACCGCAGAGGTCTTGCGGTCGGGGCGAGGTAGCATGGTGTGTTTGTCTGCAGGTTCTGGCGGTTACCTCCATATTGCAGGAGGTGTTGCTTAGCCTCATGGTTGGGCAGTGGCACCGCCATATTGCGAAAGGTCAATCCGAGCTAGGCGGTGTCGCGATGTTTAGCGATGGGTTGACAAACATGCCACTACCTTAGTACCACAAGGGTGTTAGAAGGGACTTGCGGTTGGGTGGTGGCACCGCCATACCGCGAAGGTTTTTCAACCTTGGAGCGGTGTCGCAGTGACATCGCCATACCATGGTGGCCTCTTTGACTCGGCGAGGTAGTGTGGTAAGAGGTGTTTGACAGTTGTGTTGACTGGTCAGACTTGACTGAAAGCGGCGAACAAATAGAGAGGCAACATGTGGAAAGTAATCAACATCTGATTGGTCGAAGTCTAGAGTGGTGAAAGCAGTAATTGCAAGATGTGTTTCGGCTAATGAAAGAATCCGATTAAGGCAAGAAGAGTTAATGCTTGGGCGACCCGATGCGTGATTGCAGAGCAGATCGGTCAAAAGATCGGATTGCTTGATTGGGTGAACGGTGCATAATTAAGGCATGCAATTGGTTGGTATGATTAATGCGATGTATGACTTGTATAGTCGATTAAATTATATAGTCACTAAGGGTGATGGTGAAAAGTGAGACAAAATAGAGAGTTGTATTCATTGTATACTAAAAGAAGTATTGTAACAGTGAGTGCATGAAAACTCAAGTCTGCTGCTGTGAGCTAAATATCAAAGAGTGAGAATTGTGAGCTTTGTTTGTAATTTATTTTACTGTAATATAAAGTGTCTTCTCTTGGTGTGGTGGGTTTTTCCCCGAAAGGGTTTTCCCACGTAAATCTGGTGTTATCTGTGATTGCTTTATTTTTTTTCTATTACTCTTGTTACCATGTATGTGTTCATCTTAGTTGTTTTAAGAAGTTTTAAAATAGGTCTTTGCACTTCTCCTCTGTAGTCTTAGCATTAGGAAAGCGTTTTTGCACCTCTGCTTTTCCTTTTAGGAAGAAGAGAATAATGTCAAAGCTGCTCTCGATTGTCTTGAGACCTTTTGCTTGGCCTCTGACTCTACTATCTAGTGGCATAAGACTTAATGCTATTGGTTGTCCTTTCTCCCCAATCCTCTTTGGATTCAACAATATGGCTGGAAGTGGATTGCTCAAGGTGAAATCTTTAGATTTCTTGGCATCCCTTTCGCTTTTTAGGCTTCCTTTGCTAATTTATGGCAAGCAGTTCTTTCTCGAATCAAGCAAAAATTATCTTTCTAGATCACCAAGCCGTTCTCTTTGGTTGGTAAATTCTAGGTGTGCTCTAAAATTCTGGCAGCGACTCGTGTATTATTCTTCATGTTGGGCCCCTTCCAAGGCCTATTATGCGAAGCTGGAGAGATTGTTCAAAGATTTTCTTTGGGGCTCTTCTAAGTCTCATAGAGGCTTTCACCACATTGCTTGGGAGTTTTGTTGTCTCCCCATAGAGATTGGTGGGCTTGGCCTTCTTTCTGCTCAAAGGAAAGGGATTGCTTTGTGTGTCAAATAGATCATTTGTGACCTCATTGGTAATGAGGCCTGGAAAATTCTTCTTAGACATTGCATTTCGATGGGATATCTCATTCATAAACCTTCCTAGAAAGACATTGAATTTCACACCATTCTCATTATGAAAGAGCATGTTCATATTATGGGCACTTTTGTTGCCAAAAACATCTAGTGTGCCTCAGAGGCTGTCAAGCCTTGGCTTTGGTGGAATGGCTTTGGATTCAAAGATGGGCTCTCTTTCAATCAGTAGAATATCTGGTGGTCTCCTCTTTTTGCTCGTCTAGGTCAGCCTCTGGCCAAGTTACCTTGGCTTAAGGCTCTCAGATTCCACAAAAAAGGTATCTAGTCTCCTCAAGACTCATTTTCCAGACCCACAATGAGCATTATGATGTGAGGAGATTTTAAAGCCAAGTTTGGCTTACAAAACCATGACCAGGAAACTTTTGAAGGTCTGGTTAGTGCCATTCTAGTTGATATGCTTCACAAAATTGGTATTCGCTCCACCAAGCCTTGGTGGAAAGATTGGAAGTGGGTTCTTGACACCCCATTCAAAAACTACAAGCCTCAACTTGGTTACTAGTGGATTTTGCCTCATTATCCAATGATTAACATCTTGAACCAGAGGTGGCATCTTCATTCCCTAGTGTCTGTTTAACACTATAGGTTTTCTTCTATGTGGTCTGCCATTATTGAGCCCAATCTTGCCCACTTTGCTTGGTGTATTCTTTTCCAAGGCTTACCAGTGGGGTCTTGACTTTCCCATCTGGGGGTTCAGAACCCTCGTTGCCCTCTCTATGGGCAATCTGCGTGTTTTAAGCACCTCTTTTGGTTATGCA
The DNA here is from genome assembly GCA_007115665.2 of Sequoiadendron giganteum. Lineage (NCBI taxonomy): Eukaryota > Viridiplantae > Streptophyta > Pinopsida > Cupressales > Cupressaceae > Sequoiadendron > Sequoiadendron giganteum. The sequence continues at coordinate 65,615,418 of CM021100.1, read as the reverse complement.
CCAAAGCTCAACTGTTGTGGAATTGGATTCATGATTTCTTTCGACCCTTTCAGCCAGAGCCTTTCTCTTGGCATATGGTGTTGCTGGGAGACTATCCTTGGCTCCCTAGAAAGTATACCCAGATTTGACACACTTTCAGGGTGGAAATCCTTTTTAGTATTTGGAAAGATAGAAATTTTTGCATTTTTTCTCATAGCCAGATTGATAAACATGTTTCGCTTTATTCTAAAGCCATTATATGTTCTAATGTGCTATTGTAGATTCAAGTGCAAGCTAACAAAGTTGCACTTGAGGTGGCTCACCTTCAGGAGCTCCTAGACCACTGGGGGAATGCCCCCTACATCGTTGCTCGTGTGCCTCCCTCTCCCATTTCCTCCCGGGGCCATTCGCCTTCACGCGAGCAGAGGAGGAGTGGTTTTGCTAGGGAATTTTAGGCTCGCCCCCATTCTCAGGCTCCTCCTCGCAGTGACTCATGTCCTCGCAGACGTTTGCCTTCTCCTCCTCTTCGGACTGACCTTGGGTGGCCCTTTGGAGGAGTGTCTGGAGGTGGCGATGGTGCTTTTGGGTGGCCTTCTAGTAGAGCTTCTGGCAATGTTTTTGGTTGGCTGACTAATTCTACTAAATGGCTCTCGTAGTTGGATTTGGCAATTTCCCCTTGACGATAAGATAAAGACAAGGATGATGATGGCTGGGATCCTCTTGATGTCACTCTGGACCCCGTTGTTGAATGAAGTAAGACGAATGACAAGGATCCACCTCCCTCTACTGACATTGTCATGGCTGCCTAGCAACTTTTTATGTTATTTTTGTAATATTTCTTGCTTTTTGGGTATGACCCATGTGACTTTATGCTTTTTGGACTTTGCCCATGTTACTTTCAGAGTATGCTTTTTTACCGCCCATCCTTTAATTATAAATATATGTAATTTATTTTTTATTAATATAAATATAGATGTCTATTCATAAAAATAAATAAAATAAAACCTTTAATTTTTTTTTTTAAATAAAAAACATTATCATTGAAATAGATACATAAGAATAATGCAATATTGTCATTGAAATAGATTCATAAGAATATTCATTACATTAGCTTCGTGCATGAAATGATTCAAATGATGACGAACCAATGAATTGTTTGAAAAAGAGCTTCAAGGACCTATATGCTCATTTGGATCAGTCATGGATCAATAGCCCAAAAAAAGACAAATAGAGAAAATAGGTAATGTGGATCAGTCATGGATAGCAACCCAAATTTAAGTCGGCCATGATGTAACGTTGTCTTTTAAAAAACACATTTATAACGTCTACAATTCCTCCAAAAAAAACGAATCTTAGGTTTGGGGAGATCATCTTATAATAGAAAGAATTGCCTCTCGTAAATTGTCAGTTTAATTGTTGAACGGTTACAAGCTATAATTTTTTAAATTTAAGTTAAAAATATGGTGGATCCTCCCCGAGAAATCTTGCCCTCATTGGACCATCCGTTTTTTATAACATTCAAATAGCTGGGAAATTAATTTTACCCAGTAGCCATGAAAGAAAACATGAAGACATGTAGATACAAGATTTCTCTGATCAGTACGAATTGGTCTCAAACCAATTGCAAGTGGCTTCCCCACGGACATTGCGAAAATGTCTAATGAGAAGGTTTTCAATGAAATTAAGAAGGTGGGTGTAATTGGAGCTGGAGCAGCAGGGCTTGTAGCTGCCAGGGAGGTCAAGAGAGAAGGATTTGAGGTGGTGGTGTATGAGCAGAATGCAGATATAGGTGGCGTTTGGTTGTATAATCCAAATGTGGGGGATGATCCACTTGGATTGGAGTTAACAGAACCCAACCAGGGGATTGCCTACCAGTCGCTCAGAACAAATTCAACCAGAGAGGTCATGGGCTACATGGATTACCCTTTGCTTGTCAAGGATGGGAGGGACCCAAGAAGGTTCCCTGGTCACCATGAAGTTTTTCTGTACCTCAAGGATTTTTCAAGGGACTTTAATTTGGTTGAATCTATTAGATTTAATACAAAGGTTGAGTATTTTGGGATGGTTGGGGAAAGCCAGGAGAGTGTTATGACTGGTGAAGAGGGCTGGGATATGGATGGGGATCCGATGGATGAAAGAGTTCAATGGGTTGTGAGAGCAAGGAGTTCAGGAAATGTGGAAGAGGAAGTGTTTGATGCAGTGGTTGTGTGCAATGGTCACTATAGACAGCCTATAATTGCTGAAATTTCAGGTAATTGCTTTAAAATTGATGGGCTAGATTGTTCCTTCTACTTTTGTATTTTGGTGCTTATAATGGGACTTAAATCGGATTCAATAGTTGGATGTACTCTTTAATTTTGCTCTAAATGGTTCTGATTTGATTTGAATGAGCTGGCTCGCAAACACTTTGGAAAGGAGTGCGAGGTCACTTCTAGTTGTAGGTTATTTTTCTCCATGTGTGTAGGTGGAGTGAAATGATATGAATCGAACTTTGTGGCCATTATTTTTTATCATACCGAACACTTTTCCTGAACATAGCGGACATTTTAAGGTAAATTATGCCTAATTCAATGTATTTTTATAAAAGTTACAGTAGATTTAAAGAAAAATACAGAATATCTATCTATTATATTTATATATGTTTGGCTTTTGTTATATACAAGCACAACACCTGCGAGTTAAGGGTCAGGCTGATAGGCTATTAGGCTCCATAAAAATGCTGTCAATGGTGGCTCATGGTAAGGATTGAAGTTGTCAACTCGGTCGGAGACTTATAGGAGTAAGCGTGTAAATGACTGAACTCAATGAGGTTGCTGGGTAGTGTAGGAGCCTTAGTTAGTTTGTATTGGGTGTATTACCACAAGAAGTGGGCGGGCAATATGGACGTGTGTATATACTATATACAGCTGTTTTTGGGTTTATTGGGCTTATGAAGAAGATTTTCATGGGAAGTGAGCAGGTAATTTGGGTTTCTACATATACGGCTTTTGTTTTGGTTTTATTGGGTGTCGGAAAAGGGATTGCAGGCGTGTATATATTGAGTTGGTTTGGTTGTATGAAGAAGGTTTTCATGAGAAGCAGACAAGGAATAATTGAGATGATGGGGTGGAGAATAGGGAGGGGTATTTCATCAAAGCAATGGCAGTTTCTGTAGGTTTTCTTGAATTTTGGGATGAAAGAAGTTTGCTAGCAGAGCATGGAGATCTAATCACATGTTCTGTGTTCCGCTTTTGATGATGTTTTCAACAGGACATTGTAAAACTATTCAAAGTATACATAAATGTGTCTATATCTATATATAGATACTAAATCACTGTATGTGTATGTATATATATATATATTCTGTTCCTCCTTCCTGTTATATACATATACATACAGACACATGCTCGTATAGCTGCAGCTAGGAACATAATACAAAAGCAGATAGGTTGCAGTTACAAACTTACAACAGCCATTCTTTGTTTGAATACTTGGTAAATAAATTATATATGTTTGTGTGTATTTATATTTGTATATATATATATATATGTATATGTATATACATATTTATATATACAATACATGTATGTATATATACATTTAAATATGTATATATATATACACACACAAACAGTAATTTAGTGCAAATGCATATTAATATAACATTAATTATATATTTATATATATACATATATACACACATATACAATAATTTAGTGCACATGCCTTCTAATATAACAGTGGGTATATATAGATATATATACATGTATATGTGTATACATATACATATCCACATATAGTAAGTTAATGCGCACACACGCTCATGGAACAGCTAGTAGGATCAGAATAGCAGATATGTTAAAGTTATAACAGCTATTCTTGCTTGATGTAATGATCCTTGCAATTTTGGATCCCAATTTCAAATGGCTTAACAAAGTGAATCACAAATTTTAGGGAGAAAGCGTACTTTGTTGCACTTCTAGGGTTTTTCACCTAAAAGGAGAAAGATCTTTCTATCTACAAAAACTTGGAGTTCAAAGCTTTGACACCACTGAAATGAGCCCTGCTGTTTTAGACTCAAACCCCCTTCTATTTCTGCCTTGGGAATTTTGACAAACACTTTGCTTGCAACCTCCAATTTGCTGATAATAGTTTTCAGTTTGCTTTTGTTTGATTTGTTTGGATGCCAAAAGTGTTTTGATGATTGGAAATGAATGCAAATGTAACTAAACAAGCAACTAAGATGATGTGCAACTCTTTTTTTGTATTTTCTCAAATGCAAATATATGAAATTCTGATATAAAATGCATACCTACAGCCAAGAGACATTTTCACAAACACTTGGCATGCAAACTAGTTCAATACAATGCAACTATATATGAGAGACATTTTGTCAAATAGTTGGCAAGTAAACTCCTTATCACTCCAATTCAATATTGCAAGAGTATGAAAGAGATTACAATGCTGATTATAGTGTTCAATCATGAATGCTACAACCATCTATATGACTGAAATAAAATGCAAACTTGCTACAGCCATTCATATGCAATTTTCCTTGAGCTTCCAATGACTAAGATTACAATGTAAACAAGCTGATTTCTTCAGCCTTGATATCTAAATGGACACAAAAACTAAAATGCATTACAATGATAAAATCGATGGAACCTGGAAGTCTGCAACAGCTCTCATAGAATATTCGAATCTCTTGAATGTAGCTGAGACTTAGCTCAAAATTGGTGCGCCATTCCTCTCCAATACAGATCGACCTCTCTTGAATTTTTTCTGGATTTTTAACAACCTTCTTGACCCAAGTCGTGCCTCTTCATGGTGCGCCCAGCATAAAATATATTCTCAGGTTTTTAGCAGCCTTCAAGATGAAAATCAAACTCTTCAATTTGTAATCTTCCTTTAGCAAAAATCGTCCCTTCAAGTCTGAAAATTGCTTCATCAAATCTGCAAGTCTATATATGAAATCGATTTTTCCTTCACTCCAAAATTTGGCTGTAAGCCACAAAATTTTGCATCAATGTAGAAGACTGGATATCTCCCACCCAAAACTAACTAGGGTTGGTGTTGCACAACTGAAACCGGCAATACAAGAGAATTTTACTTCTCCAGCTATGACAAGCATTCAAGCTCTCCAATATTCAGAAAATGTATTTGACTCAGGGATCATCTCAAATGCCCCCCAAAAGCTCCTTATAAATAATTCACAAGTATTTTCAAGAAGCTTCTAGAATAAATTATTATTTTATTTCATTAAGTGACTTTTTGATATTATTTTATTTTTAGTCACTTAAATATTAAATTAATTAAATATAAGGTTACTTTTTTAATATTTATTTATTTAATAACTTTATAAATAGTTAATTTAATAAATTCTCCTTATCGCTCCAAATTGGGGACATGACAGTCCTCCCTTCCCAAAGATTGCTTGCCCTCAAGCAATCTGCGACTGCCATCCCAAGACCACTGCCATAAAATATGGAGCAAGCCTATCCACCATCCGCTTGGATCCCAAATAACCCTGAGAAGGACTCCTCTAAACCACCTTTGAACAAAGATGAGGTCCCTGGCAATGTTCAAACTCATCAACCGATGAAGCCAACAATCCATCAAGTGAACTTCTGGAATCCAGTCGGACCAAGTCTTCAATTCCTGCTTGTATTCATCCTCCTAAGTTAATTGTATGCCGAATCCTGGTGAATCCAAACTCCTTTCCTTCAACCCACCTCGTTGTGTAAATAATGACATGGTAACACCCTCTACATGTGGATCGAAAGCAAACTGATGCACACTCCCAATAACGCAATTGAGATGAAAGTCTCCTGCATTCCTCACCAAACTGTCAGCAAAAGATGACTCTCCACCCAATGCAGCAAAAGCAATATCATCAACATCATCATCATGAATGCCATCTACTCTATCCATATCATCCACTGCTATCTCTGATACATCCTGATGAAGGGAAATGCTCTCCATATGTTTTATTGATACATCTTTGGATGCTTTATTTGCTTTTCCCCTAAGCACCACTCTCCGACCACTCGCTGTTCAAAACTTGAGTGTCATCTTCTTGAAGTTTTGTGAATACTCTCCCAATAGAGCTACTGAATACCCAATACAGCATGCTTATCTCCTAAGTCCACCACGTAAAAGTCATCTGTGATGGTATAATTGCCGAGAGTGATACTCAATTGAGGAACCTTCCTTTTACATGTCAACCTATGACCACCAACCACCATGATGTTGAACCCTTCAAAACCTTGAGTGGTTAATTTCTGCTTCACTACCAAAGCTGAATCAATGAAGTTGTGTGTAGCCCCACTGTCAACCAAAACTGTGATGTGCTGACCATGTAGAATTCCTCTGGTCCTGAAAGGGTTGAACATAGGTGAACCTGCTAGAGTGCCAAGGGAGACCTTATTTTCCAACTCCTCATCTGAATTGTTGCTATCCTCAACTCCAAGTTCATTCTCACTTTCTGATGCTACCTCAATAAGATGAACCTTCCCCTTTCCCAAGCAACGATGTCCATTCACCCATTTCTCCTTACAATTATAGCAAATACCCTTCTCCCTACATTCCCTACGAAAATCTTCATCTGCTTTGTTCTTCTTATTGCCTTCCTTAGGAAAAGGTTTTTCCCCTGTATCTTCTGAAGGAGATGAGTTGTGAGAAGAAGATTTGTTCTTTTGGTCGCTTGAGGGTTTACTCTTTTGATGGCCAGACTCCATGTCTCTAGCTCTGGTAATTGCATCCTGAAGGGAATCTGATTTGAAGGCCTTAACCCAACTCGGAAGGGGTTTGGATAAACCCTCAATGAAAAGCATCACCAAATGCTGCTCTGAAACATCAGTCACCATAACTAACAAGCATTGGAATGCTGAGATGTAGGAGTCTACGGACCCACTCTGCTAGAGCTGTGCTAACTCTCTAAAGTGAAGTTCTAGATCCTTCCGATCAAATCTGTCAACGAGTCTCTGTGTGAACTCCAGGTAGGATGTGATGTTGGCATGTCCCAAGGTGACAAGCCCATGGTACCACCACTCGTGTGCCTCTCCATCCAAATGTAAGGTGGCATATTTGATAGCCTTGATCTCTGTCATAGTATTAAGTTGGAAGTAGGTATCCAACTTCTGCACCCATGCTCTAGCAGTGCATTTGCTAGAACCATCAAAGGAAGGGATTGAAAGTTTCCCAACCTCCCATTGTAATTCCTGAATTCGCTGCCCTCTGTTGTTGTTCCTTGGTCTATTTCAAAGTTTGAGATTGCAAAAGTCTTCTAGAGACATGACAGCTTGAAACTTGTGGTGAGCCCTGTTGGCTCTCAACTCAAACCCCAGTAAACTCTTAAATCTTATTGTGTTATTTTAGTTTTTTAGAGAAAAGTTCATAGACAGAAGAGAAGGGGCGCAACATATATAAAGTTTATAAACTGAAATACAGAGCAATTTCCTACAGAATGGAAATGCAAAAGACGTTATTTTATTGAAACAATGAGATCATGAATGATAGACATACCAGAATGTTTCCAGTTTTTTATTTAAAACATTAAGCCAGCTCGCCCGCCAATAATGCTGAAAACTGACAGTAAAGAATGTCTGGCCTCCAGATTTAGGTTCTCCTGCCTCGAAACTGGATAAAGTCTCTAAAAATACTAGACACCAAGGATGGAAGTCAAAAAGCAACCCAAAGGAAGGCGTTTCAACCAAACCCTTCACACGCCTCTCTAGAATGCACAATTCCCACTGCAAGTCGTACGACCAAGAAGAAGGATGAGTAATAACCTTGCTGGATGCCACTGATCTGAAGAAGAAGGCGCCACAAGGAAGAAACCCCTTTTCTTATTGCAATCAACAGTAAATCTTTATTTAATACTCTGTCTGAATCATGTAGAACCTCTGAATGAAGCTCTCAACTGCACTGATTCGATTGATCTTTCACAATCTCAAGAGTGCTCAACATTGAAGAGATGTCGTTCTCCAATGGACAAAAAAATGCTCAAACCCTATCACAGGAAGAAGCCAAAGGCAAAGTCAAAATATTCAAAGATGAATTTCTCATTGCCCAAAAAGCCCATATATGCCAAAAAGGCACGACTTCCAAGAAAGATACGCCACTTTTGATATTTAAATCTTTTAAATTATAATTTAAGTCACTTTTCAATAGTTTTTGACTTAAATAAAGTGGGCGCACTTTATTAATTTAAGTGATTAAATATTAAATCACTTTTAGGGAATATTTAAGTGATTTAAAAAGTATAAAGTCAATTTGACTTTATAATAAAATATTAAGTTAATAAATAACTTAAATCACTCAAATAGGCATAACTTCCACAAATCTTCATAGAATCCCGTGCCGTCAGAAGCTATCGACTCCTGAACTGCTAACGCCTGCTGTGAACCAACACTGGGCTCTGAACACGAGAACGATCCAACTCTCCAGAAAGTACCACTGACCCTCTAACCAATCCAGTTAGCCCACAAGGGTCCAATAAAGGGCTAACACACTGTTTTTGAGACTGACTAGAGCGGGGACATCACAAAACTCATCTCCTAAAGAGTTGTACTCTCTCAGAAAATCTGAAAATCCTTCCTCATGTGCTTGCTGCTCCTGATTTGCAGCAACCTGTTCACCCAAGAATTGAGGCACAAGGGGCCTCAGAGTCACTCTGCTAGCTGGTCTAACATTGCTCTGAGCTGAATCATTGTTGTCATGACCACCATTCTGACTATTCTGCCCATTGTTCCTGTTGGTGTTATTATTATTCACAAGTTGTTTGAGAATTTGTGTCAACTCTTGCCTTCCTAGAGCCACTTCTTCCCTGATCTCTTTCTGACCTCTTGCAAGGTCACTAAGCATGTTCTGAATGCTACTCTCTCCCATGAGTTCAAATGGACTTAACCCCTTATTCAACCTACTATAAACATTGTCCAATGGATCAATATCTGGAATGTTTGGAAATTCTTCACTCATAATCCACACAGGCTGGCAGGAACTATAGCTCTGATACCACTGTAATGATCCTTGCAATTTTGGATCCCAATTTCAAATGGCTTAACAAAGTGAATCACAAATTTTAGGGAGAAAGCGTACTCTCTTGCACTTCTAGGGTTTTTCACCTAAAAGGAGAAAGATCTTTCTATCCACAAAAACTTGGAGTTCAAAGCTTTGACACCACTGAAATGAGCCCTACTATTTTAGACTCAAACCCCCTTCTATTTCTGCCTTGGGAATTTTGACAAACACTTTGCTTGCAACCTCCAATTTGCTGATAATAGTTTTCAGTTTGATTTTGTTTGATTTGTTTGGATGCCAAAAGAGTTTTTTTGATTGGAAATGAATGCAAATGTAACTAAACAAGCAACTAAGATGATGTGCAACTCTTTTTGTATTTTCTCAAATGCAAATATATGAAATTCTGATATAAAATGCATATCTACAGCCAAGAGACATTTTCACAAACACTTGGCATGCGAACTAGTTCAATACAATGCAACTATATATGAGAGACATTTTGTCAAATAGTTGGCAAGTAAACTCCTTATCACTCCAATTCAATATTGCAAGAGTATGAAAGAGATTACAATGCTGATTATAGTGTTCAATCATGAATGCTACAGCCATCTATATGACTGAAATAAAATGCAAACTTGCTACAGCCATTCATATGCAATTTTCCTTGAGCTTCCAATGACTGAGATTACAATGTAAACAAGCTGATTTCTTCAGCCTTGATATCTAAATGGACACAAAAACTAAAATGCATTACAATGATAAAATCGATGGAACCTGGAAGTCTGCAACAGCTCTCATAGAATATTCGAATCTCTTGAATGAAGCTGAGACTTAGCTCAAAATTGGTGCGCCATTCCTCTCCAATACAAATCGACCTCTCATGAATTTTTTCTGGATTTTTAACAACCTTCTTGACCCAAGTCGTGCCTCTTCATGGTGCGCCCAACATAAAATATATTCTCAGGTTTTTAGCAGCCTTCAAGATGAAAACCAAACTCTTCAATTTGTAATCTTCCTTTAGCAAAAATTGTCCCTTCAAGTCTGAAAATTGCTTCATCAAATCTGCAAGTCTATATATGAAATCGATTTTTCCTTCACTCCAAAATTTGGCTGTAAGCCACAAAAATTTGCATCAATGTAGAAGACTGGATATCTCCCACCCAAAACTAGCTAGGGTTGGTGTTGCACAACTGAAACCAGCAATACAAGAGAATTTTACTTCTCCAGCTATGACAAGCATTCAAGCTCTCCAATATTTAGAAAATGTATTTGACTCAGGGATCATCTCAAATGCCCTCCAAAAGCTCCTTATAAAGAATTCACAAGTATTTTCAAGAAGCTTCTAGAATAAATTATTATTTTATTTCATTAAGTGACTTTTTGATATTATTTTATTTTTAGTCACTTAAATATTAAATTAATTAAATATAAGGTTACTTTATTAATATTTATTTATTTAATAACCTTATAAATAGTTAATTTAATAAATTCTCCTTATCGCTCCAAATTGGGGACATGACACTTGGATACTTGGTAAACAAATGATAACTCAAAGGCCATGTTTAGGGTATCTAAATTTGATGCTTTTTGTGAATAGCTAACACATGAGCAAGAGAAACTCATATAGAGGGACACACTTTCTCTTTATAACTCTAAAATACAAGCACTTGTATTACACAATTCAAAATTTAAAGAAGAACAAGACACCATCAAAAGAGTCAAAGAGCTCTAGGAATGATGAATCTAAAAGCAGTGACTCAAATTTTGCTTCCTAAAACAATTCAATGAAGGAATCTAAGACATGCACCTATTGAAAATGCCAAGGTAATACAGTCCCTAGCAATATATTTTCCAAATTATTGCAACCAACGTATCTTGGAAGTCTTGGTGATAGAAGCTCTTGTCCTCTGTTTGCCATTATTACCTGCTTTTTCATTGCCCAAATTTAGATCACACCATCTTTAAAATTGAAGGGGAATCGATAGTAAAAATATTTTTCAACTTAAGGTTTGAAATTGCACTACCATATGGAGAATCTTGAAGATCAAAGAGAGTTTTGTTTTCAACCATCCCCAAAAATCAACAAACCTCTAGCTGTGATTGTGGCTCAAATGAGAAAAGAAAAAATAGGGATAGTGGCACTCCACTCACTCTAGGGTGACAACTTAGCTTTTGAAAGACCTCCCTAAGCATGTTGCACTATCATTACATCTAATCCTTTCATAAAAGAAATTAAATTCCTAACAATAATTACTCCACACCCCATCAAATACTGTTGCAGGATCCAACCAGGGAGAAATATTATATCCTAATGACAAAAGTTCACATTTATATCTCCCTGACTTCAAAGATTGCTCCCCAATCGACAATCATTGTCAAAGCACTCCTCCAACCTAGGGCATGGGGATTGAACCATGCCAATCTCAATTGAAAAGGGAAACTAATCAATGCATACATTTTTTAGACAATCTATTGCCACCATAGTTCCACGGAGTTTCGGGGACGGGGACGGCGGGGGACGCGTTTCTGAGATGGGAGACGGGGGGCCTAAATTTGGGGACGGCGGCGGGGGGTGGGGGGGGGTGGCGCTGAAATACATATAGTACTTGAAAAATTAGTTATAAAAAGATGTATAACAATATAACTATATAACTATAGAGGCCTAATGAATAAGTAAAGTTAACACATTGAAACAAAACTTAAAAACTTAAAAGTTTAAACACAATAACACATTGCAATGATATATCATTTCATTGAACTCGTGAACCACTGAACATTGAAAATCAAAATGAAAATATAGACATTGGAAAATGCAACAAGAACTAGATGTTTCAATTTGAGTTTCATAATCATGATTCATGAATCATAATTACAATCAAGTATCACTGTATTATCAATGTTCAAACTTCAAACTTCAAAAACAAAGTACGAAATGGTAAATACTAATAGTAAATGGCTCCAGGCTAATGGCTTGATGCCTTTGGAAGTCTCCCAGAAGTTTCCTTGGAGTCTCCCAGAAATTTCCCTGGAGTCTCCCAGGAGGAGACTTTGGGGGGACGGCAGGGAAATGGCGGGGGGACGGCGGGGAAACGGGGGGACGGCGGAGGGACGTTTCCTAGGCATCTCCCCGTCTCGGAAACGGGTGGTTTTTCCGGGGGGACGCGTCCTCGTGGAACATTAATTGCCACATTTTCTTCCCTATAGCATTGTGACAGGTGTCATTAAACTTCACACTTAATCAGATTCTCATGTCAATCCAAGCGGTGACCTATGGCTGTTTGCAAGAGGTAAATTAAATTTTTTCACCAGTGCTATTCCTATTCTACAGAAGAGAACAACGACCTTAACAAATAATCTAAAATAAAAAAAATATTGATATCAAATTAGACATGCTAACTATGGAAGATGAAGTGCTTAAACTAATCAAAGAATAGAATAAAAATTGCTTGTATTGCAACGATGAAATTTATTGGTAAAGGGAAAGTCTATCTACGGAAGAGAGATTGCTTATGCTGATGAAAGACCACCAAGACAAAATGACAACCTCTGTATGTATGTATGTATATGTATATATAATATTTTCTTTTTTTTCTTTCATGCGCACATACAATAAGACAAAATGTACAATCCTTGCAGGCTATATAATGCAAACAATATGGAAGATCTAAACATGCAATGGCAACACCAGATATTCATGATGCAGCAAATAATAATAAACTACTTAGCTCTATGCTATAGGTTCTTGTCTCTAGAGGAGTGGCCGATTCCCTGGAGATGTGAACACTACTTCTCAAGCTACTTCATTCAACAGTCTTAATTTGATTCCATGAACAACATCATTCTCATTTCAAACATCCATGAAAAATGCAATTATGAAGCTGCAACTATAACTATTCTGTATATTTCTTGCTTCAGAACAAGGTAACCCCCTTTTGTTTTCGCATCCAAATATATCAAACATAAACCATTCTACTGCTAAGTTCCTAATTTGTAGTGGTGCATTTTTGCATGCGCTTCTGCTACAATTCTACCAGAGTTCAACATTGAATAAAAGATGCATAAGTTTATTACAAAATTCTGTCTTTCAATCAGCAAGTAAAAAAAGGAAAATAAAATCCAGACACGTAACTCAGTAGAAGTCTTCTATTGAAGAGAAGTAGTCTGTGCACTTATTAACTAGATGATTCTTCAGATTCAAGCGCCAATTTGGTCACTGCATAAGCTTCAGAGTTAGTGGATGATGGAATCTGCTGCAACCTTAGAATTCACCACCTCACACTGTTGGGAAGCACATTTTCTCATAACAATTGCTAGTCATCAATCAACAGCTAATAAATCTATTTATGTAACTCATTTATATTCAAACAATTAATAATTCTTCCGATTACACATAAATTATGCTTGATTGAAGATAAGGGAGGTAATTAAATGGGCAATTGAGGGGAATGGATTTATCCTCATCACATTGCACAAAAATAACTTTCTAAAAAGACTTTTTCAACTTCACTACTTCTTTGAATAAGCAATTTAGCCTCCCATTTTTTAAAGATCCTTTTACCATTACCTGAATAGTAACTAGGGAATTACCTACCATCAAGAAGTTTTGAATATTCAATTCCATTGCAATCCCATGGCCCTCAAGAAGGGCCAAGGCTTTGTTAGGTTAGGTGACATTAACTTTGCAAACCTATGTCATTTTTATGTCTCCATGTTTATTGGAAAGTGTCCTAGGGGACATGAGAGAAATTCATTTAATATTGGCAATATTGTAATAATATTTTCAAGAGGAAATTTAATGTTGGTGGAGGTTACACATCACTAGAGGACAAATTCTCCCTCCTAGGCATCCACATTGGGAATTGAAGGGTCTTGAGTGGGGTGCCCAAGTTTGGAGGGAAACAAGTGTCCATTGGTGTTCCACCTGGAAGTTGAACAGTCGTTGGAGCATCATGAATGGCAGAAGATGAAGAGGTTATGGGTTAGGCGCTCATTTTGGAGCACTGTGCATTTTATTTAATATATTATCATGACTCTTGGTCTTCAAAGAAAGGGGCGTGGATTTTTGCAAGTGCTTTCGGCACCTCTTGTTTCGGTTTACCATTGCGGTTTTGCCTCCCACAAGTTCTATATATTGGAGCCACGAGATGGTAGTTTCATGTGGTGTTATTTGCATGTGTATGGAGGCATCCGGGTTGTCAGAGATCGACAAGTGTATTGTGGTGTATCTCTCATGTGAAGATAAATAATATACTTGCCCTCTTTTCTCATGTGGAGTTTTTCCCGAAAAGGTTTCTCCACACAAATTTGACCTGCCATATTTGTTTGCTGATTTTTCTAATGTGATGAATGTGCAATCACATATGTATAATCTGATTTGGTAACCTTATTTTCAGATTTGAATTCACATACATAAGTTAATATTGCAGCTTAGTTTCACGGTTTCACCCATAGATGGAAAACTCGGCAGGGACTCGGGAGTCGAGTCCGTCCGAGGGACTCACACGATTCCCAGGCTTGGACTCTTGAGTCCCGTGCCTGGGCTCGCGCTGGCGGTTGTAGGTGAAGATTGAATTTTTAAAACCTCTTTTTTTGTTTGAAACTATGAGTATGAATGATGAAATTTCAATTATTGAGTGTTTGATGATCATATGACGTGTAATATTTGAATTATGACAAATTGATAATCAAATTAGGCTCCTACGTTCTCTAAATGCATTAATTTTTTATTTTTTGTTTGTAAAACTACGCTTTTTTTTTGCTAAGTCCTAGCCAAGTTTTTTTCCGAGTCCCAAATCTGAGTCCTATTTTGGGCTTCCGAGTCTGAGTTTTCCGACTTTGGTTTCACCTTATTTTCAACATTTGGTATTAGAGCTAATGGTTTTGTTTAGAAGGGTATGCTTTTCTCTTAAGCATTGAAGGTTTTTTGGCTGCAGTGGGAGCTTTTGTTTTTGTGGTATATTGCAGATTTGTGAAGAAGATTGTATACCATGGTGTCTACCTCTCGTCAGAATATTGAAAATTTCAATGGAATGGGCTACAAAATGTGGAAATTAAAGATGAAGGATTTCCTAGAAGAGAGAGATCAGTGGTTGCCAATTTCACAAGAAAGTAAACTAGCTGCAATATCTGAGGAAGATTGGAAAAAGTTAGAAAAGAAGGCATGAGGAACCATTTGGTTGTGTCTTACGGATTTCATCCTTTTGAATGTCTCCACCGAAGACACCGCATATAAGTTGTGGAAAAGGATAGGTGATATATATCAAGCTAAAAGTTTGTCTAGCAAGTTATGTCTCAAAAGATGTTTATATTCATTAAAAATGAAAGATGGTGATCCTATAGGGGATCATTCAAATGCTTTTAATTTGATTGTAAGTCATCTTGCATCCGTAGATGTTAAAATAGAAGGTGAAGATAAATGTATCTTTCTTTGTTCTTTGCTTGAATCTTGGGAAAATTTACTTATTGCCATAAGTAGTGGTAATGCATAACCAAATATGGACTCCATAATCTCCATACTTCTTTCAGAGGAGATGAGGAGAAAGTCCATGAATGTTGGCTCCCAACCTTTAGTGTGCAGGGTAGGTCCAAAGAGAAAGGGCCTAAAGGGGTTAATAAGAGGGATAAGTCCAAAGGATGTTCTAAAACCCTCGGAAAAAGGATAGTAAAGTGTTGGAATTCTAGTAAAAGAGGGCATGTGAAGAAGGAATGTAGGAACAAGAATTTTTTTTTTGATTCCTCCATGAAAAAGTCCTTCAATGATGATTTCGATGCTTCGTTTATTTCAATTAATACTATTAGTGATGATGCTTGGCTTATTGATTCAAGTTGCTCCTACCATATGACTCCTCACAAGGAGTGGTTTACTACTTACAAAGCATATGATGGGGGAGATGTTTTCCTTGGTGATAACAACATAGAGGATTGTTGGCAAGGGAAAGGTAAAGTTGTGTTTCAATGATGGGAGGATTAAAAATATTGATAATGTTTTGCATATTCTAGGACTTAAAAGAAATTTACTTTCAGTGTCCAAGTTGAATGATTTTGGAATGCATGTGACATTCAATAAGTTTGGTTGTAGGTTGGTAAGAGGGAGTTTGGTGATAGCTAAAGGATCTTGGATAGGGACTTTGTTTAGGCTAAATGCTTCTATTTTATGTAATTCTGCCAATGTAATTAGCACTGAAAGTGCATGTATGTTGTGGCACCATAGATTGGGTCACATATGTGAAAAAGGACTTAAGAATATTCTAAACAAAAAGTTGGTTGATGGTATTTCTGATTATTCTGTTGGTAAAAATGATTTTTGTGAACATTGTGTGTTTGGTAAACATAATAGATCATTTTCTAGTGGAACTAATAAGGCAAATAGATTATTAGAGATCATTCATTTGGATGTATGTGGACCAGTGGATGTTGACTCTTTGGGTAAATCTCGGTATTATGTCTCTTTCATTGATGATGTCTCAAGATACACTTGGATTTATTTTATGTATTCAAAATTTGAATTTTTCACTAAGTTTAAGGAATTTAAGGCCTTAGTTGAAAAGCAAACAAATTATAAGATAAAAGTGTTGAGGTCTGACAATGGGTGTGAATATTGCTCCAAGGAATTTGATGAATTTTGTAAGCATGTAGGTATTGTTTGGCAAAAGATAACTCCTTATACTCCCCAACAAAATGGGGTAGCAGAAAGAATGAACCGAACCTTAATGGAAAGAGCTAGGAGCATGTTGAGTGGTGCTAAGCTTGATAGATGCTTTTGGGCATGTTGGCGTTTCAATTCCCACCTTTTGTATGTGAATTAGAAATGGAAAACTATGCCCAGATAAACTGCTCTTTGAATTAGGAGGGGAAGCTCCCTCTTTGCTGATGTTGCTTAAGAAAGTAAATTAAAACTAATTTGCCTATCTATTTGTTCAGCTAAGAGCACAAGGTTATAAAACTCAAGCACCGTAGCTGAGGTTTTCTCTTTTAGAAGTTCAATTACGACTAAGCCTATGCTAATGACGTTTTTAACTACTCAAGTAAATGTAGAGCATGAGAGTTAGAAATGAACAAGGAATGATTCTGACATAAATACTTAAACAAACTTTCTCCCAGCGCACATCTACTGAAATTTCAATGCAAGATGAAATAGAGATTATGTAAGCATAACATATAAAACAAAAATTTGAGACATTATATCAGGGCAACAAAGTAGGCACAAGACTTTATTTTCTCAAATCTCAAGAACAAAAGATTACACTTCTGGGACAGCAGGATTGTAGCAAAATAGGCATACAATTTAGCGATCAACCAGAACACATTGACACAAGTAACATATGAACTGAACAATAACTTGCAGCTAGAAGAGACTTGCAAGGTTGCTCTAACACTAAGTGAATTGAAACTAAACGACAACAACTTGCAGGCAAAATAGGCTCAACAATTTGTTATCACAAGCACGGTTAAGAAAATAATGGGCAAGGTTGCCCTTATTTATACACAAGTAGAGGAGTAGGGAACCTTAAAATCTCTTTGCTTTTACAACTAAGACTTGCCAACATGCAAGCTTTATTTCTAAAATCGAAAACAAGATAAGCATCTAACAACCTATGAAAACCTAAAAACAAGGAAAGTGCCAACTATTACAACTTGATATTTGCCCTTCACAAATAATGGATAAGCATTGAGACGAGAATAGAAAGAAAGCTGAAAGAAAGCTTCTAGAAGATTGCTGCTTTAAATCTCGATCACATCCGCCAAAAAGCAGGAAACTGTATCTCTATCAGGAGCATCAATACTATCAATAGCAAAATTTCGCTTTTCTAGGATTTCCTCTCCTTCTGCAATTGTTCTCATAAAATCTTTGACCTCATTGGCTGCTTTCTCGAACCTCGCTGACATCATGGCAATTTGACTCATCCTTCCAGCAACAGGATCACTGCCACGAACAACATTCTGGAACTCAGCTTGTACTTCGTCAAGTCCAATGTAGGAACCATCACCATGACAATATCGACAAGGGATCTCTGAAACAAATTCTCTTATGAACTTGAAAACATCAACAACCTTTTGTTTGTATGCAACAAACTCCTCAGATATCCTTTCATAAGTTCTCATCTTGAAGAGGTGACGTTCTTTCCATGCAAGGATTTGTCTCTTGTGTTCTCTTGAAACAATTGAACCATATGCTGTATCTAAATCTGCAATGATGATCTCGTGCATAGGCTTCACCTCTGCTATCAACTGTTCAAATTCCTAGATCCCCTGGCGTAAATCATGGGCATTATACCTTAGCTGATATATCTACGCTAGAATCTCCCTACCTCTAGTGATGGGCTCCTCAATCCATTCCCGTGTTTGCTTCCCACGTATCACCAACCGCCTCAACTGCTATTGATCAGCTGGTGTCTCTAGAATTTGGGGCAGCAATTGAGTTGCTTGCGAAGTGCCATGAACAAAATTAAAAATATATAACCTGAGTTGCCGAATTTCAGCCTTGAGGGCTGCCTTATCCTCTCCATCTTTAAGCACTCTATCTTGAAGATTTTCTGCTACAACTTTGAACAAACTTACATTTGCATGCCTAGTGCTTTTACCAAGATTGGCCTTAACCATTATGAAATCATCCACCTCTACTTCATCAATATTTCTATCTTCTAGAGGCGTAGCAGTCTTCATAATCATCTCACCATCTACATTCTTTTCAAAATGAACTTGTTTCTTTGCTTTCTTCATAGGTGCCTCTTGATAAATGTTATCAAGTTCATTAGAGTTTAGCTGATATGAAGGCCTCCTCTTCCTTCCCAAGGAGCTCTCAAGCCAAGACGTGGTGTCTCTACTAGCTTCTCTGGGAGGTTCAACTGCAACTTCTTCTGCTTCTTCTTCCTCCAAATCAATATGAATCGGAGAAGTCCTCAGTGATGGTGGAGAATCAGGAGTCACGAGCACCTCTTCTGCTTGTGGCGTTGGCTCTTCTGGAGGGACTCTTGCTACAATTGTTGGCTGCTCTTGTATTATTATACCTAAAAAGTCCAACCTTCTCTTTACCTTCTTTGCTGTTCTTCTACCCTTTACACCTTCTTGAGAATGACTTACAACCTTCATCTTTGGTTGTGCTCTGGAAGAAGAAGGAAGAGATGACTGTATTATTGGCGGCTTTGCTATTGGAATAGCTTTCTTCCTCTTGTGACTTAAGAAAAGCTTGCTGTTCTTTATGACCCGGTTTGTCCTTTCTTCAACTGAAATGCACTTTTTGTTGGACCAATTGACTTGTGGAAGAGGTTGGTGCTCAATTTGATTCTGGGTGTATGTTGGGAGAAGTACATCTCCATCATCATCAAATAATCCCTCAATATATTTTGATAAACAATCTTTCATTTGATGGTGTAAGCCTGCTGTTATTGCGCCTACTTACCTCAAACTCATCTCTGCAATTAGCCCAAAAATCTTCAAGTCTGGGCACATGAGCATAATTCTGACCAAGTCGGGATGCGTAGACACCATGAAGGTCGTATGATCGTCTCTCACTGAATGGTTTGAGACCAAATTTAGACAACTCCTCTCCCATCAACTTAGCATCTATTGACGATCTACATCTGTAGATTCCCAACTCAAATGGAAAACTGAAGGCAGGCTTCTTCCGATTCTGCAAGAAAGTGTGAACTTCATATACTTGCCTTAGGAATTCCATGAAAACCACTTCATCTGAAGGATATCTTGGCAACATGAGTAGAGCACTCGAGAAGCCGTACACTCTGATGTAAGTGAAGGTAGGAAGCTGAATGAACCAATCTACCCACTCTGCCATTGCTGCCCTGGCAGTTGATGAAGTTCGTACGTGCAACTCATTGTCCAGGTCTCTCACCGTATGCATCTGGAAAGCTTCATTTACCCTTTTGTAATGATGTGTTGATTATGAGAATTCCAATTGAGGATAATAGTTATAAACATGCTGCACATCCAGAGTTCCCATTGTGTTCAATCCTCTGAATTTGCCTTGAAAGGCCACTAGATAGACTAGATATGAAATCATGTGGAACTCGTGGATTTTGAAGTATCCAGCTAAATGGTGATGAAGACTGTCACTGATCAATGTTGGCCAATCATAGAATTTTGTCTTTTTCATCATATGGGATATGACGTAGAACATCCAAGGCTGGAATTTTGTAGCATCCACTTGACCTGTGGTTCGATTGAGCAAGGTGATCATTATAGCAACCTCATCCTTGGACTCTCCACGTCCAATTTTCTTTGGCAAAGTTTTATGTTTTTTTTTTCATCCACTTTTGTGCAATTTTCTTGCTGTATTTCTCCTTGTGCATTTCCCACACCCTTTGACATTCTTCCTTGGAGATGGTTACACTTTCAGCCCAAGGTGGTATTGAGAAACACTTTTCAATCATGTCTGGTTTGAGACTGCAAATCCCTCTTCCATCTACTGTTTGAAGTGTAGCTGGATTGTAATGCTTGATACAAGCGATGACAAACCCTAGAATTTGAACTGAAATGGGAATTGATGCTGCTGCAAGTAGTCCGGAATGACCAAGGTGCCTGACTGCAACATTTCCCGCGTCTTCCAAAGCACGCAAATTGAACACTGGTTTGATATGATGCAAGTTAGTTTCACCTGTTTTGATGAAATCATGATATAGCACTGTCTTGGTCTTGAATTCAATGGGAGTGTATTCCATACTGAAAATCTTGAAGATTGACTGTGAATTAGACTATGTTTGGACAAGTTTTGTAAAACCCTAATTTTAGCTTGCTGATTTTTCTTCTTCAAACGGACAGATATGGGTTTTGTAGGAAATTTTATTGCAAGAGGACCCAGATCGATCTTTTTTGAAAATTTTGATGGCTGGTCAAAAAAGCAGCAAACCCTAATTTTTGAAAACTTTGTGAAAAAAGCTGAGACTTGGGTTTTGTTTAGAAGTATGTTTCAAGAGGATCCAAATGATCAGATGTTGAAAATTTTGAAGTTTTCTTGGACATGCATGGAAAAAGTAGCTACTGAAATTCGAAAAATTTCTTCAAAATTATTCAAAATCAAGAATTGAACTGACCCAAATTGCCGAAATTTGAAAATATTGACCCCTTCCTTCTGAAAATTGATGCTTTGGAAGAAAAAAGCATGAGAAAAGAAGTCTCTCTATATGCTGATTTGAAAAATATCATGAACTGTGAAAAAACACCGAGTTTTGGCTCTCGAATCCTGAATTGAAGAAAAAATTATGTTTGCTCCTTTGTTTTGGACGCCACCTGCAAAAATTATGAGAAATGAAAGGCAAAGACGTCTTAAATTTGTTTTTAGATTGAAAGCTGCTTTGTTTTCTAAATTTAGAGCCATGAAACCCTAAATCAGATGCATTGAACTTGGGCGCTTTCTCTCTTCTCTTGAAATTTTGAAAAAACTGTCTAAGGCATAACTTCTTGGGTGCCCTTCTTGGCTAGAGGTGTTTTTTCTTTAGACTTAGCCAATTTTCTGGCAATTTCAACTTTTTCTTGGTTTTTTTTAACTCAATTTTGATTTTGATTTTCGGATGCTAGGTGGTTGTTGCGAACTAGCTGAATGATCCATCCTGGAGCCTGAGTGAATCTGATGAAGTTTGTCTAGAGACAACTTTTGATAAAAACTCCATCTTGGCCTTCAAAATCATGTGCGCCTATCTCTCTCTGGGGCGCCCAACAAAACCAGTGTTAAACCATTTTTACATTTTCCATTTTCTTGCTTGTTTACCCCTTCTGATGGTTTTGCAATTCCGAGAGTTAGATTGATCTGATTGACTGACTGCTGGACTCGTGGGATAGCTTGAAGGGTTTTGAGAGGGGTCTCTTGCGAGTTGCATCCTTTGAAAGCTGAGTTTAGGGGGTCAAAAACTTGGGCGCCCCTGGCTAGCTGGGGCGCCCAACTCCTCCAGAGTTAGTTTATTTTATGAGATTTTTACCTTTTGCCTTTGACTTCTTCATTTTGCTCAATTTCATCCTTCTGTTTTGTCTTTGATATCTGATGACTGCCAACTCTGATGTACTTGTTGATTCTGTTGGTGAGCTACTTCAATTTTGAAGATAACATGTTGGAGGCTATAACTTTAAATTTGATGTTTTAGACCTTCAAATCCTTGGGCACCTATCTCCTTCTGGGGTGCCTAGAATTCCAGACAACCATTTTGGCTCTTTTTCAACCTTCATTCTTGAAAACCTCATGTTATGGCCTCTGTTTGATCTGAATTTGCCATCAGTTGAATGATCTGATGATTTTGCTGAGATATTTGTTGCGAAGTTGGCAAGATTCTGGAGAGATTGACTAATCTGGCAAACCCTAATTGCTGGATATGAGCCTTCAAAACCCTAGGTGCCTATCTCTTCTTAGTGTGCCCATGTTTTCAGCCTTAGAATATTTTTGATGATTTCTATGATTCACCTTCAGCTTCTCGGTTGAGACTCCTACGTTCAACCTCGAATTCTAAATGACTGATTGATCAAATGGCCGTGCTGATGAGCTTACTACGGAGATAAGAAGATTCTGAACAACATTGTCTGGGAGCACAAACCCTAATTTCATCATTTGATCTCTTGAAAAGTTGGGCGCCTATCTCCCTTTGGGGTGCCCATGGCTGGCAGACTTAGTTTTTATTTTGCAATTTTCAACTTCTCCCTTTGTTTCATGTGTTTGCCAATGCTTTGATTGTTGGAGGTGAAAACTTTCTAAGGCATGAGCATCTAGGCACCTAAACTGAGTAGGGGTGCCTGGTTTTGCAGTTTTCATGATTCTTCATCTTCCATTCTTTGTTCCTTGTCCCTCGATCATCTGTAATAGCTTCTTGATTTGAGTAGTGCCAAAGACTCTGAATCTGACACCTGGCAGTTGAATGACCCCCATCAGTGACCTCAGAGCTCCTGAAAAAGCAAAATAGACCTACTAGGGCAAAACTAATCTTTTGATGATTCTGATTGGACAAGCCTGGTGAGGAAGTATTTTTGACCAATCAAAATTAGTTTGAACCCTAGAAGCCAAACTTTCTATTTTTAGAAAATTTTGCCAGCATTCGTTTCAAAAGAAACCCAAAAAAACCCATAATGAGTTCTATTTTTAGAAACTTTCTAAAAATAGAAATTTTCCTAAAATTTAGGGCCGAAAATTGAAATATGGGTTTTGTAGAATTGGTCGCTCTGAGCAGACCCAGATCGTCAAATTTTGAAAATTTTGAGTGTTTGACCTTCATGCAAATCCCAATTTTGACAATTTTAACAAGACTTTTGACCATTTCTTCAAAATGCCTAAGTGTAGCAAATTTTTTAATTTGGGGTATAACATTTGGCTCCATCTGGGGACCATGTCGGATACTTTCGGCATAGGAGAACCATGGAATCTTTGGATTTTTAAGCTTAGACCAGTGTCTTATCCATTGGGTATCGGAGTCAGCAACACTTCCGAATCACCTATTGCAAGACTTTCCCTAAGTCACCTATGACAGGACTTCCTAGAATCACCTAATAGTTGGACTTCCCTAGAATCACCTAAAACAAGATGCCTAATCACCTAAAACACAATGGAACTGTTACGGAAAGGGGAAACACAACATAACGAACACATCGCGGAAAGGCGAAACACATTACGAAAACGGAAAGGAAAATTATTTACAAAAATTTTACTCCACCCCTGAAGGGATGAAGTGCTTCAGGTACTGCTCGCTATGTGGAAGCGGGAGGAGCCTTCCATCCAAGTGCGAGAGAATATAAGTATTCTCCCCAGCGAATTGGTGGATCTTGAATGGCCCCAGCCACAAGGAATCAAATTTTCCATGCATTCCTTTGGGCTCATGTCTTTTATCCCACAGTAGGACTTGATCTCCAACCTCGAAATCTTGCTGACGAGCTTTCTTATCAAAAATTTTCTTCACCCACTCCTGATGCTGAGTGATTCTGTCTACAATCTCCACCCTCTCTTCTTGCAGCTTTGTCAGGTACAAGATACGTCTTTGAATCGGATCTGCGAACTCCCCATCTTCTACTAGGATGCCAACTGCAAAGCGGACAATTCCAGTGTGAGAGGTAACATAGCTTCTATACCATACATGACGATGAAAGGTGAAGTACCAATGGCTCTCTTTGGAGTAATTCTGTCAGCCCAAAGAGCATCGTAGAGTCTCTTATGCCAAGTTTGTTGATTAGAATCAACTAACTTGCGTAGTATTGTGACTATATTCTTGTTTGATGACTCGGCCTGTCCATTACCTTGAGGGTAATAGTTCGATGAATGTGACAAAGTGATGCCATGATCAAAACAAAACTCTAGTAGCTCCTCTGATGAGAAACATGTTGCATTATTAGTTACAATTTTGTGAGGCACTTCGAAGCGCGAAACAATATTTTCCTTCAAGAAGTCACACACGACCTCAGAGGTAGCCTGCTTGGTTGGAATGGCTTCAACCCATTTGGTAAAATAATCTGTTGCTGTAAGGACATAAATATGCCCCTTACTTGATCATGGGTTGATAGGACCAACAAAATCTAATCCCCACTGCTGAAATGGAGCGTCTATAACAACTGTCCTAAGAGGAATGGCTGCCAACTTCATCTTGCCAACAAACTGCTGGCACATCTGACATCTGTGCACCCATTTATATGCGTCGCGGAACATGGTTAAAAGAACTTTGCTCGCAAAATTTTGAATGTAGTCACCCTTGAAGAAAAGTGGCCATCACATGCTTGACTGTAAAAGTCTTCCAACAACCGCCGTTGTTGGTCTTTAGTGACACATAACAAAAATGTTCTGTTAAGCCCTCGCTTATACAAAACGTTATTCATAAGTACATAATTCTGCGCTTTCAACTTCAGTGTTCTCTTCTGTTGCTTATCCAAGTGTCTCAGACATTCACCATAAGTCAGGTAATACCGTAATACCATATCTCAGTGAACCATTCTCCTGCAGACTCAACAAGTAGGACCATAGGAAGATCCTCTTTATCTTCAGGTTAGAGTTCAGGTATACCTTTGGCTTGAAGCTTCTTATCACCATCTTCTACTATTAATTGACAAAGACCTCTCCCGCGAACGAGTTTGGTCGGCTGGATTTCCAGGTCATACTCTTGAACACTTGCGACCCAGTTTCCCCTCTTAGTGCCCATCTCCTGCTGAGTTAGCACACTCTTAACTACTGGATCAGTGACATACACAGTTGTATGGGAATTCAAGATATAAAATTTGAAATTCTTTACTGCTCAGACCACTGCATATGCATTCTTTTCAATTTGAGAGTATCGTGACTCACTATCCTTGAAGCTGCTGCTCATGAAAGCTATTGGAGACTTAGTTTCTTCATTCAAATTTTGTGTCAGTATGGCGGACAAGGTATGCTTTGATGCATAATAGTAAAGGATAAAATCCTTATCAAAATTGGGGTGGACCAACACCGATGCTCGACTGATAGCTTCTTTTATTGTGATGAATGCCTTCTTGCCTTCTTCTATCCATTTGAAAACGAACTTCTTCATCATGGCAGATATATCCTTTGTCAATTCAGAAAAATCCAGTACAAACCTTCGTATGAAGTTTACCTTACTGAAGAAGGAATGCACTCCAGTTCTGCTTGTTGGAAGAGACAAGTTTCTGATAGAATCAACTCGACTAGGATCAATTCGAGTTCCTTCTTTGGAGACAATGTGGCCAAGCAGTTTTTCCTCTGTCACTGCAAAGATGGACTTCTTAGGATTTAGTGAAATTTTATGATATCTACATCTCTCGAAGATTTTCCCCAAGTGTGAAAAATGATCTCGTATCTTTGAGAATACAGCAAGGTCGTCTAAATAGACAACAATTACTTTATTCCTCAAGTCTCCAAATGCCAAATCCATGGCTCTCTAAAATGTAGCACCGACGTTGATGAGGCCGAAGGGCATCCTTTCATATGCAAATGTACCCCATTGGGTAGTGAACGCTGTTTTGAATTGGTCTTCTTCAGCCACTGCAATCTAATTGTAACTAGAAAAACCATCCAATAAGGACAACATCTCTGAACCAGTAACTGTCTGCAAGGTGTGCTCCATGATAGGCAAAGGATAATTATCCTTGAGAGATGATTGATTCAAGTTCCTAAAATCTACACAAATTCTGATTTCTCCATTTTCCTTTCATACAGGAACTATATTTGATACCTAGGTGGAGTGATGAATTGGATAAATGATTTTGGCACCCACCATTTTCTGAATCTCCGCTTAAATGGTATCTTGAATTCGTGGATTGTAGTGTCTTTGTTTTTGCCTGAAGGGCTTTGCTTCAGGTTTGAAAGGAATTGTATGAGACAATTCTTTCGGTGTGAAGACTTTCAGGTCTTCATAGGACCAGGCAAAAACATCACGGTATTGTTTGAATAGAGA
The DNA here is from genome assembly GCA_007115665.2 of Sequoiadendron giganteum. NCBI lineage: Eukaryota > Viridiplantae > Streptophyta > Pinopsida > Cupressales > Cupressaceae > Sequoiadendron > Sequoiadendron giganteum. The sequence continues at coordinate 65,589,079 of CM021100.1, read as the reverse complement.
TATGAATTTTTCACTCTCCTTTGTAGTGCAACATTTGCCCAGATTAACAAGCCGAGGCTTGTCTTCAGTTCCAATATTTACTTGATGATGCTTTGCAGAAGTCTTATCTCCTGAGTTCTTCTGATCTTGAACGTACCGATCGTGGCTGTCAAGAATATTCTCCAAGGATACCAGGCCCTTGGGAATCTTATTTCCTTTCAACTGGATAATACTAGTATCTGGTTCTTCTGAATTTTCAGCATTTTCTGCATCTTTTGGCACATGAGAAACTTCTGTTACTGATTCTCTGAAAGTAGATGAGCTGCCCTCAAAGAACAACTCTTTGAAATTATCTCCCATAACGAGGAATTCCTTAATGTGGTCGTCATCGTTGGAGACTTGCACACCTATAGATCACTGAATCAAAGAGAATTCTCATTCTCCAGGATTGATTTTCTGCCAAAAACCCTTGGTTTTCTTCCACAACAAAAAGCTCAAGTAATTTGTCAAATATGAATTAAACTCAGATTTCCTGATTAAATCTTTAAACCCTTATTTTGAATCCTTTCCTGTAAATCATTGAAGCACAAGCACAATCCCTAAAATGGAGTTGTCTGCAAGCTGACTTGGGAGATCTCGCACTCCTGTACCGAGTTATTCTTCCTGAGGGATTTCGTCCTCAAAAAACTATGGCTTTCAACCAGAAAACCCTTGTTGAAGCTCTTCACCAAATTTCTCCAAAACAAGAATAATAATCATGAATGAATAAAATGAGCTTCAAATGCCCTTTTATAATTCTCAAAATCACCTCAAATTCACATATAAATTTCATTTCATTCAATTTACTTTTTAATTTTGGTGCACAACTTTATAATATAAAGTATACTTTAAAATCACTTATATCCCCTTTATAATAAAGTCCCTTTTTAAAATATTTTAATAACGCATAAAGTTAAATTATTTAATTTAACTTTATTATTTGACGTTATTAATATTAAATGCATAGGACCAATATTAACCAATATAATTTAACTGTAGTGTTGATTAGGCTAGCTCAGCCACCTACATATTATGGTTGGCTTGCCACCATATTATTCTATAATTGCATTCATTTAGAATAGTTGTGTGGTTGGAAGCACCAAATGCTCTCACCTTGTCCACTTCGGGATCTTTGTGATGAGAAAGTGTTGAAGACATTGCATACACATTTTCTATATTGCAAAAAAAAAGGTTGGGTGGGTTGTTACATAAGCCTCTTTTATGGACCGTACAAAATCAAACAAAGAATTGGAGAGGTTGTCTATGAATTACAGCTACCAAAGCATAGCACGATACACGATATCTCCCATGTGTCATGCCTCAAGAAGGCACTAGGGCAGCATATTACTCCTTCAGCTGAATTACCTCCCTTGAATGAAGGGAAGTTGATATTGGTTTTTGAAGGAATTATTGACACCAAGGAATGAACTTTGAGAAACAAAATCATTGAGGAGTACTTAGTTCAATGGAAGGATCTACCATTAGAAGATGCCACTTGGGAAGGAGAACATGCATTGGACCCTGCTAACTTGAAATTGCTTGTGGGAAAGCAATTATGGGCTGGGAGGACTATCATTTCCCTTTCTCGAACATAGTCTGACAAAAGAACCTTAGCCTATCTTTAATTTTTCCATAGGCTAGTGAGATGTTGCAACAAAGAAAAAATATTTAATAATTTAATTTAAATCATCCAAAAAACTAACTTCATGTTATATTTAAAAAAGACGTGACTTAGATTTAAATTATTAAATGATAAAGTGTCTAAAGTATTTTAAAAGAACGCTTTTATTATTTTTAGAGAGAGAAGGTGAAAAATGAAAAAAATATTTAAATCCTTCAAAAAGCTATAAAATAACGGTTTGAGGTATGAGGAAAGCATCCATCTTGAACAAATTTCTTCCATGTTCATCTTTTCTTTGGAGGATGGAAACCCTCAAGTTTTGGATTCAAAAATGAAAACCCTCCAATCTCTTATAGTGATTTTATATAGAGGTCATATTTGAGCTAAGAATTGTTGTTTGAGGTGTTTGTTTAATTTTTTCATGTAATCTTAATTGAATTTTTTCAAGGGTTTAGTATCGAAGTTGCTACAGTTAAGCTACAATATCTGGTCACTATTTGTGTGGGATTCCTATTGTTTATTGATGAACGAATCAAACCATTCTAGAAGGGCTATTAATGGAGAATAGTGGGACTCTTTGTTTCTGATCATAATAGGGTTTATGGCTGCCATAAGAGAAGATTAATTGAGTAATTGAAGTCAATTTCAGTTGCTACAGTGTTGCTACAATTCTGTTAAAGTGTTAAAGGGTTTGATTTTGATAATTTTCAATGGTAACTACTATTACAATAGTTTATAAATAGCTAGGTTTATTTCTATATCAGCCACTCTGTCCTCAATTGTTCCTTGCTTCATATTTTGGGTATTTTATAGTTATGGATTGATTTTTCGTAAAGTGAATACTTTGTGAGACATACTACTTGGCATACTATTTAAAAGAATGGCTTTTGCATCATTTTCCTTTGTTTCTTCATATATACCAGCCAACTGATTTATCAAGGAACAAAATTTACTGATGTGAGACACTATATCTTCACCTTCTTCCATTTTCAAACCATACAACTTTTGTTTTATAGTTATTTCTGCACTATCAGCTTTTGCTCCAAACAAAGTATTTAATGTTTCCTAGATATCCTTAGAAGATTTTTCAAAATCTACATGATGCAAATAAGGTTTAGATAAACTGAGACCACTTATAGCCAATGCTTTCTTATCTTTTACCTGAAGATTTTTCAAAATCTACATGATGCTAATAAGGTTTAGATAAATTGAGACCACTTATAGCCAATGCTTTCTTATCTTTTACCTTCCATTTTTGAAGTTCATTTGCATCTGTTGGCTTTGGCACTGTACCATCAACAATTTCCCAAAGATCTCTTTCAATTAAGACTAACTGTATTTGTATTTGTCAATTGTGAAAATCATTTCCATCAAACTTATCATAAAGACTTAATTTATCCATCTTGTGTTAAAATGCGTTCTTGTAATGGCCCTAGCCAAATCTGGTCTAAATTTTCAGTTTTGCTGCTTGAAGAAGTTCGTCAAACATTTGGTGTGCATGCTGTTCCAGCTGGTAATTGTTTTCTGACTGATATGTTTTCCCTTTTGGGTGGTAATAAAATAGCATGAAATGACTTCAAAGACTATACTAACATGCAATGCAATACAATTTGCCTGACTTTCAAATGATATCATGACTGTAAAATAATGCAGCTACAGTAATCAGACATTATAGCAAACACTTGGCATGCAAATGCTAAACTTCTTGTATTGCTGCTTGAAACCATTACAATACTTGACAAAAATATGAGTACTGATTTGCCTTATAAGAATAGACGAATTTTTTACCAATGATAGACAATGAAATCTCAGATCCAAATGGCGGAAATAAGAAAACTACAGTATGCTGTTTATGACAGCAATCATATATGACTGAGACTGATGCAAATTACAACAATGCAATGGCAATCCTATCACAACTTCTATGACAGTGATTACAAAGATTTGCTGTAGGTAACAGTAATATTGCAACGAATGCATATGCAGACTCAAATTGATGCGCCTGAAAGGCAGCGGTGAATTCTAAACTTCTAATAATATTTAAATTGTAGCCATTACAAATGATTGAGGAACCTGGATAATGAAGATCATTCGATTCTTTTGGAAAAGACATCCTCCTCCAATATCGACTATTCTTGTCTTGAAGCGGCCCCTTAGAGAATATTCACGGCTTCCAAAATATCGATTCCTCCTTTCCACGTCACCTGGCAATTCATAGATCTTTAATGTTGGCGTGTTTTCCTCAGGCGTCGAATTTGGAGAATACTATACCTTCTTGGCAATAATATCGAGTCTCCAATTTTGTCTTATCTGAATCCTTTGTGCTGGCGTGGATTTTTCAGCGCTCCAAATATGATATCGACTACTTTATAATAAAGCTCGCTACTTTGAATCGAGTTTGACGCCTTTGATCTGTCCTTTTCAGGTGACTCAATCACTTGCTAATATTCTAAACCTCCAAATATTCTTTGGGTCAAACACGGCTGTCGCTAAATACCAATATCATTTGTCTTATGTTCTTTCTTTCAAAATTACGATTCCCCCAAAGAAATTCTATTTGTCTCTATCTGGATTTTGTTTGTTCTTCCAGGCGTCTAGCTACTTTGCCTTTTTTTTGAAATGAATCAATATAATGCCTTTATCGAACCTTAGCAAGAATAATCACGACTCCTTTGGAATTTTAGGAGATCTTTAGAATTCGTCTTTATCTGTGTTGGTCACTACTCGACTCAGAACAAATGACTTTGAATAATGAATATTAAATGATCTTAGTGCTAAAGCTGACAATGTAATATTTCAATGATGCTTGCAATCGAACTCCTCAAACTAAATGCCAGCCATAAGAGTCATCTCTAGAAAATCTATTATTCCAGCTTACTCAAAATTTGGCCAAAGGCCATTAAATTTTGCAATTAATCGAATGCAGCAATAAACCAACTACTGCATCAATTCAGCTTGCAAGTGCAATAATACAACAGCTACTGCACAAGTCAAACCCTTGCAATAATACAACAGTTATTGCAAGATGAATCCTTCAATGAAGCATAAGTAGAGACCCTGGATTGATTTCTCAACTCTAGCTAGGGTTGATCTTCCACAACTGAACCTAGCACTCTAGAGTCTTCAAACCCTTGAGTGATTGCTAAGCATTTAGCTTCAGCCTTCTACCACACAGGTAATGAGAAATGATAACCAAAATCCAATATGTTGAAATCATATAACGAGACTCGGACTCGGCTAGGGCGACTCGACTCGGGACTCGGGACTCGGACTCGGCGCAGACTCGGCAAAATGAAAAAAAGTTGAAAAAAACCTAGAAATTTAGAGATTTTTAAGGATTTAAAACTTGTTTCAAGCACCCTTTATTGAATACAACACAAATAAAAGCAAATTTGATCACATACACAAGTATACAACGATCACATAAGTATAAAGTACACAAATTGTAGTTGCGTTGCTGAAGGAAATAGCATACTTAGATATATAGATTATAAAACTAGTCAAATGTATACAAAAGTCATGGAATATGAAATCCATAACATCAAATGTTCCATACAAATATGAAATATCAAAACAATAGCTATGACTCTATGACTCTATGGCATAGTGGAGCCAACATCCTTCCTACGAAGGCGTCTAACGCTCCTGGATGATGTTGCAGCTGCAGCCATAGTCTCTGCCTCTGTCTGAGTCTCCATGCCACTCTCACCAACAACAGCTATGTCTCCTCGTGCTCTAGCCTCCTCCTCAGCCATGGCTACAACCTCAGCCTCTCTCTCTGCCTGGTCCACCCAATCAAGGTCCTCGTCACTAAAGACTGCATCTGTAGCCTCAGTGGTCCACTCAGACTGTGGATCAACCTCATCTAGATTGATCGGGGTGTTGTCGTGGTCAAAAAGCTTCTTGTATCTGAGCCGAAGGTTGTAATGAACATAGACCAAGTCATTCATCCTCTCCACTGTCAATCTATTGCGCTTCTTGGAGTGTATGTGCTCAAACATACTCCAATTGCGCTCACAACCAGATGAACTGCATGGCTGGCTCAATAGATGAATGGCAATATTCTGCAGGTTCCGTGCATCAGAACCAAACAACCTCCACCAGCTATCTGAGATGAGAAAAAGAAACAAAATCAATCTCATTTCAAGTTTCAAGTTCAACATTTAATAATAAAATACAATATAAAAGATGACAATTATGCCCTTAAATATATTTTTACCTGGTAGTAATGTTGTCCTACTGTCTATGGTCATTTGACGTGCAAAGAAGTCTCCTCGTGCCTTACTGAAGGCATCTATCTCCTGCACTATCTGTGTAGTAACAGCGGGCAACATCCGCTCTATCGTCGAGTAGAGCCCACTAAGAATTTCTCTATCTCCACGGATATCACGGCGGAATTGGAAGGCCGGATTTAGGAAACATGCGGCTGCATGGATGGGCCTATGAAGTTGGTTTTGCCATCTCCTATCAATGATCTCCCAAATGGGACGATACTTATCCTGAACTCCACCATAGACTGATCTAATGGCCTCTTTGGCCCTATCCATGCCCTCATATATGTATCCCAGTGCGGGCTTCTCCCCATCTGCAACTCGTAGGAGAACTAGCAAGGGCTCAATAAACTGCAAAGTGCAAACATGTTTCACAAATAAGTGTGAATGAAAATAAACAAATAAAAGATATGATTAAAAATTAAAACATAATAAAGAATTAAATTTTACCTTCACAATCTCCTCCACTGGTGTCCAAAACCCTTGCTCATCAAAAATGCAATTGGCCACACCAATCCCTGCAGTGCTTGTAGAAAACGATGAGGAAGACCACTCCTCACCAACAAACATGCGCCTTAAGGCTGCCTTTGACCGAATCAAGGATTGCAACGTGATAAAATTAGTTGCAAACCTAGTGATGCCAGGACGAGACAACTCCCTCAACCCCGTGTATTGCCTCATAAGGTTAAGCACCCATGTGTGATTGTATATAAATTTGCAAATGTTTCTACCTGCATCCACACATGTTTTGATCCATGGGAGCTTGCCAAGATCCTCCATCATGAGGTCAATGCAATGGGCGGCACATGGAGTCCAGAATATAGTAGGGTGCCTCTCCATCAATAATCTACCAGCAGCAACATAGTTTGCTGCATTATCTGTCACCACTTGCACTACATTCTCTTCCCCCACATCAGCTATCACCTCCTCTATAGCCTCACACAACAATGTGGCATTTTTGAATTGGGCAGAAGCATCAATGGACTTAATGAAAATGGTGTCACCTGAAAGAATAAGCAAAACCAGTTATTCAATAAATTAAAAAACAAAAATCAGCCATATTAAATTATTAATCACTAAATCAAATTCAAATTTCAATGCATTGAGGGAAGTACAATTACCTCCGGAGGACACTAGAAAATTAAGCAGCGTCCTATTTCTCCTATCGGTCCAACCATCAGTCATGATGGTGCAACCAATCCTCCTCCACTGCTCACGCTGCTCCTCTAATTGTGCTTTCACATCTGCCACTTTTTGACTCAAAAGTGGGCCCTTTAATTCATCTTCAGAAGGGGCTTTGAACCCCGGCCCACATATGGTTATGGCATCAACCATGTTTTGCCAAAAAGGTGACCTAAAACATGTCATAAATAAATTAATAAGTTACTTACATAAGTATTGTAAAATGAAAAGTTTTAAGATTTTAACTGCACTAAATTTGAATTCGATAATGAGATACATCTAGATTCTAAAATAATAAATTTTAAAACAATTAAACAAAAAAGAATTACCTGGCAACATGGAAGGGAATGGTGCAGTAGTACCAAAAGTCTACAATTGTCTTTTTTGCTGCATCATGTACATCCTTGTTCCAACCCATGCTCTCAAGTGACGGTTGGGAACCAGGAGTAGTGCGTGGTACAAAATATGAGTCCACCCTAGATTTACGAACTCTAGGGCCAATAATACTACCACTACCACTACCACTAGCAGTACTAGTGCCACCAGCAGTAGGAGTATGCACAGGGATAGCTGGTGCAGAAGCAGTACCACTAGCACAAGCACTAGCACTAGGACGGTATGGAGGCATGGAAGAAGCATCTCCAACAGCACCAAGTCCATGTCCAACTCCCAAACTCACCAATTCATGCTTCTGTTTTTTTTTCATCTCTTTTTGCAATTCAAAAGTTTCTAATTGCACCTGCACTTCACGGACAGCCTCAGGAGGTGCTATAGGGCATCCCGCTGCATCATGGATGGGAATGCGTGCAATATGGTATTTTAATCGATTTATGCCTCCATGATATATTGTTTTGCAGTATTTACATTTTGCTTCCCCTTTTTTCATTCCGGGAAAGATTTCAGCATGTTTCCAAGCAGGGTCTTTTCTGCCTGGGGTTTGAGACATTGTGAAAATAATATTATGTTTTGATTTGCAAATGAATGTGGCTGCAATAACAAGTAGGGTTTATAAAATTATTTATATTGCAAGTAGGGTTTGTAAAAAAAAAATGCAAACTAAAAAAAACAATGATTTTTCAAATTACAATGAATTATTTGTTAAAAAAACACAAAAAAAACCAATAAAAATCAAACTTACCTCTTATATTTGGCTTGGAATGCAATGCAAACTCCTCCCAATCACTGGTAATGAGCTCTCAATGCACCTTCTTGCTGTTATGAAGCTTCCCAAATGGTATGTGGCCCTGTATTTGTCTTCAACAGCTTGCTGGTTGCCCTCTCTTCTCCTCTTATTTTTCCTCACAACTCTCTCTTCTCCTCCTATTTTGCCAAATGAATGAAATGAGGTTGCTTTTAGGGTTGGGGAGATAATATAACACAAAAAAAAATAAATTAAAACATCAAATTTTATGATTTTTTGTTCACTTTTCTTTCTGCATTCGCCGGCCGCGTCCAGGGCTCGGGACTCTCCGGGAAGCGGCGAGTCTGGCGAGTCCGGCGAGTCCGGCCAGGACTCGGTAGGACTCGGCCGCATCCGCGTTCGGGCTCCCAGGACCCGGCCAGGTGTGCTCGGCGAGTCCCGAGCCGAGTTTGGGCGCTTCCGGGTGAGTCTCGTAACTATGGTTGAAATGCTTAGCCAAGAGCTTCTTAAATAGATTTCTCACACTTTTCCAGAAGCTTCTAGAATATAATATTATTTTATTTTTTTAAGTGACTTTATGATATAATATTTATTTTGATTCACTTAAGTCATATTATTAAATAAATTAAATAATGTCATTCCTTTTGATGTTATATTTTATTGGAATAACTTAATAAATAATTAATTTAATGTACCTCCAATTCGGGGACATGACAGTCCTCCCTTCCCAAAGATTGCTTGCCCTCAAGCAATCCGCAACTGCCTATCCAACTCAACTGCCACATCATTTGATCCTTGAGTGTCAACTCATCTGTGCCTGTCCACCATCCACCTGGATCCCAAATGATCCTACAACATGTGCAAACCCATAACCTTTGTATGTAGTTGGAACCCAAGATACTGTCAAACTCTGTCAACCAATGAAACCATCCAACCAGCAATGGAATTCTTGGATCCCAACTCTGTGAATCAACTCCGTCACGCCAACTCCAAGTACTGTGCTGATACACCTCAAATATCATACCTGGATCCCATGGATAATCTGGAAGTCCTCCAAACTCAACTCCAACTGAATTCTGCTGTGCAACTCTGATACCTCCCCCTAAAATCCCATCTGACCAAATCTCAAAACCCTACATCTAGAAGCCATCTACTGGAAAGGGCCAAGTAAGAGACTTGGACTCATCACCTGAAGTTAGGAATGTATCGCACCAAAGTGAACCCGAATACCCCATATTCAACGCACCTCTTTGTGCCAACAATGACATAGTCAAGTCCTGTATATGTGGGTTGAAAGTGAATTGATAAGCACACCTCAAGATGAAATTGAGGTGGAACTCTCCTGCTTGCACTAATGGAATACCTGAATAGTCAGGTGTATTCCATCCAATACTGCCATCCTCAGAAGAAGATTCACAACTCAAAATAGGATGAGTTGGTCTTGCAATGACATCATCAAAACCTTTCCCACCAAGCAACTGCAAGTGTCTTGTCTCACTTCCGGGAGTGAGAAGAATGTCATCGTGAATGCCATCTACTACCTGGAGAGAAACTAGAACATCAAGGTCTAATGTGCAACCCGTCTTCTTGTGAAAAGACTGACTAATGTCAATCTCAAAAGTACCGATGTAAAGACTTGTGCTCAAATCTTCAGTGACGAGCGAACCTGCAGCCAAGACTGATGTGTCTGTATCATCAACAATGCATCCTACACCAAGAGGTCTCTTGCAAATGTGAAAGATGCCAATCTTAGGTGCATAGAAGCACATGCCAAACTCTAACAAGCTGCTGGTATAAGTCAGAACAACACCACGCAAATTGTGAATCATATCCATGATGGAGCAAAGAATACCTCCACTGTTAAGGGATGATAAGAGCTCATCATCAATTTGTCCCTTAACACCAAAGCGGCAATCCCAACTCCCGCTATCCATCTCAACTGTTGCTGTCCTCCAAGTAGTACTGTCATCAACCAATGAAGTATGAGATAGAACCCATGGTAAAGCTGGAATACAACTGTCTTCATGCCTAACTCCAAACCATAGAGTGACGTCAATCAGTAACTCAAGCATGCATCTATCACCAACTGATTTCTCTTGCCTAACCATCACAAGAGGTGTTGCATCTGTATCCTGAATGTGAAAGCTAGGAGATGTCGTGCTGCTTTCCTCCTGTGTCCTGGCTGTCGTAGGTGACTGAGTCTCTACTGAACATAATGACTCTCGAGCCAAACTCAACTCCAAGCAGAGCTCGTCCACATGAACCTCTAACTAAGTGTTCTTAAGAGAATTGCTGGTAACCATAAGCTCGTAAGAAAGCTTATCTACCTCATCTTCTTTCCTTCTCAAAGCATCTGAATAGACCTCAATGAGATTGAGAAGGTGATCCCGATCCGAAAGAAGGTGCAAATAGTTTGTTTTCAATGTTCCCATACCTTCTTTGATTGCCTGTAAATCCTGAGAAGACTCTGCATCAACTCCCTTTTGTTTTCCCTCTAACTGAACTGTCCAAAGATGATTCTCAATCAGCTTATATAGTTTGTCATGATGAGATAAGGCTGCCACAATCTCATCCTCATTCACCTTCAACTGGTTTCCCCAACTGTGAGGACTATGGGGTGTAAGAGTAGCTTCTTCTTCACATGAAGAAGTCTCTAATTGCGCTTGATATTCTTTTTTTGCAAAGTCTCGTATGCTCTCATGCTAATTGGGGGTTGGGATAGCGCTAATCCCATCTGTAAAATCATCATCAATGCCCTGAGTAGGTGTCCAAAGACAAGAAGACTCATGCTGCTCTATGTACTCATCCTCATCCCGCTCAACTGAACCATCGGATGATGGCATGCTATCCTCTTGAATAGAAGATGGAACCTGTAACCCAAATGAGATCAATTCTCCTGTAGTCAGTTGTTCCTTGAACTTATCAATTTTTTGCTCAACCAACCGTCTTGAGAGATCATATGTTGCAGTCGAAGCATGTTGCTCTCCCCTCCAAATGTCAACAAATCAGATCTTAACTGCTTGCAAACCTCATGATCTACATCAAGGATCACTTATAGGATGTTGAACATATCTATCTGCCTTCATCTTGTCAGAATGATGTTTCCTGATCCCTGCTATGAAGTAATCAAATAACGAAAGAATGAGACCATCATAATCAAACATGATCACATATGAATGCACCTATGCCATCAATTCTAAAATTCCGATCCTCTTATTGATAGTTGGGCCTTTGATGTCTCTCAACCCCTGAAAGCTTTCAATAGTCAACTGCATGACCTCTCTCAATTCGTCCTTATCATAGGGAATTGTGAACCTCGTAATCTCGCTTACACAGGTGACAACCGTCAATCTTACTTTTTCATTTTGATGTCTCATCAACTCTGGCTTGATCAACGAGTGCACCAATGGAGACAAAGCTGTACTCATTATTTTAGAGGGTGATTGACTGATTTTAGATAAACAACTTTCAGCCTCTTCCAAAATGTTCAAAAGCTCTTCTTTTGACTAAGATGAATCATTAAGTTTTGTACCTGCAATGTAGAGTTGTCCACACAAATTCTCCTTATTCCTTTGCAATCTCCGGTCATACTTAATGCTAAGTTCGAAGCAATCAGCAAAAGATAGATCAGCACGAAAATCAGCTCCCAATGATGAATAATTTTTGTAAATTTCCCAAAAGATTTCCTCTTCACTTAGAGGCTCCCTTCTATGCTTGTTAAAAGTAGCCATGAAAACCAATTTGAAATTTTGACTTGCAATTAACGATCCGCTACCCAACAGGCTGGCAGGTTCGATAGCTATGATACCACTGTAATGGCCCTAGCCAAATCTGGTCTAAATTTTCAGTTTTGCTGCTTGAGGAATTTCGTCAAACATTTGGTGTGCATGCTGTTCCAGCTGGTAATTGTTTTCTGATTGATATGTTTGCCCTTTTGGGTGGTAATAAAATAGCATGAAATGACTTCAAAGACTAAACTAACATGCAAGGCAATACAATTTTCCTGACTTTCAAATGATATCATGACTGTAAAATAATGCAGCTACACTTGGCATGCTAATGCTAAACTTCTTGTATTGCTGCTTGAAACCATTACAATACTTGGCAACAATATGAGTACTGATTTGCCTTATAAGAATAGACGAATTTTTTACCAATGATAAACAATGCAATCTCAGATCCAAATGGCGGCAATAAGAAAACTACAGTATGCTGTTTATGACAGCAATCATATATGACCGAGACTGATGCAAATTACAACAATGCAATGGCAATCCTATCACAACTTCTATGACAGTGATTACAAAGATTTGCTGTAGGTAACAACAGTATTGCAATGAATGCATATGTAGACTCAAACTAATGCACCTGAAAGGCAGCGGTGAATTCTAAACTTCTAATAATATTTAAATTGTAGCTATTACAAATGATTGAGGAACCTGGATAATGAAGATCATTCGATTCTTTGTGGAAAAGACATCCTCCTCCAATATCGACTATTCTTGTCTTGAAGTGGCCCCTTAGAGAATATTCACAGCTTCCAAAGTATCAATTCCTCCTTTCCACGTCACTTGGCAATTCATAGATCTTTAATGTTGGCGTGTTTTCCTCAGGCGTCGAACTTGGAGAATACTATACCTTCCTAGCAATAATATCGAGTCTCCAATTCTGTCTTATCTGAATCCTTTGTGCTAGTGTGGATTTTTCAGGGCTCCAAATATGATATCGACTACTTTATAATAAAGTTTGCTACTTTGAATCGAGTCTGACGCCTTTGATCTGTCATTTTCAGGGTGACTCAATCACTTGCTAATTTATCTTATTCGGTTGCTTTGGGTGTTTCTGAACCTCCAAATATTCTTTCCGTCAAACACTGCTGTCGCTAAATACCAATATCATTTGTCTTATGTTCTGTCTTTGAAAATTACGATTCCCCCAAAGAAATTCGATTTGTCTCTATCTGGATTTTGTCTGTTTTGCTAGGCGTCCAACTACTTTGTCTTTTTTTTTTGAAATGAATCAATATAATGCCTTTATCGAACCTTAGCAAGAATAATCACGACTCCTTTGGAATTTTAGATCTTCAAAATTCGTCTTTATTTGTGTTTGTCACTACTCGGCTCAGAAAAGTTGACTTTGAATAATGAATATTAAACAATCTTAGTGCCAAAGCTGACAATGTAATATTTCAATGATGCCTGCAATCGAACTCCTCAAACTGCATGCCAACCATAAGAGTCATCTCCAGAAAATCTATTATTCTAGCTTACTCAAAATTTGGCCAAAGGCCATTAAATTTTGCAATTAATCGAATGCAACAATAAACCAACTACTGCATCAATTCAGCTTGCAAGTGCAATAATACAACAGCTACTGCACAAGTCAAACCCTTGCAATAATACAACAACTATAGCAAGATGAATCCTTTAATGAAGCACAAGTAGAAACCCTGGATAGATTTCTCAACTCTAGCTAGGGTTGATCTTCCACAACCGAACCTGGCACTTTAGAGTCTTTAAACCCTCGAGCGATTGCTAAGCATTTAGCTTCAGCCTTCTACCACATAGGTAATGAGAAATGATAACCAAAATCCAGTCTGTTGAAATGCTTAGCCAAGAGCTTCTTAAATAGATTTCTCATTCACTTTTCCAGAAGCTTCTAGAATATAATATTATTTTATTCTTTTAAGTGACTTTATGATTGTTACATATGGTTATATTTTCTGTCATGTAATATTTAATTTTAGCTTCTATGGTGTTTGTTTTCTCATTTTTCGCTTAAGTCTAAGTTTTGCCATATTTTTTGCCTTTGTCGCGGGGTCTTTGTTTTTTCTAACCCTTTGTTGCGCGTTCTTTAAGTTTTGAAACTCATATGGTTGGCACCCAGTGTTCTTAAGTCTAAGACGTCGGGTTCTTGTTTTGTTTAACTCCCTGACTGTTTTACTTGTTCCTTCCTGTCGGCATCAGGTGCATCAGTCTTTAGTGTTGTCGGTGTGTCGAAGGTTTCAAAACTTCGCAACTCCCGATTTTGAGTTCTGAAGTTTCAATTGTTCTGAAATATACCCCTTAATTTTTGCCTTTAATTTTCAGTCACAACAATGCAAATCATGCACCCGTTAAGAATTAGCCCTAAACCAAAACACAACTGAAACAACTCTAACCAAGAATGTGCCCTAAAACCATTTGAGGAGGGGCGGGCATATGGTTAGAGGATCCCTAGGATCTAATAACTTGAATTACAACTGGAAATGAAGAGCTAAACTCGACACCAAGGATGTGCACGCAAGATCCTTTTGCAAGGCGAGGTGCTAACATATGGTGGAGTGCTAGATTAAATCGAAAGTAAACTTCTTCTGCTGAGCAGGCATCCACAAGCGGTGGGAATACTCCACTTATTCAGTGGGTGTGATTATTACAAACATTTAAAGGCGGCAAGCCAGCCAATTAACCTCACTTCCACTTAAACTGTGGGGGGTATACAATCCACACAACCACTTATTTCCGTGGGGGGAAATACAATAAAGTAAATTGCAGCAAATAAACAAATTGCTGTTAGTACTACTAAACAGCTTACAAACAATTACTAAACAGCTGCAATGTATCAACAAGAATTCCCAAAACAATCAACGGTTAGAGTATCACTTCCTCTAACATTTACAACTTGATAAGATTTATAAATGAAGCTCAAAACAACAATATTAATAAACTTAACTAATCTGATCAGAAACAGAAGGTATAGAAAATCAGACCAGCAAGCTATAGAATCACCAACTTGGACGTATCTTTCCCGAAACAACTCGGAAAGCTTCCAAACCATAGCCCAATAACAACTAGGAGATGTGCGCCCAAACCTCAAGGAGAGAACGAGCCAAATACAGTAGCAACAGGAGGCACATTTCCCAATGCAGCCCAGTGAGATGGTATAGCCTGCCAAGAGGGTCGACCTTCTCTTAAAATATCCACACTCAACCAAAAATCACGAAACTTTCCAGAAAGGGGCGCCCTTCACAGTAGAACAGCATGGACGATCACCCAGAATGAAACAAAAATCCACGTTGAAGCTATGAGCAGAAATCAGTTTCAGCCATGGCAAATCAACAAGTTAAGAAACAGGCTTTACATCAACAACCTGTTCGATTTCATCAAATTGAAGCTCCATCTGTATTTCAAAGTGAAATACAGCCATGATAATCCACCTAGGAAGCCATAGTTTCAGGCCCGAAGGATGGAGTGAATTCGCTAAGCTTCCCCTTAGCCAGGTTCTGTTTTCAAACCAGCAGCATAACACTACTTTCCAATTTTCCAAGATGAGAATGAATGAGCAAAGCATCAATAAATAAGCTTCCAAAGAGGAGATGAATCAACTGTAACCTCCAAACAAGAAACTCTTCAATTTCTCCAAGAGGCGTCCATTTCAAAAAGCATTTCTTTTTTGAAATATTCAAAACTCTTCATATTTCTGCCAAGTCATCCCATTTAGAGGAATAAACATTTAATAACATATTAAATGTATCACTTTATGGCCCCAACTTAAAAACAACTTGAAGTCATTAAGCTAGGCGTGAGGTACAACTTCAAAACACAATTTTAACTAAGTATAAAACTTAGTCCAAGGAGACAATTATCACCAAACTGGAAACTAAGACATTACCAAAATCTGGATAATGAACTGCACCATACTGCTGATGAAGACACTGCCAAAATAGATTTACTAAAAATAGCCAATGCCAAAAATAGTAAGTTCACTGCAAACTCGACAGAAGGCCAAACTGAACAGCCACACTGAATTGCAAAAGGCTGAACTGTTGCTAGAATGATACTGCTATAAATTGACTTACCAAAAATAGCAACTGCTATAAATAGTAAGTTTACAAAACGTCAATTGAACACCAACTGAGCAGTAAACAAGACTTACTATAAATAGTAAGTGTTTCCAAACGCCTTTTGAGCACAACCCGGGAAGCCAATATGACTTACTATAAATAGTAACTGCTTGGAAAAGTTATCAGATGGAGATGCATGATGTACCATTCTGAAGCTCTCTGAAAAACCAGAAAACTCCACCAGACATGCATCAGAACCCCATGCATGTAAGCCCTCAAAACTACATCTGAAACCCCCTAAAAAATAGGAAACTCTGATTTTCAGTTCTGCTTAGCCTATGAGTTTCTGGAAATAGGCTAAAACCTCAAGAAGAGCGTAGAGCTAAAATGGGGACATTACATGTTCGCGACAAAGCGATGTGTTGTTCATTCGCACATTTCGAGGTGCCGCCTATGTATTTAATAGGGCGTACAATACAACCTGGAAATGTTTTATCAAGAATTTTTGTGAAACGCGCCAATTTGGAGGGTTGCTCTACCGAGGATTAAAATAAGGCGTTGCATTAATTCAATACCAAACACACGTCTTATTATTTTTGCATGAAAAAGGGTGGTGGACATTTATTTATTCTAGTTCTCATTTGTGCATCTGTTTTCTGCAATCATCCTTTAAGCAACTAGGTTTACCTTTGTTCATTGTGAGCTCATGCAGTCTGAAATTGGAAATCGTTGGCTTGGTTTGAGGGACATGGATTTGGGGTCTTTTAGGTTGGATGAATTCTGGGCGCGATTGGAAAGCAATAGAAAATCTGTTGTCGATGCGAAGCTATTAGAAAGTGGATTAGCTCATGCTGGAGGATTCCTAGAGGTTGTCCTGAGTGTGGACTTGGTTAGCGCCTGCGTGAGGAGATACATTCTAGGAACGAGAGAAATAAAAGCCACCGACAAAACAATTGTTGCCAGAATTCCCCCAGAGGCTATTTCTCGTGCGTTGGGAATTCCTTGGAAGGCATCTGTAAGAGAAATGTCGGTTGCTGCAGCTAGCGAATGTTTCAAAGCAAGACAAGACTGGTGCAAGAATTCCATAGCCAAGGGCTGGTTGAAGTCTGAAAAGAAAGGTAAGTCTTAGTTACCCACCAAACTCAAAAGAACTCATTTTAAAGAGGAAATTGCGGATGCTATTGCTCTGTTACATCGCATTGTTGGGAATGCACAAGTAGAGCCTTTTGAGGATTGGATGTGTCAATTTATTCGAGTTATCTGTGATGAGAATGTGTTCATAGACTGGGCTAAATTAATTTGTTTCCATTTAAATGAGCAATTAGTCAATTTCCAAAGAACAACTACCTTCCATCTGTGTTCCTACTTGATATATGTCGTAGCCAGTCAAAGATCTTTTTGGCCAGGGTTAAAACCTTTGATACCTCCAACTTCTGGCATGCCTATGTACAAATGTTATCCCCAGTTCATTAAGCAAGTCGGGATGGGAGAATATTTGTTTGGTCAATGATGCATTTTTAGTGGAGGCTGTAAGGAAGCTAGATGGAAACCCTGAAATGCGTTTTTCTCCTGAGTCTATATCCCTGGTATCAAAATTTGGAAGCTTCTATATTCGGTTTGAAAGATTTTCATATTTGAGGATTGGAGGCTATGAGAAAACCCCATTGAAACTACCTAGGTATTCGAAGGATTTTTTGGTGTTTTTGGAAGTTTGTAGACAGATGGCTTTGGTCAATGTGAAATATATGAGCATGGGGAAGTGAGGTTATCCTTTCCCATTGGTTACTCCCTCTTTTACATGCAAGAACAACCAAGTAGCAAAGGGTGCTGAAAAATTCCTCAAAGAATACAATCTCCAATATTTGTTCATGAGGGCAGGTTTTGATAGCAAGGGTTTCGTGAAGCAAAATCTGTATGGGGAAACTTCATATCAGCATCAACCTTCTATTGAAGATTTTTGGGAGGATTGTGTAGATGAGAATGAGGTCGTAAAAAGAGATTAAATGAGGTTAATCATCAGACAAATTCAATTGTTTGGTCTTTCAATCCAAGTGCCTGAGGATGCCATTGAAGATTCAGTGGTTATTAATCCAAAATATGATGATTTGCTAGATAAATCTCATCCTAAGATAGACTAGAGTAAAAATGAAGCTTTTAACATGAAAGTACGAGCCACTCCAGTATTAAACAGAACTCAGGTTTGGTTAGGAGGGAAATGGAGGCGAGCTGTAGGCTCTACTTAGGAACCAAAATCTTCTTAGAGGAGTGAACATAAGTCCGCTCCAATTGTTACAGTAAGTGCATCATCGGAAAGATTGGCTATCAGGGCCTCTAGCGCGAATTCACAGTTTGGAGGTGATGGTGAAAAACCTGAGGAGACAACTAAGTTGAAATCAGTATGTGAGCAAGATAGTGTATCCACTCCGGTCCCTAAAAGGAAGGTCAACCAAGCATAGCCAGTGGCAGAGGATTCAGATGCCATTTTCTAGCAGATTGTTGAAGTACCCTCTTCCCCGAGAGAGAATACATCTATCCTCCCTGTTGAATCAAAGGAAATTGTACATGGAAATAAAGATGCTGTTTTGGTAGGAGCTTCCCCAGTTTGGTTGAAAAAGGCTGTAGAGAAGAAAAGAAAATACACTTCTACGACAACAGTTGGAGTTGACACAGTTGCAAAGTTATTTCAGTCTTCCTCAAGATCGAAGAAGGCTCAAAAAATGTTGAGGGTGTTGACTGATCTTGTCTTTGGGAATCAAATACTGGAAATTGCAAACGCTTTGAAGGACTTGAATGATGACGAGATAACTAAGGTAGATTATAAGATCACACATGTTGATATGGGGCCTCAAACATTGGAAGGTGATGTATACCATGCTAACTATTCCGTCAATGCTTTGATTAAACGTGTAAAGGAAGAAAGGAAAGAGAAGGTGAATTTGTAGTCACAAGTCCTTGATTTGAAGAACTTCATTTCTTCTCTGATTCCTTTTGTCATATCCGATGAAGCTTCAAGTTCCCAAAGAGTAGATATTGATGCATCCTCTATGCAATCAATTAGGAGAAACCTTGGCTATTCTAGAGCTGTCGGTGAGTGGATTGATGAAATGTCTCAAGAAATTTCTTTTTTTATAAGTAAGTCTATGCTTTTTTACACCCAGGTTGTGGAGAAGAGAAAATAATTAATAGCAGAGTTAAGACAGGTTCGGAAAGATCAAACCAGCCTCTATGTTCTCTCTCAAGAGATTAAAGAGTTGATTTCTATGGATCGAATAAAGTTGGTGAGTGAACAGATTGTAAATGATCCCAAGGAACTAGACTCTTCTTGGTCCGACTCACTTGATTGGAAATTGGGCGTTTATGATAGGCTGGTAAATGAAATCTCTGAAGTCCTCGAAAGATTTTTGGATCTGTTAGTAGAGATTAAAGGCAATTGTCATGACTTGAAGGTGGATTGATGAAATGTCTCAAGAAATTTCTCTTTTTATAAGTAAGTCTATGCTTTTTTACACCCAAATTGTGGAGAAGAGAAAAGAATTAATAGCAGAGTTAAGACAGGTTCGGAAAGATCAAACCAGCCTCTATGTTCTCTCTCAAGAGATTAAAGAGTAGATTTCCATGGATCGAATAAAGTTGGTGAGTGAACAGATTGTAAATGATCCCAAGGAACTAGACTCTTCTTGGTTCGACTCACTTGATTGGAAATTGGGCGTTTATGATAGGCTGGTAAATGAAATCTCTGAAGTCCTCGAAAGATTTTTGGATCTGTTAGTAGAGATTAAAGGCAATTGTCACGACTTGAAGGTGGATTGATGAAATGTCTCAAGAAATTTCTCTTTTTATAAGTAAGTCTATGCTTTTTTACACCTAGGTTGTGGAGAAGATAAAATAATTAATAGCAGAGTTAAGACAGGTTCGGAAAGATCAAACCAGCCTCAATGTTCTCTCTCAAGAGATTAAAGATTTGATTTCCATGGATCGAATAAAGTTGGTGAGTGAACAGATTGTAAATGATCCCAAGGAACTAGACTCTTCTTGGTCCGACTCACTTGATTGGGAATCAGGTGTTTATGATAGGCTGGTAAATGAAATCTTTGAAGTCCTCGAAAGATTTTTGGATCTGTTAGTAGAGATTAAAGGTAATTGTCACGACTTGAAGGTGGATTGATGAAATGTCTCAAGAAATTTCTCTTTTTATAAGTAAGTCTATGCTTTTTTACACCTAGGTTGTTGAGAAGAGAAAAGAATTAATAGCAGAGTTAAGATAGGTTCGGAAAGATCAAACCAACCTCTATGTTCTCTCTCAAGAGATTAAAGAGTTGATTTCCATGGATCGAATAAAGTTGGTGAGTGAACAGATCGTAAATGATCCCAAGGAACTAGACTCTTCTTGGTCTGACTCACTTGATTGGAAATTGGGCATTTATGATAGGCTGGTAAATGAAATCTCTGAAGTCCTCGAAAGATTTTTGGATCTGTTAGTAGAGATTAAAGGCAATTGTCACGACTTGAAGGTGGATTGATGAAATGTCTCATGAAATTTCTCTTTTTATAAGTAAGTCTATGCTTTTTTACACCCAGGTTGTGGAGAAGAGAAAAGAATTAATAGCAGAGTTAAGACAGGTTCGGAAAGATCAAACCAACCTCTATGTTCTCTCTCAAGAGATTAAAGAGTTAATTTCCATGGATCGAATAAAGTTGGTGAGTGAACAGATTGTAAATGATCCCAAGGAACTAGACTCTTCTTGGTCCGACTCACTTGATTGGAAATTGGGCATTTATGATAGGCTGGTAAATGAAATCTCTGAAGTCCTCGAAAGATTTTTGGATATGTTAGTAGAGATTAAAGGCAATTTTCAGGACTTGAAGGTGGATTGATGAAATGTCTCAAGAAATTTCTCTTTTTATAAGTAAGTCTATGCTTTTTTACACCCAGGTTGTGGAGAAGAGAAAAGAATTAATAGAAGAGTTAAGACAGGTTCGGAAAGATCAAACCCAACCTCTATGTTCTCTCTCAAGAGATTAAAGAGTTGATTTCCATGGATCGAATAAAGTTGGTGAGTGAACAGATTGTAAATGATCCCAAGGAACTAGACTCTTCTTGGTCCGACTCACTTGATTGGAAATTGGGCGTTTATGATAGGCTGGTAAATGAAATCTTTGAAGTCCTCGAAAGATTTTTGGATCTGTTAGTAGAGATTAAAGGCAATTGTCACGACTTGAAGGTGGATTGATGAAATGTCTCAAGAAATTTCTCTTTTTATAAGTAAATCTATGCTTTTTTACACCCAGGTTGTGGAGAAGAGAAAAGAATTAATAGCAGAGTTAAGATAGGTTTGGAAAGATCAAACCAACCTCTATGTTCTCTCTCAAGAGATTAAAGAGTTGATTTCCATGGATCGAATAAAGTTGGTGAGTGAATAGATTGTAAATGATCCCAAGGAACTAGACTCTTCTTGGTCCGACTCACTTGATTGGAAATTGGGCGTTTATGATAGGCTGGTAAATGAAATCTCTGAAGTCCTCGAAAGATTTTTGGATCTGTTAGAAGAGATTGAAGGCAATTGTCACGACTTGAAGGTGGATATCACAAATGAGTTCGATGAGAATATTCTGGATACCAGGGAGGTGTGTCTGAAGTTTAAAGAAGTGTTTAACAAAGAAATAGCAGATCCCGCTACTTCAACTAAGGAGTCCTTTTCAAAACTCGGGAGACTACAGGTCTATCTTGAGTCCTTCAAAATTGAGGCGAATAGGAGATCTCAAACTCTGGCTGAATTTGAAGTGGCTTTATCCAAGATGAGAACCGGACTGCAGATCACTGTGACCTCGGGGAGCAAAGAGATACTTGCAATTGCTGCCAGGTACAGAGATTACAAGGCCAGGATGAAGGCATAGGAGGAACTCTTGCAAAAACGGGCAGTCGTGTCTACTGAAGATGAAGAGACTTAGGCGGGAGAATTTGAAGCTGTTTATTTTTAAATATTTCATGATACTTTAGTTTATTTTGGCTTTTTCTAAGTTTAAGACTTATCTTTTTTGGTACGGTTACTTTCAAGAAACCGTTACCTGAAACAATTGGTTATGCTTTAAATAGGGGATTAGCTGATGTTTCTAGATCTTTTGGGCGAACTTTGATTTTCTCATTAGAGCAAAACTTTGTTATCTGGATTTACTATTTTCTGATATTCTGATATAAAAAACTATGGTGGAGTTTATGCATTCGTAATCTTTGAATTATGGTGTATGAATTATTTCTGCTTATGTTGAATTTTTTGCTATGAGTGATCTATCATTGGAATGGTTGTTACTTTGAAGTTGTTGCATCACTATGGTATCATTTATCTGTGAATAAAGATGTTGTGGTGATTTTGATTATTTCAGTTTCGTTCAGTGTTCCATGGGGTTTTGGGGATGGGGACGGGGGACGACAGGGGACGTGTTTCCGAGACGTGGGGTCTAAGTTTGGGAACGGTAGGGGGACGGTGGGGGGATGGTGGTGAGGGGGCAGTAGGGTGTTGAAATACATATAGTACTTGAAAAAAAAGTTATAAAAAGATGTATAAGTATAAGAATTATACATATTGGAGACAACTAGGAGTCCCCTAGACATCTTGAGGACACCCCAATGTCCTCAAAGTCCTATCAGCGTCTTGGAGACAACAACACTAGTGGTGGGATGTTGGCGTTGGCGGTGGCCTGGTGGGGGGACATCTCCCCAAAGTCCCTAAGTCTTCGAGATGTCCCCCTATAGGAAACGCGGGGTTTTTTGGGGGGGATGCGTCCCCGTGGAACACTGGACTTTCGTTACATGAATTTTGTTAATACCTTTAAAGATTTCTGGTTAAAAGCTTCTTCCTTTGTTTTCTTTCCGGTTAAAAGCATCTTTAGTTAAAAGTTATTCATTGGATATCAAACGAAGGTAGCTCCCACCTTTAAAAATAAGCAGAGAATCAGTTAGAAGGTTATATCATTATTGATTCAACTGTGGTTATATTTGTCACCTCTATTGGGCTTGAGAAAATAGAGTTAGGTGATAAATCTGTCAACTAACAATGATATAATATTTATTTTGAGACACTTAAGTCACTTTATTATTAAATTAATTAAATAATAAGTCATTCCTTTTGATGTTATATTTTATTGGAATAACTTAATAAATAATTAATTTAATGTACCTCCAATTTGAGGACATGACAATTCTTGAAAAACAATACTTATATCTCCAATATTTGCCTTTATTTTTCAGAAATAAAAGAAAAAAAAAACTTGTAAAGAAAATTGTGCCCTAACCCCTCTTTTCAAAATGCCTTGACAAAATGCAGCGCAGCCTAAGCATTGACCGATATTGTGACAATCACCTTATTTTTGTTTCAGCATAGATTGGGCATTAGTTTAGGCAAAAAACAAGTTATCGCTGCCTATGCACATGTGATCACTGCCTTTCATTGCTTGCAACGTCCACTTTCTCCTCCTGCAAACTATCTCCTCCTTTTACTATGTGCAGATCGAGCTCAAATGCCAAATGCTTTTATCAATGTTGTGTGAGCTTTGCAAGATACTTAGACCTGCTACGGTGAAAACCACAGCATAAAACCATAGTGAAATCCACAGAAATGACTAGCAATGCGGATAAACCACAAAATAACAATCCACCACAGTTAGACATAAAGAAACATTCTGCCGGAGTGTTTGATTTTGCTGCTGGAGGGTGGTAGCAATGTCTTCACAAATTTTAGAAAACATTGCATTCAACTTTCAAACCAAACTAATCTTCATCAAACACGTGCTCTACTACTTCAAATGCCTAGCACTTCTATAAAACTTTAGATATATATATTTTTTTAAAATTTTGGGATGATAACAATGGACAAAATGGAATGTTAAACAATGGCAAGAATGAACACAATGGAGAGAAAGAGAAGAAATGCAGATGAATGATGGAGTCAAAAGGGTTTTGCACGTGGTCTACATTGCTCACCTGTTGACGAATGCAAGAATGGAAGAAAACAATAGCAGTTGCACGTGGTCCTCACTGCAATACCATTGTAAACACCGCTTTGGATGAAAACAAGTGAATGTGTAAATGTAATCAAATCTTTCCTAAAATGGGATTCTAATATCTAAGAGTAAAACTAAGTTTCAAATTTCTGTGTAAGGCAATTATAAATAAGAATGATATTTCCAGAATTTTTTTCTAACTGCGATTTCCAGATTTTAGATTAAATGTGAATGTGCTGATTGCAGAACATTATCTGATTTCTATGTTTGCATATCAAAGAAGTAACTTCTATTTGTAAGTGGAGAGACCCGCCTACAAGGGATGCGTCCCTTGAGAGGACGTGTCCCTTTGTAGCACGGGCTTCCCCAACAGTTATTTACCATTTGTTTAAGTGTGTATTAACATACACACCCTTCTATATGATGGTGTATAACCTTTAAGAGAATTCTGATTTCACATGAATACAGAAAAATCACGAGAATGATAGAAATTAATATGACTGTTTATAATTTTGATTTTAATTGATTCTTACAGAAATATCATAACATGTATGATAATTTCGATCACTTATGAATGACAATGATACTTGCATCACTGTCATTCATATCTGACCGAAGCTATCACACATTAACAGAATGGAAGGAGATCAGAGAGAGGTCTAGGAAGAAACCCGCTCTGATACCATATTGAAATGAAAGAGAAAATTTGAGATTGCACTCAAATTAAAATTTGGTCACTCACACTGCACCCCAAAACATTACATTGTATTGGCATTATAAAGCCATGATTCCCATATAAAACTATTTACAGGAATGTAACTACCCGAACTAAAATTTATTTATTAAATTAACAATAGCTTGTTAATTTATTTATTTAACCATATATGTCTAGGACTAAATTTCTAACATTTTATGCATCTCTTCACATATGCATGTGCTCTACAATTGAGCAACATTTTTTCATACCTTATTGAATATTTGCCTTCTCTCTAATGTTTGAGATCCAAGCTTTGCTTCCCTAGATGCATTGAAAAGTTCATTTTGTTGCCTCTACAAAGACATTGACTAGAGATGACAAAAAAACATGGATGACCACAACAAAGGTTAAAGTAGGGCTTCACAATCGAGAAAAGACAAAATTTTGATTTGACGTTTGACACAATATGATTTTTTTTTTGTATGGGTACAAAAATTTCTAAGAAAGGCTCACTATTAGAGCTCACATAAGAAATACATATTCTAGTGGACATCTCTATATGTTTATGATTAATGAGATGCAATATCGACAAACTAAAGGATTTATGATGACATTAACATCCATTTAGTGTAAGCATAATTGATAATAGCCATCAACAAGCAACTTCAAGATTTGAAAGCTTTAACAAGTAATTAACATGAGAAAATAATGGGCATTATAACATCAATTGGTGTTATAACTAACTTTTATATTTGCTAAAATTATTGATTGTGAAGAGAATTATTTAAACTAATAGATAAGTTATAAAGTTTATAGTAAGCTTGTAAAGGGTTTGTAGTTGAATTGCATACTAACCTTGAGTGCAGTGCCATAGAAACAAATTTGATGTAACTTTTCTAAAACCAATGTAGGAATGTGCATTCCCTTAGATCACTATGCAGTTTGTATTGTTTTGAGTGAGCCTAGGCCCGCAAACATCTAAAGAGTTTGCAGTCTTAAGACAATGATGATTACATTTGCAACGAAGAGTTTTGTAGAAAACCTCGTGTTTGCTGAAATGCAAATTTGTGATATACATTTTGTAGTTTCTAGTGATTACTTCAATATTTTTTTTTGCATAGTAGGGATGTTGTGTTGGGGCTTACATGCATCAATAATATTTACCTAAAGCACATCATTCCATGAACAATGAAATTGATGCAATCTCTTGACATGACCAGCACAATAAGATGTGTAGTGTCTTATTACTACAAAAGCATAAATTTATGAAGATGGATGGTAGCCCAAAGAATATTATGCTATGTACCAATTTATAATGTCTTTAACCTCTTACAATTTTATTATCATCTTCCATTCCTATTATTAATATTTTGGTTATAATCTACAGGTGTCTCCAAATGTTTTATTTAGTACAAATTGTTGGAAATGTCGTCATTGATGTCAAAGGTGGACAAGCTTGTCATTGATGCCAAAGTGTTTAATATGGAGATCGATGGAATATGTTGTCAAGGTGTATGAACAAGATCATTGATATCAAAGGCGTATGGACACAATCGTATGAAGGCCGAAGGCCACCAATCGTTTCAAGAACAGATCACAATTTGATTTATTATTGGTGCCTCTATGGAGAATACATTCAAACATAATTTAAATCCTATACTAGGCTGACTCCTCTTAAGGAGATAAAGTTTAAAATAAAAATACAATGTGGCCAACTTCTTGCAAGTTATATGGCCGACTCTACTTGTAATAGTTAAAGGAAGACTATGGACAGAAATAAAGGCTGACTTCCCTTCTATATCAAGCGCATGAACCATACATATTTGCATGGCCGTGGCAAATGGGGTGGGATCCATAAGAAATGGATGTGTGGTTATCCAAGTGTAAATTGCAGAGATTAATGTAAAAGAGGCAACAATAAAGAAAAGACAAGGACAGCAATCATGTAATCTCAAATTGCAGCGATTACCTATTAAGAAGTTTATGATATGCAACAATTAAAACTGATATTAAAGAACAGCGATTACATGTCATTTAAAAGGGTGATTAAGGAGCAGCATTGACATGTTAAAAGGGGAGTAATTAAAAGGCAACGCTCCAATAATCTAAATAAAATGGGACGCTTCCTTTGAAAAAGGTGTGTATCTTCATGAAAAGTTGTCTCTCTCCATATGGTCGACTCCCTTGGAAATTTTAATAAGGTATAAAAGAAAATAAAGTGGAAGATAGAAATGTAACAATTCAAAAAAAATATATATGTGAATAAAAGCGGATCTAGAGGAAGAAAAAGAGCAGAAAATGAAGTCTAATTCTGATGTGTTCAAATAGAAAGAATGTGTGATTTTAATGATATTTTCGGAGTAAAAAGAGCAGATTGAAAAGAGATAAAGAGGCAGAAAATAATGTGAAAATAATGCCATGATTATGATCAGTTGTATGAAATAATTGGTGCATAAGTTAGATCAGATTTGTGAGAGACATTGTGCATAATAGTGATCAAATTTGGAAGAAAGGTTGATATTGGAGTGTGGATCAGATTTGTGAAAGGAGAGATTACATGATTTGAAATTGGATCAGATTTGTGATTGGTTATCCGATTTATAAGGAAGGAAATTTGGATCAGATTTGTGAGGGTTGAAGCCTCCAATAGGTTGGAGCCTCTTGCTGAGTTGGAGCTCAGTTGGTATTAGAGATTTGAGACTTTGATAGTAGGTTGGAGCCTACAAGAAGAAAAAGATTAAACTATAATATATATATGCAATATTGTGCCATGGTTTTCTCCCGAAAGGGTTTCCACGTAAATCATGTGTTCTCATTGTGTTCCTAATTGCTAGATCTTAAATGAATGATTTTAATTGTGATTGAGTTTTGTAAAGTAAAGGATTGTTAGATGCTGATTCCCGCCCCCTATCCACCCCCACCCACTCTTTGTATCACTGTGTGCTCATCACAAATACATAGGGCTGACCTGATTATTAATTTTAAACAATACTATCTACAAAAGCTACTAGTGGAAATAAAAAATTCCCTTATGATTTTCCTTTTATTGTTTTTTCCATTTAGAGAATTGTTTTATCTATTGCTATCTATCTTCAGCCTTAGGATAATAGAGTATAATGTTCTTTTTGTTGATAATCTAACTGTTTTTATATTTCAGGTGCACAAAAATGGCCAGGAAAGCAAATCCATAGCTTAAACTATCGAGTTCCCGAACCATTTTCCAATCAGGTATTAGAAGTACATAGTTCAAACTTTTTTTCTTTTCTATTTGGGATTTAACAATGGATAATGACTATGCCGATATTGGCATGTTGTGATGGTTTAAAGGTGGCATTGTTCTTGCCTCAAGGTTCAAACCTCATTGGGATGGTATTGTTGATTGGTTGTATTGGGGATGAGGTCCCCCGTTTGTGACCTCATCAGTTCATAGCTACGGGTCAAAAGCGTTTACCCCTTAATAAAAAAAACAATGGATAATGACTAACAAATAATTATATACTATATTAGTCCTGTTGATGCGTGTTTTGTGACACACACGAACACAGTAGAATAAAGTGTCCGGAGATGCTCTATCCTCTCTTGATAAAAATCACCTTTCGTGCTAAGATTGCTAGATAGATCACAAGGTAATTCCAATGTTCATAAGTTGGGGTGCGGATAGGCTCTGTGGTAGTATGAGGTTTGCTGGTAACCCAAGGGGGCATAGTATTGCAGTAATTTACTTTGAAAGCAAGGGTTTGAATGCAGTGTTGTATCCTTTTGGATTTTCGGATTTTGGATAAAAATAAAAAGAAAAAGGAAAGGGGTGAGAAATCTTATGCTAATCCTAAGGAACTAGGAGATGGTAACGATCAAATGCAACTTAAAGGAAACCATGCTTTGTTTCGTCTCGAAAAATGACAACTACACGAAAGCAGGTGCAATCTTCTGGGATTTATGCTTGAGATTTTTCACTATAAATAACACCATCAATTCGAACAATATTATTCAAGTAAACGTTTTAAAAGCATTTATATCAAGAGCTCAGTCTAACTTTGCACATCAAATGAAAAGCATCCATTTGAAAAAAAGTATGAGCTAAGTTACTTTCAATCCTCACCATCAATCTCTCGCTCCACTAACAAATAAATTTTAATCTATAACAATCCTACGAGAAAGAGCAAATATGCAACCATGCACCCATTTGACAATAAAGGTTTCAAAGCAACTCATGCAATTATGAATTTTATTATCTCAATGGTTTTCACAACAATTTCATACAACTCTTCTCTTACTTCTAAAAGAAACTAATTATAACTCAAAAATCTAATCTCTAATCCTCTGATAACAGTTTTTCTGATTTCTTCCGATTCTTTGAAATGAAAAAGAAAGGGTACTTATAGAATTCCCCGATACAATGAATGGCCGAGATTGAAACAAAATCAAGGACCCAGATTTAAACACGAAAACCCTAATTAGGGTTGCCCAAAACATCGATCAGTTAACTGACAGATGAGTCACCCACTGGCGGTTGTATCCTTATCCACTCATGCAATGCCTCGTTCGACGAACCTAGACACAATGGCGCCAATCTCCTCGATGGTAATGTCTGGCAAGGTGCTGACATTGTATTCCAGTAGGTCCAAACTATCTGCACAATTAGCAAAGACAACTGCCCATTCTGGTTCGTGCTGCAAGAAAGTACTACGGATATTCAGCAGGTCAAATGCTTTAGTCAGATTTTCGCCCAAAATTGGCATGATGGAGAAAATCTTTTGCACTTCCCTTTGCATATTATCTAGCCACAAGTCATTTTCTCGAACAATGTCTTTGTTCAATATATCTGCAGCCATATGAAAGATGCCATTTTGGATACTCCTTACTTGCTCCTCGACCTTGATACTCTCTGCCTGTATTTCCTTCCGTTTACCATTCCCATGTGATTGAGTGGATCAAAATCCCCTCTGGACTTGTACGAGGTGAACGGATATAACTGTATTTCTATCCTGGCATTGTCTGCTGCCTGCGATGACGGACAGGATTCTACCATGTCTCCTATGAACAAGGGAAACGTGACAGCTGCTTTCTGCTTCGGTCTCTGGATATTCTGGAATGTTTCCAGTTGCCTGATTACTTCTAGTAAAATCATCTTGTCAGTAGGATAGATTGGCAACCTGTAAGGAGATTCCGTGAATCCTTGTATTCGGATGTACGTAAATCTTGGAAACTGGATGAACCAGGATCCGTATTTACTGATTAAACTTTTTGCTTCGGGTGTAAGTCTTTGATGCGTTCCTCCCTGCAGGACCCGAGTGATGTACATGAGGAAAGCGTTATGTGCCCTGTGCCAATGTGACTTCTCACTCAACTGCAATTGGGGATAGCAGTTATAAACTTTGAGCTCTCCTTTGTTGTTGCCGACTACACCTTTGCATATCAGACCGGTATATCGGTATGTACGAGTGAGTGAATACACAATATAAGAACCCATATGAAAGGATTCAGTTTTCTCCAGGTTAACCAATTGTTCATGAATACTATCACTGATCATCCTTGACCAGTTGATCATTTTTGTCCCAGCAGATACTTCATCAATGAAGTAATACATCCAGCTTTCAAAAGGCGCTCCTTGAGGACTGCCTACCAGTCTGTTCAGCAACAAGACTGTGTCTCCGTATTCTTCCTTAAAAAATGGCCTGAGTAATTTCTTGGGCAATCTCTTGGATGAGAATCTAGGTTTTTCGAGCCAGTTCTTGTTCATGTTGGCCATGCAAAGAGTCTATTTATCTTCGTACAATTTCTGCGCATCCTCCTTCGACCGGTAGTACGTTCGGTGGTAAGTCAGAATGCCAAATGTTTCCTGTATAGCCAACTCGCCTAAGTATGCCAATACTCTGCCATCAGGTGCCTCAATTTGTCTTTCTTCAACATTATAGTGCAAGGCGCATTCTACCATCAACTCCGGACACTCGATTGCTGGCGGAAATCCTGCAGCTTGAACTATACCATTTCGCATCATTCTTTGCGCAATTGGAGTCGGCATCCGTGTGTCACTTCCGTACATTCTTTTTCGAAATTCCTCCAAGTCAACATGGCCGAGATCAGTGTCCGCAACATTCTTCCATTTGGAGATAATTTTAGACTCCGGCTGCGCAACTTTGCTTGCAAACTTCATTTTCTTCTTTGATGATTCTCTGGCGTTCAGCATAAATCTGCAAATGAAAAATTTAATAATCAGAAATTATTTATAAATAAATTCCAGCAAACTTGATGAGTTAATTCGTGAAAACAACCGTTGCTAGAAATGAAAGAATTAAATCGCTTGCAAAGAGAAAACTTTGTCGAAAACAGAGGAAGTAAAGTCTGCCTGTCAATGAAAACTGTGTTGCTGCTGAAGTAAATTCGCACTTTCAGCCTTTTACTTCGCAAATATAAAACTTCACAAACTTTTCTGCATTAGCAAATTTTCTCAACTTCGCTTTCGAAAGAATGAATAAAAATGAAATGCAAAGCCAATTTAAGGCTGAGAAAATCGACCTAATTAATTGTTTCCAATTAATTCAGTTTGAACTCGGCTGGCACTTGTCTTTCGAATGGCAATTTCCATCTCCAGCATAAGTCTTTAAAGAAAGTTTCTAATTTCGTCGCCAGTCGAGTGAAGTTTATTTTTCTTCTTTCTTTTCTCAGCAATTTGCCTAGAGAAATTCGAATTTTCTCTTTAAATGGGTTTTGGAAAATAAAATATTAAAATAATATTTTATGTGTTGTTTCCAACCCGTTCGTTAAAATAATTAAATAAGAATAGTTAATTATTTTTTCATCCAAAGGCAATTTCGAATTTTTCAAATCTCTCTGTGCCTGTGCGAATTGTAATCTTGCCAAGAGATTTTTTTTTACTTAGGCGAATTTCAATTTTTCCAGACATATCGTTTGATTTTTCAATTAAATTTCCAATCGTCTGGACTTAGGCAAATTTTCAAATCCTTTGATTTTCTATAAATAATTAAATCTTTGTTCATCCAAGTGATTTTCAATGCGATACACGACTCCAGCGTATTTGCCTTGTGCAATTTTTCACTTTATCCATGCTTGGGTGAATTTTTACTTAGTAATTGTCATTTAATTTCACAAAATGGCGAATTTTCCTTGTATTTTCACCATCTCCAATTATCTTGGAGCGCACCCCTTAGCATTTTACCCCTTTCCAGCCTTCTTGGAGCGGACCTTTCATGTAATTTGCAATTTCTTTTAGGCTGGGCGGACTTCATTTGCATTTTGCAAGTGCCTTGGCACATGGCGGACTTCATTCACCTTTTGCATATTTCACTTTTACCTTTGGGCGGACTTTAGCTCCACTTTGCATTTTTCATTTGCCATACCCTTGGAGCGGACTTTGTGAGTGTTTGGCAACTTGCAACTCCTTGGGCGGACTTCACTTAGCATTTGCAAGTGCTTGGCGGACTTTGTCAACACTTTGCAACTTGCTTTATGGCGGACTTTGTCAACACTTTGCCATCTATTTTGCTGGGCGGACTTGCTAACTTTTTTGCAAGTTACCTTGGGCGGACTTTACATACCTTTTGCAGCTGCATGGGCGGACTTCAAGATGTTTTTGCAAGTGCCTTGGGGAGGACTTTGCCATGACTTTGCATTTTCCCTTTTGCATATGGCGAACTTTGGCTATATTTTGCAAGTGTTGGGCGGACCTTGCTTAGCATTTGCAATTTTCATTTGCACTTCGCCATTTTTATATTCTTTATGCATGTCCATGCCTTAGGCATATTTTCTGGTTTTTCAAACATTTTTCACCCATTTTCTCCTGTAACCCTTTGAAGTTGATGTTTTATGAAGCCATGAACTGTGCATACTTTCCCGAAATAGAAACTTTCTAAAAATAGAAATTTTCCAAAAATAGAAACTTTCTAAAAATAATCCCTAAAAAATAGGGATCCCAGAATGTGCTAAAAATGCCAAAAAAAAGTCCCTAAAAAATAGGGGCCCGGGGTCAAAACCCTAAAATTTAGGAAGTGTCAGAATTGACTGAATAGACAGTTGATCTTCTTCCACAAGGCCTTCTAAGTGCTTTGGCAACGTTCTATCATTGATTCGGGTTCACAATCATTTCTTGACTCAGATGACCTTCAAAATTTCAAATTCTAAGTACCCCACCAAAAAGACCAAAACTCAGAAGCAAAACCATCAGAGGGAAAACCACTAGGGTCCCCATTTGCTATGGGGTGATGTGTGAAAAGGTCACAACAAGTCCGATGTAAGATAATCATGTTGAAGGATATTGTAAAAGAAAATAAACTTTCCCCATGTATAATCTAGGCTAACTAAATATGTGCAACAACTAGAGCATAAATTAACCTAGTAATTAAGGGTTGTGAGAGTGATAATTGAACATTAAATGCTAATCTATGAAATTAAATGCAAAAAGATGAAGGTACTTAGCTAAAGGAACAACACCACAAATAACTTTAATGTAGGCACTAATTCTGATCATATAATGCAAAAAATTTGTTGTACCCAAACCAAATTTTTTGCTTCATTAAGGCATTTTGCTTAAAATGGTTTAAACCTTGTAAAATGATGTCAAAACATAGTTTTTGGGCAAATCAAGTATGGGATTTGAGTCAGTGTGATGCCAGGAAGATATTGGCAAAACTTGAAAAATTAAAAAATTAGGGTTTCTAGACCCTTGTTTTTAGTTAAAAAACCCTAAAAATTGAAACTTTTCAGAATTGGCTGAAAATTGTTTTGATTGGCTTATTTTGCTTCACGATCACAATGGTGAAGTCAGATTCAGTTAAAACCTAGTTTAAGGTTGGTGGGTAGTTTTCACTTTTTCAAGTGAAAAGTTAAGATCTTCGAGGTCAACAATGGCAGATGGCCAGGTGCCAGGTGTCTAAATCTAAGCTTAAAGTGTTTTGATGAAGTTTCTATGGCGAGATGTTTGAAATGATGCTTCGTCTCAGAGGGGATTTTTGTCGAGGTGAAAATACTGGAAAATTTTCTAGCTTTGGATCAAAAGCACACCTATTAGCCAAGGGCGCCCTTGATTTCAGGGGCCCAGATCAACTTTTTGAGGTTTGTCACTTCCAAGAAGACTTCTCTGGAATCCTGCTAGCTTTGCGATGAGTCTACCAGCTAGTCTGAAGGATGTCTAGCACTTGAAATTGGAGATTGAACATGAAATGAGGGAGATGAAACACTGGAGAAAAAAGCGCGCCTGCTAGCCAGGGGCGCCCAACTTTTTGAGGGATCAGATGGAGGTTTCTGATCAAATGACACCCAAGATTTTTGTCTTAGACTTGGTCTGGCTTCGCAACGCATCCGTCAGCGGATGAATCTGAGTTGTTGAACTGCCGGAATCAGGAGTCAAACATAAGGTTTTAATCATGGTCAAAATGTCAAGAAGAAGCAAAAGCGCCCCTAGAGGCTAAGGGCACCCAAGGTTTTGGAGCCTCAAATGCAGTTGTTTTGGTCATCTCAAATATTCATCCTGTCTGTGACGCTTCCAACTTTCCGTTGCATACCTCAGCCGGGTCAGAAGACTTGACAGCAGCTTGCAGCCGAAGTTTAAGTGGGTTTTTAGCCAATTGTAAAAATGGCTCTCTGGGAAGAAAAGCGCCCTTGGAGGCTAGGGGCGCCCATGTTTTTTAGCTATCGGATGATGTTTTTAAGAGAAGTGCTCTCCAAGAGCTCTTGTTGAGAATTCAACCAACTCCGCAGTGAGTCTGTCCGTCAATTATGAAGTTTTGCTGAATGCCAGGAAACACGAAATGAATTAAGGTCAAAATCACCTTCAAAATGATGAAAATGCATGAAATTTTTTCTTAGTCTGAAGCCAAAAGCGCCCCTGAAGGCCATGCGCACCCTGAATTTTGAAGCCTCAGATGTTAGAATTAGGGTTTGTTGGCTCAAGGAGTTTCTTGTCAGTTTTGATTCTGCTCTTCAATGAAATTGTCAGCCAGTCTATCCGACATGTCAGTCAATCAAAATCAGTGATCGAACATGGGCTCCGATGACTTTTGCAAATTCAAATTTTCAAGAAATTGGCTAAGTTTGGAAAGCGACGCCTAAAGTCAAAGTTTGACTTTTGAACTCAAGAGAAGTGGCGCCCTATAAAGGTGGAAGTTGTTAACTGAAATTAAGTCTTCAGTTAAACTCTTCGAGTCAACTTCAACTAGACTTGATTTTTGCTTGTGATTGGGCGATTTATTTTTGCATGTAAAGTTAACTGATGTATTTGGAGGTGGCGCCCTAATTAGGGCTTATTTCTTAATCAGTTAACTGTTTTAAGGTCCAATCAGAAGTAAGCGTTGATTTTAGAGGTCCAATCAAAAGCTAGCGCCAATTTTAAGGCAATTGCGTGCATTTATGATGCCTTTCTTGATAAATTCTTATTTATTGAGGCATAGGCGTCCATTATTCTTCATTGCAGGTGAGAGAAAACACATCTTTCTTGAGCAAATAAAGATCTGAAGGTGCTACAGGTATCAGATTTCAGTGTTCTTCGCAACGCCAGGTCTAGATTGTTCAGAGGAAGAATATTACAGACTTCATTCTTCGATTGCATGCAGACTACATCAAATCCAATTCAAGCATAGGCGTCTTTTTTAGGACAGAACAAAAACTTCTATTTCTCTCTCTAAAATTCTTCTATTCTTGTCTTAGGTTTTCTCTCGCATGTCAAAGTAAACGGAAAATTTTTCAGAAATAGATCATCTGGGTTCACATATTTTAGTGACAGCAGCAAAACCCATGTCTTAGATTTTTTCGAGAAAATTGCCCCGTTGCTTCTATTCTGAAGCACTGTGCTTTTTTTTGAAGATTTTTTTGCATGTGGGCCAAAAACTCATTTTTTCCAAAATCTAATCATCTGGGCTGGCTTAGAATTCCATTGCCTACAAAACCCATGTTTCAGATTTGCTTGGAAAAAATTGTCACTAGAGCCCCTACAACCTTTGTTGCTTCTTTATCGAAAAACTCTTGCATGCCAAGGCAAAAGACATTTTTTTGAATTTTTGACATTGTGGGTTTGCTTAGAGTTATTTTCTCTACAAAATCCATGTCTCAGAATTTTTCGTGAAAATTGCCCCTCAACAGGGTATTTTTAGCCTCTTCAGAAGTTTGTTTTAAGTTTCCGGAAAAGTTGTCAGAACATAGCCGTGTTTACAGTCAACAGGCGAGTTTTTCAAAATACAGTTCACTCAAACTAAATTCAAGATCAAATTGGTCTTAATTCACAATTTCATAAGAAAAGCTGACACCATCTTGTATCAAGCGCATTCAGAGGGTTGATTTAGACAATTTGATAGGTGTAGTCACTCAAAGTCCACATGGTTTCATACCTCGTATAGTTGATAGCCTTCCCAGGCCAGTTTAGAGGGTTGATATTGTTGGAATTTTGCGTGTGCAGCGAGTTCGTGTGCATTTCTCACAACCAAGTGTTCACGGTCAAACTTCATAGTTTCGTCAAGCAACACTTTTCCATGAGAAGAATCGAGAAAAGCATTAGAGGCATAAAGCTGCAGAAGAAACAAAGGCCATCACTATAGTTGTGGAGCTGCCAAAGTTACCAATCAGTGAATTGCTAGTTGATGTTGAGCAGATTGAGTTCCAAAATTTGGTGCATGACGGTCTTGATGGTGATCCTGTGGCGTCTAAGTTGAGTCACTTGTCTGTGATGGAAATTAGCTTCGACAAGGTTGCTGAAGAGTTCAAAGAATGCTAGAGGATGATCAAAGATGGAGAGAAAGAGTTGACCAGGCAGTTCATCATCGTGGATAGCATCAAAGTGCCAGAGGATGAGACAATCGACAAGTTCTTGGACGAGGTGATAGACAAAGAGGGCTTGTAGTAGACAGCCAGTTAGATCCTACAGTTATTTACGAGGATGAGTCAGAAGCAACAATTAACTCAACGACATTTCTTGAGTTCTCATTGCTGATCTCATGCACGCCTATCTCATTCTTGGAGATATCTTCGCAGAAGGATGGAATTTTAGTTAGGAACCAGTTGACTGATGTTAGTTATCAATTAGCATTCATTTCAATAAGGACGTGTATGTTGCACATGTCCATTTAGTCTAGTCTTGTTTCAGTTAACTGATGGTAGCTTTCTAGTTAACTGTATAGTTTCATTTAGTTAGACTTAAAGAATAAATTCTTGCATGCTTGCAAGACTCATGTTAACTCAAGGTGATTTTAGGGTTCCCTACACCTTTGAGTTCTATAAATAAGAGCACCCTTGCTCATTTGTAATTAAATTATGCATGCAATAGTAATATATGCTGCACCACCTTCCCTGAAATATTGTTGTTCTGTATCTGTTCACGAGCTTTTACTATGATAATAAATAGCTATGCCACCTTGCCTGAATGTTATTATTATGATACTTGTTCATCTTAGTTAAATATAGTTGCTAGTTTGATCGTTTATTGTATGCTTGTCTTGCCAATGCAATTTTCTGTCCTAGTTTGCTATCTTATGTTGTGATTAATAGTTGTTCTTTCATATCTACGCCTTGGATAGGGGTTCCTCCTCCTTGGAAATTTGGAAAGAAGAATTATCGTTTAAGTGTTGTTGCTAATAAGCTTGTTGCATATTGTTGTACCCAAAAATTAAAATTTTTGCTACACTTAGGCATTTTGAAGAAATGAGTCCAAATATTGTTAAATCCGTCAAAAAGGTCAAAATTGGGGTTTGTATGTCTTGCATGGGGGTCAAAACCTTGTAATTTTCAAAATCTGACAATCTGGGTCGACTCAGAGCGAGCAAATCAACAATACCCAGATTTCAGTTTTTCATCCCTAAATTTTAGGAAAGTTTCTATTTTTAGTAGTTTTCTAAAAATAGAAACTTTTTCTGGGTTTTTCTGGGTTTCTCATGAAATGGATACTTGTAAAATTTTCTAAAAATAGAAAGTTTGGCCGTTAGGGTTAAGACTGATTTTGATTGGTTTAAAATACTTCCTCATTAGGCTGGTGTAGTTAGAATCACAAAAAGATCAGTTTTACCCTAGTGGGTCTATTCTACTTTTTTCAGAAGCTTTTCCTGGAGATCGAAGGTCATCAATGGAGGTCAGTTAGATGTCAGGTGTCAGAATCAGACGTTCAAGCACCAAACAAAAGCTGTCAACGATGAACGTGTGGGAAAAATGGAGAAAGGAGAGAAGAATTTGAAAAAGTTGAAAAATGCAAAATTTTTGGCTAAGTCTGGAGACTTCAGGCGCTCTTGTGAAGAAGAGGCGCCCAAACTTTCATGCCTTAGAATATTTTTCCGTTTTGGTAGTCAAAGACAAGGAAGGCACGCCAAACGAGGAAGGATTTTGAAATTTGCAGAAAAGTTTCCAAGTCTGCCAAACATGGGCGCCCCTGAAGGAGGAGGGCGCCCAAACTTTTGAGGCATCAGATGATCAGATTTGAAGAAAACTCCTCCAACACAACTTCGTCAAACTGGACCCAACTTTCCGACGAATCTGTCAGCTCGTCTGTCAGAATCAGCAGTCATCAGATATCGCCAGGCAAACAAAGGAGAAAAAGTGAGAGAAAAGATAGTTGGAAGCAACAGTAAAAATCCAGAATAAAAACTAACTCTGGAAGCTATGGGCGCCATACTTCAAGAAGGGTGCCTAGGGTTTTGAGCCACCAAAAGTCAATTTTCGGCGATGAGGTATCCAGAAGATCCCTTCCAGAATCATCTCAGCTATCCAGTGAATCCGTCAGCCAGTCAGTCTGATCAACACAACACCCAAAATCACGAATTCATCTGGAGGTCAGAAGACGAGCATAAATTTGAATATCATGAAAATGGCTAACACTGGAGAAAATGGGCGCCCTTATCAAGGATAGGCACCTAACAATTCAAAGGGTCAAATGAAGTTTTTAGCAAATGACGTCTCCAGAACAAACTTTGTTAGATTCGATCAAGCTCTGCGATGAATCATTTAGCTTGTTCGCCGGATCAATCTAGAAGCCGGAAATCGGAGCTGAAACAGGGTTGAAAATTGAACAAAAGTTGAAAACGGTGAAAAGTTGGCTAAGTCTAGGAAAAAGGATGGCATACCTCAAAAAAGGCGCCCAACTTCTCATGCCCTAGTAGAATTTTTAGAAATTTCAAAAATTCAAAGAGAGAAAAAACGCCTTTTGTCAAAGCATGAGCTAAATAAGGGTTTTAAGAATTAGGGTTTGAGAAGCTGTTTCACAAAGCAAAAAGTTATTTAAGGCACCTTTGTGTTTCATTATTCATTATTTTCTTGCAGGTGGCCTTCAAGGAGAAACATAGCAGCAACTTCAAAACTTTAATTTTCAAAGATTCAAGAGTTTAACTTGCTGGTTTTCCAATAAATTTTCAGATCAGCACTCAAGAAGGCTTGCTTTTTCATACTACTTCATCCAGAACATCAAATCTTTGAAGAAGGAGGCCATTACTTTCAATTTTCAGCGAGCTGGTTTATACTGGTTCTATCTTCTGGATAATTTTTGGAGGATTTTCTCAAGGTTGCAGCATCTGCTTTTTATCTTGCATGTCAGAGAAAACTTCAGATTTTACAACTTCCAATCTTTTGGGTCTATTTCAAATATTCTTCTGGATAAAACCCATATTCACAACTTTTTCAGTGAAACTTCAAGTGGCTGCTTTTTCAGTGAAACTTCGAGGTTTTCAGAATCTAATCAACTGGGTTCATCTAGAATGTGCTCATGAACAATACTCAGATGCCAGCTTTTTCTGCTTTTTTCGGAAAAAATTAGGGTTTGCTGCTTTTTCAGTCTTCACTCGAAATTTTCAAAAACGGACAATCTGGGTTTGCTTGTAACGAAATTCTAGACAAAACCCATATCTCAGAAAAAATTCCAAAAATTCATCCGTTTGATGAAGAAAATCAGCAAGTTATTTTTAGGGTTTGTGCTGAGCTTGTCAGAGCATAGTCAAGATTACAGTCAATCTTCATGTTTTTTAGCATAGAGTACTCTCCCATCAAATTCAGAGCCAAACAAGTGTTGTATCATAATTATCTGAACGGATGATGTTGGGAAGTGCTTATCAGTATCATCATGGACATAAAACATCATCATCTTAGTTGAAGAACGTGCAGAGGGAGTGGTATGAGCGAAAGGACAAGTGTCAGAAAAAGTTGTGCAAAACTCTTCCGTGGGAGAATCAAGAGAAGTGTCAAAAGCACAAAGTTGCAGAGCTGCCAAGTTATCAATCAGTGAGTCACCTTTTGAGGCAGTGATGTTTTTCAAGAACATAACTCATAAAGGAGATGAAGATGTCAAAGATTCTCTAAGTTTGATCGCAACAGAAGAGAAGATCTTAGAAAAGCGGAATATGGCTATAGATAGTATCAACGCTCCTGATAAAGAGGCAGTTTCCCGCTTTTTGACAGATGTGAGAGATTTAAAGCGGCAATCTTCTAGAAGCTTTCTCCAAGCTTTCTTTCCGTTCTTATCTCACGCTTTCTTTCTATTCTTATTTCCATTCTTATCCATTCTTTGAAGAAGAAGGAAAACAGTTGTAATGAGTTGGCACTTTCCGTTTTTAGATGCTTTCTAGGGTTTAAATGTTTTATCTTTTCTAGGTTTAGAAATAAAGCTTGCATGTTGGCAAGTAGTAGTTGTAAAAGCAAGGAGATTTTAGGGTTCCCTACTTCTCTGCTTGTCTATAAATAAGAGCAGTGTTTTCTCATTTTAGTTTAACCGTGCTTGTGATAATAGAATCGCTGAGCTTATGCCTTCATGTTTGTTATCGTCTAGTGTTGTTCACTTTGTGTTAAGAGCAAGTTTGCATGCCTCTTTAGCTGCAAATACTTGTTTAGTGCATGTGTTGTGTTGATTATAATTAGGTTGATCGCATGTTGCAAGCGTGTTGCTACAACTTGCTGTCCCGAAGTTGTAATCCTTGTTCCAGAAACTTGAGTAAATAAAATCTTGAGCGTGCTTTGTCTACCTTGATATAAATATCTCAAATTTCCGTCTATTTGTTTTGTGTTAGAAGTATGAGTAAATAAAATCTTGAGCGTGCTTTGTCTGCCTTGAAATAAAAGTCTCGTATTTCCGTAATGCTTTTGTGATCTCTTTTTCAGCTTGCCTTAAAACGTATGTTGAAGAATAGCTTATTTATGTATCTCTGTTAGAAATCAAACTCGTCTATTTCTAAACTCTCTTGCTCTGCGTTTACTTGAGAGGGTAGAAACGTTTTAAGCGTAGGTTAAGTTGTAGCTGTCTAGTTTCATTAAAGGGAAAATCTCAGCCACAACATCTAGTGTTCTATAACCTTGTGTTCTCGTAGCTGAACCAAAAAGATAGGCGTAATTAAGTTTAGATTACTTTTCTTTATGCAACTCAGCAAAAGAGGGAACTTCCTCTCCTAATTCGAAGAGCAGTTTATTGCACATAGCTGTCCGTTTCCAAAACGCATTCTAGAGGTGTGATTTGAAACGCCAACACATATCTATGCCTCAGATAGGGGTTCTTCCTCGGAAATTTAGTAATTGAGCTTATCGTTTGATGTCATGCCTAATAAACTTCATATCAGCCTATGCCTTGGATAGGGGTTCCTCCTCCTTGGAAATCATGTTGTAAAGTTTATTGTATATCACATTATTGCTCCTAATTCCTCATGCTTTGTTTTTCTTGAGGGAATAGGATAGATTAAAGCATTTAGTTAGTTGTGGTTAAGATCTACAAAACCAGAGAAAACCCTTAGCTGCAACATTCTTGGTTTCCTTAAACTTGTGCCTCTTCCAGCTGAGTCAAAAAGATAGGATTTTAGAATACTTTACTTTTATGCATATTAGTAAAAGAGGGAGCTTCCCCTCCTAATTTGAAGAGCAGTCATTATGCACTGTGCATAGCTGTCCGTACCAACTCGCACTCCAGAGGTGCTAATTGTTATGCCAACAAAATTAGATGCTTTGAGTGTGTCATTTGTCTCAAATTTTTATTTGACCATCTCTTTTTCTTGGTTGAGGCCATGGTTCTACATTGTTTCTAGAAGAGTGGATTTGTTCAGTAAGGCATGTTTTTTATTCTACTGGTTTCAAAATTTTACTTTTTTGTTTGCTTGATTTTGTGTGGTCTACTTTAGGGTAAGGATTGGCAATGTTTATAAAGACCTAGGGGAGATAATTGGATCATAAGGATTGTGTACTTCTAGGTCAACCCCCTTGATAGGACTGACTTTATAGTTGTGGAAGTGATTGAGGACAACAATCTACTAACATGCAAATGCTCTAGAATGATTATGTAGATTCTAATTGATTTCAATGCACCAAATTGAAGTATTTCTAGAATGCTCTTTATATGTAAATGATTACTTGATGATTTCTAGATGTCTCAAATGAATGCCTTTAAATACGAGTACATAGTAATAAATCAAGCAAGCATGTATTTAGTTGGTTCATAATGACTAATGGAATGATAGAAATTGACCAAAGCTAACTTTGAATTTTGAAATTTTAGGTGTTAGATCCATGGGTAAGAGATCTATCCTATTCCTATGGGATTGAACTAAAACAAAATATTCAAGTAGGGAATGAATTTGTAGATATGGTGGAAATAAAAGGCATAATAAATGTTAGATACATGGAAATGTGTGTAGGTATTTACTAGATGGGGTCAAGTGTGGGATAATGTGTAAATAGGGATGAGTAGCGATATGGGGGAATGAGCTCAACTTCACACAAGATTGCACTATTTGTTGATATGTAATTGCATTAAGTCATTACGTCAAAATAGGCACAAAACTAAATGGAAATTAGCATGGGTATGTAAATATTAGTATTGAATTTTACCCTTACTTTGAGGTACATGTGAATCCTAAAATGATTATATATCTCAAAGTATGTAAACACTCACAAACATGCATGTAAAGTAAATATTCAAACATAAAAATATATCAAGGTCCATATAAAGTAATAAATCTTGCTAGCTCTCAATGCATAAGTCCATTGTTCGACATGTGTGCTCCATGGGCACCTACAAAATAGAGCAAGAATGTATAATGAGCAACTTTTGTCATACAAGTAAAGATAATAACAACTGTAAGGTGTGTTGGGACTCAAAGTTTTAGTGCCTTTTTTGCTTGAGTCCCATGATGTTCCACTTGTTATCTTGGCCTTTTCAACCCATATGTTAATAACCGATTTGAGATATCTAATCTTGGTGGTCCCTTGTCAAATTCCTCAGCTTAGTTGGGTAGAGCATGAAAAATTAGGCCCAATTGCTATTGGAAGTTTTGCAAAATTCTCTAAGGGAAGAAAGTTATACCTTTGCGGGTTTTCCCCTTCCAACCGGTCCAAGTGCAATTCAAATGTATTTTCCCGCATAGTGCAGTTTGGCTGGGTTTCCTTCAGTTTAGTTATCACTCCTTGCAAAAGGTATAAAAAATAGAAAAAAATGGCAAGTATAGTTTTTGTGGGAACTCGATGTCCTGAACTTCTTCTCTTATCCGTAAGTGTCCAATTCAATTGCTTTTCCCTTGAAATATCCTAAGTTAATTTTCTATACATTTTTTCTAATCTCATAACTTCATTTGAATAGGCATTTCGTCAAATAGTTGTCCTTATGTTGTTTTGAGTTTTGTATTC
Source organism: Sequoiadendron giganteum (assembly GCA_007115665.2). Lineage (NCBI taxonomy): Eukaryota > Viridiplantae > Streptophyta > Pinopsida > Cupressales > Cupressaceae > Sequoiadendron > Sequoiadendron giganteum. Next base: position 65,545,753 of record CM021100.1, on the reverse strand, counting down.
AATGCATTTCACCAAATGGAAAGTGTTTTGTGCACCGCATAAATACATAAAGTCCTTGTATTTTCAAACATAATTTTTTAATGGCAATCTAACCTATGCATTTAATTTCATACAATGGGTACATTGTTGGTATGAAATCCAACTAAGGAATTTATCATTCAATAATATTTCCAGAAGTTAACTAATGTCGGGGATTCCCTTCCACAGACTTCAACTCCCTTCACTCAGCAACTCAACTCCTTAACTATTGGTATGGAGCCCAAATTTGAACTTATGATAGTCTTGAATGAGAGTTCGGTGGCCTTGGAAGATATTTGGCTTCACTAGGGAGTCATGATTGTTAGAATTGTGAAACAAGTACAAAACCACGAGCCACGGGATCAAACAACGAACAAAGACACCTACGCAAGAGATCTGCAAACAGTATATGCAATATTCCTCAACAAGAAAAAGCTACAGAAGCAAGAGACTCTCAACAAGATATGAAAGCTCGAGATAGTTACAATGAGGGTTGAGTGCTTATAAGAGCAAAACCCTAAATGAGAAAGGGATTAGATCATGACAAGTGTCAACATCACATGAGATGAGACAAAATGATCTAATATTAGCTCAACTAATAAAGCATAAAAGAACTCCTAAGTTTAGCTTAAGTGCATGAGAATAAATTAGACTAATAATCAATTAAAGATTAATTAATTATTAGCTAATGCATGATAATTTAACACCCCCCCTTAAGATGAATTTAGGGAGTAGCTAAAAACCCTAAAAATGAATGCATGATGGGTCCCGGAAAACAAAGGCCATGTAAGGTACCCATGTACAAACAAAAGATCTCTATAATGCAGAGAAATAGAGAAAACCTCATAGGAAAACTCCTCTCCAAAAAGAGATGAAAGCCAAGTGAAGGACTGAAGAAGCCTCCAAACAAGACAATGTTGTCCCAAAAGATAGGAACAAAGGATGAACAAAAAGAACACCACTAAAGCATGAAGAAGCTACAAACATTGTCGAAGAATGACTGTTGTAATGCCGAAAATAGGAATGCAAGAGTGTCCATATGGTAAGTTATCCATCTCACCGAAATGCAAGTAACCAACCACTAATGTACGCTGCATCCAAAAGTACATAGGAACTAATATTGTATACATAGCTCACTCCAATGCGAAACCAAAGAAGCATTAGAACCAACAATAGAAACCCCCCCATAATGCTGAAAAGGGAGAGGCGTGACAGGTACACTGAAACCGAATGCCAGAAAGAAGTGCATGAAGAAGAATCAGGAACATCTGAACGTGCAAACATGAAAGTACCCACATATAAAGGGTGTGCAAACAAAAGGCACATGCATGAGGCTGCTGTCATGGAAGGGACACTCACTTGACAAAGGTATGATTGAAAACAAAGGCAAAACATCAAACCCCCCCATGGCACTTTATAACATAGTGCGAGTACAATAAGGCACAGAGCAATGTGCAAGATCCCATAAAAGATACACCTGCTATGGCACTTTATTTCAGTGCGTATACATAATGAAAAATTCATACAATGGGAGCCCATAATGTCAAAAAAGGACAACATGCTGAAAATACAATTCTCTTACAGAAAAAAAGAGGAAATTGGTAGCACCATGATGAAGTACACAATTCTAACAATGATTCCCTCATCTTCAGCAGCAGTTCCTTTCAAACGATCAGCTCCAATAATATAGGTGGCACTCCAAAGTCAATGTCTTCATATGGATGACTCACTTCCCATGGCGTTGAGCCTTGCATTCAACTTGGCAATTTAATTAGGCCCGATTCCCTTATGGAACCTTCATCCCATGCATAAGTAATAATTGATGATTTTTAATGCCACCATATGCCTTGCAATTCCCTCTCTTATTATTTTCAATCTCAATGACCCATTCGCACATAGTACGGCTTTCACATTTCTATTCACACCCAGATTTAAAATTCAATGAGCTAGCACAATACGACTTTCCTTTGTTTCAACCGCTATGAGGAGGACAACGCTATATCAAGGTCCATGCCTTAAACAACTAAAGGGTGCAATTAGAGCAATGCCAACTTAGCTGCAATCTTCAAACAATTGACTATCCAATACAATAAACTTCAAAACTTTGCCAATAATAATTTCACCCAGATTTGAAAACCCACACTTTGGTCTAGCAACACCATCAACCAGAATATAAAAAGTTTGAAAACCTATTTTGTAGTTTAATCATATAGCGCCATTTCTAATTATTCTCAATATTCCACACCCAACATTCATTGATTCTAATTTTCCCTTCGAAAACTTATGTATTTGAAAATATGCAATAAACTTAAAATCAACCTAAAATTCAAACCATAAGGCACAAGCACCGACTTTGGATAAATCATTCAGCCATCAAACTAGGGAGGATATCTCACCACTGTAGTTGATATCCTTCATGAGGGTTTTTGTCCTTAGGAAGTTCTTGGAGTAATTCTCTACAATCTCTCGATAAAATGATTTTTTGCCATATATCAAAATAAACTCAAAAATAATATTTTATCCTCTTTGCAAACTCCAATGCCTTTTTTTGAGAATAAAATAATATTTAATCAATTCCTTATGTCTCTTGTTATTTTTCCCAAATGAGCATTAAATAATACCTTTTAAAAATTTGCTCCTATTTAGCCACCTTTAATTGACAAATAAGTCACTTTAAATATTTAAATAAATACTAAAGTGAGCTTATTATATAATAACTTAGGTATTTATTTCACTTCTTCCACCTGATTGTCAGAAACACCTTGGAAACAACCGCTCCCCCCTCCCCCAAACTGACATGGAATGATGTTGAACTCTGCTACTCCAAGAACTGCGGGCTCCCTAAACCATTTGATTAGCCTATAGGAACCCGATGGATAGGCTAATACTTAACAACTAGCTAACTCACGAGGGGGACATTACAGTCCTCCCTCCCAAAAATTGCTTGTCCCTAAGCAATTGTAAATCTGGATGCTGAAGAATCTGCTCACTCTCCCAAGTAACATCCTCAACCAACAAATTCTTCCACTTAACTAAATATTCTGTGATAGTTCTCCTTCATAAAGCATGCTCCATGAAATCAAAAATAGCCTTTAGAATAAGAGTCAATTTTCCTTCCTCATCCAATGGTGGCAACTCGGAAGAAGGAATTACGTTATGCCCAAGTGCTTTCTTGAGGCGTGAAATGTGGAAGACTTTATGTACTTTTCTACTTGCTGGTAGCTCTAGCTCATAAGCCACTTCTCCAATCCTTTTGGAGATCCTGAATGAGCCATAAAATCGTGGCTTAAGTTTTTTCGATCCACTCTTCTTGAGAGTGGATTGCCTGTATGATTGCAACCACAAATATACCATGTCACCTACCTCAAAGACACGTCCAATGCAATGCTGGTTTGCATATTGTTTTTTGCTGGTTTTGGGCTTGTATGGTTTCCTTCAAGGACTTTGTAATATCCCGACTTTCTTGTAACGAGTCCTTGGCCTTGGGTACCCTATTGTCGCATACCCATATAAAGCCATGAATGGTGACATCTTAATTGACATGTGGTAAGTGGAGTTGTAATAATATTCGCTTAAATGCAACCATTTTATCCATGATTTCTACTGCATTGAGATGTAATTCTTGAGATACCCTTCCACCCATTTATTAACAATTTCATTCTGACCATCTATCTATGGGTGATATATGGTACTAGGAGTGAGCTCAGTCCCACTCAATCTAAAAATTTCCTACCAAAATAAACTCAAGAACCTACTATCCCTATCGTTGACTATGTTCTTCGTGCAGGATTTTATGGTGAATTCCTCAACACCCTAGGATCACCTGCAAGACAAAATGACTTCCACAAGAGAGAAATGGCAGAAATATCATGCTTTGATTAAGGATGCAAGAATGCCAAAATTGCAGCCACATTGACTATGGCAATGTACATATGATGCCTTGCTTATATAGGCAAGGTGAGGAATAGGATTAGACAAGATCATGACAAGTGTTTTAGTCCTATCACATGTGACAAGTAAGTCTTAACAACCTAGGATAAGATAAGATTTAGAAATGACAACAAAGTCTTCTAGAAGGAATCTTCTAATCGTAAGTAAACTTTGTTGGCGTAATAACTAACACCTTTGGAGTGTGAGTCAAAACAGACAACTATGCACACTGCGTAATGAGTGCTCTTCAAACTAGGAGGGGAAGGTCCCTCTTTTGCTGATATGCTTTGGAAAAGTAAAGTATTCTAAATCCTATCTTTTTTATCTCAGCTGGAAGAGGCACAAGGTTAAGAAAACCTAGAACGTTGCAGCTAAGGATTTTTTGGTTTCGCAGATCATTTGTTGATGTTATAGCAGCTTAGGGCTACACTTCCTTCGCACAAATCACAAGAAGAAGCACGTGAATTAAATGAGTAGCCTTCAGCTATTTAATTCATGATTACAATACTTAGTAAATGCAAAAGGCCGACCCTTTATGGTTCGCATGCCTTAGTCATTACTTGGGCCGACCTTATTATAATTGATATTTATTATGGTTCTTTTATGTGAGCCGACCTATGTTGAAGAGGCGCCACACTTGTATAAATACAAGGTCTTATTTGTCATTGTAACACATTCATTATTCAAGTCAAGTTCGCTATTAAGAGCAGAGCAGCAGTTTGCATTTCCTTAGCAGCAGTCCAATTTCAAGGAAGAACATATTCATTTGTATCTAGTGCATCTAGGAGAGGTACGACTTTATTGTATCCATTGTTGGCCATTGTTGGGCCTGAGTTGTAAGCAGATTTCTGCCATTGTTCTACTTTATATAAGAGATTCAATTGCTGGGTTTTTCTCCCTCAAGAGGAGGGTTTTCCCAGGGTATCTTTGTGTGTTCATTGTCTTATGTGTTGCAATTCTATTAAGTGCTTTCATTGTTCAATCTGATCTAAGAAACACTAACATGGTATCAGAGTGGGTGTGAAAAAGATCGTGATCAGATTTAGTTTGCTACACTCACCTTATTCTTTTTCAGTCTATCTTCTAAAATTCTCAAGATGGTGAATGGTCTGAAAATCGAGGATAGACTTGAAGGAGTATCGAACTACACATCATGGAGGTTCAGGATCATGCTCACATTGGAAGAGAATGATTTGGCTGAGTTTGTGAAAACAAAAGTTCTTGAACCTGAGGAGGAAGAAGGGAAGTTGCAGAGGAGGAAGAAAGATACTAGGGCAAAGAAAGTGTTGGTTGATTCCGTCAAAGATCATATTGTTCCGATTGTCTTCAAGTTGGATACCGCAAGGGAGATGTTCAAAACATTGGAAGAGATGTACGAAATCAACAACACCGGTCGTTCCCTAACCTTGAAGCAACAACTACTTCACATTAAGATGGCGGAAGAAGAGTTTGTCATCACCTACTTCATGAAGATTTCTGAATTGAGAGATCAACTCTCTACCATTGGTCATATTGTTGATGACAAGGATTTGACCATGATTGCTCTCAATGGTCTTCCACTTTCATGGGAGTCGTTTATTCAAGGAATCAGTGCAAGATCTAAACTTCCCAAGTTTGATCGATTGAGGATTGACTGCATTCAAGAGGAGTCAAGACTAACGGCAAGGGGCATTGGTCAAAGTTCAAAGAATGAAGATTTACATGTTCTCGCCTTTCATTCATCGAAACAGGAAAAGTTTGGAAGAAAGGATTCTTTAAAAGGAATCGAGATAATGGGTCAGATGGTGCTCCTACATTCAAGAAGAAGTGGGACCTCTCTCGTGTTCAATGCTTTAAATGTGACAAATTTGGTCACTATGCGAAGGAATGTCCTACCAGGCCTAATCAGCATGCTTCATTTGCGGATGTGATTGAGATTTCTCCCCAAAATGATTCTAGTGAATTTCTACTCTAGTCATGGGCCTATGTTCAAGCTGTGAAGGTTGTGTACTAAGCGCAAGAGCAACATATCAGACGGTGTCCACCCTTCAGAATATTTAAGAGATAAGTATTTTTTGTTTTTTAATTGTATTTACTATTCTAGGCTAAAATTCAATTTGTTGAGTTATGCAAATCTGACATTATTTACTTAGGATTATGTGTGACCAGTAAATAGTGATCACTGTGTTAAGATTCTTTAGATTTATTCATTGCAAGTAGGGTCATGCTAATTTGTGAAGATTGCCTTTTGTTTTGCTGAGATTAGCTCTTCTGTGAAATTGAAAGAAAGACATGTCATGATTGATGAATTAATTATCTATTACTCAGGAGATTTTGAAATCCATGAGATAAATATTGCATGGTTGAATAATGTTCATGAATTGTTTTTTTGTAATTATTAATTCTTGCTATAACATTGAGATAACCTGAGCATCAAGCAATCTGCATCTGGAAAGATTGGATATCGAAGTCATACCGAATGAAGAAATGATCAAGCTTGGAGTCATAGCTTGCAATCATTGGACTATATTGATGGCTGGAGATATCTCTCGAAGTCAAAGTACCTTTCAGGTCATCATTGTGTTCAAACTGTGAAGGGTACGGATTGATCTAAGCTCAAGTTCAACGTATCACACTAAGTCCAGCATTTGGACCTATCAGAATAGTTAAAAAGATAAGTATTCTTTGGTTTCTCAGTTATATCATTTATTTATTCTTTGGATCTTGTAATTAAGAGAGATAGTAGATTCTCTTGAGTTGTGTTCACTAGCATAAGATCTTTGGAAAAATTTCATTCATGATATAACTTGTACGATTCTAATCTTGATATTTCTTTGGATAATTATGGACTGTTAGTAATCTCTATCTAAAATGCTTCCTGGACAGGTTTAGGGGGAAGAAGATGATAAGAGATTACTTAGTGATGAAAAGCTTGAGGCATCTTGTGAAGAAGTCATGTCAACCAAAGAAATGATCAAGAGGGAGTAAACACTAGAGGGATTGAGTTGGTGGCTAGAGGGAGTACATCTCTAGAAGTCTTCTTTGCAATCTCTGAAGCCAGGATCGAGAGGGAGTCTCAGTATCAGTGTTCCTTTGTTTAATGAGTTCTTCTTTGAGAGAAGTTAGAGGTGAAAGCCCTTGATAATGCAATTCTCTATTGAGAGAGAGTTGAGGTGCAAGCCCTTGATAATGCAATTCTCTATTGAGAGAGATTTGAGGTGAAAGCCCTTGTTTCCACCCTTTGGGAGAGCCATGGTGGATGTCATGTGTGTGACTCCATGACAACATCACGTGAGGGAATCCGTGATGATTTATTTGTGCTTGTGTATCACCCTCTGGGAGAGCCATGGTGAAAGTCATATTGAGGTGACAACATCACATTAAGTGATGAGCACTTGTTCATACCATCTATGGAGGTAGCCATAATGGTTGATATCACGATGAGGTGATATTCTATTTTGTTTTCATTTTGATATGATGTGCCTTATGCAGGTGGAAGTTCATCCCTAGCTAAGAGGGAGTGTTGATGTTATAGCAGCTTAGGGCTGCACTTCCTTCGCACAAATCACAAGAAGAAGCACATGAATTAAATGAGTAGCCTTCGGCTATTAATTCATGATTACAATACTTAGTAAATGCAAAAGGACGACCCTTTATGGTTCACATGCCTTAGTCATTACTTGGGCCAACCTTATTATAATTGATATTTATTATGGTTCTTTTATGTGAGCCGACCTATGTTGAAGAGGCGCCACACTTGTATAAATACAAGGTCTTATTTGTCATTGTAACACATTCATTATTCAAGTCAAGTTCGCTATTAAGAGCAGAGCAGTAGTTCGCATTTCCTTAGCAGCAGTCCGATTTCAAGGAAGAACATATTCATTTGTATCTAGTGCATCTAGGAGAGGTGCGACTTTATTGTATCCATTGTTGGCCATTGTTGGGCCTGAGTTGTAAGCAGATTTCTGCCATTGTTCTACTTTATATAAGAGATTCAATTGCTGGGTTTTTCTCCCTCAAGAGGAGGGTTTTCCCAGGGTATCTTTGTGTGTTCATTGTCTTATGTGTTGCAATTCTATTAAGTGCTTTCATTGTTCAATCTGATCTAAGAAACACTAACATCATTAACTACAACTAAGCTAACTACTTTAAATCTATCCAGTTTCCTCAAGTAAATAGAGCATGAGGAAATGGAGCGTGAATGTGATTATACGATAAACTTCAGGTAAGATTTGCAACGTGAAGGCAAGGTGGCACAACTATTTGCTCGGCTGGGTAGAAGTTTATTAGAACAAACAAATATACGATAAACTAAGCATAGATTCACAACGTGAAGGCAAGGTGGTACAACTATTTGCTTGGCTGAATAAGTTTATTGACACACATCAAACGATAAGCTTTAGGTATAGATTCTAAATTTGAAGGCAAGGTGGCACAACGATCTTCTGAATCTGAATAGGCTTATTGAACACAAAACATAAGGTAAGTAATTGGGATACTGTATTGCATAAACGAGACACGCATACAACAACGATCAAACCAGCAACCCCATTTAACTAAGCTGAGCATTCATCATAACAACTGCATGAAACCCAAGTGGCATAACAATTCATCATCATAACAAGTACTCTTGAACATATACAAAAAGGCAATATTATAGGCAAGGTGGGCACAACATATATTGCTCTCTCGTGCAAAAGTTCTATTTACAAGGGTGAACCAACCTTGAGAATAGGCATGTTGTCGACAGCGCAACAATTCTCTATCTCAAGCAAAATTTCTTGAATAGATACAATAATAGCAATACTATAGGCAAGGTGGGCATAGCATGTATGCTATCAAGCAAAAGTTATTTACAAATGAGCTGAAAGTTCTTATTTATAGACATCAAAGGTTTAGGCAACCCTAAAATCACCTTGAGTCAACTACAATCCTGTAGTGCATGCAAGATCTTATTGCTAAACCCTAATAATGGAAACTATATAGTTAACTGGAAAGCTACCATCAGTTAACCGGTACATCTAATCTAAATGGACAATGTGCAAGCATGCACGTCTTTATTGAAAGCAAGTTAATTGGAATACTACCATCAGTTAACGTAAAAATCTAGAAAAGAAACTCCAAGTGAAAGTAGATACTTCCAAGATAGACATGCGTGAGATGTGAAACAACGAGTTAACTTGGAAAGAAGCGTCAAGTTAACTGCCGTACATGAAGTCTATCCCGAAATGCTGGAACTGAAGTCTACTGGCCCTGATCTCGAGCAATCAATCCATCCACGATGTCATTGATTGCGTTATCATCTGAAGGTCGCCACATGTCCCAACTATCAATTCATTGCTTGTCAGCAACTCAAGCAAACCTGGAAACCTCTACACATTTAAACTGGCACTTCACTGATTGGTAACTCAGGCGGCTCTGTAACTGAAGTGATGGCCACTATTTCTTCTGCAGCTTGACGCTTTTCTCTATGGAAGAGTGTTGCATAAGGAAACCGCAAAGTTTGACTACGAACTCTCTGGTCATGAGAAATGCAGATGAACTTGCTGCACAGGCAGAAAGCCAACGGTATCAACCCTCTAAACTGGCCTTGGAAGACAATCAGCTATACGAGGCATGAAACCATGTGAACTTGAGTGACTACGCCTGCCAACCTTCTGGATGCACTTGATACAAATCGGTGTCAACTTTTCTGATGAAATCATGAATTAAGATCGATTTGGTCTTAAATTCAGTCTGCATGAACTGCATTCTGAAAAACTCGCCTGTTGATTGTAGACTCGACTATGTTCTGACAACTCCAGAAAGCCAAAAATCACTCTAGATCATAGTTACGAGACTCGCCCGGAAGCACCCAAACTCGGCGAGTCCCGAGCCGAGCACACCTCACCGGGTCCTGGGAGCTCGGACACGGACGCGGCCGAGTCCTGGCCGGACTCGCCGGACGCGCCAGATTCGCCGCTTCCCGGAGAGTCTCGAGCCCTGGACGCGGTTGGCGACAGCAGAAGCAAAAGTGAATAAAAAACATAAAAGTTGATGTTTAAGTTTGTTTTTTTTTTGTGTTATATTATCTCCCCAACCCTAAAAGCAACCTCATTTCATTCATTTGGCAAAATAAGAGGAGAAGAGGGAGTTGTGAGGAAAAATAGGAGGAGAAGAGAGGGCAACCAGCAAGCTGTTGAAGACAAATACAGGGCCACATACCATTTGGGAAGCTTCATAACAGCAAGGAGGTGAATTGAGAGCTCATTACCAGTGATTGGGAGGAGTTTGCATTGCATTCCAAGCCAAATATAAGAGGTAAGTTTGATTTTTATTGGTTTTTTTAACAAATAATTCATTGTAATTTGAAAAATCATTGTTTTTTTTAGTTTGCATTTTTTTTTTACAAACCCTACTTGCAATATAAATAATTTTATAAACCCTACTTGTTATTGCAGCCACATTCATTTGCAAATCAAAACATATTATTATTTTCACAATGTCTCAAACCCCAGGCAGAAAAGACCTTGCTTGGAAACATGCTGAAATCTTTCCCGGAATGAAAAAAGGGGAAGCAAAATGTAAATACTGCAAAACAATATATTATGGAGGCATAAATCAATTAAAATACCATAATGCACGCATACCCATCCATGATGCAGCGGGATGCCCTATAACACCTCTTGAGGCTGTCCGTGAAGTGCAGGTGCAATTAGAAACTTTTGAATTGCAAAAAGAGATGAAAAAAAAACAGAAGCATGAATTGGTGAGTTTGGGAGTTGGACATGGACTTGGTGCTATTGGAGATGCTTCTTCCATGCCTCCATACCGTCCTAGTGCTAGTGCTTGTGCTGGTGGTACTGCTTCTGCACCAGCTATCCCTGTGCATACTCCTACTGCTGGTGGCGCTAGTACTGCTAGTGCTAGTGGTAGTGGCAATATTATTGGCCCTAGAGTTTGTAAATCTAAGGTGGACTCATATTTTGTACCACGCACTACTCCTGGTTCCCAATCGTCGCTTGAGAGCATGGGTTGGAACAAGGATGTACATGATGCAGCAAAAAAGACAATTGTAGACTTTTGGTACTACTGCACCATTCCCTTCCATGTAGCCAGGTAATTCTTTTTTGTTTAATTGTTTTAAAATTTATTATTTTAGAATCTAGATGTATCTCATTATCGAATTCAAATTTAGTGCAGTTAAAATCTTAAAACTTATCATTTTACAATACTTATGTAAGTAACTTATTAATTTATTTATGACATGTTTTAGGTCACCTTTTTGGGAAAACTTGGTTGATGCCATAACCATATGTGGGCCGGGGTTCAAAGCCCCTTTTGAAGATGAATTGAAGGGCCCACTTTTGACTCAAAAAGTGGCAAATGTGAAAGCACAATTAGAGGAGCAGCGTGAGCAGTGGAGGAGGATTGGTTGCACCATCATGACTGATGGTTGGACCGATAGGAGAAATAGGATGCTGCTTAATTTTCTAGTGTCCTTCCGAGGTAATTGTACTTCCCTCAATGCATTGAAATTTGAATTTGATTTAGTGATTAATAATTTAATATGGCTGATTTTTGTTTTTTAATTTATTGAATAACTGGTTTTGCTTATTCTTTCAGGTGACACCGTTTTCATTAAGTCCATTGATGCTTCTGCCCAATTAAAAAATGCCACATATTTATGTGAGGCTATAGAGGAGGTGATAGCTGATGTGGGGGAAGAGAATGTAGTGCAAGTGGTGATAGATAATGCAGCAAACTATGTTGCTGCTGGTAGATTATTGATGGAGAGGCACCCTACTATATTCTGGACTCCATGTGCCGCCCATTGCATTGACCTCATGATGGAGGATCTTGGCAAGCTCCCATGGATCAAAACATGTGTGGATGCAGGTAGAAACATTTGCAAATTTATATACAATCACACATGGGTGCTTAACCTTATGAGGCAATACACGGGGTTGAGGTAGTTGTCTCGTCCTGGCATCACTAGGTTTGCAACTAATTTTATCACGTTGCAATCCTTGATTCGGTCAAAGGCAGCCTTAAAGCACATGTTTGTTGGTGAGGAGTGGTCTTCCTCATCATTTTCTACAAGCACTGCAGGGATTGGTGTGGCCAATTGTTTTTTTGATGAGCAAAGGTTTTGGACACCAGTGGAGGAGATTGTGAAGGTAAAATTTAATTCTTTATTATGTTTTAATTTTTAATCATATCTTTTATTTATTTATTTTCATTCACACTTATTTGTGAAACATGTTTGCACTTTGCAGTTTATTGAGCCCTTGCTAGTTCTCCTACGAGTTGCAGATGGGGAGAAGCCCACACTAGGATACATATATGAGGGCATGGATAGGGCCAAAGAGGCCATTAGATTAGTCTATGGTGGAGTTGAGGATAAGTATCGTCCCATTTGGGAGATCATTGATAGGAGATGGCAAAACTAACTTCATAGGCCCATCCATGCAGCCGCATGTTTCCTAAATCCGGCCTTCCAATTCCGCCGTGATATCCGTGGAGATAGAGAAATTCTTAGTGGGCTCTACTCGACGATAGAGCGGATGTTGCCCGCTGTTACTACACAGATAGTGCAGGAGATAGATGCCTTCAGTAAGGCACGAGGAGACTTCTTTGCACGTCAAATGACCATAGACAGTAGGACAACATTACTACCAGGTAAAAATATATTTAAGGGCATAATTGTCATCTTTTTATATTGTATTTTATTATTAAATGTTGAACTTGAAACTTGAAATGAGATTGATTTTGTTTCTTTTTCTCATCTCAGATAGTTGGTGGAGGTTGGTTGGTTCTGATGCACGGAACCTGCAGAATATTGCCATTCGTCTATTGAGCCAGCCATGCAGTTCATCTGGTTGTGAGCGCAATTGGAGTATGTTTGAGCACATACACTCCAAGAAGCGCAATAGATTGATACTGGAGAGGATGAATGACTTGGTCTATGTTCATTACAACCTTTGGCTCAGATACAGGAAACTTTTTGACCACGACAACACCCCGATCAATCTAGATGAGGTTGATCCACAGTCTGAGTGGACCACTAAGGCTATAGATGCAGTCTTTAGTGACGAGGACCTTGATTGGGTGGACCAGGCAGAGAGAGAGGCTGAGGTTGTAGCCATGGCTGAGGAGGAGGCTAGAGCACGAGGAGACATAGCTATTGTTGGTGAGAGTGGCATGGAGACTCAGACAGAGGTAGAGACTATGGCTGCAGCTGCAACATCATCCAGGAGCGTTAGACGCCTTCGTAGGAAGGATGTTGGCTCCACTATGCCATAGATTCATAGAGTCATAGCTCTTGTTTTGATATTTCATATTTGTATGGAACATTCGATGTTATGGATTTCATATTCCATGACTTTTGTATACATTTGACTAGTTTTATAATCTATATATCTAAGTATGCTATTTCCTTTAGCAACGCAACTACAATTTGTGTACTTTATACTTATGTGATCATTGTATACTTGTGTATGTGATCAAATTTGCTTTTATTTGTGTTGTATTCAATAAAGGGTGCTTGAAACAAGTTTTAAATCCTTAAAAATCTCTAAATTTCTAGGTTTTTTTCAACTTTTTTTCATTTTGCTGAGTTTGCGCTGAGTCCCCGAGTCCTAAGTCCCCGAGTCCCGAGTCGAGTCGCCCTAGCCGAGTCCGAGCCGAGTTCGAGTCTCGTTACTATGCTCCAGATGAGGCTAAAAAAAGCCTGTCGGAGAATAATTTTCATGAGAAATTATGAGATATGGGTTTTGCTCAAAAAATGATTCTAAGACAACCCAGAATGTCAGAAATGTGAAAATGTGACTTCTATTCAACCATGCAAAGGAATTTCAGTTAAGAAAATCAGAGCCTCAAGAACTGATGCTCTGGAACAAATTTTCTTGAAAAATTCTAACACATGGGTTTTACTGAGGAAGCCATTTTGAATCGACCCAGATGATTTGTTTTGTCAAAAACGCCAATTCTTCAAACATGCGAGAGAATTTAAAACGAGAAAATGGAAGAAATAGAGAAGAAGAAAAAAGACGTTTTTTAGTTTTTATATTTTCTTCTGCCAAAATCGCTACTCTGTCTTTCAATTTTGCTGATGAGTCTGGACTTGTACCTACAAAAGAATATTTTTGAGATCTTCACAACTGACCGCTGAAGAAATTCTCCCAACTCTGGAAAGAATTCACCTCTACTCAAGCTAGATGAATGAAATGATGGACGTCATGCTTGCATAACTAGAACAAAATCGTACCACAAAAGCCAGACTGTAAGATCTGAAACCCTGATTGTGAAAGAAAGAATTCGATTGGACCCCTTCCAGCTGAACTGTCACTGACTCTGATTCTCGTGGATTAAAATAATAATAAAATATTTCACTTGTCTTGGCATGCAAATTTGAGACTTAGCATTAAAAAGGTGCCAATAATAAATTATTGAAGAAAATCGCCATTTAAATACTAGCACATGCAAAACAAATATTTAAAATATTATTTTAATCAGTTAGCAAAATAGCACATAGCATCTAGATGCACTCGGCAAACTTTACTGATTCCAGAAAATCCAAATTTGACCTTCTAGGTGCCCATTTGCAAGAGTTATTACATTTTTGACTCTCCTATTTTGTAGTTGACTACAAAGTTACAGTTGGCCATGTTCAAGTTTGATTTCCGGGTGACTGAGTGAGCCTGTGACTGAGCTGAGATATCAAATGCGAAGCTTGCATAGCAAGGATGAAATGTCTGCTGGGAGATGCAACAGCTAAAATCAACATTTGACACCTCAACAAATTAGGCGCCTTTGATTAAATTGATGCAATGATTCCAGACAGCCATTTCTTTGTTTTTCCATCTGACGCTTCAAACTGTTGTTGACGGTGAACGATGAACCCTGCTGACTGGATGATAGGTTCATTACGTGACTGAAAGCACTCTGCATCCAACGACTGTAGGTAAGGTACTTGAAAGCTGTATCAGGAACTCCAAAAAGATAGGTGCCCCTAGCCTGTGAAGGCGCAAATACCTTTTTGACAAAAGTGTGACTTTCATCTAAACACCATACTTTGACCCCTGATACCGGGAGCTGGAATGCTCCGATTCGTGCACCATCTATCTCTCTGTGTAGAAACCCTTGTTTCCTCGTTTTCACTGTATCTGACTGTTTTTATGATTTTCTGAAGATTTTTGATTTTTTTGATTGTTTTGTGGTTTTTGACGTTTTTGCATAAAATATGAAAGATGGCGATTTTGATAATAAATGCTATAAAATCTAGATAAAATGCTAAACTGACAATATGGATAAGACATGCAAGTTCTATTGAAGGCGCATCTTTTATTGTTCAGATAGAATCAATACAATAAGGATCTGATAGCATGCAATAAAGAAATAGCAATATTTTATTGAAAGAATCTGGTAATCAGCAACTGTAAATAACTGGTACGGCTGCAAATAAACTTCTTCCTCCCTCCTTCTGAAGTTCCAGGATCATGCCAGGGGTATAGGCGCACAAGCTAGAAGTGAAAGACTGATCCAAAAGTAGGCGTTTTGCCTCAAGGAAAGAATACGCCCTTTTTGAAGGTGGTATGGCCTGGTACACAGCAGCAATAAATAAAATTGTACGGCCCTTGTGAGAATCTCCAGGTTTGATGAATATAGGCGCCTCTGTGCAATAACTCTTCTGAATAAAAAATATCTCTGATAACATCTGAAGTTTGAATCAATATGAAGCTCTGTAATTTCTCCTGAATGAAGAAATCTCTCAGCTGCAATAGATCAGGTGTTATTTCACACCCTCTGAACTGCTTCGATGGAGATGGCTCGTTCCCCAAAGAATTTCAAACTTGAAACCCTAAAGCTTCTTGCTCAGATCAAGTTGATCAATTTTCAATTCACAATAATCACATAATGGCTCGATTCCCAATGCAAAGCCTATATCTCTTGAAAAGTGCGATTTCCACAAAGATAGGGAATCAAAAAATATTTGACTTTTTAATTCTTTTAATCTTTCCATAGTCTCAGCCAAATTTTTATAATAAAATATAATTGTCAATTTGGCCCCTTCTGATGATGGCGAACCCCTCAATTAAGAATCACTTAAGTTATAATATAATATTATAACTTTATATTATAATCATCAAATAATTAATATTTAATTAATACAATTAAATATTAATATCTCTCTCGTTATTCATCCGATGACTGATCCGTCTGAAGCTGACGAATACTGAAATGATTCTGAACACTGCCAAAACCAGACTGCTAAAAATAGCAGGGGTCCCACGTCGACTGCCAAGAACTGCTAAAAATAGCAACTTCTGCAAGAAGTCTCCGAATGAGCCCGAACGAAAGCCAACTGATCAAACTTTGCCAACTGAAGCTGAGCCAAGCTCCAACGTGACCCTCTATCCAGTCTATCAGCCTACGAGGGTCGTATGATAGGCCAATCCTGTACTCCGAGAGATGTCATTGAGAAGGGGACATGACACTCTGCGTAGCTGGATCAACTTACAGGAGATGTCTCTGGAGGTGACGAAGCAAGAAAACTACTTCTAAGACCTCAAGGAGAAGGGCGCCTTTTTCAAGGAGATGTGTACTTCCCATACTTGGCCATTTTCTGGTTGATTTCACTTTTTAGCATTCTCACACCGACCTCGCACGTACGAGCGTTTGCCAAATCCCGGAGGCTGACGGCTAGACTCCTTGGATAGCTGGAGTAATTGCACACAAGTCTCGTGAAGATTGCGAATGCAAATAACCTCATCTGGCAGGCCTAAAGGCTGGGCGCCCCTAGCCTATAGATATGTAGCTGTGCATAACTATGTTTCTCCATCCTCTGATTTACGTGCTCGGTAGAACCTCTGTCACAGTCACTTGGAATGTTGGATCACCTTGCGAACTGATGCGTTGCGAAGTCAGACTAGATCAGAAAAGATCTCAAGATTACCCCATTTGCAAATTCATCCATCTGAAAAGCCAAATTCAAGGGCGCCCCTGAGCTACAGGGGCGCAGAAACCATGAACATGACAGCCTCTGTGACATACCTTCTCCTCGTATCCTCAGCTTCTGACCTCGATTACCAGAGTTTTGTACTACGTACATCTTTGCTTGATAGCTCGTCGGAAAGTTGGCCTAATTTTGAAGAGATTGAATCCATTTGCAAGCACATGCAACTAGATCTGAGCCTCCAAAAAGAAGGGCGCCCTTGGGCTACAGGTTCGCAGATTTGCATACTTTAACTGCCTCCATGATGTGTATACTCCTCGTAACTTCTGCCTCTGCCTTCGTTTGTTGGAGTTTTGCAATTCAGACGGACTTGCTCCATAGCTAGTCGAAAAGCTGACTGAAAACCAAAGAGAATGAATGTATTTGCAACCCAAAGCAGCTGAATCTTGACCTCCAAATGGAAGGGTGCCCCTAGCTTGTAGAGGTGCAAATTTTATTTGAATTTCATGTTTTCCATCATTTCGCACTTTGCGAACACCGTATTAGCTACTGAGTTATCCATGTAGAAGCAATACGGCTGCGGAGTTGTGTATATGACTATACTTCACCATTTTCACATGTACGAACACTATAAAGTTGATTTGCACGTTGATTGTGCAATTGTCTACTACGTTACATAGTGAAAGTGTTCCCAGACTTGGAATATTTTTGCACTTTTCGCCATTTGAAAATCCCCTCCGTCAACAAGCATCCTTTTCAGCATTTTTCATCATAGAATGTTCTGCTTTGAGTTTCAGGCTTAGATTTTGACACCTGGTACTAGCCAACTGCCATTGACAACCTCAGAGGTCCTAACTTTTCTCCTGAAAAAGTGAAAACTACCCACTAGGCTTAAACTGACTTTTAACTGAAATCGACTTCACCACTGTGATCGTGATGCAAAATAAGCCAATCAAAATTAATTTTAGCCAATTTTGACAAGTTTCTATTTTTAGGGTTTTTTGACCTAAAAACAGGGTTTGAAAACCCTAATTTTCAAAAATTTCAAAAATTTCCAATATGTTCCTAACATCACATTGACCAAAACCCATACTTGATTTGCCCAAAAATTGAGTTTTGACCCCATTTTTACAAGGTTTAGACCATTTTAAGCAAAATGCCTTAATGAAGCAAAAAATTTGGTTTGGGTACAACAAACTTAACATGTGAATATGTCCCCTAATTACCTAGTGAGTGAATTAACTAGGTACAAGACATTTGTTCACACCAACAGCCCCCTTTAAGTGCAACTTAGGGAGTAGATTATTATGCAAACGATGCAAGTATGGGTCCCGACTACTAGGCCATGTTAGGTACCCATGTACATATGCAATGCAATCTCTCACAAAAGAAAAAAAAAGGAAAGACAAAACTCCTCCCCTAAAGAGAGATGAAATATATTAATGATATCCATCACAAATCCAATCAATCTCCATCCACACAAAGGATGACAAGAGAGACCATACAACCCCCCCATAATGAGATAACTTGCTGCAAAGAAGCACTGGAAGCACACTTGTGGAGTAACATTGGAATCCTTAACTAGGCAAGCAAGGAAAGATAATTTTGTTTTCTAGAAACCATATTAGAGTCACTCAAGGACTCAGGTCAGAATCATGATAAAGCAATAACAAACCCCAATGCCAAGGAACACTGGAAAGCTCGCAAACTAGCACAACTCTGGAGTCTATGAAGCAATAGTTGATTGACAAATGATCTGGAATTGAAATGAAGTGCAAAGATCAAAATTGCACGTTCCCAACTGTTAAAATATCCAAGTAATCTCCAAAACATCCTTTGGGGAAAAATTGAAATAACGATCAACCTAGGACATATACAAAAAATGTGCATGGATGGTAATGTAGAGCTCCTCAATACCTTTCCAATGCCGCAAGAATCGCAAAAATTGGAGATCGTGGCAAAAAAGTTATGAGCTTGGGAGCCATAAATAGAGATTTGACTTCAACTAGTAATAAATGCCACAAAACAACAAATTTCCTGAAAATAACTTGCACCACTGTAAAACTCACAATGCCAGCTTTCTGATGATATCTTGTTTGAAAAATTTCGCCTCTTGGATTGCAAGTTATAAAAAATGAAAAAAAGGCCTAGAAAAAGACATCCAAAGACTAACTAGGTTCAAAATTCTGGCCCCCTAAGGGCTGGCGACTGATTTGCCATGTGACCAAGTGGTAATCTGAGGGTTTAAAAAAAGGGCTGCCGCTCCTAGCGGTGGTGCTGCTGAGGCGGGGCGCTTGGGGGGTGGCAGGCCATAGGCCACTTGGGGCTTAGCCCCCTCCGTTGAGTGGAGCCCGCGAGCTAAAGCCCTCGTGACCATAGGTCGGCGGTAAACAATATAACAGTTAGCATTTAATAAAAACTTTAAACCAAAGTTTTATAATATTAAAAACCACTGATATAAATAAAAGCTTGCCGATTAATAATGAAATGACAAGATAGTACCATACACTAATGCAAACAAGTGTAGGCCTCAAAATATTCTGTAGAGGGTACAAATGATGCTAGGGAATTGCAGAATATTCCTAGAAATATGCTGATTGTGTCGACGAAAGAGTGTAGACTGACGATGCCCGAGCTGTACGGCTGTGTACGGATTCGTATGACCTAAAATAAATTTCCTCGTCCCCCGACTAGAAGTGTTGGCTTTTGACAATTTGGTAGTCGATCTTAGGGTTCATGGGCCTCCAGAATGCAATGGCGAGGTCGGTTTTCACCCTAACTGCTTCAAAAATTCAGGTACCCTCCAGATCTGGGAACTAAAACCCTTCCTTCAAACCCTTGCAGATCTGGCAATATATGTTGGATTTTGATGAAACGAAAGTCAAATCTTACTATCTCTGACGCCTTGGACTTAATGGCGAGGTTCTCAAGATCCCAACTCAGACCCAACAAAACTTTCACGCCAAGATTGGTCCCTCAGATCTGGGAAGAAGTCTGCAACATTGAAGCTCTGATACCATGTAGGATTTTATGGTGAACTCCTCAACACCCCAGGATCACCTGCAAGACAAAATAACTTCCACAAGAGAGAAGTGGCAAAAATACCATGCTATGATTAAGGATGCAAGAATGCCAAAATAGTAGCCACATTGAATATGGCAATGTACATATGATGCCTTGCTTATATAGGTAAGGCGAGGAATAGGATTAGACAAGATCATGACAAGTGTCTTAATCCTATCACATGAGACAACTAAGTCATAACAACCTAGGATAACATAAGATCTAGAAATGACAACTAAGTCTTCTAGAAGAAATCTTCTAATCCCAAGTAAACTTAACATGTGAATATGTCCTCTAATTACCTAGTGAGTGAATTAACTAGTTACAAAACGTTTATTCACACCAACACTTGGGCATCCCATGCAATCGAAATATATCCTTAAAAAATATATCTGCCACTTGTACCACTGAAAAAGGTGTTGAGATAGCAAAAAAATGAACAAATTTGGTTAATCTATCAACTAATACATAAGTGCAATCTTTATTTTGCACCTTAGGAAGTCCCGTTATGAATTCCATCGAGATGCTTTCCCATTTTTGGTTGGGAATTGGGAGGGACTGCAATGAATTGACATGATAACTATGGTTAGCCTTATTTTGTTGACAAGTGTGACATTCTCGTACATATTGAGGACTTCATTTTTAAGTCCTTTCCATGTAAACCTTTTCCGAATTTGTCTATGTGTCTTGAAGAAACCCAGGTGACTAGTCATCGGTGTATCATGAAAGGATCTTATTACCTTTGCCTTAAGTTCATAATTAGGTACGAACTAGATTCTGTTTTTGTAAATAATGAATTCATTCACCAAAGTGTACCTGTCATCTTGTGTAGTACCCTCAATGATACTAGTATCCCAAGGATCCTTAACATACTTAGCTAAAATCTGCTCTTTCCAATCTGCTGTAACCTCCACTAATGAGCATATATATGGTCTCCTGGATAAGGTGTCAGCCACAACATTTCCCTTTCCTTTGACATAGACAATATCAAAGTTGTTTCTGTTGCAGGTCATTAAATTTTTTTTTATTCAAAAAATATTTAAGATTATTGTGGTTTGTTTTTACAATAAACTTACTTCTCACAAGATAAGGTCTTAACTTGGCCAATGCATGCATAATGGCCAACATCTCCTTATCGTATATAGAATAACTCCTCTCGGGAACCCTTAGTTTTCTGCTCTCAAAAGCAATGGGATTCTTATCTTGCATCAAAATAACACCTATACCCTCTCTAGAAGCATCACACTCAAGATCAAAAGGCTTGGAAAAATCGGGAATAGCAAGAACTGGGCATGTACTCATAATCTGCTTAAATTGATCAAAACATTGTTGTGTTGCATTAGTCCAAACAAAAGCCCCCTTCTTAGTCAAATTAGTGAGTGGAGTTGCCTTGTGTGAAAACCCTTTTACGAATCTTCTGTAAAACCCATAGACCGAAAAATCCTTTAAGTTGTGAAAGATTTGTAGGTGGAGGCCAATCTAGAATAGCTTTGATCTTATTCCATCCTTACTCCATTGAAACTGATTTTGTGTCCGAGGTTGAGAAGATTTGTCATATTGAATTCACATTTCAATTCCTTAGCATATAAGGACTCCCTCTCAAGTATGCTTAACACTTCATCTAAATGCCTCATGTATTCTCCCAATGTCTTGTTGAATATCAATATGCCATAAAAAATATAGAAACAAACTTGTGGAGCTGCTTATTGAAGACCCTATACAAGACTGAAAAGTGGTGGGAGTGTTGGTTAGGCCAAATGGCATAACCAAAAACTCGTAGTGTCCAAAGTGACACTTGAAAGGTGTTTTCTCCACATCCTCCTCACGGACTCGAATTTGATGGTAGCCTGATCTCAAATCAATCTTGGAGAAATAACAAGCACCATGCAATTCATCTATTAGTTCATCTATTCTTGGGATGGGGTATCTGTCTTTTATTGTCTTTTTATTTAAAGCCTTGTAGTCTATGCACATACACATAGTCCCATCCTTCTTTTGTTCTTTTTGACTAACACCATCGAAGATGAGAAAGGATTCTTATTGGGCCTAATGTGTCCCATTTGGAGCAACTCTTTGATGGCCTTCTCTATTTCATCTTTGTGCCTCTTTAATGGGTGTAAGAGACCTGCCTGTCTCTAACCTCCGATTCTAATGCTGAATGATGAGGGTTTGTAATTTTTTTGTGTTTTCTCAAATAAGATGCCAGGCATGAAATAAAATACAGGAAATGTAAAGACAAAACCCTATTGCAACAATAAGATAATTTTATTGATTCACTTTTGAAAAGCTTTTACAATAGAGCATACCAGGAATACAATCTTTTGGTATTGAAAGAAGAGGAAACTTTTATCTTTGAAATTCTCCTGTAAATCTGATGAAGCACAAACTTGACCTCTGTATGAAGCCAACTGTTAAGCACCTTCAACTGATATTTCACAACCTCAGCATGTTGTTGCAATGAAGCAACTACGCTCTCCAATGCCGATATGCTGGCAGAAACCCTAGGGCTCCCTTCTCCAAATGCCAAAGAGAAATCATAAACAAGTATCAAATTTTGGATGTCTAAGAATGAGCTCTTAAGTTCCTTTTATTCTTTTCTTGTGAGAGTTCAAACACTTTCCTTGCCAATGTAGGATAAAAGATATATTCCCCACACTTTATAAAATTGAAGTGACTTTATTATTATAAAGTTACATCATAACTCTATAACAACATTTAAACATTTAAATAAATCCTTAGTCACTTTAAAAATAAATAACTCCAGGAATAATTGTCTGTTTAATGAGCCGTCTGAAGTAGGAGTAAACTCTGTCAGTTCCCCATGTTACCAGGTGCCAGTCTAAAAATAGTAACCCAACAAAGTGACTTACTTTAAATAGTAAGTATGCAAAACTGAGTCTAACGAAGGCTTAAGCTTGAACCAACATTGGACGCTGAAGGAGAGGACCCGCTGATGTCTGCCAAAGGGACCCTCTAACCATCTAAGTTAGCCTACGAGGCTAGGAATAGGCTAAATCCTCTGTAACCTGATACTCATAAAAATGGGGACATTACAATGGGGTAGTTATCATGGGTTTGGATCCCTCCTCCAACTCAATAACATTCTCAATGCTTCGCTCAGGAGGCTTCCTTGGAAGCATGCTACCAAAAACCATGTTGTGGTTAGACATCAAACCCTGTACATTTGGATGATAACTCATGGTAAGTTGGATGATGCGTTTTGCTGCCTATTCTACTTGGTCATGCCTGATAAGACTTTCCATTCTTTTAAAAGAAACCATTCGTGGTCCACCATTGGACATGCCCCTAAGTAGAACTTTTTACCATTGGCCTCAAATTTCATGTCCATGGTTTGTAAGTTCATAAAGAACTCTCCAAAAGACTGCATCCATTTCATACCTAGTACTACATTCGTGTCCCCTATGCTCACCAGATAAAAACATCTCTAATCTCATACTCACCTAATTGAATGCACAAATTTGGAACCTGTTAGGATTTCCAAACAAGATCATAATAGCAGAAACCTTGTGCTTCGACAAAAAACACACTTGCTCACTATGATCAACCTAATTCACATTAGAGTTACTTTGAATGTACAATGACCTTGCTTAAATAAGTAAGGAAGAGGCAATCCACCTATCATGTGGATTGACAAGTGCCCCATTATGTGGCACAAATAAGTAGACAAGTGTTGTATAGTTGTCAACCTATGTATCACTAGGAATGTGCAATCCAACAACCTATTTGACCAAGTCATCAACCTTGATGTTAAGTGTTGAGTGACCTTTGAGGTGAGATGGATAGTCTTCCAACCTCAAAAAGGTAGCACATGAGGTTTACCAAACAACTTGGTAACCTCTATAAGTCTAAAAGGTTGCACATTTAGTTAGACAAGATGTTGTCTTACCTCATTAACCTAAGTACACTTAAGTATAGTGAATAGATAAATTATTCACACTAACAAAACCTTCCTAATGCATGTGAGGGTGAATCCATCTGCTACCATCACCTGAAGCGATAAAAAATTTCTGTCTTAATTCCTCTCCTAGCTATCATTCCCTCATCTATAATATTGTGTGTGGCTCCTGTATCAATTAAAGTGACTATCAATTGTCCACATAGTACACCCCGAACTTTGAAAGAACCAACCTTATGGAAGCTAGAGAGTTGGGCAAGCGTGCCTCCACTTGCTTGCTCATTTTCTGACTCTTCTGAAGAACTTTCTTCTTTTTTATCATCCGAATAGCTGATTCCTCCTTTAAATAGTACTCAATTAGCTTATCCTTAGCCTTAGTTGAGCATTTATAAGTTGGGTCCCAAGGTTCTTACATTGGAAGCATAATTTCTTCCTACGAAGGTCATTAAGTTGGTCTTCATTCGGTCTTGTTGATCCCTTTGTATTCCGATTTGAATCTCTCTGAAAATGTTTCTTTCCTTTGTCTTTCTTTTGTTGTAATCCTCTTGATTGAAATTTACTTCGGAAATTAGAAGAATCCATGTCTCTTTCCTTTTTAATGGCTTCCTGTAATGTTTGTGGGCTAAGGGCCTTAATCCAGCCCCTTAAGGGATCAAATAACCCATCAATGAACAACACAATCAACCTCCTTTTTGAAATATTGGTCACCATCACTAATAATCTCTAGAAATCTGCAATATAAGTGTCCATTGAACCCCATTGTCTCAATTGGACTAATTCCTTGAAGTGTAATTCAGGATCCTTTTTGTCAAATCTATCAATTAATGTTTATGTAAACCCCTCATAAGACACAATTTGATCATGACCCAAAGTTATCATTCCGTGGTACCACCATTCGTGTGCACACCCATCCAAATGTAAAGTTGCATATTTAATCGCTTCATCTTCAGCCATAGGATTGATTTGAAAATAAATATTGAGCTTTTGAACCCAAGATTTAGTTGTAGTTTTTCCAGAACCATCGAAATATGGAATTGAGAGCTTACCCACTTTTATTTGGAAGTCATTATTTTGTGGCCTACCATCTACACCTCTATGTGGTCTATGCCTTTGCCTAAATTCTAAATAATCCCGAAATGACATTTCAGCCTAGAACTCTACACCTAATGCCCTCCAATCCTTCTAGCTTGAGCATGCATTTCCTGTTCTGTTGGTTCATTATTCACCTTCAGAGGGTTATCTCTTTGGATGAAGTTTGGCATGGAGGATCTAGAATTAATTGAGCCACCGAATGTCCTAGTATGTGCAGCTCGGTTATTAACTATAGATCCTTCAGCCCCATTGTTAGCATTGTTCCCAACATTAGTATTGTTTCCCATCATTTGTACAAACATCTGAGTAAATTTCTACTGTGATTGTGCCATTTGTTGCTGAGATTGTGTCGTAAGTTGCATCATCCGATGTTGTGCCTTGGCAAGATCATTCACCATGTTTTCCAAACTAGAGGGCTCTATCTTTCTTTCTGTAATGTCCCCGTTTTTAGCACTACACCTTTCAAGGATTGATGGCCTTTTCCCGATGCGTTGTCGACAGGTCAGAGGCAGAATTAGGGTTTTCGATTGTTTGGTGGGTTCTCTTGAAGATTCAGGGTTCTGCTTGTTGGAATTTGGGTGTTTGGATTGCGGATTCTTTCTGGGTTTTCAGAGAGCTTTGCAGTGGTATGTTTTTCTTGGCATTCTGAGCACCTTCAGGAATTTACTATTTTTAGTAAATTCTATTTTTAGTAGTGGTCCAGTCAGCATCAGCTCAGTCAACTTTCCTCTTCTGGCAGTTCATTGGGTAATTCCGATTTTTGGCTTAAGGGTCTCATTTTGGAGAAATAAGTTATTTTAAGTCAATAATGTTTTATTTTATAAAATAATCCCTTGTCCTAGTAATATGACTTAAAAGTTGTTTTAAAGAAGGGGACTTGGAGGGTGGTCATCATATGATGATTTATTTTGATCTTTCTAAAGTCTAAATGCTCAAGTGAAATTGGACGCCTATTTTATGAAGAAATGATTTTAAATAAAGTCAAATTTAGCCTTCGAAAAGGGGTCACCCAAACTTGGAGGGAAAAGAAGTCAAATTCAAAAGGGAATTAGGGCGCATCTTCTAGAAGTTTCTGGAGAGCCTTCTCAAGTCTATATAAGGAGGCAGTTGCTCTTCATTTCTTATCTTATGTTTTATAATATTGTTATGCTGCCGGAATGGCTTTGGGATTGCTTCGAGGAATGAATGCCTCCTAGCTTGGCTCTTCTTCTTGCTTGAAAGATAGCAACTAGTTGAGAGATAGTTTGTAATAGGTTTATCTTGCATTTCAGTTGAGTATCTTGCATTTTTGGAGTTCTAGATTTGCATTTCAGTCTCATTTTGAAGTTGCTGAAGTCAAGCTGAATCTGTAGTTTCACTCATAAATCTGAAAATAAAAATACAGTCGTTCTGGGTATTGATTCATTGAGTTTCCTTGATAGGGGCGACCCTTCTTGCAAAGATTCAGATTTTAATATTGAGTGTTTATTTTTTAAAAGCAAAATCGCTTCTCTCTATTGGCCGCACCATTCTGGTCTGCCTGGCAAATGTTTAGAAAAAAGAATACTTCGATTTGTTAGTTGTTTCTTGGTCTAGTCCTCATTGCCATCATTATAGCTTTCGTTTGCATCAGGTCTCATGTCATTCTGGCAAGTATTGAGTGAGTTGTGAGCATTTTAGTGGATTCTAGGGTTGTTGGTTATGCATATTACGTTGCTGTTTTGTTATATCAGTCTTGAGTAATCTGTATTTTGGTGAAGAGTTGTATCTGGAAGGTCATAATTAACCTTGGAATGATCATATCTATTATTGCAGCAGTGGAGAGCTTCTAATCTTGTTTATTGCAGGCATCTTCTGATATTTTGTAAGCTGAACAGTAGTACTGTCAGCATTTCTCTTAATCTTACTTTACATTCTGAAGCTGCATTGTATTTCTGTATATCTCCGCCATATGGTCGCCTCATTTCCACTCTGGAATTGGGTAGCACATACTTGGTGTTGAGTTTACTTTCAGCATAGTTAGCATCTCCGTCATATGGTAGCTCCCATTCCATCTTGGTTTGGAAAGCACATTCTTGACGTTGAGTTCCTTTCTGTATTTAGAGAAGAAGATCCTCTGACCATATGCTCGCCATCATCGGCGCCATCCTTGGTTAGAGTTGTTTTTTGCATAAGCAGTTTAATTCAGATCCTCTGACCAATGCTCACACCTTGCCCACATCGGGATCCTGGTGTACATTCTGGTTAGAGTTGCTTTCTGCACGTTTTGGTTTATCTTCTAACCTTAACGGGTGCATTGTTTGAAATCTGTTAATTGAAAAATCAAAAAAAAATTGGCTTGGTATATTTCACTTTCACCCATTTCTAAACTATCCAACTCTTCTTTCTGTTCAATCTCTAGCTAATTTTCAAAATCCGGATTAGACTTGTTTCTCCTCAAATAATAATGATGAGTGCTTGGACACATTACTCACATGATAGGTTGCAGGAAAACTATTGTGCTCTGATACCATCGAAATATATTGAGCTAATTTTCTATACATTTTTTTTTCAATTTCATAACTTCATGTGCACAGGCATTTCGTCAAATACTTGTCCTTGTGTTGTCCTGAGTTTTGTATTCAATGTTCACTATATGAAAAGTTTTTTGTGTACTGTGTAAATACATAGATTCCTTGTAATTTCAAACATAATTTTTTAATGGTGATATAACCTATGCATTTAATTTCATACAATGGGTACACTGCTGGTATGAAATCCAACTCAATAATCTTTCATTCAATAATATTTCCAGAAGTTAACATAACAAATAACAGTAATACTATGCTGACTTGTTAATTAATGCCAGGGATTCCCTTCCACAGACTTCAACTCCCTTCACTCAACAATTCGACGTCTTAACAATTGGTATGGAGCCCGAATTTGAATTTATGATAGTCTTGAATGAGAGTGCGGTGGCCTTGGAAGATATTTGGCTTCACTAGGGAGTCATGATTCCCTTATCTCCAACAGCGACTCCTTTCAAACAATAAGCTCCAATAATATAGGTGGCACTCCAAAGTCAATGTCTTCATATGGACGACTCACTTCCCATGGCGTCGAACCATGCATTAGTAATAATTGATGAGTTTTAATGCTGCCATATGCCTTGCAATTCCCTCTCTTATTATTTTCAAACTCAATGGCCCATTCTCATATAGTACAGCTTTCACATTTCTGTTCACACCTAGATTTAAAATTTAATGAGCTGGCACAATACAACTTTTCTTTGTTTCAACTGCTATGAGGAGGACAGCCCTTTATCAAGGCCCATGCCTTAAACAACTAAAGGGTGCGATTAGAGCAATGCCAACTTAGTTGCAATCTTCAAACAATCGACTATCCAATACAATAAACTTCAAAACTCTGCCAATAATAATTTCACCCAAATTCAAAAACCCATGCTTCGGTCTAGCAACATCATCAACCAGAATATAAAAAGTTTGAACACCTGTTCTGTAATTTAATCATATAACACCATTTCTAATTATTCTCAATATTCCACACTCAACATTCATTGATTCTAATTTGCCCTTCAAAAACTTGTGTATCTGAAAATATGCAATAAACTTAAAACCAACCTCAAATTCAAACCATTTGGCACAAGCACTGACTTTGGATAAATCGGTAAGCCATCAACCAGGGAGGATTAATCAATTCCTTGTGTCTCCCATTAATTTTCCCAAATGAGCATTAACTAATAAATACCTTGTAAAATCTTGCTCCTATTTAGCCACCTTTAATTGACAAATAAGTCACTTTAAATATTTAAACAAATGCTTAAATGAGCTTATTATTATATAATAACTTAGACATTTGTTGCACTTCTTCCACTTTGACTTTCGAAAACACTTTGGAAACACCTCCCCCAAATTGACATGGAATGATTCCGAACTCCACTACTCCAAGAATTGCAGGCTCCTTGAACCATCTGATTAGCCTACAAGAACTTGATGGATAGACTAATGCTCAACAACTGCCTAACACATGAGGGGGACATTACATCCCTACAATATAAATAATATATATGAATTTTTGTCATTCCACTTGTTGATGTTTTGCAGCGTCTGGATTATACTTCCAGCCTTGCACAAATTACAAGAAGAATGAAAAATTGAATGTAGCCTTTGGCTATTCAATTTTATATGCTTGAGACTTCGAATTATAAGAAGGCCGACCTTATGTAAATAATCAATGATCTTATTTGGGCCGACCTTACTTTGTATTTTGTAATTTAATTATTTAAAGGAAGGCCGACCTCCTTGTTGAGTTACCTCATCTTGCGTATATAGAAGGTCATGTTTGTCATTTCACAAGATAGTTAACTCAAGCAATTCGCATTCAAGAAGGAGTTTGCACTTTAGCAGCAATCCACCATTTTGTAGCAGCAGTCCGATTTCAAGGAGAAACATAATCAGTTGTATTTACTACATCTAGGAGAGGTGCTATTATTCTATGTATCAGATTCGCCTATGTGTTAGGCTTGAGTTGTAAGCAGAATTCTGCTATTATTGTTCATCATATAGAGAGACTATTTGCTGGGTTTTTCTCCCTCAAGAGGAGGGTTTTCCCAGGGTATCCTGTTGTGTTCATTGTCTTATGTGTTGCATTATTTTAAGTTCCTTCAATTGTATAATCTGATCTAAGAAAACCAACACCACCATGGCACGCGCTATCCTGAAATTTTATTTATGTTCTCTACTTTGCACAAACAACATAGTATCTTGTCATGTCCCCTTCTCATTGACATCTCTCAGAGCACTGGATTGGCCTATTATGCGACCCTCGTAGGCTGATAGTTTGGATAGAGGGTCTTGATGGAGCTGGGCTCAGCTTCAGTTTGTCAGTACTTGATCAGTTGGTTTTCGTTCGGGCTCGTTCGGACACTTCTAGCCTGAGTTGCTATTTTTAGCAGTATTCAGCACTCAGCGTGGGACCCCTGCTATTTTTAGCAGTATGGATTGGTAGCGTTTTGAATCACTTCAGTGTTCATCAGCTTCAGACGGTTTGTGCATCGGGTGTATATCGAGAGAGATATTAATATTTAATTGATTTAATTAAATATTAATTATGGAGCATTATAATGTAAAGTTATAATATTTTATTAAACTTAAGTGATTTCAGTGAAGGGGTCGCCCATCATCAGAAAGGGGCCATTTTGGCAATTAAATTATAATTAAAAATTACGTTGAAGACTATTGAAATAATTAAAAGAAGAAGTTCAAATTTATTTAAATGATGCTCAAGTGAGAAAAGTCGCACTTTTCAAGAATATAAGGGTTTTGCCTTGGGATTCGAGCATCATGTTATTGTGAATTGAAAATTGATGAAATTTGATCAGAGCACGGAAGCCAAGGGTTTCAGTCTCAGAGCATTGGGGAACGAGCCATCTCCAGTGAAAGCAATTCAGAGGGTGTGAGATATCATCTGATTTATTGCAAGGAAAGAGATTTCTTCATTCAGAAGAAATTACAGAGCATCAAAGACAATAAAATATTCAGGGTTTTGATTAGTTATTCATCCAGAGAAGCATCTCTAAGTAAGGCGCCTATTCCAAAGACATCTGGAGTTCTTAAGGGGGCCGTACTATTGCATTTAATGCTGCAGCTGCTACAGCCGTACTTTATACAGCAAAGCCGTACCATTTAAAAAGGCCGTACCTTTCAGCCAATACAAATCGCCTTCTTCCTTCTTCATCTGGTTTCATCTATTGGGGTGCAAATATCAAGGGATCCATTGTGTAGCATCTGGCAGAGGAGGAAGTAGATTTCACTGAAGCCGTACCATCTCATGTTGTTCATGGCTGTTGCAAAAATTCCAGGTTTTTAATAAAGCAAGTTGATATTTTTCCTTTGCATATTACCAGATCTTTATTGTATTGAATTCAGAAGATCAATAAATGATACGCCATCCTTAGAACTTGTATTTCCTATCCATATTGGCAGTTTAGCATTTTTATTGAATTTATAATCATTTTCTATCAAAATCGCAATTTCTTTATTTTATGCAAAAAATCACAAAAAAACCAAAAACTTCAAAAACAAACAAAAAATAGTCAGATTCAGAAACAGGGGAAACAAGGGGTTCCTACATATCTCTTGCTTTTCATTGCTTGCACACACCACCACAAACAAATTAATTATTTGCCTACAAATCTCAATTAATTTGTACTTGATATTCTAATGCCGACAATTGTAAAGAAAAAATCTCCTCTTAAGCACAATTGTGAACTTGTGTGATTCCACTTGTTAGATCGGGTAGGGTAGATGTCTCACCACCTAAACTAATTCCCTTAGGGTTTTCGTCCTATGGATTGCTCTCACTGAAAGCTTCAAGCTCCACAAAGAAAATACAATCAAGCATATTCAAATAAGCCCCCAATTCACCTTTTATATTTTCCCCGTAGATTAGTACCGAAAGTACCTTTTAATTCCCGTCTTAAAATAAATCAATAAAACACTTTTATAAAGTGACTTTATAATATCTGTCTTTTTCAACACTTAAGTTACCTTTTGAAATTAATTAAAATAAATTCATCCAAAAAATTACTTTATTGGACAACTGTATTTAATTAATTAAATAATTCCCTAATAGAGCCCAAAATTAGCCTACAAGAATTAGATAGGCTAAAAGGGACACTTCCGACTACTCAGTGCAAGGGGATATTATGCAAGAATTATGAGGGATGAATCCACAAGATCATAGGCATGGTTGATTTGTTTCTCCCCCATTGGAAGTTTGATTTGATGTATATCCAATAAATTCAAACATCACTTAAATTGTGAATGGCTGTTGCCTTATGTTAAAGTTATTCAATTCCATTTAACATTATGTCGTGTATATCTTGAAAGGTTGTGGTTATTATTGGGAGTTCATCAAGTGCATGTGATATCTCATCGGATTTAAAGATGGTGGCAAAGGAAGTTCATATGAGTAGACGATCAACATACGTGGAACATGAAAAAGATGCAAGTATTCACATCAACTTGCATCACCTCAATGTGCATCTACATCCTCTAGTAAGTTTATCATTTAAACCTAATAGGTTAATATAAAATGTCATGTCACAGATATTTAAAATGCAAATTATTTAGCACCTATGATACTATGTCCTTTTTTTCTAATCATTGTATGAACTTGATTTTGGACTAAACATAAAGTTGAGGCAGTTCCTTATGCTATTATTTCTAATGCAGGTAACCTATTTAGATGAAGATGGAACTGTGGTCTTTGAAGATGGTTCCACAATCATTGCTGATTCAATTATCCATTGCACAGGGTAAAAAAAATTTGGTACATTTTCTGCTTCCAATCTTGTTTATTGAACCTAGACTTTATATGTTTCTAATCTCCTCTTTACATTCTATTTTTCTCATAAAATATTTATGTGTAGGTATTCTTATTCTATTCCGTTTCTTGATACAAAGGGAATGGTGATAGTGGAGAATACATGTGTGGGTCCATTATATGAGCATATATTTCCTCCACTGTTAGCTCCTTCTCTTTCATTTGTTGGGATACCTGCTAAGGTAAGTTTTTTCTGCATGCAATTTGTAAGTGCTGATATTCATGTGCTCTTCCAACACATGGTTGAATTCTTAGTTCTGATGCACTGAATTTGACTGGCATTATATTCATGAAATAGCCAAGAAACTAATTCTGTTTTATTATTTTAAAGTAACTTATTTTATGCATATATTGATCTTACTAGTCAATTTTATGCAAATGGATCCTTGTGATTGGCAGTAGGTTATACCTTTCCCTTTTTTTGAGTTACAATCCAAGTGGATAGCAAGCATATTGTCAAGGAAAGTGAAACTTCCATCGAGAAGGGACATGGTCAAAAGTGCGGAGGAGCCATATGATTATCACCAGGAGAAGTTTGGTTTATCCAAGCATCTCGTGCATGACATTAGAAGTTTTGAGGTTACTTTCTTCCTCTTGGATTTGACGTTCTTTTTTCCAATTTAGGTTTCACTAACTCTTCAATCAACATTTTATCAAATCATTTCATTATTGTCTATACTAGCAATTAGAAATAGTAAACATCAATGGAACAAGTATGGAACGTTCTATACAATTCATATTTTTGGTCACCAAAGTGTATCTTAGTAATAATTTTGATCATAAAAAACTGGTTACTGTTATATCTCTACTTATACAAAATAATTATGATAAGAAATGGAAAAATACAAGTTTCATTGTGAATGAAAGGAACAATATTCAGAAGAGAGATGGCATCATGGTCATTTGATTAAATTCATAAGAGGAAAATGAACCACATATATTTCCATTCATCTTGGTAAACCAAGCTATAAGAACCCCTCTATAATTTCACCAAAATCATGCATTCTTCTTCATACACATTTTGTCAAACACTTTGCATACTTCCTTAGGTTAAGAGTTTTTCTTTTGCAAATTTGTTATATTCAGATTTGTGAAGGGTTTATTGCATAATATTGATGCCAAATGAATGATAAATTAAACACAAAGTAACTTACATTCATATGTTGGAAGAAGAATATTAAATCTGAGCATAAAATCTTTTAATGTAAATTTGAAAACAAGTATTTAACAGTTGAGATCTGACCTCTTTAATTGTCTTGAAATGTGCATACAATGGTTGACCAAATCTCATACAACATGATTAATGATAGGCTGCAAATAAAGTCATAAATTTTCTGTCAAAAGAATCCTTCAAGCACCTCAGAAAATCCTTGGTATTATACCCTATGACTGCTCCAAAAATCTGCAAAATAAAATCGCCCAGATCTGCTATTTTTTCTCTTTGCCCAACTGCATTAATTTTGTCAAAAATGGTGATAAACACAACAATTTCCTGGTATTGTAGCACGACACTGTAGTGATACGAAACACTATAGCATCTGTATGACACACTATAGCAACGCTATGGATTATTGTAGCATCTATACAGAACATTGTAGCAGCGGTACAGATTACTGTAGCATGTTTTCAAAATTCATAAAATCTTCAAAATCTTCATTAACTTCAAAACTATCTCTGCAGCAATTCATTCTTTGAAGCTCCAATCTTCCATAAACTGATCAAATAAGCTCAAGTGTGAATTCTAAAATGAATCCACCCAATAGGCTGAATGGGTTTTCGTCCAAACAACAGTCCTACCCAAGGGTTTTTGTCCTAGGGCACGCTGAACCTACAAGCACAAGCTCTAAAAAATTCTCTGATAGAAAATATCAAAACCAAGATGTCCAAATGACTTGCTCTCATCTCTTTTTAAAGGTTCAGCTGAGTTTTCTAAAACAACCTAATTTAACCTTCTCAAGGCTTCTAGAAGAATACTTTATTTAATAAAGTGACTTTATAATATTTATTTTTTATTTGAGTCACTTTAACTAAATTAATTAAAAATAAAGTTATCCTTATGATTTAATTTATTTGGACAACTTTATAAATAATTAATTTAAAATAGGCTAGTTGGCCCTGCTGGATGATCACTCGGAAAAGTGTGTTGGAAATGTTGTCATTGATGTCAAAGTCATGTCAAGAAGGGCTTTGTTGTTTGAGCATAGTATCCTTGATGTATGGACAAGTTTGTTGGAAGTTGTCATTGATGGAAGACATGTACATTGATGTCATGGAGGCCTTTCAAAATTACCTACAATTGTGACTACTCTTAAGAATGATAAATTTTATGATTAAAAAGCACGTGTCATGATATGGAAAGTATCATATACACAGAATCAAATAAAAAGATGGAGAGTATGGTCTCCAAAGCAAGAGAGGAACATTTAGCATACACAGAAAATAATGATGCAATACACATGAATACACAGCAATGTTTGCAGAGATAAAAATAAGCAACAAGACAAAATAAGAAAAAGACAAAAATAAGTAAAAGATTGAAAGTTAAAATGGCAGCGATTGTAATCAGAAATTTAAAGGTTGAATAAGGTAGTAATAATAAGAGCATCGATTCAAAAAACAGATAAGACAATTCCACATAAGACAAAAAACACATAAGGACAAAATAGTGAATAAGACCAAAAAAAAGCAGATATGGACAAAAGAAAAAAAGCTAAAGGCAGCGATTAGTATTGAGAAGTTTATAAACAAAGAATAAAAATTGGCGATTAATATTTGCCAAGAAAGGGTATGATTTTATTAATAGCAATTAAAAATATGTTAATACATTGAAAGGGCAGCGATTAACCTTGAGGAGGTGTGATTTATTTTCAATGAAGAGTTATGTTTTGAAAAGAGATGTCTCTAAGGAATCGACTCTCTTGGAAGATATAAAATCATTTTGTGTGGAAGGAAATAAAGATGTGTAGAGAAGAACGTGATATCTAATACATAGATTTGGAGATATAAAATAAAATAAGGAATGTGAAAAAAAAAAGGAATATAATGTAAATCATTCACAGCAGAGAAGATAAATTGCAGAAGCAGATTTGTAAAGATTTTGTGAAGTTATTAAATGTACATATCATTTGTTGAGAGAGCAATCCAAGAAGGAGATTGAATTGTCCATCATCCATTGAATAAGCAACATTGAAGGTGGAAGTTTGTTTTGGAAGTTGGTGCTTTCTAAAGGAGTGATTAATGTCTCTTGCTAAGTTGGTGCTTAATAGTGGGGGTTGGTGCCTCCAGTAGGTTAGTGCCTACAAATTATGGGGATTGGTGTCTCTAGTAGGTTGCTGCCTCGAATTGTGGGGGTTGGTGCCTCCAGTAGGTTAGTGCCTACAAATTATGGGGATT
This sequence comes from Sequoiadendron giganteum, assembly GCA_007115665.2. Classification (NCBI taxonomy): domain Eukaryota; kingdom Viridiplantae; phylum Streptophyta; class Pinopsida; order Cupressales; family Cupressaceae; genus Sequoiadendron; species Sequoiadendron giganteum. Next base: position 65,510,057 of record CM021100.1, on the reverse strand, counting down.
GGTGTCTCTAGTAGGTTGCTGCCTCAAATTGTGGGGGTTGCTGCCTACGAATTGAGGGGATTGGTGTCTTCTGTGGGTTGGTACCTACAAAGTTTGTAAATAAGAGTTTATATAAGCAATATTTTGCCGTGGTTTTCTCCCGTAAAGGTTTCCATGTAAATATTGTGTTATTATTGTGTTCTTATCATGTGCATGATTATTGATGTTGAGTAAACGATGATCAAGTTTTAAATATGGTATTAAGTTTGAAAAAGTAAAAGATTGTCGTTATACTGATTCAACCCCCTCCTCCTCCTACCCTACCCGCCCCGCCCTGCTTAGTATAACTGTGTGCTCATCAAAGGGGACATTACACAAACTAGTGTTTATTTGTAATATAAGACCCCTGATTTTTTTTTGAGTTTTCTGATTGCTGATTGTGTTTGTTTGAGAGTGTTTTTGCATTGAGTTTCATGTGCCAATCATGGTTTTAACATGCCAATTGAATGATAACCAACATACAGAAATAACATAGAATAACTAGCTTGCAATGAGTACTTTCAGATTTATGATGCTCAGATTACAAGACAAAATTTCCTGAGTTTACAAATATATCAAAATTCACTTATAAACTAAAATCAGACTTAGAAAGGGTTAATATCAGACCTGGTAATTGATGTTCTAACAGCAGTAATAAACTTTCTTTGACAATATTATCCACCACTGAAAACACCCAGAAAACCCCTTGCAAAATAGTGCTAATATTCCACGTTTTCAAACCCTAGCAATGGCTTAGTACGGTCTATGCAGCAGCAGACCATAATCTGGAAATGATACCCCAAGTAGGCGCCCTCCTGGAGTAAGTTGACTTGCTTCTATAAAATCAGATCCTCTCCAAATAAATCAAGTGAATATGAGTTTTGAGTCGCCTTGTTGAGGAGCATCCATAGGAAACATACCCATAATGAAAACTCATGCCATTTGAAAGTTATTACCAGATAACCAGGTTTAGACTCAGATAAAAAGTGCCCAGAAAAACTGAAAACCACCTCTAAATACTCTGAAAATTGCCCCCAAATGAAACTATGTTGTCACAAACCAAAACCCATTTGATCACACATCAAAATACTCAAAAATCTACATCTTGCTTGATTGAAACTGCGACAATGAAGCTCAAAATGTGATCCCTGGATGGAATCACGCCTCCACCAGCTAGGGTAGATATTGCACTACTAAAACCAGCTCCTCAATGCCAAGGGTTTTCGTCCTCAACACCTGTTTTCAAACCTTTGGTGTAAAACGTGTAAAACCAGTAGCATCTCCTTGTGCAACCATTTCAACATGACCAAATGAGAGCCAAAACTCATATTTATAAGGTGAGGGAAGGATTAGGGCAACTTGCATTTGAGTTTGAATATATTTCCCTCTCATTTCACTTTATGAAATGACATGAAATTATCCCAGGAAGGGCATCCAACTTTTTGCCTCTAAAATTCCACTTTTGATTTTTTAATTTAAATTGACATTAAGCCCAAACTAAACGTCCCACCTTATGAGGCATAACATTAGCCTTTAAAAATGATAAATAAACCTCTTTTCTAGGCATCCACTTGAAATACATGGCCCCTCTTTTAAAACAACGTTGTGCAACTAGACCAAGGGGTCTGCTCATAAGGAAACTATTTTGCCTTATTCAACCTTCTAAAACAACGTTAAGTTATCTCATTAGGCAAAAAGGTACTATTTTATGACTCCTCTGACCCTCAATATAAAGTTATAAAACAACTTTATTAAAATCATTTTTGAGAGAGGAAATACAGATATCAAAATAACCTAATCTTAGCAAACCCAAAACCAACTGAAATGAAATGACACTGCTGAGAGTGGCCTGACTTGGACCAGCTTTCCACAAATAGACTTACTATTTTTAGTAAGCACTAAAATAAAAAATACTCTAAAAACTCAAACTAGTGAAGAAACTGATAAGCAACCTTACTGTAAACAGTAAGTGCTGGAATTGCCCTTGCTAAAAATAGTAATCCATGCTCAAAACACCGAAAAACCCCACAGAAAGGACTGGCACAAAGCATTAAACTCATCGGACAACTTCCACACATTGCCCAAATAAGAAACCCTACACTGCTTTGCCTGTCGGACCAGTTACTAAATATAGCACTTACTAAAAATAGTGAGTGTGTCAGAACCAAACTAATCCAAAAGAGGACATCGAAAATGGGGACATTACATTGTTTCTTCTTTGTGCTTATGTAAGTAATTGTATTATTGCAAATTTCATCAAATACTTTCTCATAATGCAAAATAACAAAATAGATACAAATGTTATGCTATCTTGTGCCAAAATTCAGAAGTGAAAAGACACTAAAAACCAAAAAGATAGAATTAGGTCAAATCTTGATGTTTGTTATTGTTGTGGCCCTAAATGTAATGTCCCTTCTAGAAATTTTAAAAAAACTTGCTAATTTTCTGATTTTTGTCTTGCAAACATTTCGTTAAACAATTTGCAGTCAAGGGTTTCTTCAATATTGTAAATCTTTATTGTTTTGATAGCTGTTAACTTCCAAGTACTTAAACACTTATAAACAATTTGCATTCAAAGAGTAGCACATGGGCATTTTGTTAGACAATTGGCAAGAACTAAGAATAACTTCAGAAATCATTCAAACTTGTATTAACTTGCTGTTTACAATGCTCCAAAGAGATAAGATGCAGCTACAGAAGTTATGATGCAGTCCACATACTAGGAATAGATGGGAATGGGTTTAAACCCTTATCTATTGCTGACACTTCCTTCAGTGAATGGCTGAAACTATATTGGCTCTGGAAAAATCAGTTTGTTGATGCAGCTAGGAAGCAAATCTTCCACAAGTCAAATGATGTCTGTCCCAATATGTATATAGCAGAAATGAAATAACAGCTGGAATATATTACAACCAAATGCCTTTGAAACTTCTGTACAGTATGGTGATATCTGCTGAAACCTCACAGACATACAATACAAAGATGTCTTCAAGAAGAAACAAAGATAGTCTTCAAATCAACCCTTATAATTACTCCAGAAATGGACTTTCACAATATACCAAAGATCTGTGCCAATCTCCTTGCTCCAATTTGATAAGGAAGATAGTAAAACCAAAGTCTCCACAATCAAAAGAAGTGTCACCTGACTATGAAGCGGCTGGATCAAAGACACTAAAATCTATGCTCAAATTTCAAAAATCGTCCACAAATATGAAGCACCCTCAGTGGAAAAAGGTTGCAGGTCTGAAAAAATTAAACAATCAACACTAAACCCCAAGTCGTACCCCATACAAGAATTGTCAAATCTGAAAGGAAGAAACCAAGAAGATACTAGGAAATGATAGCAGATTTTTTGATTCACAAAATCCCCCTTCAAATATGCAAATCGTCTTTAATCATGAAGCGCCGTTCTCCAAGGGTTTGGCTGAAATCAAGAACTCTAATATCTTCACTAACCCCACGATTTTCTCCAAGCTTGTATCATCTTTAATCATCTCGAATATTCTTCAAATAAAACTTGAAATATTTATTTGTCAACAAATCCCAAAGATTTTCCTTTCACTCAGCACTTGCAATAAAATGTAATTGGAAGATATTGCATTACTCAGGATAAAATCCTCTCATTTAGCTCACCTTTGGATTTTGGGTGAATCCACCTTTGAATTCTTTTTGCACAAATTGTGAACCTAAATGAATCACACAATATTGGCTAGGGAGGAATCTTTCACCATTGAAACCAATCTTACCATAGGGTTTTGTCTAAGGCAGAAGAGATGAACAACATTCAACCTTATAAAAAAATAGAGTTTCATAAAATATTTTGAATGAGTTTTTTCTCCTCCAATTTTTCTTTTATAAACACTTTTGGAACTTTTCAAAAATTATAATTTTAAATTATTTTTTAATAATAAATCTCCAACTCCAAATAAGTGACCTTATTTTATTATTATTTTTTTTGGCACTCAAGTCAATTTTTTTTTTTAAAGCAAAGAGCATTAAGCCCATATATTAATATTATATAAAATATAGGATTATACAGATATGAGTTTCTCGATGGCTCTTGTCAGCAAGATGTAGCATCTTCAAGTGCAACAATCAAAATTACAAAAAAGATTGAAACTAGCTTCCCAAACTCCCATATCACTAGGTAATTCCACCATCTTAGATTATGTACTACTATCACCTAGGTGCAGGTATTAAAACCCTACCATCAAATAACCCACATGCAAAATTTTAAACCCTAGCCCTAACATCTGGTATTTGCAGATTACAAAAATTTAAGACTGCTAAATTCATGTCTATTCCTCCATCTGTACAATTTGCAACTCATTTTCATCTTGGCGCTCCTACAAATCAGCTGCTTCTGTTTGTGATGACGGAGCAGCATTTAGATTTGGAAGTGCAACATGGTGGCGGTGGAGAAGGTCACTTGCATTATCTTGGATGACTGCAATAGGGGGGACTGGCACATTATGCTCATGGGATAACAACACCAAGATGGCATTGACCCTCGATTTTATCCTCTCCAACATGTCGTCTCCAATTTCTGCGGCATGTCTGTCTAGTGCAAGCTGCAAATACTGTGAACTCTGCATTTCAAGAGTGTTCTTGATGGCGTCATAGATTGAGACATATGCATGCCTATGTAGGAGGAAATGTTGAGGAAAGAGGCCCCCAACATACCCTTGCCCTCTCCATAGGTCGTAGCCTTGAGCAACTTTCAGCAGATTGTTATTTTGCAAATATATATCCTTCACTACCTTATTAGTTATCAATTCAAGAGATTGGTAGCATTGTAGCAAATCAAAAAGATTTGAAACAAAGATTGATAACAGTTGAGACGGAAATAAAATTCTCCTTTCCTGTGGGTGAAGAACTTCATCTCCAATCACCCTTTTAACACATTTTCGAAACTGCACACAGTGGTCCTTGAATACTTGATGAAGTTATTCATCTTTAATACCCTCCAAGAAGGGCATCTCACACTCATTTACAGGAAGGTACATTTTGTAATTTCTTGGAAAATATTCCATCCTTGACCTTTGACAGGCTTGGCAACCATGTAAGCACAAATAAATCTCCCAGTCGCTGGATGAGGTTTCTTGATGCATGTAGACCCTGAAATTGATCTTGGCAGAGCTTTTATCAATGATAATTGCCTTGAGTAGTGTGGGAAATAACATTGGGCTGTGCTTAAATCATGCCATCCGCACAACTAGCTGGGAGATGATGCACTAGTTTCTTAGTAATTCGGCCTTATGTCATTTCACCAGCCAAAGAAAATGAGGTTAACACGAGCCAAAGATACTGTTTGCTCATTCATTAATTCCCCGCCATCATTACACATTATGTTACGTACATCCTACATCATAATGTTAGAGTACTTGCAACCATCAAAAGAGTATTAGATAGTGCCGCTTTTGTGGCTATTATAAATGATTGGTATTAACCATGGATAAATATCCCCCAACATTTCGTCCTTTGATGTTTAGTTTGCTTTGTCAACCTGCAAGTGAGTCCCCGCTCCAAAAGCTTTGAAAGGACTATTTTTTATCACATGGAAAGCCAACATGAATTAACATGATTTCTCATGAAGACAACACTGCCCTGACATCTGTACGTCCAACCAAACGCTTTGAGGATAAACGTGCTTTGAAGTTTAGCCGACTAATCCCCCAAAATAGAGTATTGCATATATCAAAAAGGTTGAGATATATAAATGCAAAACCAATACATAGTCTAACAAAGCTTGCTAGCAAGGTAGCAATAGCCAATTGTCACCTTGTTTATTACTGTATGCTTTCTGTTAGGACAATAGCTGTCAATTTGGGAAAAGATGAAATGATGTTATTCCCTTCTATGAATTCAAATTCCTAGTCACAACCCATATTCGCCAGGAGGTCTGCTAGCTGATTACCTTCGTGATAAGTGTGAGATACACACACTGAGTGGAAATTGTGAGCAATGACCGAACTTTCTGTAGGATGTAATTGAGTTGCCAATTTTGAATATGCTCCTCTTTACATGCGTTTATTATTAACAACGAGTCACCTTCAACATGAAGATTTTGAATGCCAAGTTTAAGTGCTAGTTTCAAACCATATAATAGAGTTTAAGCCTCTGGTAAGTTGTTTGTACCACAGGGAAGATGGATAGCTTTGGCTGCTAATAATTTACCCACACAATTACAGATGCAAATACCTACTCCTAATAGACCCGGGTTGCCTCGCGATGCACCATCAAAGTTCAATTTGCAGAATCCTGATTGAGGAGGAAGCCATTTTATTGTATTTCTGTCAACTTTTTGATTTAAAGATTGATGAAAGCTACACTTAAATGGTAACACAATATATTTCCATTCTTTCAAAATGTCATCATCCCAGTTTGTGAAAAGGGAAGAGACATTTTTATGTTTTTTCACATATGAATTTACCACCTCAGAGATTACTTTCTCAAATTTTATTTGAATTTTCTCAACCATTGAGCTTTCTTTCCTAAATATTCGCCTATTCCTCTCCCACCAAATATTCCAGATCAAAATTGCTGGCACTATCTTCCAAATGCAAGCAAATAGAGCTTTCTTGAAGAGGACCGGGACAACTTGCAATTAGATCCTAGAGAGTTCTGGGAAGAATGAAACAACAATTTAATTTCTGTTTTATGAAAGCCCAACAATCTTGTGAATAGGAACATTGGACAAAAGGGTGATCTACACTCTCAACTACCTCTCCACATAAGGTACATTTAAAAGGACAAGTTAGACCCAGTTTAGCCAATTTGTCGCTTGTTAAAAATTTTGTTTCTTAAAGCTAGCCATGCAAAATTGCCTGCTTTTGGAAGCACCATTGGGTTCCAAAAAAAAGAATAAGCCCTTTGATTTTGAGTTTGCTTAACACCATTGACTATTGCTTTGTAGCCCTGTTTAACTGTGTAATGACTATTCTTTGAGGGAGCCCAAATGATTCTATCCCTTGAGTTTGAAATAATTACCATTCTATCCTTTAGGATGCTTTGCAAAAATGCCTTTTCATTATCAGAGATAGGCAAATGTGAAGTGTCTTTCCATGTCACATTTCCTGTAATTACATCAATTGATTGAACATAATCAACCAGTTTTGTGCCCCATCTTGTTGAGAGAATCCCTTCTACTGTTTGCAGCTCTTGATATGTGCTTAAGGTTGGCTGACCATTCCATGAATCCCTCCAAAAATGAACATCTTCCCCATTGTTTACTTCCCAAGATATATATGATGCTATGACATCTCTACATGCAGCCAAAAAAATCCACATTGCATACCCAGTTGGGGGGTCTAAGATTGTAAGGATTCTTGTCGGCTGATCACTATCAAGATATTTTGCTTGCATTACTCTACAGTCTACACCACTTCGAGGTTGGCTTTGAATACATTTGCCAAACCAGTTTTGCACCAAAGGCCATATTCTTTGCCATCAGATTATGAAGACCAGCACCCCCTTTGAACTTCTCTAAACACATTTTATCCAAGGAAATAAGGCAATTTCCTTTGATCATCTATATTACCTCTCCACAGAAAACTTCTAGCTAGCTTTTCAATTTGTAAAATGATTGTTTTAGGTGCTTTTAGAACAACAAAAAAATAGTTAGGAATAGCAGCTAAAATAGATTTAATCATCAAGATTTTGCCTGATAGAGAAAGTCATCTAGCTTTCCATGATAAAATTCTATCCTTGATTCTTTCAATTGCTTTGCCCCAGTATGAAACTTTATTTGCACCCATGAAAAAAGAAACACCCAAGTACATACAAGGGAGCAGCGGGAGGTATTTCCCTAAGAATAATTATTCAAGGCAAGTCGGCCTTTCAATTATATAACAAATATTACATTTCCTAGGTCGGCTCAAGAGGAGAGCTCGCCTAGTCTTGTGTATAATGGAGATAGAGTCTCCACATAATTCAAGTCATTCATTCCATTCTCAATTCGATTTCCTTCAAAATCAGATTCGCATTCAAGAGTAGATTTGCTTCAAGAAGAAGAGTTGATATTCTTTGTAACTAAGGAACTCACACTATCTTCAAGTGCTGGTCTATTGTATGATATTCGGCTTTTCTAGGGCATGATTCTGAGTGCTACTTCTGCACTATTATTTCTGATTTATAAGAGAATAATTTTCTGTTGGGTTTTTCCCTTGAGTAGGAGGGTTTTCCCAGGATAAAATCTTTGTGTTCATTGTTCATTGTTTACTATTTTGTTTTCTGTTAAATCTGATCCAAAGATAACATGGTATTAGAGCTAAGGTTCAAGAAATCTGATCAAATTTAATGCATAAATATATGTGAAGGATTAGCAAGAAACACAATGAGAAATCAGTCCAATTAAGAGCAGACCTAGAGCAGAATAATGAAGAGCAATTCACATAGAGGGTTTAGAGCATCATTCATATCAACTGGGAGCATTCACCATGGGCAAACATCATAAGGCTAAGGCGAACCTCTCTTGAGGTAATTTTGAGCATCATTGTTAGGCGAACTTGGTGAGATATCCTTGTAGCCCTAGAGCGACTCCCCTGGATGAGTGGTGAACTGCCTTAGGGCAGAGTTACATTTGCTTCTGCTGCTGCGCCTAGGGTCTCTAGAAGTTAATTCATGGAGGCATGAACGAGCTATGTGTGGGCCACATCTTGGAGGAGAAAATGAAGATCGAAGGAAAGGATGAGCACTTGAAAGAAGTCCTCTACCAATTTCAAGAGTTTCAAGGACTGTGCCTAAGATGGAGGATGTCTACTTGCAGCCCCTTAATAAGGATATGACTAGCGACCTGTCAAGGAACAAAAAAAATGGAATGACAGGAGGAAAAGCTCGAGAATCTTGGGAGCGTATGATTCTATGTAAAATTTGCCATTCTACAACGGTGTTATAGGGTGCATCATCAGACAAAGATGATTGTTGTGGGGAGGAGAAAAATGGCTGCAACTGAATCAACAAAGATAAGTTCTATTATGTATCATTCCTTTAATTGTTCTATCTAATAATATTTGCTAGATGACTACATGCTTCATTTGTATTAGGGTAGTTTGATTTTTATGAACTATTGTTAATCTCTTTAAAATGTAGGATGGATCGAGGAGCAAAAGGATGATGGATTAATTATCAGAGATTGCATAAGGAATTCAAGGGCGGAAAGGACGGTAGATTGGTGTTCAGATCCCAATGATGGTTTAAGCATTTGAGGGAGAGTAGAAAGGGGAACGAAGGGATCTCGGGAATCCTTTGTTCGGGGAATTCACGAAGTAAAGTTATGTTCACTCATCCTTGATCCCCTATCTCGCGAGGCTTGAAGGGAAAGACATTGTGTTTGTCTGCACTTGAATGCTTGCTCTAGTTTCTCTCATGGTGGAGCGAAGGAGGAAGGCGGTCGATGCCCAACCTTGTGAAAGAGATGACAGTGATTGGGCTCCTCTACATATTGGAGCTCGTAAAGGCATTTTGTAAATGGGTGTCCCAAACAAATATCAAATCCAAGATACTAGAGACCGATTCTTCCACAAGCTCAGATCTACTACGGGTATAGAGTTCACTGTTTACACGAATCGGTATGGTTAGAAGTTTGGATTTCTGGCCAACTGCAAGGGAGGAGAAATCTTATAGTCAGTTCAAAATAACTTCAGTTCATACCAGGCAAAGGTTGTAGTGGGCAAGAAGGTAATCCTTCTGAAGACATCTCTTGAGGGCACAAGGTGCGGTCTCATTTTCCGAGCTACAACAAGAATCCTCTGTCTTCACTTCTTCATGACATGACAACCAAGAGGATCAATTTTGAGGCATGCACTATCCATGAAGAAAATCAGGTTGAATCAGCATTGGATGGAGAGTTTGCATCAACAAAGAAGATTGAGAAGGATGAAGACACTAAACAATGGTCTTTGGCAAGTGTGCCAGATCAGGTAGACACAACAAATTTAAGTGAAGATAGCAAGATGTCTTTGTTTATCCTGAGGAACCCTAGCAGGCACTAGTTGAGAACATGTCTGGGAAGAGAATTAAGGTTATGAGATTAGACAATGGAGGGAAGTTCACTTCTAGAGGATTTTTGCAATCTCTATATTGAGGCAGGGATCAAGAGGGAGTTTTGTGTTCAGCAAGATGGAGTCCTATGTCACGAGGAACTAGAGTGACTCACTGAGAAGAAGTGAAGGTGTCAGCTAAGTGCGTTGCTGTGTTGCAAGGCCAGGTGCTAAGTCTTTGGAAGGCCTCTTCAGCTGCAGAGAACGAAATTGCAAGGAAGTCAACCTTATTTTGACATTGGTAGCACTGCAAACCTATTCAGAATAGGGTGATCTAGGATGAGGTTGAGGAGGACTAAGTCCTGGATTCTCGCAAGTCAGTTAATGGTGCTGCTAGGAGTAGTTCCGGAAGTGTGTGTTGGAAATCATTCCTCTAAGGCAAGCATTGCAGGCAATCTTGGATGAGGAGGTCAGGAGGTTGATGCAGGTACTTGGAGGTCCAGAGGGAGTCACAACATCATTAGATTTGTTGTAATGTATATTTCTCTGAGATGGAGAAATATGAGGTGAAAGCCCTTGTAGCGTATATTTCTTTGAGATGGAGAAATATGAGGTGAAAGCCCTTGTAGCTTATATTTCTCTGAGACAGAGAAATATTAGGTGAAAGCCCTTGTAGCGTATATTTCTCTGAGAGGGAGAAATATGAGGTGAAAGCCTTTGTAGTGTATATTTCTCTGAGACGAAGAAATATGAGGTGAAAGCCCTTGTACAAAATCACATCTTGGAGACTGAGCTGTGTTTTCCACAATTAGGTGTAGCCATTGTGGACATCATGTTGAGAGACTCCATGATGAAGATATTGAGAATACCTCCCTAGATAAAAGGGAGTGTTAGTGTTTTGTAGCGGCGGGAGGTATTTCCCTAAGAATAATTATTCAAGGCAAATCGACCTTTCAATTATATAACAAATATTACATTTCCTAGGTCGGCTCAAGAGGAGAGCTCGCCTAGTCTTGTATATAATGGAGATGGAGTCTCCACATATTTCAAGTCATTCATTCCATTCTCAATTCAATTTCCTTTAGAAGCAGATTCACATTCAAGAGGAGCAGATTGACTTCAAGAAGAGTTGATATTCTTTGTAACTAAGGAATTCGCACTATCTTCAAGTGCTGGTCTATTGTATGATATTCGGCCTTTCTAGGGCACGATTCTGAGTGCTACTTTTGCACTATTATTTCTGATTTATAAGAGAATAATTTTCTGCTAGGTTTTTCCCTCGAGTAGGAGGGTTTTCCCAGGATAAAATCTTTGTGTTCATTGTTTTGTGTTTACTTTTTTGTTTTCTATTAAATCTGATCCAAAACTAACATTTTGCACCAAAGGCCATATTCTTTGCCATCAGATTATGAAGATCAACACCCCCTTTGAACTTCTCTGAACACATTTTATCCAAAGAAATTAAAGGCAATTTCCTTTGATCATCTATATTACCTCTCCACATAAAACTTTTGATTAGCTTTTCAATTTGCAAAATGATTGTTTTAGGTGCTTTTAGAACAACAAAAAAATAGTTAGGAATAGCAGCTAAAACAGATTTAATCATCAAGATTCTGCTTGATAGAGAAAGCCATCTAGCTTTCCATGATAAAATTCTAGCCCTGATTCTTTCAATTGCTTTGCCCTAGTATGAAACTTTATTTGCACCCATGAAAAAAGGAACACCCAAGTACATACAAGGGAGCTCTGCAGTTTGAAAACCCAACAACTTTATTTGTTTCCTTTTAACAGAAGCATTGGTGTTAAAAACATACACTTTGGATTTGCTTGTAGTGATTGAAATATTTGTATGGGGAATTGAAATGCCTTGCCAAAGACCTTGAGAATGCACCTTATGAATGGATCTACTCAATGCTTCCGCCATTATGATGAAAAAGAAAGGGGATAGAGGATCCCCTTGTCGAACCCCCTGGATTGAACTAAAGAAACCAGCTGGAGACCCATTAATAATGACAAATTTTTTCCCTTAACAAACAAGAAAGAATACACTTGCACCATTTTTTGGTGAACCCAAATTTTTCTAAAACTTGCATCAAGAATACCCAGTTCACTCTATCGTATGCTTTCATCATGTCCAGCTTAATAATGAAAGATGCCAAGTTATTTTCTTTAATAGAATGCAACACCTCATGTGTTACAAGGGCCCCTTCAACCATTTCTCTTCCTGGCACAAAACCTCCTTGTTCTTGTGAAATTATTTTCAGTATAAAAGGCTGCAATATAAGATAAATTGCTTTTGTGAAGATCTTGTAGCATTACACAATGAAATAGGTCTAAATTCTTCAAACAACTTGGGATTATTGACTTTAGGAACTATTACTATGTTTTTAGTATTGAACTGTTTTAACATAGTTCCAGTCCTTGACTCTTCTAGTGCCATTAAAAGATCAAAGCCAATAAAATCCCAACACTTTTGGAAGAAAACAGTTGTAAATCCGTTTGTGCCAGACGCCTTATCTGATGACAAAGAGAAGACCGCTCTCTTTAGCTCATGTAAAGTAAAGGGCTTCAAAAGATCATCATTTTCCTCATCATTAAGTAACTTTGGCACTGCTTCCAATAACTCTTGGCTCCTTCCATCAGAATTTGACGAATTGACTTTCAAGGGCAAACAGTAAGTTAGAAAAAAACTTAGCACCTTTTTGCTGAATGTCAATTTCCTTAGTAAGTTCTATACCTGTTGAGCTGTCTTGGATTGAGGAAATTAAATTTATAGCTCTTTTTACTTGGATGGAGACATGAAAAAACTTTGTATTGTGGTCCTCATCTCTTAGCCATACTTCCCTAGACTTTTGCCTCCAATAGGTTTCCTCCTTGCAAGCAACTCAGCCCATTCCACCTGCAACTTTCTTTGTTGTTCAAAGTTTCAAACAATGAAGCATCCAATCCTTTCAAAATAATGTGTTCATTTATCGCTGTCAATTGTTTAAACTCTTTTTCCTTTTGCTCAAAAATGTTCTTGAAAACATGAACATTCCAAAGTTTGATTTGCTGCTTAACATACAATTTTTTTTTACATAATTGGAACATTTTAGACCCTTTCACGTACGGGGCACTTACCCACCATTGACGAAGTAAAGGCAGAAAGTCTAGGTGCCTAAACCACATTCTCTCAAATTTAAAGGATGGCTTTCTCTTTGGATAAGAGTTTGTAACTGAAACATCCATAGAAATTCCATAATGATCTGATTTGGTTAGGAGTAAAATATCAGATTTCAAGATGTGACCACCTAATATCCAGTTTGGAGACACCAAAAACCTATCCAAGCACTCAACAATCTCTAGAAAATCCCTTCTACGGTTTGTCCATGTAAATTTCCCCTTTTTTGGCATTATGTCAATTAGTGCATTGTCTTGGATAAAGGTTGCAAAATCCTCCATTGTTTTTGGAGGTGGATAGATACCTCCTTGTTTCTCTTGGAGTGAAATTATTGTATTGAAGTCACCAACTAGGATAACCTTCTATTTACCTATGTCATCCAAAGCTTGCGTGAGAACTTCCCAAAGAGATTTCTTATCAGCAATGGCCGATGGGCCATAAACATTTATCAACCAAAACTTCAAGTCGTAATTTGAGACTTTCATTAATTGCCAATTATTTTTATTTTTGACTTCCTCAATTGAGATAGTTTTGGCATTCGACAAAGTGATTAGCCCTCTAGATGCAACTTGTGCTGGTGAAAAGGTTGATTTCCATTTTAGCCATTTCTTAATGGTAGATTCATACGTTGCCTTAGATAGCTTGGATTCTTGGAGGACTATAACATCAGCTCCACAAGCATCCAACTGATGCTTGACTTGAGCTCTTTTGTCAGAGGCATTAATGCCTCTAACATTCCAAGAAATCAACTCCATTGTGCACGAGGAGAGCAACATGCTCTCCTCAGACGTTTGCTTGCTGATACTGTAATGTTGGCATCTAGAGTTTTGTCTACCCCAACCTCTATCTCTTCCTTCCCCTTTTCCCCCGAGGTTTCTTCACTATTGATTGAGAGCATGGTGTTTGTAGCAGAGACAAAGTTTGTGAATAGTCAAAATCCTTTACCTTGCTGGTTAGCACCTCTTCAATTTCCTCCAACTCATCCATTTTTTCCATTAAATGATCATTAGGAGGTTGAGGGCCTAAAAGTGTTCCAGAATGTGGAGAGTTATCTTCTTCATTCATTTTTTCTTCTGCAATTTCATCAAACAGATCAGATCCTACTGAAAGAAGCATCTTTTCAGCTAATCCTTCCAAATCATCCAGATCTCCCAGATGTTTCGAACTCAGAAGATCTAGATTCTCAGATCACTCAATGCTTGGCAATGCCATGTTGCTTGATATTGTTTTCTGAAACAAACTAATTTCCTAATTTTCCACACACCATTCTGAAACATTATTTGAAAGGTTCTGAGAAACCTGCAGAGAGCCTTCATTAAACATCAAACATTTAACAATATCTTCCAACTGATGTAATGAGATTGCCGAAAGAGATGGGGTATACAGGTTTATTAAATTAAATGTGCCATACTCTTCTCTTGTAGATTTGTCTTTTGTAGTCCTAAACCAGGGAAATAGGACAATTGTTTACCTCTTCCGTTGACAACCAAGAAAATTGGTTTAGAATCTTTTTTCCTTTATATTTTCAAGGTTTGTCCTTCATTTCTAGAAATGGATAAAATGTGAGCATCATTTCTATCAGATTTGTGTGACACGGGACTCTTCTCCTTTTCTTTATGGGAGGCTTGTAGCAATTTCTCCTTTGTGGCCTGGATATTAACACTTCCCATCTGATGACAATTCTACTCGAATGCCCCAAGGAATGGCAATTATAACATACATTCTCTAGAGTTTCCACAGTGACATACTGAACCCACTTGCCAAATTTAGACGTAATATGAATTTGATTTGGAAAATCCTTTGTTACATCTAATTAATATTGACCTTTATAAATAATTAATATAAATTCACTTTTTTGACAACTTAAATATTAATTATTTTCAGCATATCTATTTAAAGTTGCAGAAAATACAAAAATAGCCCGAAAGTGATTTCTAAATATGCCAAGATACTGTAAAGCTCATTGGAGATCTAACTTAATAAAAATTGATAGTTTGCAAAAATAAAATATTCCTCCAAGAAGTTTGGAATGCACCCAAAATGTTGAAATTGCCCTCGGAAAGAATCAACGGACTCATCTTGATCCCTTAAACACAATTATTTTAAGCACATCTGTTTAAAGTTGCAAAAAATACAAAAATAGCCCGAAAGTGATTTCTAAATATGCCAAGATACTCTGAAGCTCATTGGAGATCTAAATAAAAATTGATAGTTTCCAAAATAGAATATTCCTCCAAGAAGTTTGGAATGCACCCAAAATGTCGAAATTGCCTTCAAAAAGAATCAATGAACTCATCTTAATCCCTTGAACACAATGCCATTATTTGAAATCCATTCCAAAAAGAATGGCTCTCTTCAAAAAAATTGGAGCTCCCAAAGATGTTGGAAAGATTATAAAAAGGGGATGTTACAGTCTTCCCTCCCCAAGATTGTTTGTCCTCAAACAATCACAACTCAACCACTAATGCTATTGATTGATTCCAAATAAAACCCAATGTGATTCTAGGATCCCAAATCAATCTCAATAATTCCGCACCATGCTTTTCTTGCACCACTTTGTTTAACACTAGAATATCAATGTAAAGTTCTTATGAATTAATTTCTGGTGTCCCACAATAAAGTGCCAATTTGAGATACTCATACCAAAGTGTTCTATGAAATCTTTTATATGACCCACTCTTATGTGTCATTTGTGTTTTCTGTTTGGTGTGGTTTTGATGTTTTCTAAGAGACATTTTGGTGTGATCTTTCGTTGTTTGGTGTTTTTTTGGAGTGCTTCTTCAGACCTAGTTGACCCATGCTTATGCTCACATCTTCTTGAGGAGTTAGACGATTTTTGTGGGTGATGGTTCATTGGATTTCTTACTTCTGGGCACCCCCTTCGTCCAAAATTGATATTTTTTGAAGGAATGTGATTTATGGCATGAGGTCGACCTCCCTAGAGGGCTGTACCACTGGCAGCAAGGTCTTTGGGAAGCGTGCCTGGGTTTTCAAAGCTTATTGGTGGAGTTTGACTGCAAGAACTTGGGCACCTAGCTTCTAGGCATCATTTGCAACTGATTTGAGGTCATTCAAGGGAGTATGAAGGGAGTTATGAGCGATTGAAGGTGTATCAGACTTGCTGATCAGAAAATCAGGCCGCTACTCTTTCATATCAGACCTGTTATCTTTGTCATTATTTCATATTTTATGATGCCTCATCATTGTAGTGTTCTAGAGATGAATACCTAACACTTGGGCTTCACTGTTGTTTGTTTCTCACTTGATATACTATGTTAGATATCATATTGTAATCGTTGATTTAGTAGTACTAATCAGCCTGTTACTTCAGTTGTTTTGTAATTCAGTCCTATTGGATAAGTGGTTGAGTTTTTGTTTACTTTCTGTTGCCTACTGAAAAGTGGAAGTGGTTGGCTATGCTACTAAGTTCTTTTCTTTCATTTACTTCCCAATAGCCTGCTAAAAAGTGGAAGAGGTTGGCTTTGCTACTTAGTATCTACATTTTCCTTATTGGCTGGCTTGCCACCAATAGCATTTGTACTTCCAGTATTTTCAAATTATTATCAGATCCCCTTACACCATATGCTCTCACCTTGCCCACTCTGGGATCTGGGTGATCTATGGCATGAGGTCGACCTCCCTAGAGGGCCATACCACTTGCAGCAAGGTCTTTGGGAAGCATGCCAGAGTTTTTAGACCCAATAAGTTAGTGTGTGTCATGTGCTCTTATTCCTCGAAGCTAGACACTTAAGTTCTAGCAGAAAAACTCCACCAACGAGTTTTGAAAACTCAGGCATGCTTCCCGAAATCCCCGCTGCAAGTGGTATGATCCTCTAGGGAGGTCAACCTCATGCCATAAATACACACTCCAAAAAATATCAAATTTGGAGCAAGGGGGGCCCAAAAATAAGAAATCCAATGAACCATGTAATGTCCCCATTTCAGTCCCACGCTTATTAGAGATTGTTAACCTATTCTTGGAGGCCCGTAGGCTAATTGGAAGTGAAATTAGGGTTTCCTATTTGATAGGAGGTTTCAGTTGAGCTTTTGAGGGTTTTCATGCAGGAGTTTTACAGTAAGGTTTTTGGGACTTTCTGGGTTTTCAGAGAACTTCAGAATGGTGTAAAATGTATCTGCATCTGATGACCTTTTCCGAACTTACTATTTTTAGTTAGTTATGGCGGTTGGCCGGATTGTGCTCAAAATGAGTTTGGAGACACTTACTATTTTTAGTAGTATGCTATTTTTTTAGTAACTGCTATATATGGCAGTGCTATTTTAATAGTAGTTCAACACTTCGTCTATTTTTGACAGTAAGGCAGTTCAGTTTGGCTAAGGCATCTCTAGTCTTCTTGGGCTCAAAAAGGAAATTTTTAACTTAAGTCATATTATGTTTTTATTATTACTTTTGGACCCCATGCCTAGATGTATGACTTTAAAGTTGTTTTTAAAAGAGGGACTTAATGTGGACGTCCAAGTTGAAGAATTAAATATTTAAAAGTAAAATATTTGCCAAAAGCCTTTTGGATGCCTAGGGAGTTGAATCAAAAAGGTATTTTAAATTATTATTTCTAATAATTGTTTGGGTGTCCTTCTTCGAGGTTACAAAAGTTATTTGAATTCCAAGAGAGTTATAAATACAACGCCTTGCTCCTTCATTTGCATCCATTATTGTTTATTGTATCAAATTGTTGCTGAATTGAATTCAGAGTTCTTGCTTCGAGGAATGCATACCTCCTAGTTCCATCCATTCAGTTTCGTACTTGCAAGACAATACCTACATGGATTCTGAAGACTGTGCTTCATCCAGGAGTGCAGATTGAGTTTATTTTTGATTTCCGAATTCAGATTGCTGTTGTATAATCTGATTTTATGTTGTTGGTTGGTGTTTGGCTAAAGCGCATCTTCATTCATATCTTCTAGAGGGATTTTTCTATCATTCTGGTTATTGTTCCTATTGATTCCTCTACGTTAGGTGCCCATTTGCTCAAGGTTTCATGATTTTTGAGTGCGTCTTTGAATTTCTAGATCAGATTGTCCGTTTATGGAGGTTGTACTTTCATTGTGGTTGCATTGGGAAGTGTGCATTAAAAAATATGGGCTGTTTGGTGGTGTTCTCTCATAGTGGTCTTGGTCGCCTAACTCCTAGCTCTCATTTGCATTCAGTTTCAAATTAATTGGAGGTTTTTGGAGCGAGATATGAGAATTTAGGTGATATCTATGCTTGCTGGTTTGATTTTCTGTTCGCTGTTATTTTATACCAAACCTGATATATTCCATTTAATCTTCATATTACTAGTTGATTATCATGTATTTGATGTTGGAGATGATTGCCTAACATGTTGATGATCTATTGCTATGTATATCTCCTTTCTAGTGTAGCTAAAGCTTTATATTGTAACGCTGATTTTCAGTAGTACTGATCAGCCTTTATATTTCTGCACTTTAATATTCTTGTATATCTCACTCCTGCTAAATAAGTGGTTGAGTTTTTTACATTTCAGTTTGTTTTATCACTCCCGCTGAATAAGCGGTTGAGTTGCTTTACATTTCTAGTTGTTTACTTTGTAATTCCTCTCCCACTGATCAGCCTTTATATTTCTGCACTTTAATATTCTTGTATATCTCACTCCTGCTAAATAAGTGGTTGAGTTTTTTACATTTCAGTTTGTTTTATCACTCCCGCTGAATAAGCGGTTGAGTTGCTTTACATTTCTAGTTGTTTACTTTGTAATTCCTCTCCCACTGATCAGCCTTTATATTTCTGCACTTTAATATTCTTGTATATCTCACTCCTGCTAAATAAGTGGTTGAGTTTTTTACATTTCAGTTTGTTTTATCACTCCCGCTGAATAAGCGGTTGAGTTGCTTTACATTTCTAGTTGTTTACTTTGTAATTCCTCTCCCGCTGAATAAGTGGTTGAGCTCTTATGGTCGGTTCACCGCCTATGCTTTACATTTCCAGCATTTACTTTTCCTACATGGCCGGTTAGCTGCCTACAGTATTGTACTTCATTTCCAGTATTCTTCTAACGATCCCCTCACACCGTATGGTCTCACCTTGCGCACATTGGGATCTTGGTGATCAGAAAGTGAAGGGTTATCTTTCAGTTGGTTTATTTTATTGGACTAATGCTAATGGTGAAGTTCATGTGCTGAAAATTTCAAAAACAAACATAAGGGGAATATTTCAATGGTATTAGAGCCTGTTTTCCTACCATCCTGTGAAAATCAAAGTTATAGTTGACAGATGCCTGTTGAAAAACAACTTTCTGATTTGTTTTTCAGATTGAATCATGGCTTCTAATGAAGAAAAAAGTATGGCAAGGTCACTTTACATTGCAGGGAAAAAGCTCAGTGAAGAATTTCAATCAAGGGAAGATGAAGTGAGTATACTTCATATGTTGGAACAATGTTTGAGCCGGGTGATGCCTTAGTGAAGTGATGAGAATCTTGGCACCCCTGGTGCCTTATGATGATGATACTATGAAGAAGGTTCTTCACATGATTGTAGAAAGCTTTCAAGATCTTGATGAAATTGATAGCAGTTAGTACTCCAGAAGAGTTGTTATATTGAAGACATTTTCAGATCTCAGAACAAGTATATTGCTGATAGATTTGGATTTGCAAGATCGAATATATTATTTGTTCCATTACGTCTTCATTTCAACTTGGAGTGAACAAGAGGAGGATGTAGTTGCAGCCATGAGAAACATTTTAGTTTTAACTGTCAATGAAATGGACGACATTTCTAAACCCATCCTATCTTTCCTACTAAATGTTTATGAACAAGAAGGAAAGAATTCTTCTACTGCTGGTAAGTTGATTGAAGATTTGTTCAATCAATGTGAGGGGAAGCTAAAGCCTCACTTGAAAAAGATAGTAGACTCTAATGTTGACGACATGAATAAAATTTTGTTTCTCAATGATTCTATGGCGGATTCCGAGGATGTACCTTTAGATATGCATTTGTCTACACATACTAAGGATGAGTGCAATGATGCAACATCAGTCTTGGTTACACATGAAGAATTTTTGACGAGTAACCAAGAAGGTCTCTTTGGTATGCATGCGACTAGTAATGATAAGATCAGAAATATACCTACTCATGATGGGATCATTGAAGGCAAAAATGATAAGAGTTTTCCAAACAACTAGCATTGATGATTCTTTACTTCATTTTAGTGATGATGACATGGGTGGTCTTGGGTTTGATTATCAAACTAAGCCCTTGGAGAAGGATATTTATGTTATCAGTTTTAGTGAGTTGGGAAGTGACTTATTCAAAGAGTCAACACCCCAAGAGGAGTACAGTGAGCACTTTCCTTTTGATCAAAATAGTCAGCCCTTTAGCATTTGGGATCTGGGTGAAAATGAAATTAAGAATGACAAGGAACCTATGTGGGATAAATTTCCCTTTGATCCTGATGATGATCAAAATTCAGATTTCAATGCAAGCTATGAGATGGCCCTTGGAGGAGATGTCTCTGAAGAAGAAGCTTGCTTGGCAAAGCTCCATAATGACTCCTTTGACATGGTTGCAGCCTTTAAAGAAGAGTTTGCTGCTACTGAAACTTTTAGAACAACATCTATTCATGAGCAACTTTTTCATTCTAGTAATAATAAACTGAATGTTGAGTGGGAAACTCATGCACAAAAGATATCAGCCCAACTTCTTAATGAATCCAGTAGAGGGGCATGATGAAATGGATCTTCATGAGGATTCTATATCAGCAATCCGTGATTATTTGATGCTTGAGTTTGGGGCTGCCTTCACGTTTGATCAAAGTGACAGTGAGTTGGAAGCAAATTTAGAAGACCATAAGGCTCTTGATGATGATAAGTTTAAGGGTGTTCTTGAAAATAAATCTGATTTACCAATTCATAAAGCTGATTGCAAGCAAAGGCTTGAAGAAATTGTAAATTCTGATCCTCTTCATGATGATGAGCAATTTCATCTAGTTGGTGGTGAAAGACAAGAACCTTGGAGCAGCTATGAGGGCAGCAAATTCAAGAAACAAAGTCCTGATTTTGAAATACAGCCTATTAGCAGTTCACCATCCTTTCACACTTATGAGTGGGAAGGTCAATTCATAGTGTTCATTGAAAATGAAGTGCAAGCTCTTCCCAGATTTGACCGCACACACAGTTTGATTGAAGAACTCTATTGGAAGGCTCAAGTTGAAGAGAAATGAGGAGGAGTTAGGGAGGAGTCGCTCTCCTTAATTTGCAATTTATCAAAGACTCCTTGCAGATTATGAAATCAGAGTATCTATGCTGGATTAGAGATCGGGATTATGCCTATGAATTCACAAAGAAGGCCATTAGTGCATTCCAAGGAAAAGAGTGAAAGGTTGATGAGTTTATTCTTGAGTTTGAATCAACAAAGGACATGTTAGAGAATGCTCAGTTGGCTCTAATGAAGGTAGAAGATCAGATAGCTGATTTCAAATGTCTCAAAAAACAAGAGAATGAACTAAAAATTGAAGGAATTAAACAAGTAATTGATGACCTTGATTGTCTTCAAGAGGAGTTTGATTTGGAGGATTTCCTTAAGAAATCAAAGGTTGCAAGTGCAGATTTGTATCATCGAAGGTTGGAAGTATTGATTCATGGTGTCTACATGTTTAATAATCCATCCCTTGGATTGAGTGATGTTTTAGTTCACACTAATCTTTTCTTGGGATTGGGTTTGAAGACAATGATTGTTCCATGTTTCCTTCTTGTTGAAGCTCTCATGGATAGGCTTCAAGGGTTCACTAGAGAAGACACCAATTTCTTGAGTATGCACTTGGTTTTGATTGGTACTAGGGGACATGTTGGGTATTCTTTCCAATGTGTTGGAGTTTATTCTCGGTTGGGAATTCATGTTTGGAATTCTCAACATGGTTTGATGGAGATTATTACAAGTAGAAAGAAGGATCTTTGGAAAGATAAGGATCTAATTTTTAGATTCTTTGGTGTTGTCCCCATCCTTACTAGCCATTCGATGGTTCCTTTTGCTCATCAACTGGTGGATTGGAGAGATATTTTGAGTAAAGGGTGGTTTTATGCGGGTTTGGAGTCTCTTGAAAGGATGTTTCCAGCCTTGGACATGAGCAGATGCATTAATGTGGATGATGATTTTCAGTGTTGCAGCAGTTCATCTTCTTGGATGCTGATTATCCTTAAATCAGATCTTAAGTCAATCATTTCGGTCATGGTGGGCAATTGGTATACCCATTTTTAGACTTCACAGTCTCTTATTAGGACTGATTTTTGGCCTCAAATGAGAGAAGGGATGATTCAAAGCAATCAAAATCCGTCTTTGGGAGGTGTTCAAGTTGTTACTAGTGGCTATTCCTATGCATTTTCTTGTACTTATGTTTGGGGCAGCAAGCCTTTGCTTGCTTTGGTTCATCATTTTGAGACTCTTGGAGTGGGATCTATAAGAGTTTTCGGAAGTCTTGATGATTGTTTCAAGATAATCCAGAGGAGGCATAGTAGATTCATGAGGTCTTATGAGGATGATTTTGTTGAGCTCTTGCAAAGAGTTGCTTTCCTCTTTGCAAGAAGTTTTGGAGGAGTCACATATGCAGTTGTGACTCTGCTTGACACTTTGAGAAGTTATGCTGAGGAGTATGATTTTGAGTTGAGTAGATTTTCTTTCCTATTGCTCAGGATTGTGATAGTCATTGACATTGTAGATATTGACTTCTCAAAGATATTTGGGCAGGAGATGCTACATGGTATTGTTTTTAGGCCTCCCAGTTTTACCAGATTGAGTCTAGTGAATGGTAACATTTGGAGGTTATAGGGGAGGATCGTGCAATCTTGGCACAAAGGTTTCACTGATGTGATTAGAGTGGTGCAGCATCAGCATGGTGGGTCTTTCCTGAGATAGACATGGGACCCTGGGATCCTACTTGGTTTTCGAGGATCAGTCTAACTTTTCTGGAGTTGTGGTGGCATTGCTTGAGGACAAGCAATCTTGGGAAGGGCGTACTGTAATGTCCCCATTTTAGTCCCACGCTTATCAGAGACTGTTAGCCTATTCCTAGAGGCCCGTAGGCTAATTGGAAGTGAAATTAGGGTTTCCTATTTTATAGGAGGTTTCAGTTGAGCTTTTGAGGGTTTGCATGCAAGAGTTTTGCAGTAAGGTTTCTGCGTCTTTCTGGGTTTTTAGAGAGCTTCAGAATGGTGTAAAATGCATTTGCATCTAATAACTTCTTCCAGATTTACTATTTTTAGTAAGTTACAGAGGATGCACAGATTGTGCTCAAAATGAGTTTGGAGACACTTACTATTTTTAGCAATATGCTATTTTTAGTAAGTGCTATATATGGTAGTGCTATTTTAGTAGCAGTTCAGCAGTTCAACACTTCGTCTATTTCTAACAATAAGGCAGTTCAATTTGGCCAAAACATCTCTAGTCTTCTTGGGCTCAAAAATGAAATTTTTAACTTAAGTCATATTATGTTTTATTATTACTTTTGGACCCCATGCCTAGATGTATGACTTTAAAGTTGTTTTTAAAAGAGGGACTTAATGTGGAAGTCCAAGTTGAAGAATTAAATATTTAAAAGTGAAATATTTTCCAAAAGCCTTTTGGATGCCTAGGGAGTTGAATCAAAAAGGTATTTTAAATTATTATTTCTAATAATTGTTTGGGTGTCTCTCTTCGAGGTTACAAAAGTGATTTGAATTCCAAGAGAGAGTTATAAATACAATGCCTTGCTCCTTCATTTGCATCTATTATTGTTTATTGTATCGAATTGTTGCTGAATTGAATTCAGAGTTCTTGCATCGAGGAACGCATACCTCCTAGCTCCATTCATTCAGTTTCATACTTGCAAGACAATTTCTACTTGGATTCTGAAGACTGCTTCATCCAGGAGTGCAAATTGAGTTTATTTTTTATTTCCGAATTCAGATTGCTGTTGTATAATCTGATTTTATGTTGTTGGCTAGTGTTTGGCTGAAGCACATCTTCGTTCATATGTTTTAGAGGGATTTTGCTATCATTTTGGGTATTGTTCCTATTGATTCCTCTACCCTAGGTGCCCATTTTCGCAAGGTTTCATGATTTTTGAATGCGTCTTTGAATTTTTAGATCAGATCGCCCATTTTTTGGAGGTTATACTTTCATTGTGGCTGCATTGGGAAGCATGCATTAAAAAATTTGGGCTGTTTGGTGGTGTTCTCTCATAGTGGTCTTGGTCGCCCAGCTCCTAGCTCTCATTTGCATTCAATTTCAGATTAATTGGAGGTGTCTGGAGCGAGATATGAGCATTTAGGTGATAGTTATGCTTGCTAGTTTGATTTTTTGTTCACTGTTATTTTATATCAGACCTGATATATTCCATCTATTCTTCATATTTCCAATTGATTATCATGCATTTGATGTTGGAGATGACTGCCTAACATGTTGATGATCTATTGCTATGTATATCTTCTTTCTAGTGCAGTTGAAGCTTTATATTGTAATGCTGATTTTTAGTAGTACTGATCAGCCTTTATATTTCTGCACTTTAATATTCTTGTATATCTCACTCCCGCTAAATAGTGGTCGAGTTGTTTACATTTCAGTTTGTTTTATCACTCTCGCTGAATAAGTGGTTGAGTTTCTTTACATTTCTAGTTGTTTACTTTGTAATTCTGCTCCCGCTGAATAAGTGGTTGAGCTCTTATGGTCAGTTCACCGCCTATGCTTTACATTTCCAGCATTTACTTTTCCTATGTGGTCGGCTGGCCGCCTACAGTATTGTACTTCATTTCTAGTATTCTTCTAACGATCCCTTTGCACCATATGCTCTCACCTAGCCTACACTGGGATCTTGGTGATCAGAAAGTGAAGGGTTACCTTTCAGCTGGTTTATTTTATTTGACTAACGCTAGTAGTGAAGTTTATGTGCTGAAAATTTCAAAAACAACATAAAGGGAATATTTCAAACCATCACCCACAAAAATCGTCCAACTCCTTAGGACGATGTGAGCATAAACATGGGCCAGATAGGTCTGAAGAAGCACTCCAAAAAAACATTGAACGGCGAAAGATCACACCAAAATGTCCCTTAGAAAACATCAAAACACACCAAACTGAAAACATAAATGAAGCCATCACCATTGAAGCTTAGATTGCAACCTCTAGATGAAGATGCACCAACTAATTTGGTAGGAGTTATCTTGCAAACTGGAAACTGATGAACAACTAGGAGGTATTCCAACCTCAAAGCAAGAGTTCTGAAAATATTTCAGCAGCACTTCGTTATGATAGATAATGGATGCCAAATGAGGAGGTAGAGAGGCGTATTTAATGTTAGATTTAGGATCAGAAATGAAAGCAATCAGAAAATGCAACACATAAGACAATGAACACAACAAGATACCTTGGGAAAACCCTCCTACTCGAGGGAGAAAAAACCCAACAAATATATCTCTTATATATTGAAGGAATAAGAGCAGCAATCTGCTTACAACTCAGGCCCAATGTTTCTCCTTGAAATCGGTCTACTGCTACAAAATGATGATCTGCTGCTACAAGATGATGATCTACTGCTCAAGTATGAACTTCTTCTAGGAATGTGAATTATGATGAATTTGATGTTCAAATGAATGATCATCACCTTGTATTTATACAAAACTAGGTGACTCTTCATTTGGGTTGGCCTCTTTTAAGAAACAAGGCGACTCTTCATAAAATTATTATATATAGCAAGTCCGACTTGCCTTGGTATTATTTATCCATCATTTTTAAATTTGAGAGAAAGATATCTCCCACTGTTATAACATCAACATTTAAAGGCTCCAAATCCAAAAATTCAAAACTTCTTTTCCCTCCAGAATGGGATGCCCAAATATGAAGAATAAAATAATATTTATTAAAACTCACTTGCTTGTGTATTTTGGCATAATTGATGAGCTTTATAGTCTTCAAGAGGAGTTTGACTTAGAAGATTTTCCACAAAAATTAGAAGTTGCAAGTGCAGATTTGGACCCGCGAGTTGGACTTGTACATGAGAAAGGAAAAGTTTTTAAAATTTTGGATAACCCTCTCTTTGAAATGGGTGCAAAGGCCACTTATGATAATCCCCTCTTTGTTATTGAAGATGAAACATCAAGTGACAATAGCAAGAAATGGGATCCTGACGAAGTTTCTAAACATGAGATGGAATGTGGTTTTCAGCTTATTGATGATTTGCAAACAAACCATGAGGGTGAGCCGATCTTTGCAATTGATAATCTTCCAAGAAGATTGTTTGATCAAGAAAGCATGAGTGGGGTTGAGGATGTAGTTTCCACATGGGAAATGTTGGATCATGGCGACTTCCACAACTTTGACATCAAGGTGTTAACAAAACATGTTTTGGTAGCTGTTGGAAATCTCATTACAACAGTAAGGAAAAGAGAGTTTTGGCTTGTTACTTATGAAGTATGGGAGAGAGAAGGACCAAAAGAGGTTGTCTATTGGTTTGACAATCCATCCCTTGGGTTGAGTGATGATTCAACTTATACTAATCCTTTTTGGAGATTGGTTTTGAAAACAACAATTGTTCCATGCTCTATAGTTGTTGAAGCTTCCATAAATGGGCTATGACGGTTCACCATAGAATTTACTAATTTCTTGAGTATGCATTTGGTTTTAACTGGCACTTGGAGATGTGTTGTGTACTTTTCCCCGTGTGTTGGAGATCATTTTTGGTTGGGTATCCATGTTTGGGATCCTCAACATGGTTTGACGAAGCTTATTATGTATGGTAAGAAGGATCTTTGGAGAGATAAGGATCAAAATTTCAGAATTTATGGTCCTGCCCCCTTCCTTACCAGCCATTTGGTGGTTCTATTTTCTCATCAACAATGGATTGGAGAGAAATTTTAAGTAAGGGTTGGAGAAATGAACGGATGGTTACTTTTGGGGGTGTTCCTTGGCATAGACAGGGGCAGATTTTGAATCTTGAGCTTGCTGATTAGTTGCAGACCAGCTACCTTACATTGGGAGTTACTGTCGTTTAGGAGAGTTGGCTCATTATTTCTTGTTAAGGAGGTGAAAGGTTTCAGTTGGAAATTTCTATGGAGTGTTTTCCAGCCGCTTATGAGTTGTTTGGGTGCAACACAATGCTCATTTCACATACTCATACTTGGGAATCCCTTTGGCACTACTGTTATCCCTTGAGTAGAATGCATAAATCCGATTGTACCTTGTTGATCCTAGCTTTGAACAGTAGTGATTATTTGTTTCTTCAAAACTTTCAAACTCGCAGAGTTCATTTCATGAAGGCTTATGAAACAAATTTTGATCATTTACTCACAGTGTTGGTTCAAGACAGCGAACCTCCACATGCTTTGGTTCATCATTCTAAGACTCTTGGAGTTGGAACAGTCAGAATTTTTCAGAAGTCTTCGTGGTTGTGTGTGGTATTATGATGATGAGTCAATTGAACTCTTGCTAAGGATGGTTTTCCTCTTAGCAAGAAGATTGGAGGGAGTCACTTTTGTAGCCATGGCTCTGCTTGACACCTTGAGGAGATATGCTGAGGAGTATGGTTATGAGTTGACCAGACTTTCCTTCCTATTGCTTAGGATCGTGTTAGGCAGTGGCATTGTAGATATGGACTTCTCAGAGATGTTGCATGGTGTAGATTTTAGGCCTCCCAGGTATTTTAGATTGACTCTCATGGATGGTATCTTTTCGGGTCACACGAGAGGATAGTGCAAATTTGGCACGATGGTTTCACAAATGTGATCAGAGTGGTGTAGCGTCGGCATGGTGGGTCCTCTTTGAGATGGACGTGGGACCCTGGGATCTTGTTTTTATGTGGATTGGACTATTATTTTGGACTTGTGGTGGCATTGTTTGAGGACAAGCAATCTTTGGGAAGGGAGGATTGTAATGTCCCCTTTTTAGCCCTATGCTTTTCAGTGACCATTAGCTTGTTTTCGGAGTCCCATACGCTATATTCAGAGGCGTTTTTAGGGTTTCCTATTTTCTAGGAGGTATCTTTTTGAGTTTTAGGAGATGCATGCAGGAGTTTACCAATTTGTTTTCTAGGTCTTTATGGGTTTCCAGAGAGCTTTAGGGGGGTGTCACATGCATGTTGATCAGTGACCATTTTCGGACTTGCTATTTTTAGTAAGTTACGACGGCTACCCAAAATGTGCTTAAATGGTGTTTGGAGTCACTTACTATTTTTAGTAAGTGCTATTTTTGGTAGTGTGGTTTGGCAGGAGTTCAACACTTAGTTATTATTTCTGGCAGTGCAGGCTTGGCAAAGGCTTCTCCAGCTTTCTTGGAGGCAAAAAGGGAAAGTTGATAACTTAAGTCATATTTTATTGTTGCTTTTGGATCCCTCTTGACTAGGCATTATGACTTAAGTTGATTTTAAAAGGTGGGCTTCATTTTTGGATGCCGAAGTTGGAAAAAAATACTTTTTAAGTAATATATTATGCCAAGGTAAAGTAGATGCCAAAATACACAAGAAAATGATTTTTAATAAATATTAGTTTATTCCTCATATTTGGGTGTCCCATTTTGGAAGGAAAAGGAGTTTTGAATTTCTGGGTTTGGAGCCTTTAAATACACCTCTCTACCTCCTCATTTGGCATCCATTTTCTATCATAATGAAGTGTTGAAATATTTTCAGAACTCTTGCTTTCAGGTTGGAATAACTCCTAATTGTTCATCAGTTTCCAGTTTGCAAGATAACTCCTAGTTAATTAGTTGGTGCATCTTCATCCCGAGGTTGCAATTTGAGCTTCAATGGTGATGGCTTCATTTGTGTTTTCAGTTTGGTGTGGTTTTGATGTTTTCTAAGAGACATTTTGGTGTGATCTTTCGTTGTTCGGTGTCTTTTTGGAGTGCTTCTTCAAACCTAGCTGACCCATGTTTATGTTCACATCTTCTTGAGGAGTTGGATGATTTTTGTGGGTGATGGTTCGTTGGATTTCTTACTTCTAGGTGCCCTTTTGCTCCAAATTTGATATTTTTTGAAGGAGTGATTTATGGCATGAGGTCGACCTCCCTAGAGGATTGTACCACTTGCAGCAGGGTCTTTGGGAAGTGTGCCTAAGTTTTTAGAGCTAGTTGGTGGAGTTTGGCTGCTAAAACTTGGGCGCCTAGCTTCTTGGCATCGTCTACAACTGATTTGAGGTCATTCAAAGGAGTATGGAGGGAGTTATGAGCAATTGAAGGTGTATCAGATTTGCTGATCAGAAAATCAGGCCGCTGCTCCTTCATATCAGACCTCATATCTTTGTCATTATTTCATATTTTATGATGCCTTGTCATTGTAGTGTTTTAGAAATGAATACCTAATATTTGGGCTTCACTGTTGTTTGTTTCTCACCTAATATACTGTGTTAGATATCATATTGTAATCGCTGATCTAGTAGTACTAATCAGCCTTATTACTTCAGTTATTTTGTATTTCACTTCCATTGGATAAGTGGTTGAGTTTTTGTTTACTTTCTATTTCCCACTGAAAAAGTGGAAGTGGTTGGCTATGCTGCTCTTTGCTTAAATTTACTTTCCAGTAACCCGTTGAAAAGTGGAAGAGGCTGGCTTTGCTGCCTAGTATTTACATTTTCTCTATTGGTTGGCTTGCCACCAATAGCATTTGTATTTCCAGTATTTTCAAATTATTATCAGATCCCCTTACACCATATGCTCTCACCTTGCCTACTCCGGGATTTGGGTGATTAGAAAGTGAAGGGTTTCTTCTAGTTTGTTATCTTTCATTGGGCTAACGCTAACGGATGAAGTTTGTGGAAAAAGTTTGGGAAAAAACTAAGGGGGATACTTTAGTGGTATCAAAGGTTGAGTTTATGGATCGAAGAAATTTTAAGGGTTAGCAGAGCCATTGTGAGTCGGAGCAATATATAGGTTGACCATAAAAAAACGATGAAGTTCTCGAGAAGTTCTAGGGTTTCCCCTTACACTGTATGAAGTTCACTGACAGCCCAAAATATTAAGTTCATGCTGTTATCTTGAGAGAAGTTCTAGGGTTTCCCCTTACACCATATTCTCCAATATATAGGTCGGCTGTCCTGACCCAATAATACCAGTTTGTCGGTTCTTCCTCTAGGGGGACCTAGCATTGCCTTAGCATCCGTACATTGTCTTGGCTAGAGATCAAATGGTGGCTTTGTTGACGTTGAATCAAATGTGCTCCGATACCAAGCTTGCACTTCCAGAAATAGTATCTGAGTGCTAAATTGTTGCCAAACCACACTGCCAAAAATAGTACTTAGTAAAAATAGCATATTGCTAAAAATAGTAAGTGACTCCAAACACCGTTTAAGCACATTCCAGGTAGTCGTCGTAACTTAACAAAAACAGCAAGTTCGGAAATGGTCATTGATCAACATGCATGTAACACCTCCCTAAAGCTCTCTGAAAACCCATAAAGAAAACTGGCAAACTTTTGCATGCATCTCCTAAAAACTCAGAAAGATACCTCCTAGAATGCCTCCGAATAGCCTACGAGACTTCAGAAATAGGCTAATGGTCATTGAAAATCATAGGGCTAAAAAGGGGACATTACACTACTACTGTATCTTATGGACTAGCCAACATTCACCCATATCGCGGAGGTGAAAGGTTGCCAAGGGCTATTCTAGATGTGACACTGGAATGATTAAACTAGTTGTTACTCCTACTATGTAGGTAATGAAAATCGAAACTGACCATTGTATCGAGAGGGTTAACAAGCAACCACCTATAGCACGGAGGTGATTGATGCCGAGTGCTATCCATATTGTGAAGGGGTTAGTTGACAATATCACCAAGGTTACTAGATGGTCTATGTCAAATGTTACTCCTTGGGTCAAAAAACTTGTTGGTAGCTTAGGGGTGATAGACGTTGAAATCCACTAATTTGATGGTTCAATGGATTGTGAAAATTGTCAATGGCCTTATGTGATGTGTTTGTTACACTTCTCATTTGGTGATGGTTGTAAGTAGTATGGGATGTTTGCCATCATAATGGTTGGTGCAAAAGATCGAGGAAAAGGATGGGACCCATGGTGTAGTATGGGGTGCACCAACATTCCTTTTTTAGTTGGGATGCACTAAAAGGGTAGGTGTTAGCCATTCATTATGTACGTTCCAATCACTCACTATGTACTTGTGTAAATGGCCTTAAGTATTGTGCACATTGTTATACTGATACCCTTGCTAGTGATGACATCAAGTAGTATGAGATGCTTGATTATCATCATAGAAGGTGGTTGTGAGAAAAGGATGGGACCCATGGTGTAGTATGAGATGAATCAACATTCCTTTTCAGATGAGATTTGTTTATGAGCTTGTGTTAGTAAACCAAGTAGTGGGATGTTGCATATAGTAGGTTGCATCCACTTTCATGGTGCCATTTGTTCTATGTAAACATGTGAAGTATGTGCGGATTGTTCACATTTGATATATGCTTAAGCTAGTCACTATTGTACCTATGATATGTATACGAACTAGTTGTTGCATTATTTGTTGAGCTAGTCATGATTGTACTTGTGATGTACGTATGAGCTAGTCACAGTTGTACTTGAGATGTGTATATGAGTTAGTCACCCTATGTATAAGAGATGTATGCTTGAAACAATCATTGTGTGTGAACTTGAGATTTTGGAATGATATTGATCATATGTGGTTTTATGTATATTTATACACTAATGATTGGTATGGAACCTGTTGATGTTAGAACAACTTCGGGCCTTATCCTTCCAGCCACGACTTTGTGTGAATAAATTCAATATAGCCTATCGGCTATTTAATTTATTTAAGTCGATATTAGTGAAGAGGCGCTTCACTTGGAGAATAAATAAATATTAATTATTATGGGCCGACCTCTCCTTGATAATCACACCACTTCATATGAGACATATTCTTTGGTGGCCAACCTTGCTTCATGAAGGTGTGTGTCCTCTCCAGCGATTTGTATATATGAGAGATCATTTCCATTCATTTCACATTCAAGTTCATTCAATATAATTTGCATTCATAGAAGATGTTCGCTCCTGAGCAGCAGATCATCATCTTGCAATAGCAGATCGATTTCAAGGAGAAACTTATTCATTTGTATTCTTGCATCTAGGAGAGGTGCGATTATTCATTGTATAAAAATCGGCATTGTGTTGTGCCTGAGTTGTAAGCAGATTTCTGCTCTTATTACTTCAATATATAAGCGATATATTTGCTGGGTTTTTCTCCCTCAAGTTGGAGGGTTTTCCCAGGGTATCTTGTTGTGTTCATGGTCTTATGTGCTGCATTTCTGGTTATTGAATATCTGATCATAAAACTAACATGGTATCAGAGCGGGTTTAAAGAAGATCGTGATCAAATTTATATAAGCAGTGCATTCATCCATTCTTGTTCTCATCTTCTTGCATCTATCTTATCTTTGAAAATGGTGAACGGGCTCAAGATCGAAGATAGGCTTGAAGGTGCTTCCAACTTCACCTCTTGGAAGTTTCGAGTGATGCTTGCATTGGAAGAAAATGAGATTGTTCAGTTCGTGGAAGTTGAAGTTCCTGAACCTTCCGATGAAAATGAGAAGCCTCAATGGAAGAAGAATTGCACCAAGGCGAAAAAGATTTTGGTTGATTCGGTGAAGGACCACCTTGTGCCAATTATCTCCAAATTGAAGACAGCAAGAGAAATGTTCAAAACCTTGGAGAAAATGTATGAGTTCAATAACACAAGCAAAGCTCTTGCCTTGAAGCAACAACTTCATCATGTCAAGATGGCAAAAGGAGATTTTGTCATGTCCTTCATGAAGATCACTGAATTGAGAGATCAACTCTCTACCATTAGGCATATGGTTGATGATAAGGATTTGGCCATGTTGGCTCTTAATGGTCTACCTAAATCTTGGGAACCATATATCCAAGGCATTAGTGCGAGATCAAAGCTACCTAAGTTTGATCGCTTGAGGGCAGATTGCATTCAAAAGGAATCGAGACTAGCAACAAGAGGCAATGGGCAAAGTTCTACCAATGAGGAGATTCATGTACTTACCGCTCAATCTTCGAAAAAGAAAGGAAGAGAAGGAAAGAAAGGCTACTTCAAGAGGAATAAAGATAGAAGATCTGATGGTGCTCCTCCATCTAAGAAGAAGAAAGATCTTTCCCACCTACAGTGCTTCAGATGTGACAAGTTTGGTCACTATGCAAAGGATTGCCCAACTAGAGCAAAACAACATGCTTCAATTGCGGATGTGGGTGTGATCTCTCCTCAAAAGGATTCAAGTGAATTTCTATTCTATTTTGCCTTATCAAGCAATGTTCCTGCAAATAGCAACACTTGGTTGATTGATAATGGTGCCTCCTGTCACATTACTAGATTTAGAGAACATCTTTCAGATTTGGTAATGAGAGATACAAGTGTTCAAGTCATAATTGGAGATGATGCATGTTATTCTGTGAAAGGTGTTGGGACCTCCACTATTCACTTAGATTTCGGCATCTCCTTGCAGTTGAGTGATGTACTATTTGTACCAGGCATCAAGCGGAACCTTGTCTCTATCTCAGCCTTGGAGGACAAGGGATACCAAGTTGCATTCTTCGAAGGTAAAGTTCTTGCATAGCCAAAGAATTCTAGCATCAAGTCAGCCCGAGTGATTGATGTTCGACAAGAATGTCTCTACAGACTTTCCACTCGTCCTCTACAAGCGTTGTTGCATGATACGTCAAGTTCATGTGAGCTTTGGCATAGAAGACTTGCTCACATTCACTTCCGAGCGCTTCCAACCATGGAGAAGATGGTCACCGACGTTCTTAAACTCAGCCAGGAGCATGAAGGTACTTGCCGAGGATGCGCATTGGGTAAGAATACTAAAAGACCCTTTCATAGTAGTGAAAGTAGATCTAAATGCATTCTAGATCTTGTTCATTCTGATTTGTGTGGTCCAATGTCTGTTTCTTCTTTGAGTGGTTTCTTGTATTATGTAATTTTCATTGATGACTACTCTAGAAAGACTTGGATTTATTTCTTAAAGACTAAAGAATCTGAGGAAGTACTTGAGAGATTCAAGGAATTTAAAGCTCAAGTAGAAAACTTGTCCGAAAAGAGGATCAAAGTTTTGAGATCTGATAATGGAGGAGAATACATCTCTAGAAGCTTTCGTAACTTTTGTGTTGAAGTAGGAATTAAGAGGGAGTTTTGTGTTCCCTACAATCCACAACAAAATGGTGTAGCAGAAAGGAAGAACAGATCTATTGTAGAAGCAACTAAAGCCATGATTTATGATCAGGATCTACAAATCTTCCTTTGGGCCGAAGCTTCTAGGACAGCTGTGTATGTTCTGAATCGAAGCCCTCATCGTATCTTGGAGAACATGACTCCTGAAGAAGCTTTCACAGGTGTGAAGCCTGAAGTCAGCTATTTGAGAATATTTGGTTGTCCTATGTATGTTCATGTCCCTAAAGATAAAAGGACAAAGTTGGAACCATCTGGCAAGAAGGGAATATTTGTGGGCTACAGCGAGTCTTCAAAAGCCTACAAGATTTACATTCCAGGTCAGAAACTGATAGAGATCAGCAGGGATGTTACATTTGAAGAAGATGTTGCATTCAAGAGATCTAAAGGCTCTCACATGGAGATAGACAATGAAGACCAAGAGTCTCCTCAGGGCATGGAAGTTGACCATACTCTTGAGATTCCAAAGGAGACTATTGATTCTAAAGAAGATGATCTAGTTGAGCCTTTGGAACCTACTGATGGGCCTACAGACATTGTTATTGGTCGAAAGAGACCTCTATGGGCTAGGCAAACAATGCAGGAGGTAGAAAAGTTTGCAGCCCCTAGAGGAACATTTAGAGAAAGCAAAAGACCTCAAAAGTTCTCAAGCTATATTGCATTGATGAGTCAAATGATTGAATCTGAGCCTTCCAGTGTTGAGGAAGCTTCAAGTCAGCAAGTATGGAGAGATGCTATGGCTAAAGAATATCAATCTATCCTCAAGAACGATGTTTGGGACATTGTACCTAGACCAGAAGGCAAATCTGCCGTATCTTCTAAGTGGTTGTTCAAAATCAAGCATGTGGTTGGTGGAAGCATTGAGAAGTACAAGGCTAGATTTGTGGCTAGGGGCTTCTCTTAGAAAGAGGGAATAGATTATGAGGAAACATTTGCTCCAGTTGCTCGTTATAACTCCATCAGGACCATCATTGCTATTGTAGTGGCTAAAGGATGAAAGTTACACCAAATGGATGTGAAGACAACATTTCTAAATGGTGTAATTAAAGAAGAGGTATACATTGAGTAACCTGATGGATTTAAGGTTCATGGGAAGGAGTCTCATGTTTGCAGATTGAAGAAGGCTTTGTATGGCCTTAAGCAAGCTCTTCGTGCTTGGTATGAGAGGATTGATTGATACCTGTTGAGCTTGGGCTTCTCCAAGAATGATGCTGATTCAAACCTGTACTTCAAGGTAATTGATGGCGAAGCATTGATCTTGGTCCTCTATGTTGATGATCTATTTTTTATTGGAGAAGAACACTTCATTATCAAATGCAAGAAAGAGTTGGCTTCTGAATTTGAAATGAAGGATCTTAAGTACATGCATTACTTCCTTGGTTTAGAAGTATGGCAGAGGCCTAATGAGATCATTCTAAGTCAAGGGAAGTATACAATAGACATCTTGAAGAGATTTGGTATGATGGATTGCAAATCCATGTCTACACCTATGGAAACCAATTTTCAGAAGTTAAAAGAAGTTGCAGCTAGTTCAGATCTAGTGGATCCTACTATGTACAGGCAGTTGATTGGATCATTGATGTATCTAGTCAATACTAGACCAGATATTTGCTATGCAGTGAGTGCACTTAGTCATTTCATGTGTGAACCAAGGCAAATACACCTAGTTGCAGCAAAGCATATCTTGAGATACTTGCATGGCACAGTTGGGTATGGCTTGAGATATTCTTTTGGTGTGGACTTGAAGCTGCATGGTTATACTGATTCTGATTGGGCAAGGTGTGTTGCTGATCATAAGAGCACTTTTGGATGTTGTTTCAGTTTGGGGTCTGCAATGATCTCTTGGTGTAGCAGGAAGCAATCTTCAGTGGCACTAAGCACCGCAGAGGCCGAGTACATTGCAGCATGTGTGGTAGCTCGAGAAGCAGTGTGGCTTCAGAAGCTCCTTGCAAGATTGTTTGGACAATCATTGGAGCCAACTGTCATTCATTGTGATAAGCAAAGTTGTGTGAAGCTTTCTATCAATCCAGTGTTTCATGACATAACCAAACATGTTGAGATCAAATAACACTATATCAGAGATATGGTATTGAGGAAAGCAATCTAGTTGAGATACATTAGCACTGATGAGCAGACGACAGACATTCTCTCCAAGCCTCTCTCCAGAGTAAAGTTTGTGTACTTCTGAGACAAGCTTGGTATTGTGGAGAATAAGCCCTAGCTGAGAGGGAGACTGAGATTCAGTGATCTGTGATTTTCTTTAATGCATTTCT
The DNA here is from genome assembly GCA_007115665.2 of Sequoiadendron giganteum. Taxonomy (NCBI): domain Eukaryota; kingdom Viridiplantae; phylum Streptophyta; class Pinopsida; order Cupressales; family Cupressaceae; genus Sequoiadendron; species Sequoiadendron giganteum. The sequence goes on along the minus strand of CM021100.1, from coordinate 65,473,460 downwards.
CTTTGTGAGAGAGATGTGAGGTGCAAGCCCTTGAAAATGCATCTTTCTCAGTAAGAGAAATTTGAGGTGAAAGCCCTTGTTTCCACCCTCTGTGAGTAGCCATGGTGGATGTCATGTTGAGTGACTTCATGACAACATCACGAGAGAGAGTCCGTGATGATTTTCTTGTACTTGTGTTTATTCACCTTCTGGGTGTAGCCATGGTGAATGTCATGATAAGATGACGACATCACGTTGAGTGATTCCGTGATGGGCACTTGTACACATATGCTTTACCATACATGGGAGTAGCCATGATGGTTGATATCATGATTGAGTGAATTTGTGATGAGCTCCTTTCACATTTGGGTGTAGCCATTGTGGATGCCATTGGTTAGCTGGAAGTATTCCTCCCTAGCTGAGAGGGAGGGTTGATGTTAGAACAGCTTTGGGCCTTATCCTTCCAGCCATGTTGTGTGAATAAATTCAATATAGCCTATCGGCTATTTAATTTATTCAAGTCGATATTAGTGAAGAGGCGCTTCACTTGGAGAATAAATAAATATTAATAATTATGGGCCGACCTCTCCTTGATAATCGCACCACTTCATATGAGACGTATTCTTTGGTGGCCGACCTTGCTTCATGAAGGGGTGCGTCCTCTCCAGCGATTTGTATATATGAGAGATCATTTCACATTCAAGTTCATACAATATAATTCACATTCATAGAAGAAGTTCGCGCCTGAGCAGTAGATCATCATCTTGCAACAGCAGATCGATTTCAAGGAGAAACTTATTCATTTGTATTCCTGCATCTAGGAGAGGTGCGATGTATAAAAATCGGCATTGTGTTGTGCCTGAGTTGTAAGCAGATTTCTGCTCTTATTACTTCAATATATAAGCGATATTTGCTGGGTTTTTCTCCCTCAAGTTGGAGGGTTTTCCCAGGGTATCTTGTTGTGTTCATTGTCGTATGTGCTGCATTTCTGGTTATTGAATATCTGATCATAAAACTAACAGAACCAACACCTAACTAGAATGTGTTGTTAACTAATTTAAAAGCATAACCTTAGTTAACAGTCATGATTTAAAAGTGAGATCAAAGATCCAATACAAGAGAAGAGGATGAACTCTCTCTATCACTGGTGTACAAATTATGGAGCCTTTGATTCCCAAACGAGATACGTAGGCAAGGTCATTATGAATGAACCCTTGAAGTCTAGGTTTGGATCTAGGGATGACCTTAGCATCAGGAGCTTATCACTTTCTAGTGTAAGCATTTGAGTGGTGGCATGGAGTCACTGCCATGATGATGGTTGGCAAAGTTGTGAAGTTAGCACTTATAGAATTGTTGGAAGATGCTTGATTGATTAAATTAGTTGTTGTGAATTAAAAAATATAAAAAAATAGTAATAACTGAAAGGCAGTTGTTACACAGTTGTGCATGAGTTTTTCAAATTAGAGACTCCATCTTGGTATAATCTGCACTAAAGATGATGAACATCCTGCCTCCTATTTTTCCTTTACCTGATTTGTATTGTGCTTTATATCATCCAATGACAGCTGGTCATACTAGTGAGAGTCGAGGGATGTCATTGACATCTCCGGCTGTCCAGGAGATGGCCAACCATCTCCAAACATTTTTTGGGGTTTCAGCACTGTTTCCAGAACATACCCAGTCCAGCGTGGGAGATCAGAGATGGCCTGGAGACATTTCCAAGGCAACCCATGTGCCAAAAACATTATGGGGACAAGGGCACCTGGAAAAGGCTCAAACACATCCTGCATGTTCTTGTGAATCATTGGATAATTATCAACAATCAAGGCATTAGGACATAAACATATCATTTAAGTTATCAACAACGAGATTATCCTAATTAAGCTTCCTGAAATTAGGATCACATAGCCTTAATCGATTAATGGTTTTGTTAAAAATATACTTCAAAGTATACAACATTGCCTTCTAGGCTCTCATTGGGCTAGAATAAGGATGTTGAACGGGTGGGTGCTGCATAGCTACCTTAAAACTTATCATAAGCATACTTACCATCTTACGGATTTGTTCAATTTCTTGTTATTGATTACCATAGCAATTTTTTTATTATCCAAAATCAGTTTACCATGTGTAGAAATTTCTAGATGATTCTGTTAATTTTCCCATTCTAAATTGCAAAATATTTTATATTAATATCTTTATTTTGGAGCTAAGAAATTTTCTGATCTACTTTTAACATGGTAATGTTTCAACAGTACTGTGACCAGCTTGCAGATCGGTCTGGAGCAGTCCATTTTGAGGAATGGAGGAAAGAAATTGCAACAGAAAACAATAAGTTTAGTCTCTCCTATCCAGGAACGTTTCGGGACATGTGGGATCAAAACTACTTGCTTGAATTGCTGGAGAAATCCCCTGCAGTCATGAATGATTCATGACATTATAGAGGGTTGAGTTTCTTAAATTTTTAACAAAACATGGCTAATTTTAAATGTATGACAAAAATACAGTATTTTATGTGACATTCTAGTCACTAAGGACCATAGCTGCTTCTTAACTTTTTTTCCTACTTTCAAATATTTCTTTCCATTGATAAATGAAGTGCTTGAAGTACAAACTATTAGAAGGAAAAACCTACATCCAGAAAAATATAGTTCACGACCAAATATATTGTACATGAACAAAACCTACCAAAAAAGCTATGTACCAAGAAACCAGTAGCAACGATATTAGTATCTTAAAGCATAAAGTTGCCACTGTAGTCGCATGTATAAATCCACAAAATAAAAATCACTGCGGACACTTGGTTGTTGCTGGGCATTACTGCAACTTTGTGAAGGACCAAGTTGCACGACCATGGATTAATCGTGGCTCCTCTCATTGGCTTTTTTAAAGAACAATGCCCACTAACCATGTAAGCTACTCACAAAACTAATTACAACTTTATAATAAAAATACAACCAAATGAACTCAATGGCTATTGAAGCGTGGACCTTAGGGTCTAAAAGGCCTTTCACTCCGCAAAGCCTAGACATAGTGAAATAACAGCCCAATGGCCAATAGACTCTTGGACTTTATGGTATATAAAATTTTCTAGTACGGCTAGTAAAGCTAATTACTGATATATTTCATCTTTATAAAATTACAACTAACAATCACATCTTGGTGTGCAATGGGCATGTTGAAGAGGTGTGGAAGGTCAATTAGGGAAAATTTTGGTCTTATTTTTTTCATACATTTGTGCAATACATGAGGTCAATTGGTGGACCATTTATCAAATGATGTTTGTGGAACAAAGGTCTGAATGGAGAAGTGATTGCTTCAAATCAACTTTGCATCTACTTATAGGGATCCAAACATGACTGAAACAAAACCTCTAAATCAGGAAGATAATCAAGCTCATGTTATGTTTGCAATAGGGAGAGAGGGAGAGAGGGAGAGATAAAGGGGGGAAGAGAGAGAGAGAGGGGGGGAGGGGGTAGGGAGATAGAGATAGAGATAGAGATGGAGAGGAAAGGAATAGATAGAGATAGAAGAGATAAATATATAGAGAGGGGGAGAGAGGGAGACATAGAAAGATAAAGATAGAGATAGGTAGAGAGTGATGAAACACACACTTATATTGAGAGGGGGTGAATTAATATAGATTAAAACTTTACTCCTTAACTTAATTAAGCATAGCAGTATTACTTCAACCCCAATTATCCATAGCAATATCGTTCATGCAAGATATAGCAATTTGAGAACATGCACAAGAGACACAATTTTACGTGGAAACGCTTACGGGAGGAAACCACAACAAAATATTGCTTGTATTAATCTTCTTACAAAATTTGTATGCACCAACCCACTGGAGACTCCAATCTCCACCACTGAGCACCAACTCAACAAGAGACTACAATCTCTTCAACGAGAGGCTCCAACCTCATGATCTCCTCGAGTAGAAGGCTCCAACCTCCATAAGAACAATATAATAACTTTTGTTTGCAACTTTTGAGATCTACTCTAACACCTTACAAATCTGCCAAACTCCCTTTCGTAGATCTGCAATATAGTCTTCACAAAATCGGCAATAATGTCTTCACAAATTTGGTAATAATATCTTCACAAGTTCTGCAATAATGTCTTCATGAAATCTGCTCATAAACCGCCATGATCTCACTTGTGTCACTTCTTTTTTTTTCACAAAATCGCTGCTATAAATCTGCTCACATATGCTTTATAAATCTGCTTGAATAGCTTTTTATTTCTGCTCTTCATATAACAAATATTATTTGAGTTGATTGAATTTTCCTCACCTCCAAACTTGTATTTATACATGCCCAAAGCAACTCTTCACCCAAGGGATGTGACCCTCCAAGGGGGTTCAACCCATTATCCAAAATAATTTTTATTTATTTTATTTTGCCTCCCAAAATTTGGGCGCACCTTCCTAGGGGGGTCATCCCATTTTTAAAAATAAAAATAATTTATTTTTTAATTTTTAAACACTAGAATTTGGGTGCCATACTTAGGGGAGGTCCGCCCACAAAACATAGCATTTAATTTTGATTTTTCCTTCACCTATGGGTCAGCCAACTTTGACATCAATGGAAACAGTTTTTTCAATAGAGAGGAGGGATATTGTTAGAATTGTGAAAAACACGAGCCACAAGATCAAACAACAGACAAAGACACTTTCCATGCAAGAGATCTACAAACAATATATGCAATATTCCTCAACAAGAAAACGCTATAGAATGAACCTCAAGAATCTCCAAGGAAAACAAAAATCCTCAAAGGTTGAGAGTTCAAGAGAAAATCTTCAGAGTGATAATACGATGAGGGTTGAGTGCCATAGGAGCAACCCTAAATGGTGCTCATTTTAGTTAACATAGAAAAGCACTTAGTTAACTAAATAAAGAATTTTTAAGTTTAGCTTAAGTGCATGAGAATAAATTAGACTAATAATCAATTAAAGATTAATTAATTATTAGCTAATGCATGATTACTCTAACACCCTCCCTTAAGATGAACTTAGAGGGTAAATGCAAGAATATGAGTCCACGAAAAGTGGAAGTTTTTGCCTTAACAAAAAACTTGAAATCGGCTTCAACAAAATGGGATCCTATTTAGGTTCGGGGTCATGAGCCTAAAACTAAAACGAGATCCCATTTTTTAAAAATTGGGATTTCGTTTTTAAAAAAATTGGGATCTCATTTTTCAAAACGGGATCCCGTTTTGAAATTTTTTTCAGGGAATAGAAAGTTTTCAAAATGGGACCTTTGAAAACTTTCATTTTGGAAAATTTCAGCTTTAAAAAAATTATTTTGGGAAATTTTCAAAACGGGATCCTATTTTGAAAATTTTCCATTTTTGGAAACTTTTCATTTTTGGCAACTTTTCAAAATGGGATCCCGTTTTGTAGAACTATAAAAAAATTATTAACGGGATCTTGTTTTAGAACGGGATCTCGTTTTTAAAAATATGAATTTTTGGTCGATTTTTTGGCTTGTTTTTCGGTTTGGGAAATGGCTTGGGGACCTGAATCTGAGCTTTGGGCTTGGTTTGACCTGCAACTTGAAGGTCATGGCAATGTCACAAGAAAATAGTGACTTTGGACATATGTTTGAAGACCTATTTTGTAGAATTTTTTGATGAAATTAAACCCATTATAGATGAGACAGTGTAGATTCCAAATATGTAATTTTTTTTACAATTGGATTATTTTTTCTCTTTTTTAATTAATTTATGATGAAACTGGTCGATAAACTTGAAATATCAGGGTTTTTTAGTATTTTAATAATTTTTTATTAAATAAATTTTTTTTTATAAAACGAATTGCACCAAAACATACTTCAAACAATTATTTTCAATTTGAAAAAAAAAACTCAAAAAATGATAAGTTTAGGTCATCTTATGCGTAACGTACACGACAATTTTTTCAAAACAACAAATATGGCCAATAAAAATTTAACAAAAAAAATATTTAATAAAAAATTACAAAAAAATATCGAAAACGTGCTTCAGTGAGTTACAATTTTTTTCCCAAAAAGATTTAGAAAAATATGATTATTTAAGTCAAAATATGGATGAGGTACAGCATGGTATGGTACAAAACAAGTGACTTTTAAATAGTGGTTTTTAGAAACACCTATTAAAAATCATTTTTTATCATCTGGGTATTGAAATAAATTACATATTGGGAAACTAGACTCCGAGTACTATATTTATGATCAGTGAGTTTTTTTAAGATTTCATTTCTAAGTGCTTCAAATTTTAAGGTCAAATGTCACAAATTTTGAAAATCAGAGAAAACACTTCCACTTTTTGGCCAAAAAGTGGACTGAACTTCTTGCACACCCTAGGGAGTAGCTAAAACACTAAAAAGAATGCATGATGGGTCTTGGAAAACAAGGCCTATTGAGGTACCCATATACAAACAAAAGATCTCTCACAACTGGAGAAAATGAGAAAACCATAGTGGGAGAAAACTCCTCTCCAAAAGAGAAAGGTGAATGAAGGACTGAAAAACCTCCAATTCAAGGTGTGAAGAACCGAGAAGCCTCCAACCAAAACAATGTCCCAAAAAGAGAGGAACATGTAGAACATCACTGGAGCCATAGTAACGAGACTCGAACTCGGCTCAGACTCGGTTAGGGTGACTCGACTCGGGGGACTCAGACTCGGCACAAACTTGGCAAAATGAAAAAAAGTTGAAAAAACCTTAGAAATTTAGAGATTTTTAAGGATTTAAAACTTGTTTCAAGCACCCTTTATTGAATAAACCTTAAAGACACAATAACATCATTAAATAGAAGAAAATTTGATCACATACACAAATATACAACACAAATTGTAGTCGAATTGTTGAGCTGCTGAAGGAAATAGCATACTTAGATATATAAATATAGTCAAATGTATACAAAACTCATGGAATATGAAATCCATGATATCAAATGTTCCATATCAATATGAAATATCAAAAAAATAGCCACAAGTCTATGGCTTAGTGGAGCCAACATCCTTCCTACGAAGGCTTCTAAGGGTCCTTGATGATGTAGCAGCTACAGCCATAGTCTCTGCCTCTATCTGACTCTCCATGCCACTCTCACCAACAACAACTGTGTCTCCTCGTGCTCTAGCCTCCTCCTCAGCCATGGCTACAACCTCAACCTCTCTCTTTGCCTGGTCCACCCAATCAAGGTCCTCGTCACTAAAGAATGCATCTGTAGCCTCAGTGATCCACTTAGACTATGGATCAACCTCCTCTAGCCTGATCGGGGTGTTGTCGTGGTCAAAAAGCTTCTTGTATCTGAGTCGAAGGTTGTAATAAACATATACCAAATCATTCATCTTCTCCACTGACAGTCTATTGCGCTTCTTGGAGTTTATGTGCTCAAACATACTCCAATTGCGCTCACAACTAGATGAACTGCATAGCTGGCTCAATATACGAATGACAACATTTTGAAGGTTTGGTGTATCAGAACCAAACATCTCCCACCAACTATCTGAGATGAGAAAAAGAAAAAAATCAATCTCATTTCAAGTTTCAAGTTCAACATTTAATAATAAATTATAATATAAAAAGATGAAAATTATACCCTTAAATATATTTTTACCTGGCAATAATGTCGTCCTACTCTCTTTGCACAAATGACGTGCAAAGAAGTCTCCCTGTGCCTTAGTGAAGGTTTCTATCTCGTGCACTATCTGTGTAGTAACAACAGGCAACATCCGCTCTATTGTCAAGTAGAGCCCACTAAGAATCTCTCTATTAGCACGAAAATAACGTCTGAATTGGAAGGCCAAATTTAGGAAACATGCCGCTGCATGGATGGGCCTATGAAATTGGTGTTGCCATCTCCTATCAATGATCTCCCAAATGGGATGATACTTCTCCTTAACTCCACCATAGATGGATCTAATGGCCTCTTTGGCCCTATTCATGCCCTCATATATGTAGCCCATTGGGGGCTTCTCCCCATCAACAACTCGTAGGAGAAATATCAAGGGCTCGGTAAACTGCAAAGTGCAAAGTTGCAAACATTGTGAAACATTAACTTAAATAAGTATGAACGAAAATAAACAAATAAAAGTAAAATATGAATACAAATTAAAACATAATGAAGAATTAAATTTTACCTTCAGAATCTCCTCCGCTAGTGTCCAAAACCCTGCCTCATCAAAAATGCAATCAGCCACAACAATCCCTGCAGTGCTTGTAGCATAGGATGAGGAAGACCACTCCTCACCAACAAACATGCGCCTTAAATCTGCCTTAGACCAAATCAAGGATTGCAATGTGATGAAATTTGTTGCAAACCTAGTGATGCCAGGACGAGCCAACTCCCTCAACCCCGTGTATTGCCTCACAAGGTTAAGCACCCATGTGTGATTGTATACAAATTTGCAAATGTTTTTTGCAGCATCCACACATGTTTTGATCCATGGGAGCTTGCCAAGATCCTCCAACATGAGGTCAATGCAATGGGCGACATATGGAGTCTAGAATAGAGTAGGGTGCCTCTCCATCAATAATTTACCAGCAACAACATAATTTGCTGCATTATCTGTCACCACTTGAACTACATTCTCTTCACCCACCTCAGCTATCACCTCCTCTATAGCCTCACAAAGGTATGCGGTATTTTTGAATTGGGCGAAAGCATCAATAGACTTGATGAAGATGGTGTCACCTGAAAAAATAAGAAAAATCAATTATTCGATAAATTAAAAAACATAAATCAGTCATATTAAATTATTAATCACTAAATCAAATTCAAATTTCAAATTAATCAATGCATTGATGATTGAGGGAAGTACAATTACCTCCGGAGGAAACTAGAAAATTAAGCAACATCCTATTTCTCCTATCGGTCCAACCATCAATCATGATGGTGCAACCCAACCTCCTCCACTGCAAGCGCTGCTCCTCTAATTGTGTTTTTACATCAGCCACCTTTTGAGTCAAAAGTGGGCCCTTTAATTCATCTTCAGTAGGGGCTTTGAACCCCGCCCCACATATGGTTATGACATCAACCATGTTTTGTCAAAAAGGAGACCTAAAACATGTCATAAATAAATTAATAAGTTACTTAGATAAGTATTGTAAAATGAAAAGTTTTAAGTTTTTAACTTTAAATTTGAATTCGATAATGAGATACATATAGAATATAGATTCTAAAATTTAAAACAATTAAATGAAAAAAAATTACCTGACTATATGGAAGGGAATGGTGCAATAGTACAAGAAGTTTGTAATTGTTTTCTTGGCTGCATCATGTGCGTCCTTGTTCCAACCCATGCTCTCAAGCGACGGTTGGGAACTAGGAGTACTACGTGGTACAAAATATGAGTCCACCCTAGATTTACGAACTCTAGGGCCAATGCTTACACTCTCGCTACCATTAGCAGTAGCAGCACCAATGACACTAGGAGGAGTAGTAGTAGTAGTATGCATAGCTGGTGCAATAGCACAAGCACTAGCACTAGGATGGTATGGAGGCATGGAAGAAGCATCTCCAACAACACCAAGTCCTTGTCCAACACTTGCCAACTCATGTCTCTGCCTCTTTTTCATTTCTTTTTGCAATTCAAATGTTTCTAATTGCACTTGCACTTCACGAACAACCTCAGGAGGTGCTACAGTGGAACCCACTGCATCATGGACGGGTATGCGTGCAATATGATACTTCAATCTGTTTATGCCTCCATGATATATTGTTTTGCAATATTTACATTTTGCCTCTCCTTTTTTCATTCTGAGAAATATTTTAGCATGTTTCCAAGCAGGGTCTTTTTTGCTTGGGTTTGAGACATTGTGAAAATATGGTTTGATTTGCAAATGAAAGTGGTTGCAATAACAAGTAGGGTTTCTAAATTATTTAAGTTGCAAGTAGGGTTTGTAAAAAAAAAAATGCGAACACAAAAAAAACAATGATTTTACAAATTACAATGAATTATTTGTTAAAAAAACACAAATAAACCAAATAAAATCAAACTTACCTCTTAAATCTAGTTTGGAATGCAATTCAAACTCCTCCCAATTGTTGGTAATGAGCTCTCAATGCACCTCCTTGTTGGTATGAAGCTTCCCAAATGATTTAACACCCTGGATTTCTCTTCAACAGCTTGCTAGTTGCCCTACAATGATCTCGTCTTTTTCTTCACAACTCTCTCTTCTCCTCCTATTTTGGCAAATGAGTGAAATGAGGCCGCTTTTAGAGTTGGGGAGATAATATAAGTCAAAAGAAAAAAAATTAAAAAGTTAAGTTTTTTATGTTTTTTTGACTTGTTGGCATTTGTTGCCATTGGCTGCGTCCAAGGCTCGAGTCTCACCGAGAAGCGGCGCGTCCAGCTAGGACGCATCAGGACTCGACTGCGTCCACGTCCGGGCTCCCAAGGCTTGACCAGGTGTGCTCGGCTTAGGATTCGCCGAGTCCTAGCGAGTCTTGGCGAGTCTCATTACACTGCTTGTAATGAACATATACCAAATCATTCATCCTCTCCACTGATAGTCTATTGCGCTTCTTGGAGTGTATGTGCTCAAACATACTCCAATTGCGCTCACAACCAGATGAATTGCATAGCTGGCTCAATATATGAATGACAAAATTTTGAAGGTTTGGTGTATCATAACCAAACATCTCCCACCAACTATTTGAGATGAGAAAAAGAAACAAAATCAATCTCATTTCAAATTTCAAATTCAACATTTAATAATAAATTATAATATATAAAGATGAAAATTATGCCCTTAAATATATTTTTACCTGGCAGAAATGTCGTCCTACTCTCTTTGCACAAATGATGTGCAAAGAAGTCTCCTTGTTCCTTAGTGAAGGCATTTATCTCGTGCACTATCTGTGTAGTAACAACAGACAACATTCACTCTGTCATCGAGTAGAGCCCACTAAGAATCTCTCTATCTGCACGAAAATCACGTTTGAATTGGAAGGTCGGATTTAGGAAACATGTGGCTATATGGATGGGCCTATGAAATTGGTGTTGCCATCTCCTATCAATGATCTCCCAAATGGGACGATACTTCTCCTCAACTCCACCATAGATGGATATAATGGCCTCTTTGGCCCTATCCATGCCCTCATATATGTAGCCCATTGTGGGCTTCTCCCCATCAACAACTCGTAGGAGAACTATCAAGGGCTCGGTAAACTACAAAGTGCAAACATTGTGAAACATTAACTTAAGTGTGAACGAAAATAAACAAATAAAAGTAAAATATGAATAAAAATTAAAACACAATGAAGAATTAAATTTTACCTTCAGAATCTCCTCCGCTAGTGTCCAAAACCATGGCTCATAAAAAATGCAATCAACCACAACAATCCCTGCAGTGCTTGTAGCATAGGATGAGGAAGACCACTCCTCACCAACAAACATGCGCCTTAAAGTTGTCTTTGATCGAATCAAGGATTGCAATGTGATAAAATTTGTTGCAAACCTAGTGATGTCAGGACTAGTCAACTCCCTCAACCCCGTGTATTGCCTCATAAGGTTAAACACCCATGTGTGATTGTCTACAAATTTGCAAATGTTTTTGCGGCATCCACACATGTTTTGATCCATGGGAGCTTGCCAAGATCCTCCAACATGAGGTCAATGCAATAGGTGGCACATGAAGTCCAGAATATAGTAGGGTGTCTCTCCATCAATAATTTACCAGTAGCAACATAATTGGTTGCATTATCTGTCACCATTTGAACTACATTCTCTTCGCCCACCTTAGCTATCACCTCCTCTATAGCCTCACAAAGGTATGTGGCATTTTTGAATTGGGCAGAAGCATCAATAGACTTGATGAAGACAGTGTCACCTGAAAAAATAAGAAAAAACAATTATTCGATAAATTAAAAAACATAAATCAGCCATATTAAATTATTAATCACTAAATCAAATTCAAATTTCAAATTAATCAATGCATTGATGACTGAGGGAAGTACAATTACCTCCGGAGGAAACTAGAAAATTAAGCAACATCCTATTTCTCCTATCGGTCCAACCATCAGTCATGATGGTGCAACGCAACCTCCACTGCAAGCATTGCTCCTCTAATTGTGCTTTTACATCAGACACCTTTTGAGTCAAAAGTGGGCCCTTTAATTCATTTTTAGTAGGGGCTTTAAACCCCACCCCACATATGGCTATAGCATCAACCATGTTTTGCCAAAAAAGAGACCTAAAACATGTCATAAATAAATTAATAAGTTACTTAGATAAGTATTGTAAAATGAAAAGTTTAAAGTTTTTAACTTTAAATTTGAATTCAATAATGAGATACATCTAGAATCTAGATTCTAAAATTTAAATATAAATTTTAAAAGAATTAAACGAAAAAGAATTACTTGGCTACATGTGGAAGGGAATGGTGCAATAGTACCAGAAGTCTGCAATTGTTTTCTTGGCTGCATCATGTGTGTCCTTGTTCCAACCCATGCTCTCAAGCGACGGTTGAGAATCAGGAGTAGTGCGTGGTACAAAATTTGAGTCCACCCTAGATTTACGAACTCTAGGGCCAATACTAACACTCCCACTACCACTAGCAAGAGCACAACATGTAATGTCCCCAATTTAGCCCTATGCTTTTCATTTGGATTTAGCCTAATTCTGGGAACTCGTAGGCTAAGCAGAAGCTCAAATCAGGGTTTCCAAACTTCTTGGAGGATGCTTTCGTCTTTTTGCAGAGCTTGCACTTGGAAATGTTGAACTTGGATTTCGGATTCCTTCTGGGTTTTTTGAGAGCTTCGCGTTGGTGGTTTCGGTTCGGCATTCTGAGCACCTTCAAGAATTTACTATTTTTAGTAAATTCTATTTTTAGCAGTGATCCAGTCAGCATCAGATTAGTCGACTTTCCTCTTCTGGCAGTTCATTGGGCAATTCTCATTTTTGGCTTAAGGGGTTCATTTTGGAGAAATAAGTTATTTTAAGTCAAAATGTTTTATTTTAAAAATACCCTTGGCCTAGTGATATAACTTAACAGTTTTTTTAAAGAAGGGGACTTTGAGGGGTATTTTCTCATGAAGGAAATATTTTTATATTCCTAAAGTTTATAATTGCTCAAGGGAAAATGGACGCCTATTTGAAGGAGTTTATATTTTATTTAAAAAAAGAGAAGTGATTTATATCTCTCAAGGAAGGTACGCGATTTTGAAGAAAGAGTTTTGGTCAAAGATTAAACCTAAAAGCAGCTTGGGATTAGGGCACACTTTCTAGAAGCCTCCAGAGTCTTCTCTTCATTCTATAAAGGAGGTTCCTTCTCTTCTTTTGGATTATGTTATGTTTTATGATATTGTTATGCTGCGGGAATGGCTTTGGGATTGCTTCGAGGAATGAATGCCTCCTAGCTTGGCTCTTCTTCTTGCTTGAAAGATAGCAACTAGTTGAGAGATAGTTTGTAATAGGTTTGTCTTGCATTTCGGTTGAGTATCTTGCATTTTTGGAGTTCTAGATTTGCATTTCAGTCTCATTTTGAAGTTGCTGAAGTCAAGCTGAATCTGTAGTTTCACTCATAAATCTGAAAATAAAAATACAGTTGTTCTGGGTATTGATTCATTGAGTTTCCTTGATAGAGGCGACCCTTCTTGCAAAGATTCAGATTTTAATATTGAGTGTTTATTTTTTAAAAGCAAAATCGCTTCTCTCTATTGGCCGCACCATTCTGGTCTGCCTGGCAAATGTTTAGAAAAAAGAATACTTCGATTTGTTAGCTGTTTCTTGGTCTAGTCCTCATTGCCATCATTATAGCTTTCGTTTGCATCAAGTCTCATGTCATTCTGGCAAGTATTGAGTGAGTTGTGAGCATTTTAGTGGATTCTAGGGTTGCTGGTTATGCATATTACGTTGTTGTTCTGTTATATCAGTCTTGAGTAATCTGTATTTTGGTGAAGAGTTGTATCTGGAAGGTCATAATTAACCTTGGAATGATCATATCTATTACTGCAGCAGTGGAGAGCTTCTAATCTTGTTTATTGCAGGCATCTTCTGATATTTTGTAAGCTCAACAGTAGTACTGTCAGCATTTCTCTTAATCTTACTTTACATTCTGAAGCTGCATTGTATTTTGTATATCTCCGCCATATGGTCGCCTCATTTCCACTCTGGAATTGGGTAGCACATACTTGGTGTTGAGTTTACTTTTAGCATAGTTAGCATCTCCGTCATATGGTAGCTCCCATTCCATCTTGGTTTGGAAAGCACATTCTTGACGTCGAGTTAATTCAGCATCTTTAACATCTCCGTCATATGGTAGCTCCCACTCCGTCTCGGTTTGGAAAGCACATGCTTGACGTCGAGTTATTTCAGCATCCTTTGGTTTTAAATGCTAACCCTAACGATTGTGTACTGCTGCTATCCTTGTTGTAATTGAAAAAGCAAAAAATTTGGCTTGGTATATTTCACAACAACAGGAGTAGTAGTACTAGTAGCTGGTGCAGTAGCAGAAGCACTAGCACTAGGACAGTATGGAGGCATGGAAGAATCATCTCCAATAGCACCAAGTCCATGTCCAACACTCGCCAACTCTTGCCTCTGCCTCTTTTTCATTTCTTTTTGCATTTCAAATGTTTCTAATTGCACTTGCACTTCATGAACAGCCTCAGGAGGTGCTACAGTGCAGCCCACTGCATCATGGACGAGTATGCATGCAATATGATATTTCAATTTGTTTATGCCTCCATGATATATTGTTTTGCAATATTTACATTTTGCCTCTCCTTTTTTCATTCTGAAAAATATTTCAGCATGTTTTCAAGCAGGGTTTTTTCTGCCTAGGGTTTGAGACATTGTGAAAATATGATTTGATTTCCAAATGAAAGTGGCCGCAATAACAAGTAGGGTTTCTAAAATTATTTAAGTTGCAAGTAGGGTTTGTAAAAAATAAATGCAAACTCAAAAACAATGATTTTACAAATTACATTGAATTATTTGTTAAAAAAACACAAAAAAACCAAATAAAATCAAATTTACCTCTTAAATCTAGCTTGGAATGCAATGCAAACTCCTCCCAATTGCTGGTAATGAGCTCTCAATGCACCTCCTTGCTGGTATGAAGCTTCCCAATTGATTTAACACCCTGGTTTTCTTTTCAACAGCTTGTTGGTTGCCCTACAATGATCTCTTTTTTTTCTTCACAACTCTCTCTTCTCCTCCTATTGTTCCAAATGAATGAAATGAGGTTGCTTTTAGGGTTGGGGAGATAATATAAGTTAAAAAAAAAAACTAAAAAAAAACTTTTTTTATGTTTTTTGTCCTTTGTTGCCGCCGACCGCATCCATGGCTCAAGACTCACCTAGAAGCAGCGTGTCCGGCAAGTCTATCTAGGACGCAGCCGGACTTGGCCACGTCCGCGTCCGGGCTCCCAGGATTCGGCCATGGGCTCGGGACTCGCTGAGTCTTGGCGAGTCTCATTACTTTGACTGGAGCACAAAGAAGTTGTAGACTGCTATCGAAAGATGACTGATATAGTGTTGAAATGAAGAGCCTCCAGAAATAGGAATGCAAGTGTCCATATGGTAAATGATCCATCTCACTGAAATGCATGTAACCAACCGTTGATGTATGTTGCATTTGAACGTACATAGGAACAAGAACTAGATATGCAAATCACTCCAAACCGTGAAACCAAGAAAGCATTAGCACCAACAGTAGAAACCCTCCCATAATGCTAAAAAGGGAGAGCCAAGATAGATACACTGAAATTGTGTGAAACCAAGAAGTGCAAGTAGGAGAAACAACCTACAAATAAAAGGGTGTGCAAATTAGGCACACGCATGAGGTAAGAATCACTAGGATTTACTATTGTCGTGGATGGAACACTCACTTGACAAAGGTGTGATGGCAAACTAAAGGCAAACATCAACCCCTCCATGACACTTTATATCATAGTGCGAATACAAAAGGCACAACAAGATGTGCAAAATCTCCAAAAATTAGACACCAAAATGATACTTTATGTCAGTGCATCTACAAAAGATAATGTACATGAAAAAGATGTCTACAATGCCCAAATAGGACATAATACTGGAAACACATATAAAATAGCCAAAATGAGTCATCCCCCGCAAACAAAAAGTTTCTAGAATCTAAGACATCCAAGTAATTCACCAGAGTGTGAAAACACAAAAGCCTAAATAAAATGTACCTGAAGAGCAATCTAGAAAAAGTGCATGGATGATTGTGAAGTGCTTAGAAATATGTTTATCAATTGAGTCTTTGTTCACTAATTCAGGCCGAGATAATTTTACTCTAAAACTCCCCAAATCTACATCACATAAGCAATTAAGTTGCTCTTGAGGAACACACTCAACAATTTGATTCATTCTTGGCTCCCTATATAACTTGACCTCTTCACCATTTACTGGTATAGTGGCATATGATAAATTGAACTGCACATTACCTCCTACTGCTGCAGTCCATTGTCTTGACAAAAGCATTCCAAACTGAGGAGGTGTATCAATTACGGTTATATCAATATTGTAGGCAGCTTGCGGGTAAGTTGCTAATCTTACTTCCACATTCTTTATTACTCCCACAACTGGAACAGGCCTGTTATCCATGGCATAGCATTTACCTCCTTCCACATATATCCACATACCAAGTTGTTTCATTACCCCTACTGGCATAATATTCATGGAAGCACTTGAATCTATCATGCAATTTCTCACTAACTTGCCACTTATGAGCAGGGTGGTAAAAAATGGGTCAATCTGTGGTGTATTCATTAAGCAGGCTTTTGGAACTTTTATCTCCTTCCTCTTATTAGTGATTTCAGGGACCTCCTTATTTTAAAGGTTTATATTTTGATTCCCATTAGACATCAATTGAATGGCACCTTCCCTGTATTCCTTAATCTTCATCATTTCAAGTAATGGGACATACATTTTTAGTTGAGATAAGGCTTGTATGAAATCAAAGGATGTACCTTCAGTTCTGATCACCTTCTTTGGTTCTATCAATTCTCCTTTGTTTTCTTCCTTTTCCCCTTTGCATGTTTGACTTGGCTTTTGTTTATCCCTGGGGACTTCTTTACCTTCCTCTTTAGGAGCCCACTTTTGTTTTTTTTTGTCAGATTGCTTATCACCTGTCCTCTTTGATATCTCATTCGATACCTTTTTATTTTTTACAAGCATTCCTCTCGAGACACCCTCATCTTCGTTCACTGTTCTATCCTCAACCGATATTTGCTTCTAGCTTCCTCCACCGCTACAATAGTCAACCTTTTAATCTCTTCTTCACTCGGTCTCCTTATACTACATCTATTAGTCTGACATGATGCAATAGGGGGGTCTTGCTCATTTTCACTTTCTTCATAGTCAGAAAAAACCTGTTGCTCTGCCATATGAATATTTTATTTTTTATGATCAACATCATACTCATATCCCTCCTCCTTTGAAGATAAATACTCCTGCTCCAAGGAATTAAGAGTGTGGGAAATTAAATAGATATTATGGTCTTCACCACCATCATTTTCCAATATGTCTTCTTCTGGTATTGACTGAGCTGTAACACAATTCTCCGGGGAGTGTGGTGCGTAACAAACTGAGCACCAAGGACTCTTATCTACCATATATGCTCCTTTCCTTTTTAATGGATCCGGTGTTTCTTTATTCCTCGGTTTATCAATTATCGGCTTCTCATCCTTCCAGTTTGTATTATAGGGCATGTCATGTAACCTTGGTCTTTCATTCTTATATGTATTCTTTTGTCTATTTGGGGGAGCATATGGGGAAGCCCTAGGGTTTTCCCTTTTAGAAATCATCCCTGCAGCCTTCCTGTTATTCTCAATTGTGAGTGTTATCTTCTAAGCTTCGACCAAATTCCTAGGATCTCTGTTCCTGAGCTCATATCTTGTTTTGGGATCAAAATCCTTCAAGTAGATGCTCAATGCAATAGGATCAACCAACTTGGATCCACGAGGTATCTTATTATGTAGTTTGGCAAACCTTTGATTAAAGTCATAAGCTGACTCATTTTGATGCTTTTGGATAGTTACCAATTCATGCCAAGCAAACTCTGATGCACATTGATTCCCATACTGCAAGAGAAACTACTCATAAAATATATTAATGGAATCAATGGATGTTGTCAGTAACCTGTTAAACCAGTCCCTGGCATCTTCAATCAACGACATCATAAATAATCTCATCTACACATCCTCATATTGCATATCCAGGTCTTGAATGAATGTACTAAAGCTTCTCAAATGCTCCTCAACTATGACTGCACCACTTCCTGTGAACTTAAGGACAAAGCTTCTCCAATTGCTGTCCATAGGATAAGGGTATATTTGAAATCAGGCCAAATCAAACTGCTTGATCATGGTTGTATATTGTGGAGGAGGATTTTGGTAATGCTGATGCTGGTACAATAGATTACTATTTGCCACATATTGCTGACCTTGTGGGGGTATGTGCTGCTGATAAGGAGGCGGTTGAACACCCTTATGTTGTGGTGGAGCATTTTGATGTCAACATTGGTTCCTTGGCTGATTTCGGTGGGCCTGTGGGGAATTTGATAGTCTCATATTGTTATTTTTATGAGGGGGCACATATTTGGGTGAGTCAGTGTAATGTCCCCTTCTCAACAGTGATCTGACAGTTGACCGTTAGTCTATCCTGGTGACCCGTAGACTACTCGAAAGCGGAAATTAGGGTTTCCTATATTCTAGGAGGATGTTTCAACTCTTGTTGGAGTGTGCTTCCGGAATCTTGGTGTTTGGTTGGCAGCTCTTTTCTGGGTTTTCAGAGAGCTTCGCATTGATATGATTTACATGATGATCCGAGCAAATTCATGGATTTACTATTTTTAGTAAGTCTTATTTTTGGCAGTGGTCTTGTTTGCTTCAGTGCATTTGGCTTTCCTCTTCAGATGGTTCAGTTGGTTGCGTCTGAATCAGCACCTGGGTACAGTTCTTGGAGAGATAAGTTATTTTAATTAAAATAATGTTTTATTTTAATTATAACCCCTTGGTCTAGCTTCATAACTTAAGTTGTTTTAAAAAGGGGGAAATTAAGGGTGGGCGCCCCATCAAGGAATTATGTGAGTTTTTATGATTTATCAAAGAGGAAAAAGGACGCCAACTTAAGAAGAGAAGAGTAACTTTTATTTTAATGAGATTTTTCACTAAGTGAAAAGGGACGCCAACTTGAGGAGAGGGTAAGTCAACATGGAAATTCGAAATTGGTTGACTCATGAGTTTTGGCACACCTTCTGGAAGCTTCTAGGATGTTCTTCAGAGGTTATATAATGGAGTGCTCATCTTCATGTTTATCATCTTGAGTTTATTGCAAAGTTATGTTGTCGGTTTGGTGACTGAGTGCTTCGGGGAATGCATACCCCCTAGCTAGGCTTGGCTTCTTGCTTGAGAGATAGCAACTAGTTAAGATAGGTTGAGTTATTGTCTTTGAATTTGAGTTTGAGTATACTGCTATTGTTGTTTTTGCATTTTACCAGTTTTTGCAGAGTTGCTGAAGCTGTCAGCTGATTGTAGTTTTCATTCATATCTTGCAAAATAAAAATAGAGTGGTTCTGGGTACTTTGTTTATTGATTTCCTTGCTAGGGGCGACCCTTCTTGCAAAATCTTAGATTTTAGTATTAAGTGTGGATTTTTAAAAGACAAAATCGCCCCTCTCATAGGGTCGTACATTTTTGCTTATGCATTGTTTTCCGTTCCAAAATAATGGAGGAGTTTTGGGTGGGTTTTAACACTTGATCTTGGTCACCCATCATGTTAGAGCATAATGCATTTTATGTCATGTCATTTGGTTGGGATTTGAGGGAGATATGAGTGATTTAGTGATGTTGCAGGTTGCTGGACTGCACCATTTCAGTCCCTGTTTCAGTCACAGCAGATTGAGAGAAGTCACTTTGAAATGGGCTGGGGTCTAGGAAGTCTAGGATGAGTTTGAGGGAGTTTATTTACATTATTGCAGCATGATATATCTTCTACTCACATATGCTCGGCAGGCTCTCTATGTTATTGTAAGCTGAACAGTAGTACTATCAGCAACTCTTCTATTTTTTGATCTAACTCTTGTACTTTCCCACGGTTGTGGAAGAGATTGGCATGTTTCAGTCTTAGTTAGTTTCAATTTCTTGTATCACCTGCTGAAAAGTGGAAGAGGCTGGCTTGCCGCCTATTTGATTCATTAATGCATTGTTACATTGTGCTGATCGACTGAGCCGTCACAAAGTCATGGATCCTCTGACCATATGCTCGCCCCTCCTCCCATCTCGGGTCTTAAGGCGCATTCTTGGTTAGAGTTATCAATTCTACCAGTTTTTCAGTATTGCTAACGACCCCCTTCGAGTATGCTCTCACCTTGCCCATACTGGGATCTAGGTTGATCAGAAAGTCAAGGGTTCCTTTCAGCTGGTTTATGATTACACTAACGCTAATGGGTGTACTTAGCTGTGTAACAAAATGAAAAAATTGGCTAGGATATTTCAGTCAGCCTTTGGCGTTTTAATCTGAGCCTTTTGCAACTTCAATTTCTCAAATTCTTTCATTGCCTGAAGCCTTTTCTCATATTCTACCCTTGATCTTTTTGTTTCTTGCCTCATGCGCTCCCACTGTGCATATGTCTCATTTTGGGTCATAAGTTCATGATTTTCTTTAGATGATGCTTCATATTCAAGTCCCTCCTCAAAAAGTGCTGCTTTATGATCATATTCAAACTCTCCTTTTTTTAGCTTCAAAATCAGCCATGAACTCTCTTCTCCTCCGGAGTGTGAAGTTCTTTAGACGGGCTGTTTTCATTTGTTAATGCATCATATGAATTATGTGTTTCCACCGGTGGTTTCGATGTTTTGTTTTTAGTTGTTGGGCCTAGGTCATCAGACACTTTCTTGCCCTGATCATTTTTGTAAGTCTACTTACCTTTATCATTAGGAGTAATCGTGATTTTTGTAGATCTTCTTCCCTGCATGTTGTGAGTAATCGTGATAGTCTGAGCTCTAGGACGATTTCTTTCTGATCTATATTTTATTTTATCAATCACAATGCACTTGTTCATTCAGAGTCGCCACCCACTTTTTAAAAGTGAGAAAAATAAAAATGTTATTATTTCACCTAGCAGAGTCAATTTTCAAATTTCTTAACTGTGAATCTCTTCAATGACCTTATATGGAAAGGCTGCCTGCCACCAGACTTTTCTCAAGTTAGTCCTCAGTAGAGTCGCCAATTTGTTGGGTCTCAAAAACACTGGTTTGAACCACGAGAGGTTGCCAAGCTCTCACAACGTTATTGGCCAACTAACAAGGCCAACCAATATAGTTGAACCTTCTGCTCTTAAGGCTCTGCTAAACCTAGGCAAGTGTACCTATGTGAATGATGCAGATTTTGAATTGTGTTTCCTACTCGACCAATCTATCCACAATGGCAATTTGACAGTGGAGAGATGTGATCTAAATTTGGTATAAATTGTATAAGCAATATCAAGGTATAATCTAATATGTTCAGTTAACAGATGTCAAATGAAATGGATAAAACTAAGAAATAAGGGAGACCAATGTCTTGTTGGGTAAAACGGAGTCAAATGAAAGTTTCAGATGAGTGGCTTTTATCTAGAAAAATCTCTAATTGTTTGGCATACAAATGTGAGTTTATAATTGGTATAAAAATGCAAGAATGTGATTAATAAACCCTACTGGAGGTAGAATATCAATCCTAATTATCTGATTCTTCTTACTGATCCAAATAACATTCCCAAATTACTGTAATTGACTGAAAGGAAGTTAATTCTTTTTTAAAGAACCCAATTAATCAAATCACACAGATACAACAAATGTGCACTGATAAATTGAACATATACTTGATATTTCAACTTAAATAATCAAGAAACATTGAGTTGGAGACAATCAAATAATTGCAGAAACTCAACAAACAACTGATACTAGAATGGAATCACTAAATCAATAGTCTTTCATTATCTTCCTCAAATCTTATACATGCAACATGGTCCTTTTGAATAAAAACATTCTGAAAATCCTATGCTTCCTGCTATCTATCTTCTATCTCCCCCCTTACAACTGATTTTTACAAGTATTTATACAATAAATTCTAAGGGTCACGACCCTTCACTGTCTATTGCAGCCGTTTGAATTTTTCTGACAGAAAGTAAAATTTAGATTCAAGTTGCCTTATCGGCAAATCAAATATTTTAAAACTATAGACGAGCCTTTAATTTTGCTTTATATCTTTCTCGCCTTTTATATTTCATTTTATTTATTCTTGCGAAGTCTCCTTTTGTGCCTACCGCTCTACCGTGGTCAAACTATCTGCACCCCGCGGTATAGCGGTTATTTTGACTTTTCCACGCTTCACCTTTTCCACCGCTCTACCATGGTCATATTGTTTGCACCTCGCGGTATGGTGGTTTGACATTAACTGTCAACTCTAACTGTTTACCACCTCACTGCGGTCTTCACTTCATCTGTCAGCGGTACCGTGGTCTGACTGTCACGGTCTATCTTCGTCATTACCGCTCTACCGCTGTCTCTCCTTTCGCCACCCCTGGTATTGCGGTGTCCGTCTTTTCTCTTCCTACCACCTTACCATAGTTTTTGTCTTTGCTACACGCGGTATCACAGTAATCGCTAACCATTACCCTCGTTGTTAACTCACCGCCTATCCTCATCCACCGCGCTACCGCAGTCACTGGCTTGATTGCCAGTGGTACCACGGTAGCCGTCTTCGCCGCTTCCACCATTGTTGACCGCTGACCTCCGTCCATCGCACCACCACGGGTATTGTTCTAACCGCGCATGGTTACGCGGTAAAATTTTTGTATGCCGTCGTTTTCTTGTTGACTGTTTACCGCGCCACCGTGGTCAATCTAATGACTGTCCGTGGTGTAGCAGTAATGGTTTCCTTGACTGCTTCAAACTGCTACCGCTATACTGCGAGCCCCTTTGTGGGAGGCCACGATAAACCAGTAGTATATAATGGCTTATAGAGATTTAAAAGTGGTAGCGGTAGAATATATGTCATTTTTGGCTTTATGGATGGGGAATAAATGAATCATTTCATGAAAAGATAGTGAAAATATGGGTTTAAGGTGGGAAAAAACCTTAGGTTTTTGATGGAATTTTTGGGTTCTAACAAGCCCTCAGAGGAATTTTGGATGTTCTGAACGAAGAAAATGTGTAGGAGGAAGATGGCATAGAGCAACTCACAATCCCTGACTGGTTGAAGGAGAGACTGAAGATACAGGCACCGGTCGAGACACAGGAAGAAGATGATGCTGCGGATTTATTAGCCAGACTTGAGCATGTTTCAGTCAAGAAGTCGGCCAAGATGTTTTCCACTATACAGAGGGATGAAGCTGGCAACCAGTCTGTGCAGATTGCAGTACCAACGATAGACAAGCCACAAGAGGATATAGCTCCACATGAATATTATGTCACTACCATCGACTTGGGCCCAACCACAAAAGGCCAAGAAGTTGAAGATTTGGACAACTCAGTGTCCACTATCAAGGCAATGTTGGGAAAGGAAGTGGTGAAGAGGAAAGAATGCCAGAAGGAGATTGAGTGCCTGAAAGAATATACACAACATCTGACCAAGCCGCTTGATCAGGATAGTACAAAAACTCCTCTTCTGAATCCTCCACAAGAAACAACCAAGGATGCTGAAGAAGACACGGTCATGGCTAAAGAAGCCAAGGAGTGGATGATGGTTAAGGGCACAGAAGCAGCTACGTTCCTGGAAAGATTGATACTAGTCTACGGTCAGGCTACCTCATTGCTTTCTAGACTGACTGCCATGGCGGAAGTTTGGGATAGTCTTCCGGATATTCAAGAGAGGATAATTCCGTGCCTCAGAGTTCTGAAGCGAATCCCAAAGCAGGGGCTAATCGACAAAAGCATAATTGTAGCAGGCGCGGCTTATGATTTCCATACTTGGTATTGGGCTTTGATGGCATGAGGCGAGGTGTTAGAAAGGGTGAAGGCTGACGGAATCAGAGTGGAAGAACAGGTTAAGGAGATCCAAAATAAAATCTTCAACCTGGTTGCCGACATGTTGGACAAAGAAGTCATACGGGAAAATGATTTACAACTAGGAAATTTGAAGAGCAAGGTTCAGGAAATCTTCTTTTCGGTCACGAGGCCTATCTTAAGGTAGAACTGGGTCAGAATGGCGAACTTCTTAGCCATTTGAGAAGCCTTCGTAAAGAATGAGACAAAATGGGAGAATATCTTTGCCAGGTGCATCGAAAGCTTGGACGAGCTAGAGTTTAGGATCAGCATACTCTCCCAGGTTACTATGGAAGAAGTTTTCTTGATCGTGTCCACATTCATCGAACACACGGAAACTCGAGAGGATAGGGACGTACCTCCTTGAAAGTAGCTCCAGGCACCACCTCACTCTTTGTTAACTCATTGTTTACTGATGTCATTTGGGAAACCCTAATTAGGGTTTAATTGTTTTAATCTGGGCCATTCATTTATTTTCTAAAACTCTATATAAACTTGTGAACTCTCATTTTCAATTTGTGAAGTGAGTAGTATGAAATTGTTGCGTTTTTCCATTTCCGTCAATAAAATCTCTTATGCATGATTTGCTTTGAATCACTTTTATTTTCAAGTGGTGTGCAAGGTTTACATATCTCCTTCAACATTTAGATTAAAGTTAGATTAGAATTTTCATTTGAATCTTTGTTAGTGAATGAAAGATCTGATAGTGGTGATTGGTGAAATCTAGCTCATACTTTCTTTGGATAGATGATTTGTATCCAATGTGTAAAGTTAGCCTGAGCTCTTAAATTTTGGATGCTTAACTTCAGTTTTATTTTAGACATGAAAATTATAATCACACCCCTTGAAGATTGCACCCGCTTTGTATAGTTGTCCCAAAGAGGTGAAACAAAGTTTGGTTTCTTATTTCACCCAATCATTGCCGTCTCTTGAGTTCTTAGGCGTAGATTAGACTCCTAAACCCTTATCTTTTTTAAATTTTTTTTTGAAATCCTAAATACCCCAATGGAAAGAGCATTCAACATTAAAACCGTCTAAGTCCTTAGCTTGTGAATAAATTCTAACGTAAGTCCCTTGGTGATACCAACATATCACAACGCCCATTGAACTTATCCATGTGTCATGACCTGACAAAAGAAACCTTGGAGTTGCTATATGATCTTCTTTGCAATCTTAGCATACGCAACAACTTTGTTCAAGAGAGGATAAAGCGTCTTTGGGCATTTTATTCTGTGTTCGGTGAATATTAAAATGCACACCAACACTACCATTTATTACCTGTAGCTCCATTGCTATAGTTTTTGTGGTGCATGCTTTTATGCTTTCTACGGCTCACTCCCATATGAATCATGATGTATACTCATGTTGAATATGTAATGTATGTCTATGTGTACATATACACATGGACATACATACATAATGTGTAGAAAACCCTAAAGGAGCCAAATATTAGTTCAATCAATTGTCTAGCAGTTAATAAATAATCCATAGTTGCATTATAGTTGTTTGAAGTTTACCAAATCATAAATATAATCATTGGTCTTTTAATGAAGGGACTTAACTGATATTTTTAAGAAGCCAATGATTTGGGTTGATCTCACTTTCCATAAAGATATAAAGAATGAATTTTCTATTCTTTTTAAGAACTACTTTATTTTAACCAATATCTACATCGTGCAGATTTTACAGAGCTTATTCACCTAAGTAGTTGTCTATTATTCTTGCTTATTTTACAAAGCTTTTTTTTATCTAAATAGTTATCTATTATTTCTGTTGAACATCATAAAGAAATTAACCAGTCTATTTGGTTAAATATTAATTGTGTTCACATTTGGCTCATTCACCATATAGAAAGATAGTGTTTATTACCACTAATTTTTGGGATGAACCAATTTACCAAATGAAAGTACATTCACAATAGTAAGTAAACTTGTACAAGGTCAATATAAGACTTACCTTATAGTATAAAATGTTCATGGGTATAAATACTATGTTTATCTATCTTATAATAAGATTGCTCTACCATGGCTATATGTATGCTTGTTACTATAATATATAAATGGATTATATATAAATGACATGGGGTATCATTGTATAAATCATATATGAATATGTAATGTATTTGTATGTGTATATGTACACATATACACAAACATACACCTATGTTCCACGACGTTTCGGGGACGGGGATGAAGGGACGGCAGGGGATGCGTTTTCGGGACGTTTCCTAGGGGGCAATTTTTAGGGGATGGTAGGGGACAACGACATACAAAATACATATATATATATATATATATGATTTTTTCAAAATTCATTAATATATTAGAGAGAGAGAGGGAAAGAGAGATAGATATGTCAATAAATTAATAATTGATAACAATAATATCAATATGTAAATAAATCATGAGAGTAGTACTATAACAACATAAGAAATGTCATTAAAGCATTATAAAATTTATCACTGCAGTATCAAACATCAATAAAACCATGGCCTATCAATATCCAAATGTCTCAAACATGAAAAGAAAAATATTAAATACAACAGTCTATGAAATTAAGCCTCATTTGGGCTATGAATATCCAAAGACTCGGAACTATCTTAGTCACTATCATCCGTTGGAAAGAGTGGCTCATCCAATGGTAGCCCAACCAATCCTAGATGCACCTCCTCCTCATCAATTTGCCTAACATCCTCAGGATCAACATCCCATCGTGTTGCTAGAGTATGCCGATACTCAGTAGTCTGTCAGTCCTGAAGTCTCAAGGCACTATGAACTACAACTAATTTCTCAACTCCTTTTGAAGTAAGCTTGTTTCTCTTAATGGAGTGGATGAAGCCATAGGTGGACCAATTCCTCTCTACAGCAGAGGAACTAGCAATCTGTGAGATCAAATGAATGGCAAGTTGTTTAAAATCCGGTGTGTCTTTCCCATGGAATTTCCACCATTCAATGGGGTTGTTTTGTGCAATGGTGGCCCTATTTGTCCTAGCCTCTCGTTTGCTGAATGTAGGACCCTAAAGATCAAAAAACATAAGCCACTGCTCTCTAAGAATGGTTGCTTGCTCGTTGGTATACATTTTATGAAGGGTTGTTGTAAGCTCCTCTATCACCTCGTCATCCTCAAAAGGAAGCATTCGGCCAGGTCTAGGTACATACCACTTCGGGTTAAGAGCATAGGCAAGCATATGAAGAGGGGTATTCATTGTGTCCCACCTCTTTGTCACAATAGGCCTAATATGGTCCTCATAAAAACTCACCTCATGATCCTTTTTACGAATAGCTTGCTTCATTTGGTCAAGCATGCTATCAAAAGTATCATATATCTCTCCCAAGCTAGGAGAGTCTATATTTGCATACTGGATTACCCACACAGCTGGTGATATGAAAGATCAAGCAACAAATTAAAAATTAGAACTTTTAAAATATAAAGTAAGACAAAAAACAATTAAGTTTTTTAGATTTCTTACTTGATAGTGGCCGACCAAGTTTCATTAAGTACTCTATCTCTCACTTCCTTGCCTTCACTTGTCTTCGATATATTCCACCTTTTCCAATCTTCACAAACAACATGGCTTGTAGAGAATCTTGGACCTCCAACATCCTCTCCAAGAAAATATAGTAGCTAGCATATCTAGTCTCAGTTGGTTTGAGGAATTCTTTCTTTGAATAAGATCGGAATAGTGCAAGTGAAGTTTGATGGTTACATAGAAACATTTGTATGTCTCTAGCCTCTGCAACTGTTGCCTTCACCCAATCTATTTTTCCAATGTCTTTCAAAGCAGTATTCAAAGCATGTATGCAACATGGAGTCCAGAAAATGTTTTTAAGCACTCTCAATCATCAAACTGACTAGCTTACAAACACGAGTTGAATCTGTCACAATCTGCACAACATTAGAAGGCCCAACCTCCTCTATGGCCTCCCTCAAAATTCCAAACTGAAAATCAACATCCTTAAGCTTCCTAGAACAATCAATAGCTCAAAGAAAGTATGAACCAGCAGGGCATGTAACAATAACATTAATGAGTGGCCTATGTCGAATATCAGTCCACCCATCCATGACAATGGAACAGCCAGTCCTAATCCATGTTTGCCTCATCTCCTCCATCATAATGGTAGCTTTTGAATATTGTTTGTCAAGGAGGGAGGTACACAATCTATGTTCTCCAGGGGGGGCATAAGAGCATCCAACTGCCAATATTTCTTTCACCATTGTTCTGAAATAAGGTTACCTTGCCAAATGAAATGGAAGAGCATGTGCATAAAAGAATTTGGCCACTGCATCATCAACTTGCTCATGTTTTTGCACATTCATTAACCCCATGACTGAATTTTTTTCACTTGCTTTCCTCTTTCCTCTTTCACAACTCTCTCCAATTGATACATTGGAAGAGACTTGCAAATCAGTTAATGGCTGTTTTTTTATTTTGAATGGTAATTATTTGGTCCTCACTTACTCCAGCCAACTTTGTAAATTGAAGTTGCTTCTCCAATGTTATTGCCTCATAAACTCTAACACCCTTTCCATTGTCACCCACTAGATGGCCTCTAATCCTAGTATAGCTCCCATGGTAGTTAGTTTCACAAACGTGACAAAACCATTTCCTGCTGCCCCTTGAATTTTTCTTCTTGTTGGCGGTCACATCTATGGCAAATTGACGCAATGGTTTCTTGCGGTTGAAAGGGCCTTTTGCAAACCTTTGAAGAGAGGGTATAGGGCATGCATAATGGTCTGAAAAAGAATGGGTTGGATTTTTCAGAGGTAGAAGAAGGGTCTATTGGCATTCTTGAAGCTTCATTTTCACTGTCACTACTCTCATGACTGTCATTATTGTTGTTGTTGCTTATTTTGTATGCTTTTATTTTGTTGAAAGCCTAAAAGTTTGTAAAATTGAAACCAAAAAATGAAAACCAAATCAATGAACATTGAAAATGAAAATCAGAAAATTAAAGTATTAAAATTTAAACAATTAAATTATTAAACTTAAAAGTTTAAAACATCAGTAGCACTAAATTTAGTTTTACTCAAACTTAAAACACTAAAACAACAGTATGAGAAATGCATTCTCTCATTATTCTAAGCATAAATTTTTTCTTTGAAATGCAAAATAATTTAGTTTTACTAAGAGGCTTAATGGCTCAAAATAGGGCTTTTTATGCTCAGAATAATGAGAGAATGCATGCTATGAGGGTTTCATTTTTTTTTAAATGATGAAAATTGAAAAATAAAATAAGATCACTAATTTCTATACTCAAAGAATAAGCTCAAACCTGTAGATGCAGTGCAATGTCAAGATTGAACAACTCAACACTAATTTAAACAATGCTTTGACTGGGTCACTGGAGATGTGCTTGCTGCAGCAAGAGCCGAATATCAGAAAAAAAAATATACACAGTACTCTTTATGTCATCCCCTATTTTTTTTTTTTCATTTAGTAGCTTGTCACCGAAGATGGTCGCTTGGCTGGGTCTGAGATAGTCGTGCACCTCCTGAGAGAGATATTCGCGTGCCTGAGAAACTCGCATGCCTGAATCATGAGAAAATAAAATGAGTAATGACAAAATGTTGATATTTTATCTCCTTTGAACTTTAGCCAAAAAAAATATTAAGTTAATCTTGGGAGAGATGGTGGGCCCCGCGTGACCTTGGGAAGGAAAAATAAACTTAAAAAAAAAACAATTTTGTTATTGTTTTTTTAATGTTTGGAAGCTCTTAGCCTAGCTGTCCCCAGTACGATTGAGGACATTTCCAACATCCCTAATCCATACCGGGGGCGGGGAACCGTCCCCAAATTACTGAAAACGTTTCTTGGCGTTTCCTGGCGTTTCCTACTAATTTTGTTGTTTTGGGGACAACAGGGGGATGTTCCCTTTGCGTCCCCCCATCTCGACGATGATTGGGGATGGGGACAGTGGGTTTTGGGGAAGGGGACGCATCCCCATGTAACCCTGATACATACATAATGTGTAACAAAAATCATAGTACTTTTCATTCTCTACAAAATAGAAAAGGCTTGGTTAGACAAATGAACATGTTAAATACTAGTAGAGTCTACTATATGAAAGAAAAGAAATAGTATAATAAAATTGTTAATATTTTCTTGTAAGATGTAAGTTTTTAGTTATGATTATGGTTAGTGGTACAATATTAGTGAAGTTATGTGTATTTAATTGTATATTCCAGTTTTAAGGTTTGAATGATATAACATGTACATAGGTATGAGTGTCCAATAATACTAGCTCATAATATCTAAAATGAGATAATGTCATGTTATTCAAGAAAATATTTGAGACAATACCTATCCTAGTGTGTGGAAATTATTCAATCGGATCATGATTGGAATATTCTCAACTAGTGGAATTGTTTTTATCTTATGTCTTTTTGTGTTATAACATCATTTACATTTGGGTTTCCACTGGCAATATGGATCTATAAAATAAATGACTCATCACTTAAGTTTGAAAAAACAATCGATGATCCAAATGATCGGTTTTTTAAGTTAATTTTCTTTCATCACCTTTTTATTTCTGTATCAGATTCATTCTATCAGCTCTCTCATTAAAGTTCTGCCTAATGCTCTTATAGAAAACTTATTATTCATATCTAATATAGATTCGCTCAGTCAGCCCATTTTGTCAGTCTACTTAAACTTGTTTCTGCCCACAAAAAGATAGGAATCAATGAGTTGACTCAAAATTGTCAAAAGCTTTTTTGATAAAATCTTGAGGCTGCTCCAAGTGAACTCCCTGCAGATCTAGAAGGACCGTAAGTTGGCAATACCAAGGTATAATCTGCATAAAAAGAACTCGACTTCCCACTTCTTCTTTTTTCTTGGTTTGCCATGTTTTCTAGTGGAAATTTCTAGTTGATCATGTTAGTTTCCCATGCTAAGAATTTTACATTAATATCATTATTTTGGATAATGATTCTACAGTATTGTGACCAGCTTGCAGATCAGTCGGGAGCAGCCCATTTTGAGGAATGGAGTAAAGAAATTGCAACAGAAAATTTCAAGCTTTTTGTCTCCTATCCAGAAATGTTTAGGGACATAAGGGATGAAAACTACTCACTTGAATTGACGGAGGAATTCCCTACAACCACTGAATAACTGATGAAATTGTAATGGGATGATTTTCTTAAATTTTTAAAATAGTAACATGGCTAGTTTATGATAAAATTACAGTATTTCGTGTGACGGTCTAACTACTAAAACATGCTTCTTGCTTGGTAAATTTTTTAAATATTCATTTCTAATTTGCTAGTGATGATTGTTTCTAATATAGACACTAGTTTTGTTAAATTGAATGAATAATTCTTTAAAAAAAAATTAAAGGCTGAAATAATTATTCTGTAGTTCAAAAGAAGCCCTTCCTTCCAAATGTTTCTAATAATAAACTTTTCTTAGAATGCAAATCAACGTATATATGTATGTATAGGAACCATATATATATAGTTAAGATTAGTAATTGTGTAGAGATGTATAAAAAGTTTTATTATTGAATTGTAATAATATAAATGATATATATGTATATGTATATGTATATATGTGTATGTATATGTATATCTATATATATGTATGTATATGTATGTATTGTTGTAAATATTGTCATTGATGTCAAAGAGAATATAGAAAATATATATTGTCATTAATGTCAAAGGACAAGTCCAAATTCAGGAGATTGCTAAATTATTGTGGAAGTCTTGTACCAAATTTATGGTACTATTATTGAGATATTGTTGGACGAGGAGTCATTATTTTGCAAAATAATAATATTCCCACATGGACCAGCCCATGTGTAGCATCCAAGATGGACTGTTTGGTGTTAATAAAAGAAATATTTTTAATTAATTTTAAGAGGCCAACCCTTGGCATCTAGCGTCCCATTTGAGAAATTTAAAATTATAAATAAATTACTTTTTCAAAATTAAAATTTAAAATAAACTAAAATTAAAATTATGAAGTGTGAGGCCGATCTCTTTTGTGAAGTGACACAATCTTTTGAAGAGACGTATTGTGTTATATAAAAGGGTGATGCAAGGAGGATAAATTAGATAAGTTAGAAATGCAATATTATTGGATTATTTAAGCAGAATCAAGCAGAAGCATAAATGAAGAATGCAATAGATTTATATCAGATCTTATGAGCAGATTAATGTGCGGACTTAAAGAAGATTAAAGTGCAGATGTATGAGGTTAAATTGTGCAGATCTATAATGTTTCTATAAGCAGATTTAAATAAAAGTGATAGCAGATCAAAAGAAGATTTAAGGCATAATTTATGAAGAGATTAAGAGCAGATCTAGGAAGAATATAAGAGCATATTTTTGAAGGAATAGATTTGAAAGTGCATTAGAGCAGATTTGAGAAATATATTTAGATTTGAAGGAAGACATTGTCATAGATTGGATCATATTTGTGAAAGAGTGCATCATTTGAATCAACTTGCGAATGAAGGAAAATGTATGTGTGTGGATCTGATTTGTGAAGGAAATATTTACATCATTCAAAGTCTATAAGGCCCCTCCCTTCATATAGCAGCTTTAACTCCTTGTGTTATAGTTTGGATAGCTATGATATCATTTTATTATATAAGATAGTGCCAATAGTTAAGATATCATTTTAGTTCTAAATAATAATTAGAGTGTTATTGAGATTCATGGTGTTGTTATAATGAGGTTAAGTCTCCAATCCTTAAGTACTTCCATGAGGAAGTCCATGCAAGGAGAGAAAAATGTAAGACCATACTTGCATTGCTATATGATTCAATGCTCATGATTAGATGAAAAAATTGTTATATTAATATATGCTTAGATTACGTATACTTAAAATGTATTATTTTTCTCTCTTTTGACTATTAGTGGAATTCATGATTATATACTTATATGCTTTGATTTGAATTTACTTTACATGTGTCATTTCTCCATACCTTTATCTAGTTCTAACTGCAAAGAAAGAAAATAATAGAATTAATTAAGTGATATAATAATAGTAAGAATTATTATTATAAATAGATTATATTATATTTAAATCAGTTAACAAAATTAATCATGGCAAACAAGTTTTAGTAAGTCATTGTCATCTAACTACACATGTTAAATACTCGTAGGATATTTGAATCATTTTAATCTGCAGAAATTAAGGGAAAACTGGGAGTCGAGGGTCACCATGTGCATTAATTTTTTCAGACATGAGGAAGTTAGAATGCCTCCACATCGATTAAACAACTTATAAAATACCTTCCACGTTGAAAAGTAAAACTAAATACCCTGCCACCTCAGATAATGGACTAAACTTTCCTTGGTATTCATGGTTCAATGCTCAGTGCATGGCAACTAATTAAGGGGGGAAATTGGAGATTACGGGGGGGACTGTAAAAGAGGGATTCAGTTATAATTACATCCAATTGCTACAAATTTGGGATCCGAATTTTCTCTTGATTTTCCCTACCATCACCATTGCAATTTTTGGAGCTGAAGTTGGTCTTATTACACTTCTAGAGGCCACTGTGTGATTTGACGGTTGTTCACTATTTTGTTGGAATGAAGCAGCAGTTGAATGGGACAATCACCTGACTTTCAATTTCTACACTATTAATATTGTGATTAGTAACCCTTTTGAGGAAAAAAATTACGGTGGATAGTTCAAAAACTACTACTAATTTATGGCCAAATCACAACAACAATCTATGAATCAGGATCTATCTCCAATTGCTTCTGTAAAATCAAGAGACTTAGATAATGCCTCTAGATAGTTAGAGCCTTTCAATGCTGATGCAAATTCTTCATCCATGTCTTCTAATTGGAAGCATTCACATTCATCAGTCCCTTTTAGTTCCAAAAATGTCTATAAGGTTCGACATATGCAATGGGTATTACAACTCGTTGACGCTGCTGCTGGACTAATGGACAAGATGTATAGGCTTAATCAAAAGTTGGATTACCCAAAGCCCTCTTTACTCCAGTTTTCTAATTCCTTCTAGAAAGAAGGTTTGATTCCTAATTGTCCAAAGCTTTGCATGCATATTGCAAAAAAAAAACAGTTCCCAAAGCATCCTGGGAAGTTGTAGCTAGAAAAGCTATACTAGCTCTTCATGGGAAGAGGAACGTGGATGTTTTTTCCTTTTCAGTATGTTGGGCATAGCACCTTTGGCTAAACGAATAGGTTTTGCAACAAAGAAGAAGGAACGTGGCTTGCATAGGTAAGTGATTCTCAGTACCCAATCCTGAACTTAGTAATATCCAAAATACCAAATTCTTTATGTTCCATGAAGTTTATACCCGTTTTCAGATTCTATGTATACAAGAAGGATGTTAGTTCATACTTTGTCTATGCATTCATATTTTGTATACAATTTAGATCACCACAGCAAAAAAAATGTTCATGTCAAACATTATGACACAAATAACAAAAAAGCAGCGCTTGTCACAGTTTTAAAACTCCCTATTTTCCATGAGAACTAAACAGGTTGAAAAGTTGAAAAAAAAATAGTACATATTAAGTATATGTAATCTAAGCATATATTAATATAACGATTTTGTCATCTAATCATATAAGCATTGAATCATATAGCAATGCAAGTATGGTCTTACATTCTTCTCCTCTTGTATCATAGACTTCCTCCTGGAAGTCCTTTAAGGATTGGAAACATGCTTCATTATAGCAACACATATGAATTTGAATGACATTATAATTATTATTTAAAACTAAAATGATACCTTAACTATTGGCACTATCCTATATAATAAAATGATATCATAACTATCCAAACTATAACACAAGGAGTTAAAGTTATTGTATGAAGGTGAGGGCCTTACTTCCTTCCCCTTAGTTTAAACTTCCTCCTTGAAGTTACTAAGGTTTGGGAATGAATTATCACAGAACATCACACATAAATTTATTGAAACGACGATTATCAGTAGTGACTATACTAATGACAATTTATATTATAAATCAAGCATTATATTATAGAAATTATCCTACAACAAATGAATCTTGACACAACTAAGAAAGAGTCATACACATAGTATAATGATCCATTTCAATAAAAGGATTTTTAACATTAGCCATCTAACTCTTAGATTAAAAAACACGTTATTCTAAATAGTTACACATGTATATACAAAAGGCACACTAACACCTTAATCATTCAAAATAACTCTTTGAAGCAATAAGAGTTTTAGACAACCATATTGGTTCCAAATCTCATTAATACATGCAAGGAAACATATATCACTTTTAACTACAAATTCTTTTTATCCAATCAATCAAATCCACATATATATTGCATCACATCACATATATTGAAAAATTATAATATCTTATCAACATACCTCAATCCTCATTTATCAAATTCTTATATTTCAACAACACATTCCAATGCTCATATACATTTCAACACATCATATAAAATTAAATTCACATTTAACACATCATGAACTAACACAATGGGATGAGGATGAGGATGACTAGTGTCCAAAATTCTCTTCTAAGAATGTAAAGTATCATAGTGCCACGGAAAAACCAAATAGATCTAGGGGAAATGGATCATTTTACTATGTGTATGGCATTTGGTATTAGAGCCATGTTGCAACATTGGGATCTCTAGTTAGTGTTTTTTCCCATGTGGTGTTGATTGTGTGAATTTCCCTTTTGTACTTAACTCCTTGTTGAGCTCGATGGTTGAAATAACCTTACGAGGTCTTGAGTTTGTCTTCATAATTCCTTTCTAAGTGTGGTTGTGAAATACTAATTGAAAAGGGAATAATTATGTTGTTAGATTTGATTGAGTATTATGTAACCTAATGTGAATAATGCATTTGATTATGAAAGAAATGATATTATGTTCATATACTTGATGTGGAAAAAAAAATTAGTGAAGTGAATGATTTCTTAAGTTACAATCTCATGATTTTGTGCCTTAACGATGATTATGTAATGATCTTTTTTTCTATGTGCCTTGAGGTGATTTGAAAATGCAATTATTTTCTTGTGTGGATAAATGAAGTGCTTCCAAATAGTGCATGTTGCCTTGAAATCAATTGAATGCGTGTTTTGTGTAAATTTATCTTGTAGATATGGAAGAAAGATGTTTGAGCGGGTACAAGACCTTGGTCCCAAAATTGCATTCCTACCTTAGGATATATGCATGAACTTGTGTATAGAATCAATTAGCATTTAGTAAAAGTTTAGAGATTAAAGGGAATAGTGGAACCATGTGCATAGTAAATAAATAATAATAGTGGTAAGGAAAAAAATGTGTTAGTAAACCTTGCATTGTTAAATCCTAAATCTAGGCTCTTCTTTCATTGCACCGTATGCTCAAAATGTAGAATGGCAAGTGTATTGTAGTAGCATTACATTGGCAAGACTTGAATTGCATTATTATTGTTCGAAAATCATATAAATGTTAACTCATTATATCCTAATTAGAGATGCAAATGTTAAATGCATGACTAAATGAATTTTTATTGAAAATAATGTTGTTCCTGTGGTGCTAATACACTGAACTATATTTTCCTTAATGTGTGTTGAGTATTGGGTAGCCTTGTTTGAGAAAATATCTTATCATGATAGTTTATGACACTCAGTAGAATAGAATATTTTGCAGGACCATGGTGGAACATTGGGTAAGAACTTAATTCCTTTAAGCTAATTTTGTTTTATGATTGCCATTATTTAGTAAATTTTATTGAGTTACGATATCTTGTTGAAATTCAATGGGATGTTGATCTAATAGATAATGTATTATATAAGTGTGTGTGTGTGTGTGTTACGATACACCATCTTGTGAATGAGGATGTAATTCATGGATCTCACATGGTTTAGTATATATAATTTCTTATAGCATTATGATAGATTGGAATGTGTTGTGATTCTTGCAATTATACAACTATGGATAAAGGGATGTTGAAGGTAAATTCTTGAAAATAATATGAACTATGGTTAAATTATGTGTAAGGAAATGATTTTGTTGCATGAAAAGAGTGAAATTGGAAATGAATTTGTTTTGTATTCTATGTGGATGTGAATACCCCATAATAGTGTGTATGTTGTGTATTGTGGCAAGTTATGTGGATAGACCAAGTTGTAAGAGTAAGTGTAAGTTGTGTATGTTTTACTCATGGAAAGAAGGGATAAAATTCTTGATTTAAGTTAATGTAATTTAACATGTGGAAACCAATGGATGATAATTTAATATTCTTTTGTATTGTATGGTGTTGTTGTCTTCCCTAGCATCAATCCACCTACCTAGGTGTGAGAATGCTAATGTAATTAGGGGTTGAGAGATGAAGAACCTCCATTGAAATCTTAGGACTTCGAATGGGTGTTAGTTCCCATTATCTCCCCTACACTCTTGAATCACACTAGTTGGTTCATCGTGTAAGCCTAATTCCTTGATGTTTACCTATGGGTTGAGGATGGACCTAAGTGTACCTTTGGAGATCTATTATTGATGATTCAATTATTACATGACTATCCTCGGTTGTGTGGAACATGTTTATTGTGACATGGTGATTTATTTATTCATGAGCTCTATGTGGTTTGAGACCACCATTCCTCTCCTTCCCCTTAGGTAACTTATTTAAAGTCACGTGGTGATTATGATGTGAAACTTGTGCAATTGTTGGAGTCATTTTATTTATTTATTTATTATTATTGAGACTTTTTATTTGATTGACTAAGTTGACAATGTTGAAATTCTTTAAGTTATTTGATTAATTGAATTTTGAAATTCTTTTTACCTCAATGACTTATTTAATTTCATTTTTGAATAAAGATTGGAATGTTGCAATGTAGCTACAATTGATTTCTATCTTTTGAATTTATAAAATTTTCTCTTTTTATGGGACCTTTATTGAAATCCTTGTTACGATCTTGTGTTACTTGATTTGAGGCTTTTCTTATTATTTGCAAATTGTTGGCATGTGTAGTAATGTGAGCTATGTAAAAACGGTCATACTCATGAGGAGTCCTTGATAGGTTGTGTGGGGGAGTAGATGGCTTGAAGAATTATTGTAAAAGGGGTTAATGAGACTTGTATGGGATGGTTGCAATCCATTTCCCCAAGATCTATTTGATTTTTTTTTGGCACTATGATACTTTGCATTCTCAGAGGAGAATTCTGGACACAGGTCATTCTCATCCTCATCCCATTGTGTCAATTCATGATTTGTTAAATGTGAATTTAATGTTATGTGATGTATGAATAATGAGATGTGTTGAAATGTATATGAGAATTGAAATATGTTGTTGAAATATAATAATTTGATAAATGAGGATTGAAGTATGTTGATAAGATATAAAAAAAAATCAATATATGTGATGTGATGCAATATATATGTGGATTTGATTGATTAGATAAAAAACATTTGTAGTTAATTAAAGTGATATATGTTTCTTAGCATGTATTAATGAGATTTGGAACCAATATGGTTGTCTAAAACTCGTCGCTTGAAAGAATTATGTTGAATGATAAAGGTGTTAGTATGACTTTTGTATATACCAGTGTAACTTTATTTAGAATAATGTGTTTGTTAATCTAAGAGCTAGATGGCTAATGTTAAAAATTCTTGTATTGAAATGGATCAGTGTACTATGTGTATTACTTTTTCTCAGTTGTTTCAAGACTAATTTGTTGTAGGATAATTTTTATAATATAATGGTTGATTTATATTATAAATTGTCATTAGTATAGTCAGTGATAATCGTTGTTTCAATAAATTTGTGTGATGTTTTGTGGGAATTCATTCCAAAACCTTAGTAACTTTTAGGAGGAAGTTTAAACTAAGGGGAGGGGAATGTAAGGCCTCTCCCTTCATACAACAACTTCAACTCTTTGTGTTATAGTTTGGATAGTTATGATATCATTTTATTATATAAGATAGTGCCAATAGTTAAGGTATCATTTTAGTTCTAAATACTAATTAGAATGTTATTCAGATTCATATGTGTTGTTATAATGTGGTTAAGTTTACAATCCTTAAGGACTTTAAAGAGGAAGTCCATACAAGGGGTGAATAATTTAAGATCATACTTGCATTGCTATATGATTCAATGCTTATATGATTAGATGACAAAATTGTTATATTAATATATGCTTAGATTACATATACTTAACATGCACTATTTTTCTCTCTTTTGATTATTAGTTGAATTTATGATTATATGCTTACATGCTTTGATTTGAATTTACTTTACACATGTCATTTCCCCAAACTTTTATCTAGTTATAACTACAAAGAAAAAATAATAGAATCAATAAGTAATAATATTAGTAAGAATTATGATTATAAATACATTATATTAGATTTAAATCAATTAACAAAATTAGTCGTGGAAAACAAGTGTAAGTCATTGACATCTAACTACACATGTTAAATACTTGTAGTATATTAGAATCATTTTCATCTGCAGAAATTAAGGGAAAACTGGAAGCCGAGGGACACCATGCATTAAGTTTCTCGGACATGAGGAAGTCAGAATTCCTCCACCTTAAATGGACAAATTCTAAAATACCTTCCACGTTGACAAGTAAAACTAAATCCCCTGCCACCTTAGATAATGGACTAAACTTTCCTTGTTATTCATGGTTTAATGCTTAGTGCATGGCAACTAATTATGGGGTAAAATTGGAGATGATGGGGGGGCTGCAAAAGAGGAATTCGGTTATAATTACATCCAACTACTACAAGTTTAAGATCCAAATTTTCTCTTGATTTTCTCTACCATCACCACTACAGTTTTTGGACTTGAAGTTGGTCTTATTACAATTCTAGAGGTCAATAATTTGAATGAGAAGTTGAATGACGCCAAAAGAAGATATTCAATTTATGATCAAGAATTTTATGCCACAATTCAAGCCCTAAAGAAGTGGAGACATTACTTGTTTCCTAAGGAATTTGTGTTGTATACATAGCATTAAGTTTTGCAGTATTTGAATAGTCAAGGAAAGTTGAACCATAGACATATGAGGTGGGTTGAGTTCTTGTAGAGTTATACATTTGTGTTAAAGCATAGGAGTGTCAAGTCAAACAAAGATGTTGATGCATTAAGTCGGTGTGACCAACGGATTAGTATGGGTTGACTACACTTGATCCATGAGGATTCAAAGCATAATTGTGCCACTAAAAATCAATCCAATAAGATCAATCAATGAAAAATAGACTAAGAATCCATTAAAACTAACATTCTAAATCATGAAAGCTTTAAAAACACCTATTTTAATCCTTTGAAACTTATTCTATTAGGGGAGTGGTGTCACATAGATGTGGAATGACGACCCTTTCCCAGTCTCGTGGATAAATGAACCTATTATGATCGATTCTATTGAAGATAATCAACAAAACTGATGAAAGATGTGTATGAAAACATGATTTAAATGCTAAATTAACATGATGCAAGCTATTTTAACATGATGTAGACTAAGATTATTGATATGGGTTTATGAAAAGCTAATCTAAATTGATTTTAAGCTAAAAAGATTGAAACCCTAATTACACAATACTAAATGGATGCATTTATGTTATCATGGAAGCCATTAATAGAAGCTAAGCTGATATGCAAGTAAATTAAGCTAAAATGATATTAAATGTGAGTGCAAGTGAGTGATTTTAACAACATAAGTTTGATGTTAAAAGATGGATCCCTTTGTCTCCAAATAGTGGCCTATTTATAGGAGGACAAATGAGAGATGAAGGGTTGAGATAAAAAAAGGTTAATCAATGGTCAAGGATGGAGGAAAGATGAAACGTGGATCATGGATTCTCATCAATGGATGAGAACCAGTGATCACATGGATCAAGGAAAGAATCAAGGGTTGATATTCTTTCAAAAAAACACACTCAAAAATTGCACAAGAAGTCTTGTAAGTTTGTTAGGAAAAAATAATATTCCCTTTTTTCAAATGAGTGAGGAGAGGGAATACTCTTTGGAATATTCTCATGGGTAAGGGGAAATAAATATTTAGCAAATTAAAAAAAAAAAATTAATGTGCAAAAGGGGAAGGAATATCTTTTAGAGGAATGTGCAAAGGAGGAATATTTCCTTGGAATATTCCCTTACAAGTGGGGAGGAATTAGATTTATTAGTAATTGGTAATTAAACAAAAGGTTTAATTATATAATTAGGGGAATTTCATGATATTCATTAAATAAAGTGATTTAATGAAAGGGAGAAAGTGAAATGATATTTAATTAAATAACTTAAGGCTATTTAATCAAATAAGAAGACTTAGGGATTTAAATTAAATAACTTGATGTATTTAATTTAATAGGATGAAATATTAGCATGAAAGAGGGTGAATTAACCTGATTAGATTAATTAGGTTAATAGGTGAAAATGACATAATTGATTAAATAGCTAGTAGATTTAACTAATTAAGCGAAAAGAGGATGGGTTTGAGGATGAAACAGTGTTAGTATACTTGATTCGAGTGCATGATATCATTCGGGACATTTTTAAGTGTCTACATTTTGCTCCTCTTTGAAGTGAGATACACGTTATGTTGGTTCAAAGACTAACTCTTTTCGGATTAAAAACTGCTTCTTAAATTAAAAAAATCAAAAAATTATAATTTCTGGATGCCCCACTATTGCCCCAGTAGAACGAATAAGTTGGTTCGTTGCCCCCTTGAGAAATCAGACATAAATTTTGAATTTTGGTTTGATTTCTCGACAAAGGTTAAATGTTGTCTCAGGGGTCTGAAAAGGCTTAGGGATGGAAAAATCATGCAAAAAACACAAAAAATAGTGCAAAATAAGCCTCAGTTTGGCAAGATTGATGAAATTGGTGAAAAACCCTAGATTTTGGTTAAAATTAGGGCAAAAGAACCCTAATTTTTAGGCTTAAATAGGTGATGAAGGGTCACTTTCAATTCATTTGTGCATTCACACCTTAGAGATTCTTGTGTTTTGAGCTCTGATACCTCGGTGAAATGGCTCACTGTGCGCCTTCTCTTCATCTTTCGGATTGAGTTCGAGAGTATCAATGACATGCAAACACAAGATCCCAAGTATGTGACTTGAAACTTGTCTCGATTTTCGATTTTAAGTGCATTTAATAGGGCGTCAAAGATAGGTCGATAGGCCATCGTTATATAGCGACGCTTTTGAAGCGTCAAAAGCGTCACTATTGATTTTATAGTGACACACCCTCTGTTGAGGTGCGCACCCCAATTTTTTTATTTAGCAACACATTTGATTAGGAATTCGTCGAGGTAATATAGCGACACATGAGCTTTTTAAGTTTAGCGTCGCTCGAAAGCAGTGGGCGACGCATGTAACAAATGGCGATGCACCCTATTTTTTTAGTAAAGCGACGCACCCCAATATCGATTCACTATTGAGTGTAGCGACGTGCATTGCCAAATTGGCAATGCACCCTTGAAATTGATATAGTGACACATCAAAAATAAGCAATGTTATTGATTTCAGTGACACTATTGAAGTTTTGGATGCAAAGTCTCAAATTTTGATCAGTTTTTCTGACTTTTTCGACAAATTGATGTTGTGTGTGTGATGCATGCAGGAGGATCCTCCACCATTGATGTCATAGGAGCACCAATACAATATTTTGGCTACGTTGAGAAACTTTGATGACTTGGAGGTGGAGCGGGTAGGGAGGCTAGGTTTAGGCTTCGTCACTTTCATGCTTGAGATCAGAACCCATCTTGCTTTGATGACAGCGTTGGTCGAGAGGTGGCATAGTGAGACCTCTTCTTTTCACTTGCCCACTGGGAAGGCGATTGTCACACTAGAGCATGTGTGGTGCATTTTATGATTGCCTATCCACTTAGAGCGCATCATTTATGACCCAGATGTCGGGAGAGATGCATGTCTCTCCATCTTACGCAGACGGTCGATTGTTTTGATCAGATCCCAGATTGATTTGTATTTTTACCATGGTCGAGTGGACATATTTATATTGTTTGTTGCAACCCTAATTTGTGGTTTCATTGCTCCAGACCGATGGGGCAGAGGTTTCAATCCTGGATGGGGGTTAGCATGGGAGGGTATGATCCGGAGAGACACTATGTATGCCTAGGGTTTAGTTCTCCTTGCCTCCTTGTACCATGATATGCACAAGGCCATCTATCGAGAGGGAAGGAGCATCAGAGCAGGGGTCACTTTGATGGACATATGGGCATACGAGCACATTACAGTGTTGAGGCCTTTGGTTGTTCTAACCGATATTCATGAGGATGAGCCTGTCATTTTCAGATATGTAGTGTTGATGACATTACAACACATGGGCCCCAAAGGTTTGGAATATTGGCATTTGTAGCAAAAGAGAACATAATAATGTAAATAATAAAAAAAATCAACTCTAAAAGAAAATCTATTATTCAGAGCCACCTTCTACAACCCCCACTTAACCCTTTTATTTTACCCAATAACTACCCTAGAATGTTCTAGAAAGTGCAACTTCCCTTTTGTTTTGGCACCAAAAGTCTCACCATTTGATTTTTTTCCTAGGAAGATATTTTAATGAAATTCACTTTTTAGTGGATTAGTGATATTGGCATTGTTTCAAATATGCAGTGTTGATGACATTGGAGCACACAGGCCCCATAGGTTTGGCATATTGCCATTTGTATTTCTTGGTTTTTCCATAACTCTTAGCAATGAAGAGAACACAAATCACACATCCACATATGTTGAGAACGATCATGAAAAACAACCTTTGAAAGAGATGAAAGAACTTTATGGAAGAGGTTATGAGCTTTTGAAACAATTTGGCTATAATGGAAAATGATGTGGCGCTAGAG
This sequence comes from Sequoiadendron giganteum, assembly GCA_007115665.2. Classification (NCBI taxonomy): domain Eukaryota; kingdom Viridiplantae; phylum Streptophyta; class Pinopsida; order Cupressales; family Cupressaceae; genus Sequoiadendron; species Sequoiadendron giganteum. The sequence continues at coordinate 65,429,738 of CM021100.1, read as the reverse complement.
AACAAGGTATATGTGTCCCTATCGAGTATAGCATGCAAGAAAACATAAGAGGTCTTGGTTATTGTCCTTCGAAATAAATGAAAGCATCAAAGAAATATTCATTTAATATTGATGTCATCATGCAAAACACTCCTAGGAAAAATATAAATAATGGCCATGATATTGCTTCATGTTCAAACACATGTTTTAGTGATGATTGGGGTTCATTAGATTTTACGCCCTCTTTTATGGGAGAGTAAAAAATCTCACAATCTAAACCTAAAAAGTCTTGTGTATGTATGACATCTTGTAGTAAGAAAGAAATATATTATTCACAAAAGAAAAGAATATCTTCTACTAATAATCAAGAGAGTACCTTGTTGAGGATTCTCCAAGCCCACTTGATATCTCTCCCTCCAAGAACAAGAAATAAATTCTATAACAAAAGCTCATTTTGTGCATATCATCGATTCCATGGTCATTCTACCAATGAATGTAAGGCCTTGAATACTAAATACAATATCTTAAGGATTGTGGTGATCTTACTTGCGTTGATGCATCTACTTCCTCTAATTGATAATGATTTTCATCCTATCATGTTGCCCATCACCATGTGGCATTAGTAGCTTTATGTGTTTTGCTCATTTCCATTCATGGTGGTACAATCTTAAGTGCAATCATAAGTTTCATGGTAGCAACATGATAGTTCTTGGTGTGGTAATCCTTGTCTTTATGATGGGGGAAAAAATAACTAGTTTTTGGAGGTGTGCATCCTTGTCAAGGATCCTCTCTTCCCCTCTTTCTACTTAAAATACTAACATAACAAGTATGTTGATATTTTAAGTTGGGGGCTTATATTACCCTTATCCATTTTTTCTTGTGATGTTTGACCTATTTACATACCCTCTTTGGTGGTGGAATTATTTGTAACGCCCCCTAAGGCATGGCTATCAATTCGTCCCTCGAGAGATTAAACCTTGTGGTTCAGTCACGGTAGGAGGATTCAGAAAGAATAGTACAAACCGTGTTGCAATGAGTCAACATAGTGAAAATAACACAATAAACCGATATGTGAACATGAAACTTTATTCAATTGATAATCTTACATGCAACATATGCCTCATGGGTGAATATCTAGGACTCATATGCCTACCACAAGAGCATTCAACAATACAACTGGTCAACATGCCTTATTACATGCCCCTAAAGGGTTGATGTGAAAATCTAACTACTAATCTAATTCTAAATTTATAACTAATCTTAATGAACTCCAAATGATTAAATTTTTTTATAAATATGCTTCTCAAGCTCCCATAAAATTCCACATCGGCCACAAGGGTTAATAACTCGATGAATGATCATATGTGAAGGTCAAACTCAAAATATGAAGAGATAACTCCACACAAAAAGGAATAACTTGCAAATCTCCAAGATAGGTCCCAATGAGCGAAGATGCTTCTACGATGTGCCATTAACCTCTGCATGATCTCAAATAGGTTTGCACTAAGAAATCTGGATTAGGTCAACCCCAATGCTTTGATTGAAAAATATAATGAAATTTTGAGAGTGATAAATTTTGGTAGACATATGCAAATAATGTGAAATCTAGATATGTGGTAGATGTCCATGTGTAGATTCTATATCCTACTCTACAAGCTAAGAAACAATGATGCAGTAAAATTTGCAGAATGAAATACTGAAACTGCTATTGAATGCAAGAAAAGAAAAGAACTATTTTTGGTTGATACAAGATTTCTTTACAACCAAGGATGCTCCTGCATCAGACACCCAGGGTTGGAATAAAAGTGAGTCCCTCACTTTCCAGGGCTAAGAGGAAAACCAAGGTAGTCCACCTCAGCTTGAGAAATACATGATGAATCCTCCATTAGTCTGCCTTTCCACTTCACAAGATATTCTTTGTACTACTTGTTCCTAGTGCTCCTTCCAGTTCTAGTGCCCAAAATCTACTCAATATCCTCTAGACAGTTCTTGATGTGGTAACTGCTCCTTTAAATCAAATTCATCACTACTGCCACTTGACTATCCTTCATGAAACTCATATAGGTCTACAAAATTGAAAATAAGTGATATACTCAATGTCTCTGGTAACTCAACTTCATGTGCATTTCTAGAATCATACACAATCCAAACTTCCTCATCTTCAACATATTGTATGTTCCCATTGGAAATATCTCCTTCCTTAGATATACCATCACTCCATCTCCAATAGCGAATTCCTTATATCTCCAGTGCTCATCCCTTCTCCTTATACTTATTGTTCATGTCTTCTAAATGCTTCTAGACTTGATTATGCAATATCTCCATGAAATTTGCAAACTCTTATGCCTCTGCACTCCTCTTGTCCTCTATATTGATGTATCTTAACTCTAAAAATCCTCTAGGGTGTGTTCAGGTAATGATCTCAAATGGTGTCTTCCCTGTACTCTGGTTTACTGAATTATTGTATGCAAACTCTGCTTGTGGTAAAACTATATCCCATCTTCCTACCTTATCTCCAACCAAACATCTCAACAAGTTACCCAAACTTATTTTCATCACTTTTGTTTGTCCATTTTTTTGTGGGTGATATGTTGAACTGAACTTCAAATTTGTCTTCATCTTCTTCCACAATGTCCTCCAAAAATATCCAATCAATTTAGTGTCTCTATTTGCAACTATACTCTTAGGTAATCTATGCAATCTCACAATCTCCTTAAGAAATAAGTCAGCAATATGCACATCATCATTAGTCTTCTTACAAGGAATGGAATGTGCCATCTTTGAAAATCTATCCAATACTACCATAATTAAATCATATCCTCCCCATGTTCTTGGAAATCCCAATATGAAATCCATGCTTATATCCTCCCAAGGTCTCTCTAATACTATCAAAGGTTTATACAATCCAGTATTCTGACTACTCCCTTTTGCAACTTGACAAATTCTACAAATTTGAACGTACTTCCTTACATTCTTATATATTTGTTGTCAAAAATAATGGTCACTCACCAAAGCTACTGTCTTATCTACTCAAAAATTTCTTTCTAAACCTCCACTATGCTTTTCCTTGATCAAATTATCCCTCATTGAACTCCTTGGTATACACAACCGATTTCCTTTGAATAACATACCTTCTTGAATGAAATAGTCCAACCACTGGCTTCAATCTGTCATTACTAGTTCTTTACATGCTTTCCAAGCTTCACCAAAATCTACATCATATTCATACATATGCTTCAATTCCTCAAATCCCAATACTCCCACTTTCATCTTTGTCAGCATATTTTTTCTCCTACTATAGACACTTAAAAATGTCTTGAATGATAGCATGCACTCGAATCAGGTATACTAACACTGTTTCATCCTCAAAGCCATCCTTTTTTCACTTAATTAATTAAATTTGCCTAATTATTTGATTAATTGTGTCATTTTCACCTATTAACCTAATTAATCTAATCAGGTTAATTCACCCCATTTCATGCTAACATTTTGTCCTATTAAATTAAATACATCAAGCTATTTAATTTAAATCCCCGAGTCTTCTTATTTAATTAAATGACCCTAAGTTATTTAATTAAATATCATTTCACTTTCCCCCTTTCATTAAATCACTTTATTTAATGAATATCATGAAATTCCCCTAATTGCATAGTTAAACCTTTGTTTGATTATCAATTACTAATAAATCTAATTCCCCCACTTGCAAGAGAATATTCCAAGGTAATATTCCTCCTTTGCACATTCCTCCAAAAGATATCCCTTCCCCTTTTGCACATTAAAACTTTGTTTTAATTTGCTAAATATTTATTTCCCCTCACCCATGAGAATTCTCTCTCCTCGCTCATTTGACAAAAGGGAATATTTTTTTTCCTAAAAAACTTACAAGACTTATTGTGCAAGTTTTGAGTGTGTTTGTTTGAAACAATATCAACCCTTGATTCTTTCTTTGATCCATGTGATCATTGATTCTCATCCTTGATGAGAATCCATGATGCATGTTTCATCTTTCCTCCATCCTTGACCATTGATTAACCTTTTTTATCTCAACCCTTCATCTCTCATTTGTCCTATAAATAGGTCACTATTTGGAGACAAAGTGATCCTTCTTTTAACTTCAAACTTATGTTGTTAAAATCACTCTCACTTGCACTCACATTTAATATCATTTTAGCTTAATTTACTTGCATATTAGCTTAGCTTCCATTAATGGCTTCCATGATAACTTAGTATTGTGTAATTAGGGTTTCAATATTTTTAGCTTAAAATCCATTTAGCTTACCTTTACATACACCCATATCAATCATCTTAGTCTACATCATGTTAAAATAGCTTGCATCATGTTAATATAGCATTTAAATCATGTTTTCATACACATCTTTCATCAATTTCATCGATTCTTTTCAATAGAATTAATTGAAACAGACTCATTTATCCATGTGATTGGAAAAGTCATCATTCCACATCTATGTGACACCACTCCCCCAATAGGATAAGTTTCAATGGATTAGAATAGGTTTTTTTAAAGCTTTCATGATTTAGAATGTTAGTTTTAATGGATTCTTAGTCTATTTTTCATTGATTGATCTTATTGGATTGATGTTCAGTGGCACAATTATGCTTTGAATCCTCATGGATCAAGTGTAGTCATCCCATACTAATCCGTCGATCACATTTTGGTGCTAGAAGGAGGGCTTAAACTAACCAATCTAACAAATTCCTTGTGTTTCCAGGTACAACGACGTTATTGATTATCAATCCACGCATTTGATGATGCATCTCTATAAAAAAATGCACCTATGATTTCAATTCATTGACCCATAATTAAAATACCATCGCTTATTTAATTTCGTCACCAAATTATTATTTTTATTTATTTTTATACACAAGTTGTGGGGATAGGGGCCCACTCCCTTTATTAAAAGATACAAAATTACATAGAACTGCCAAGGTGCCGAGAAGGAATAGAAAGCTACAGGAGTCTTCAGAAGAAAAGAGAAGCATGGGGAGAATAAGAGAGACCTATAGAAGAAATAAGACAAGAACAGATTTCCAGGATTGATACAAAGATACCAAAAAAGAAAAGTAGAGCACAACGACAGAGTTGGCCCTACACTATTTTTGAAAGAGAAGCGTCTCCAAAGTCCGTTGCGAAATAGCTTCCACTGCCTCTAAACCTTTAGTGCAAAGCTTCTCCACAACAAATTTCCAAATTTTAATATAGCAGTGCTAATTTCGTCACCAAATTTTAATATAGCAACGCTAATTTAATTTTTTAAAGCGGAATGAATTTATTTTCAGAAACACAATTGATATGTTGACACATTTGACCTCCATGTTTACTGTAGAGGGTCGCTATCAATTTTTCAATATGGCAAGACATATCCTATACAACAACGCTATTGATGAATTTCAACAACATAATTGATTTAGCGTCGTGAATTACTAGTAAACAGAACTGAACTTGATTTTTTAATGTGTTGGAATTTTTTGGCTTTATCTAATCACTAACATGTCTCTGAATTCTTGTTTTGGTTTTTAGGCTAACTAGCTTTTGCAGGTTGGATGATAAAATTTGAAGTGAAGGAGCATTTTTTCATTAATCTTATAATTGTAACAAGTGTTTCGACACTTTTGGGGCAATTATAACCCATTTATGATTCTTTTTTTATTTCACGCTTTAGGAACAAACTAAAATTATTTTGGGCTTTAAAATGAATGTTCAAATTGGTTAAAATTGAGCCCTCACATCATTTTTCTTGTTGGATTAAAATTGAACACAACTTTCACACTTCAAATTGGTGTTTAAAATGAATTCATTTTGCTATGATGGATTAAAATGAACATGTGTTTGATTTGTCTGTGTATTCTTGTTGTATGTATCCAATCCCCTTACGCTTCATGCAATCTTGGGTGAAGAGAAACACATAAGTCTACTTTTCTTCTTGGAAGCGCTTATCCTCTCCCCTCGCACCTATTGGTAATCTTGGGTGATGAAAAATTTTTATGCTTCAAAGATGTGTAACCTTTAGAGGGCCTGCCTCCCAACTTGTGAGAGGGAATGACCCAAACTATTTTTCCACTTCATCTTCATGGATTAATCATCTCTTCCGATGATGGTAAGCCTACCAAAAACTGTGTACTTGATCTATCTAGGATTGTAAATGCTTAAGAGTTAGTTTAACACTTGCTTGATTCCAAAACAATTGAAACAAACATCAACAAGTCTTTTCAAAATTTCAAACCCTTTGGTCTAAGTATGGATACCCTTTGAAAAAACCTTGATATGAATGCTTATCCTAATAATTTATTCTCAGAGACTTCTAAATATTTTGGTTTATATCTCAATCCATACTTCCCAAAGTTAACCTAGGTAACTATGCCCCTAACTTCATCCTTTTCACAAAATGGACTTTGTGGAATTGATGATGTTTTTGACATAGACATTTAGTTTGAACTTAAGAAAGACAAGTGTTTTTGGTAAAAAGAAACTCATTTAAGCAAGATAAATTGAAAAATTGAACCCCACATGACCATTTGGCGTCTTATCCCTTCGGTTGAACAACCTGACCTTACACCCACTATCATTCAGCCAAACTTTGAACTCATTGAAGGAGAACAAACCGATATAATTACTAGTTTGAGAAGCTTCACTTTTGAAACAAAGGAAACACCAACCCATTGGAGAAACAAAACCTACATCATAGATGAAGAAGAGGAACAGGCTAATATTATGGCTAGAAGGCCCATATTACCACCCCCGCATGGCAATAAATATCCTCTTTTCCATGATCTTGAACTTCTGTAAATGATCTCACGCAAAATCAAAATCCCCAAGAGAAGGTCTATATGTCGTCACTTTAAACTTAGACAACATAGTCCAAAAGCTATCAAACAACATATTTTGACACTTTACCAAAATAGGACTAGATTGACAAGGAAATTTTATAGATGTGTTTCAAGGAATAATCTAGAATTGTATGCCCTGTTTGAAATTCAAAACTTTGGTCTTTTCCATGATCTTGAACTTCTCTAAATGATCTCATGCAAAATAAAAATTCCCAAGAGAAGGTCTACATGCCACTATTTCAAACTTAGACATCATAGTTCAAAGTACCTTAGAAGACATATCCTAAGACAATACCGCAATAGGAACATGTTGGTAAGGAGGTTTTATAGACGCATTCCGCTGAATAATCCAAACATGTATGCTCAATATGAACCCCTCATTTAAGTCAAACATTGGTATTTTGGATTTGAAAACTTTAGACATCTAGCATGTTTCTCACCACATTGGTCTTTGAAAACAAAGTTTCACTCTAAGTCAACATTGGGTCAAACATCTTCATCCACCCCTTATCAAAATCCAAAAATTCACCTCACCAAACTTTTTCAAATTTTTTGAACACACAACACTTTTTGATTTAGACATCTATCAACCAACCCCTAACTTAGCTACTTTGTATGTGAAATGAATCCTTTTCCATGCATTCAGTTAAGTTAGTTATCATCTTTGAAATTTTTTATCTTGAAGGTCGCAAGTCTTCCCTAAAAGATTCACAAGTTCATAAACATCCTTTATCCAAACATCAAAACATTGAACCTAAGTCAAAAGGGTTGTCCCAAAATGTTTGCAAAAATCAATCCCCACATCATTCATCTTTTCATCTCCCACTACCATCATTGCTCCAAAAATACTTAGAGCATCCCTTCTACCTAGATTTGAGTCAACTAGAGAATTCAAACATTACAAATCTCAACACAACTCTCCCATAGGTGCCCCAAAATTTATGGTAAAGGCAAGATCACAACACAAGAGAATCATGGAGAAAACCAAATTCACATTCACCTCAAGTGATCCCAATCCTCAAGAATTTTATCCAAGAATTCAAGTTACCCCATCATAGCAACCCTTGTTTCCATCAAGGCCATATGAGATAGAAGACATTATGAACAATCCATTTTGACTTACTAGGGAATAAATCATGGAGCATCAAGCCTTAGAAAACATAGTTCCCAATTCCCCACCTTTTGTTGCACAATAATTGACACAAGGCTTGAATTCATCCACTATTCAAACAAATCCATCACTAGGGTTCAATCAAACACCAACACCTAGTATTGCAGCTAGTCTTGCTAAGGACTTTGGCCATACTCTTCCATTTTAAATCAACACACTTGTTGGTACCCTCGATACCAATCCTCCTCAAGCTACCACTTGGACACCAACATTTGGCGTTCCCCCCACTCCTAAGAATCCTTTACATCAACATAAACCACTTACACTCCATTACTCCACAACAACTTCAAAATATCGAGGTCACCCATCTTCATCCATACTCATGAGTACCACAAGTGTGACCAACATCACACAAACTAGTGTGGACCAAGTGTCACAAGTAGACCCAAAAAGGAAAGGTAATACCCTCATGCAAAATCAGACTTTAATGCAACATGGAATATCTTCATCAAATGCTCCTATTGATACATCAAACCTAGCAGTTGCCCAAAACACATCTATCTCATCCATCATCAATCAACATCAAAAAAATCCCTTGATCACAAATCCCATCAACCAAGGTGATATCATGGCCGCATCTCAAACACAAGGGAATCCCCAAAACATCAGTCAAGGGAATCCTTTCAATCAATGGACTCAAGGTCCTAATATTCCCCTAACATTGTCATACCTAACGAAACCATCATCCTCTTTACCATTTATCCATCAAGTCATGAAAAATCAAATGGGACCTCAAACTTACATTCTTCCACCTCAATCTACTACAAGGAATGTTAAACCAAGTGAACCCCCAACCTCTCGTCAACAATCTGCAACCCGCACAAAACATCAACACTCAAATCTCATCGTAGATGTCTCGACCACTGATTGATCCTACATTGAAAGCACATGCCTTAGCCTTACAACAAGCACAATAGGCTTATCATCAAGTAGTCACACAAAAACAACAAGCACAATAAGCAACAATAGTAGCACAACAAAAACAACAAGCAACCCTAGTAGCACAACAACAACAACAAGCAGCCCTAGTAGCACAACAACAACAACAACAAGCAAGCAAGCAAGAAAGCAACCTTAGTAGCACAAAAACAACAACAAGCCCAACAATAACAACAAGATCAATAGTATTCCCAACAACAACAATTTCTCTCACAACAACAACAACAGGGTTTATACTATAACCCTCAACAAAAAATTGTCAACCCTAACATGTTAGGAACATATATGCCTACAACACCTCATCATATCAGAATCCCATGTACACTTCATCCACCATCCCACAATATACAACATATGTTCCTCCACCAAGCCCACAAGATGATATGGTATCACAACTCAAGGAATTAACACAAGAAATGCAAGATATCTGGATGGGAAAAATGAAGAAATCCCATACATAGAACTTATGCCCATATCCATTTGATTGAAACATCACAATGGTACCATTCCCTCCTGGTTTTGAAATCCCCAAATTCGACAAATACAAAGGGAGAGGAAGTCATGTGGACCATATCAAATAGTTTAACATCATGTGTATGGAGGTCACCTATAATGAGTCCTATTTGATGCACATTTTCCCACCAAGTTTAATAAGCCCTTCCATGGATTGGTTTTCTCAATTACCTCCAGGTATCAAAACTTTCCAAGAATCGTTAACAAATTCATAGATCAGTTCTCCTTTAATCTTGACACAGACATAAGATTAGTAGAGTTATATACTCCTAAACAAAAAAAGGGAGAATTTTTCTCTAATTTATTACAACAATGGAGGCAAAGAGCTAGCAAAATCAAGTGGCCAATTCCTGATGAACAACAAGTGGGCATTATCATAGAAAATATAGATCCATATCTATCCTTCCCCTTGAAAATGCAGTGCATCACATCTTATGATGAGCTTGTCCTTAGAGCCCTTAATATTGAGAGAGCTCTAATCTCACAAGGAAATACTCAAGCCTACAAAGACAATTGTCCATCAACCAGTTCAAATGACAAGCCTCATGTTTGGGCTAAGAACAAGAACACAACGAATGACAACATGGTAGATGCTAAGGTGGTCCTAAGTTCTCCTAGGCCAAACAACAAACAAATAGCTAACGTTCAACCAACTTTGCAACAAACAACACCACCACAAAACAAGCAGGTTAACAAAACCAAAACACAATAGAGACGAACACCTAACAAGAACAACTATCTGAAATGGAAGTACACACAATTGTCAAAACCTATTGAGACTATCATGAAAAAGTTGGTAGATTCAAACATGATAACGCTTCCATATTTTGAGAACTACCAAGAACCACAGGATAAACCACCCTGGTACAATGAAAAAGATCTTTGTGATTTTCAAAAAATCAAAGGGCACAAAACATCGAACTGTATGAGGCTCAAGAATATTATCCAAGATCTCATCGAGAGTGAAGACATATCTATTGAAATACTAGTCAACAACCAAGATCTTAAGATATACAAGAACCCTACGCTAGATCATAGCAAAGGGAACAACACTATAAAAGCTAAAGATTACGAAAACATGCAACATACCTATTTCAATGTGGTTTCTTCCTGTGATAGCATCATCACCATCGTCGCCATCAAAGGGCCTAATGCGGAGTGTGGAGTCAACACACGACGTGGAAAATTCACCATCCAAGGAGCTCCATCTCAACCTAGGGTACAACCTACCTTGCCAATGTCAAATCCTAGCAAGTACAATTGTTTGGATCAACTTAAGAAGACCCCCACACAAATTTCTATCTTAGAACTCTTCAGGATATCACCCGCACATCGGGAAATCTTAGAGAAAACCTTGACTTCATCATCTATCCCTAAGGATATTTATATAGAACAGTTTCAAGCTATGGTAGGGCATATCAACAATCATCTTCTCACCTTCTCAGGACAAGATCTACCATCACAGTCATCTCATAATCGTGCTTTGCACCTTGAGGTCATCAATCATAAGAACAAGGTTAAAAGAGTCTTAGTAGATGGAGGTGTTGGTCTGAACATTTGCACCCTTCAATTAATCAAAAATTTAGGCTATTCAAAGGATACTGTTGAAAAAGAAAAAAAGTACCACCATTTGGGCATATGATGATCAAGAGCGGGTATCACAAGGCATCATCTCCCTACCCATTGACCCATCATTGCAGAAACTACATGCCAAGTGTTAGAAATTGATCTCCCCTACAATATCCTACTTGGTAGACCATGGATCCATGGCCTGAAAGTTGTAGCCTTGACCTACCATCAATGTGTAAAATTTCCTTTCGAGGGAAACAAAGTTACCATCCATGGAGATCTTGATCCTTTTATTACATCAAGAACCTTGATGCCAAGTTTTACAAGATACCCCAGATCCCTAAAAATGATGAAGGGCCTATATCTTCTTCCTCAATTGTTGACCCATCATCCCTTCCATCAACCTTAGAAGAAAAAACACCCATTGTGTGCAACAAAACATACCCAACATCAAATCAGTGATCCAAGATGATGGTTGTGAAAAATGTAAGCTAATGAAGGATACTTTTGTGTTGGGATAGCTACCTCTTTCTCCCAAATCTCATGGGAAACCCACACCTAGAAATGTCCCTAAAACTATCAAGATGGCCGCTAATACCTTCACTGAGTAGGGGGATTTGAACAAAGAAATGGAAAAAATGAAAATGTCTCTAAACTACTATATCAAGATGAATTACCCATCCCTGTTCTTCCCATGGAAGATGATAACAAAAGCTTGCAACTAATTAACAGTTGGGGATACAACAAAAACCAAAAACTAGGGCAAAATGACAATGGTTGCTAGAACCTATCGTTCTTGACAGATGCCCAAATAATCTTGGCCTTGGTTGTACTACTAGCAAGGTTACCCTTTTGGCAAAGGTACTTCCGCTAAACGGGTTGAGGCTTCCTCTTGGTTACCAACATCATGTGATACAACCCTAGATGACTTCCCCCTCGATGTTGCTGACCTATTTGAGAATAACTCCCTCTTCATGATATCCAAATCATCCTTCACCCCAACCAACCAACCAAATGAAATACTCAAGACCAACATCGCACCAAAATTCAGGAAAATAGAATAAATTTATTTTTGGGCGTGCAAGATTGCTTGGTACCCCTAGATGCTCCTGCATCAAACACCCAGGGTAAGAAGAAATGTTCTATGAGTTGGAGCTCATGAACATTTGAAAATTCTATGTTTGTTCTTCAACCATTTTTCTCAAACACTCAATATATTAGAAATAAAATACATGAAACTATTAAATATTAATTAGAAAATCATGAGCTAAAACCATCTAAAAATGTGTTCCCAAATCATTTGAAATCCAACACTCAAATCTCAAGATAATTCCGCATGCGAAAAATAGTATATTAGTTTCACTTGTCATGACCTTCTTACAATCCACTCACCAAATTGGATGTTAAATTTTGGTTGTATTATCTCCAACTAAAGATACTTCATGACATATCATAACATGCATCATAATTTGATCAACAAGTGTAACCCCCCCTACAACTCTTTTATTTTTCCAACACATTTTTTACATTTTCTTTGTAAACATTCGAAGGTCTAGATTATGATCTTAGAGGTCAATTGAGATACTTTAAAAAATATATAGAGCTTGAAGACACCTATGCAACAAGCACTCATAAAGGTGGTGCCAAAATACTTGAAAAAATTATTTTGGCCAAAAACCAACTTTATAGTCTATAGATTGAAAAAATATTTTTTAATCCAAATTTGTACTTTTATATTTTAATCATTAGGATCAAGGTTGAAACATCTTTATTAGAATAAGAAACCAACCCTTGTTTCCTCCTAACTTGTAAAAAAAAAATCAAGAAAACCTCCCAAAATTGAAAGACACAAACAAGCCAAAATAACAAAATCACAACTAAAGATTAAAAAATGCAAAATTATTGCTATTCCAATATGGATGCAAATATATCTAAAAGGATTCTTATGAGTGAGATACATGGAATTATAAGATAATCCACCCAAGATATTTGAATGTACATTTTTTCGAATAATCAAATATGTACTCACATATGTGAGTATATCTCCACTAAACAAGGAAGTTCAAGTCAATTGATGTAAGAGAAACCTACACAAGTAGATAACTACCTAGTCAAACTTATCTTACCCTGGATGAATATAAATTACTAATATAAAAAACTAAATTCCAAAATAAAACTAATGCACTCACATCATCCATAATTTTAGCTTAGGTGGAGAGGATAGATGAATGGATGGGTCCCAATGAATGTGTAACCATGTTAAGAATCCCTATAAAAAAATTATCCCTTAGGAACTATGAAGGATAAAATTGCACAAGAAGAAGAAAATTCTCCCCAAAAAGAAGCTCCCCCAAGTAAAGAAAAAATTCTTCCAAATAGAAAGACAAAGGATAGGACTTGGTAGCTAACCCAAGCCCTTGACTACCCTGCTCTACCACCTAAAAGACTAAGAATGATAAATATTTATGTGAGGAAAAACTTGTATTCCCCCTCTAGAAGAGATAGAAGAGAGACCATGTAACCTCCCTCAAAGTGTAGTCTCCTATACCAGTAGTGGATGCTAGAAACTAAATTTTGAAGATGATCCAATCTCATTGAATAATATTTATCACCTTGGTAAAAACAAGGCCAAAGTTATAAGTAGAACATCTTCACATTCCTTATATGAATATGTGAGAAGAAAACTCAAAATATATGTTTTTGGAAGTTGCTCACATGTTACCATGCTATTGTCAAAAGGTTTTATAGTCAAATCAAGAGTCCCAAGTTTGAAAATAGAAAATGACAATCCAAAACCATGTGAAAAAATGATATATGTTAGGAACCAAATATGAAGATGGTCTCTTTATAAAATGTTTGATCTTGTCCAAGCCAATCCCAAAATATGACAAATAATGATAATATGAATCAAGTAACATGAAATATTTAGGTAAATTAATTACAAATGTATAATTCTCACCATAGATAGAACCATTGAATTTATGAGAATCTAGTACTCTTACCAAAGGTGTCAATATGAATGATAAATTAGTCAAATATGTGGACTCGTGAATATTTACAAAATCATGGTATAAAAGAATGAATGGGTGGATAAAGAACAAGAGAGTTTGAATGTTTCCTCACAAAAATAAAAAATGAGATGCAACTCCTTAGGAGCTATCATAAAAGAGATGTGTTGGGAACATGTTTGTCGTTGTGCCAAAAGATCGACTTGCTAATGCCCAATACAAACGCTAGAGATAAACAGATCCATGGGAGGCGGTTAGTCCATGTCCCAAATTTGAAGGGAGACACTAGCAATCAGTACAACAATCCCCCCTCAATGTCACCCAAGTGTATTCTAACCCGCAACCATGTCTCTAATACCATTTTTTGGAACATAGTTGTTATTGCACCAAAATATCAACCTATTAACACGATACAAATGCCAAAGATAATTGGATCCAAGGAGGAAATTAGTCCATGTCCTAAATCTAAAGGGAGATGTTAGCGATTAGTCCAACAAGATGTACATCCTCAATAGTGTCCCCCAAATCTAAAGTAAGGGACTTAGAGAATAGATACTTGAGTTCTACCAAATACTCATTGCAATGTACTACCTCTAGAAGAATATAAATGTGCTACTAAATTAAATCACTAGAAGCCATAGATGAAGCAATACTAGACTTGTTAGAAGTAGGATATTGTGGATATGATATCTTTGTGCATGTCATATAATTACCCTATTCACCCCATGATGTATCCACACAATAATTCTATGTGTAAAAACCAAATATATATGTCAATGTTGGAATAGAAGAGCCTTCAGCCTCAAGATCTAACTTGTAGATAAAAAATGAATCCTCTAAATTTGTATTAATATTTATATAACTCAAATAACCAATGGAAGTCTCTATGGGGGGAGAAATAATTAGGGAAGTCTCTATCTCATCATACTATTAAAGCTTACATAATAAGTAAGTTCTTCTCATGTTTCATCATATGGTGAGTTATCAAAATCATTAAGGGGTACAAGATAATCCATAACGGGGTCTTCTAGGATTGGAGATTCATTTGAATATCAATGCATTTCCAAACATTTAGTCCAAAGAGTGCAAGGAAAATCAATATGTGAAATGACACACATAATGCCAATATTGATATTGCAACTAATCAATCCTAAGATGTGATCATTCATGTTAACCCATGCTTTCTTATGCAAACGGGTACTTGGTTCAAGAATAAGTCCATAAAGATGAGGGAAAATATGAAGCCACCTAAAATGATTTAAGATTCTATCTCACCAAGACTTGTAATTATTTTTTCAAGATGATAACAAAAGTATGAATTCCCATTATTAACTATGATAAAATCTTCAAATGAGACAAACAAAAATCAAACCAAAAAAACAAATGAACAAGCCCCCCAAAAATTAATTGATCATGAAACACCTCAACAAAATATGATGATGGCACTTTATACTTTCTACATTTACAATTTCCACTTCCCAAATGTACAACAAAGGAATAATCTCAATAAATACAAATGCCTCAAGAGGGAAAAATAGTGGAACTAAATTTTTAAGGTAAAATAAAAGCAAGCCAAGGTCACCATCATTAAGTACACAAAAAATATGCACTTTAACAAAAAATCGCACAAGAAAGGGTTCTTGTATGAGCCCAAAAAAGACCTAGAAGCTCCCAAAATGATAATGAGCTATAGCTAAACCTATAAGAAATTATAATTCCTAAAAATTATAAATATCAAAATCAAGAACCATCTACACCACTATGAATCTCTCAAAATCTACCTCAATTCAAAATATTTCTAAAAAATTAGAGACAATTTGACTAAGAATGGATCCTACAAAGTTTAGTGTTCGAAATCAAAACTACTAATAAAGAGGGGGAGGTTGGGAGGAAGGATCCTACCAATTTCAGCATGATTCATGTAACACCAACCACAAAAATATGCTGACATTGCCAAAAAATTATCTTAATCCACCTTAGATTCGAGAGCTACAATCAAAACCACCTAAAATGGTTTTAGCAAAGCTAAAATCACTATTGAGATTTTTGGAAACCTCTTTTAAGTGGGAAAATCTGATTTTAGATAATGGAAAGTTATTGTTTAGGTGCCAAAAAAATTGAAGAACAATCATGGGGCTAGATGAAGGTGGAACAACTACAAGAGATGAATTTTATGCTAGTGGCACTACTTGTGGAGCACCATAGTAGATTTATATAGAGAGTGTAACCACCAACTAGGTTTTTGCCCCACTAGTATTGCCAACTAGCAGCTACTATTAATATCAATATGAAACCTAATAGGTTTTACAAAGGTAGTACCTTGCAAGCACCCAAATTTGTTAAAAACTTGTGAATTATAAATTTAATTTATTAAAATTTTGAAAATATAATAAGTCCCTTACATTATTTATCTATGTGATACCAGTGATGATTCTTGATCCCAAAAACAATTCCACCTATGTAGAGATTATTCTATATGGAATGTACAATGGAGTAGAATGGTATTTATTTGGGGCCTTTGAGAAAAGTTAATAAAAATTGATGATTTATGGAAATTCCTTTTTTTACCTTTTGGACATGGTAGCAAGGTCAAATTTGACTCAAAATATTCTAAAATATGAGTGATATGTTGATTCCTAATAAAAAAATTATCCAAATCCTTGAAGAACTCACCATTGTAGCATGATCCAAACCAATTCAAGGGAAAAAACAACTTCAAAACCTCTAAACTCAAGCAAGATGTACCTACAAAATAATACCATGAAAAGAATCCCATGATCCAATATTTTTTATTCTTTAGATCATCATACGATGCAAGAGAAGAGAATACCGTGTTCTTTGAAATATTTTTGATATTCACAATTTAGACATGAAATCTTTGAATCACTAACCACTCTAATAACATGTAAGATTTTTTGAGGAGCAAGCATCCCAAAATATGATGACAAAAACAAATCACAATAGAAAAATCACAACTAAAGGTTGAAAAAATGCAATATAGTCCAACTATTCCAATATGGATGTGAATATATTTACAAGGATACTCAAGGTAAGATACAGATTGGTATATACATAATACTTGACCAAAAGGTGTGAATATGCAACCAATATGGGATAGTAGGATATGTGGTTAAAGGTGTGAGCATATCTCCACTAAACAAGGAAGTACAAGTTACATGATGTAATTACAACCTACCCAAGTAGATACTTTCTTAAATAAATGTATCCCATCCTAGGTATATATAATGCAATAAATTAATAAACTAAATATAAAATTACAAGAATGCAACAACATAACTTCAATGGATAACTTGGAATTTATCTTTTGAAGAGGAGTTGATACTAAGTTTTCTTGCTAGACTATAAACACATGATGCCATGATTTGAGGGAAAGGGTTCTTGAATAATACTCCATACTAAGTTTTAGGGTTTGTGCATGATAAAAATTAAATAAATATTACTGAAACAACAAGTGGGAAACTCATTCTTAAGTATGCAAAATGGAAATTTTTATATGATGTAAGTTGATGCAAGCCTACAAAAATATGGCTAGAATATAGATAAAGATGGAAGGCATTAATGGGTTGAAAAATACTCTATTCCTTCTATGTGAAAGGAATTAGAGGTGTGCAAGATACATCCTACACTAATCTATGAGAGAAGGTATGTGAAAATAAGTTAAATCTTTGTAGTTACAAGGAAAAATATACAACAAAATAGTGATTTACATAGGAAAATCTATTTTGAAAGAAAAACACTTATCCAAAGCAACTTAGTGTATTATTCAATAATCAAAAGTTGCAATAAACTTACAAATTTTTAGCCTTTACAAGGGCATCACCAACTAGAGATCTTGAGTAATTCTAGTAGTGTAACAATATCTACAAAAGTTACTTCTCAAAAACCTCCATCTCAAGAACCTAATAAATAGGAGACACAATAAATGAAACAAACAAATGGTAATTATGAAAAAAAAGAGTTAAAATCACCCAAAATATGGTTCCTAAGTCCATCTATAGAAATTCAACACCCAAATCCCAAGATGAGTCTATAGGATGAAAATAGAAAAGTCTTTCCACAAGTCATAATCTTGTCATAATTCACTCACCAACTTAGGTGATGCATTTGGGTTCCATTATCCCTGTTTGGGGATGTCTTATGATGTGTCATAACATGTGTGATAGTATGGTCAACAAGTGTAACTTCCTCTTATAGTTCTATTATTTCCTAGATGTTTTTACATGTCCAATACAAGACGACCAATTTTTAGAGGCCATAACTTTGATTTGGGAGGTTATTGGGGCTCATTGTTTTTTAAAAAGTGTACAAATAAAAGATATATACATACCAAGAATCCTTAGAATCAATGCTAAAAAACCTAGAATATTTATTTTAGTAAAAAATAAAATCTATAGCCCATAAATTGACTTTTTTATTCTATAGCCTATAAATCACACTATTTGTAATATTAGCACTAAGAGAAAGATTGAGACAATTTTCCTAAAATTCTCCCACTTCTTAAACACCTTGCAAGATAAAAATAAGTACCAATAGTATGAACTAATTTCTAAGGATTGAGAGGCCCATAAACTCATAGCACCACTTAAAATTATACTCACTATCTTTGTCAATGCATTTACAACATTCTAAGAAGTGTCAGCTTTCTTTGGAATCACCCTCCTATCATCTACCATGTTACAAACAAAATTGTACAAGACATCAATATGATTTTTCCTTGCATGAAATTTTAGTTTCTTTTCCATAAATATGGCTCTCTAACTATCACAATTGTAATAGCTATTGGGTTCAACTCCACATCTAAACACAAACATTTAAGACAAATGGATTCCTTACATGCATAAGTAGCTTCTTTGTACTCTATTTTTGTAGTAGTTACACCATGGATTTTTGTTTATCCATCCAACTAATAGCACCACCAAACATAGTGAAAATATGTCCAATGGATCTCTAAATATCAACATACCTTTCCCAATCTAAATCCGAAAATTCATGAATATCAATTAGGTGTCGACCTTCTTTAGAATTTACATGATATGAATGGAGTACCTAGAGGTACCTTGAAAATATCTAAAGACCATGTGCATTGCATTTCAATTTACTTATATAGGGATAGCCATGAAATGGGTAAGGACTCTTATTGCTTAGGAAAAAATTTCTCTTGTACAAATCATAACATATACTGAGATCCCAACAACACTAGCATAAGACACTCTAACCATATCATCCATATTAATAGGAGAATTCAAACACTACCCTATTGATAACTTAGTCCTTGCCAAAATAGGAACACATAATATTCAACAATTTGTCATGTTGAATCTCTCTAGCACCAAGTTCACATACTTTCTCTATCCCAACTAAAGTTTTTTGTTTTCTCTATCTCTTCTAATCTCCATATCCAAGATGAACCTAGTAGCCCCTAATTATTCATCTCAAACTATGCTAAAATATAATAATTAAATCTATAAATCATATCCTTACCATTATTGAAAATAACATATCATCAACATTTAATGTGAAAGCAAAGAAATGATCATTATCCATCTTTTAATAAATGCAATAATTTCAGTTGGATCTTAGAAATTTCAATCCCAACACAAAGGAATCAAAATTTGGGTATCACATCCTAAGTGATTATTTAAGACCATACAAAGATTTCTTCAACTTACAAACTAAATTTTCTTCACCAATTTCATTGTAGAGCTCTATTTTTGTCATGTAAATTTCTTCCTCCAAATCATCATGAAAGAAAGTTGTCCTCGCATCCATCTTATCAACCTCTAGATAATGAGAACCAAATGAATGTTATATTAGAAAGTGGAGATAAATTTTCAAAATAATCATTTCCTCATTCTGATAATATACCTTCACATCCAATTTCATCTTATAATTCTCCAAACTACCATCTAAACCAATAGTTTTTCTAAACACCCATTTGCATCTAACAAGTCTCCATCAAACAAGAAAAGTTACTAAGTGTCATGTGTCAATATTATTAAATGTATCCATCTCCTCATCCATAACCACTTTCTACAATTTTGCATCATCCATACCCATAACCTTCTTTAAAGTCTTAGGCTCATCTACATTAGTAATCAAAGAGAAAATACAACTCCAATCAAGAGGATTATATCTATTATGTTTTTTTCTAAATCAAATGGACTTCCTCAATAGTTGAAGCAAAGGTTCTACCTCCTCTTCAAAACTCTCTAAACTATTTGAGCTTTCCTCTTCATGTTTTTTAGGGGTTTCTAGTTCAATTTTTTCTACCCTTTAGTGTAGTTGAATCACATCTTTCTTTTCATCCTTATCTGGATAAAATATTGTAGAAGAAGGTTTAACTTATGCTATCAAAAAAATGGCCATAGAATCCCAAAGTGAGCAACCTTTCACATTGACACCATAACCAATGAATATATATTTTATATATTTGTTCTATGACTTAGACCACTTTTTTCTTGGCATATGTGCATGTGCCTCACAACCGAATACTTGATGATATACCAATGAAGTATTTTTGTTCAACCAAACCTCCATAGGTGTCTTCTCAATAAGAGCTAGTGTAGGAGACTTTTTAACCAAGCAACAAGCCATGGAAACTACTTCCACCAAAACAATTATTCCAAGCTAAATCCACTAGTCATACTTCTTGACCTCTCCATTAATGTCATGTTCACTTTCTTTGCAAATCCATTATGTTGAGGGGTGAATGGAGTTTTCTTATGTCTCCATGTCATGATCCTTACAAAATATATCAAAATATTCTAAACAAAACTTACTACCATTATCAATACTCAAAATCTTAATATTTTTACAAGTCTAATTCTCTACAAGAGCCTTAAACTCTTTAAAATTATAACTCAAAAATAGCTCCCCTTCCATGGTTGCTCATAGTGGGCTACCAATTCATTGGTAAACTCTCTCCAAGTAAGTGATTTCCCTTGTTTTTCACCCATCATCCATTGGTACCATTGATAAGGTTCAACTTCTAAATTAATGAGGCTATTTCAACAATTGAATCATCTCATATATTATGAAGTTTAAAATATTTTTCCATGAGACTTATCCATGATGTTGCATCTGTACAATCAAAAAATCTATTTTGGGTAATTTTGAGGAAAAAATGTAACATATTAAACAACAATAGCTAAACATATAGACAAATGAGATGAGGATGATACTCTTGGGATCCCCGATCAAGTAAGTTGTCATGTTCTCATTCTAGATCAAGGGTGGAAGCAATGCCACTAAATGGTGGAGACACTACCGAGTCTAAACTAGTGTCTTGTAAACTTGGTAAGAGTTGTTGAAACGCACAAGACAACTGAGAGGGGGGGTGAATCAATTGTATCAAATTATTTACTTCTTAACTTAATCAATTCTACTTTATCTTCAATCTATTATTAAGTGTGAACATGAAAATGCAGATAACAGAAACACAACACCAAAGACACCAGATTTACGTGGAAAACCCTAATAAGGGAAAAACCACATTGAGGATTAACTCACAGTATAGTAGTAATACAATGCCAGATACAAAAGGTTCACTGTCAAGGGCTCACTGCCCAAATACAAAGGCTCGCTACCCAGATCAAGGGTTCACTGCCTTAGGACTCACTATCCAAAAGAGAGGCTCACTGCCTATAGAAAAATACAAAGAAATAGATAAAGATTCACCACTAGGAGTTCCACACACTTCGCAACTTGATTAGAAGATTATGAATATAATGAAGTACTATTTCCACAATTCGCTCTTCCACACTCTTCTTTTTTCACTTGTTCGTACACTCTTCTCTTGCTCGGATCAAATGATGTATGGATGTAAAATTCGCTACAACTTATCTTGTATTTATACCATCTTCAACCTTAGGAACATCCTCCAAGGTCGGTTATACCATTTTATTTACAAATTCAAACTAGTTTAGCTACTCAACATTCCTACAATGGATAAGAATGTGAGGGGACAAAATACATATTTAATTTAGGACCCAAACAACATCTTGAAGCTCACACACACTTCCTCAAGTCGATGCAAGAGCCAAATGTAACATGTAGACACCAAGTCGGCTAAACTTAATGAAAACACCAATGATCTTTGAAGTACACACATCTTCAACAAGATAAACACACATGGATTTCTCAACATGCATCACTAGTCATTTTAGCATCTTTTAGAACAACTCAGAAACATATGTAACAACTTCAACAAACTTCATTTGCAGAGAACACTTCACTAGTTCAACCGGGACAACCAGCAAAAACACAAAGACTCTGGAGCAGGTCTTCCAGAGCACCAAACCACAAGAAATTTTGTCAAAAAATATAAACCATCAGAAAGAGTAATCTCCTAGATCTTTAAGATCTGAAACCAAATACCAAAAGACTGTGGAGCCAAAAAAATTATCCCAATCAATAACCAGATGACTCTAACAAACCAGTTCACACACTGGTGAACATAACTTTTACTCTCCATCAAACCAAAATCTAAAACTTGGAATATACAATCCATTTACGCTTATAAACAAACCTATAAATCTGCATAGGTGTAGGATTAACACAAAAAATTGTAGACCACAATACCGGAGCACACTCAAAAAATACTTCAACACAACTTTCATTATTCCTCAAATTTTCTCAAAAGCACTTGGGAAAACCCAACTTACTCAACATGTACAATGTTGAAACCAATGACAACATTAATAACAATACCACCAAACACATGATGTGAAAAACCATCAAAAATAGTATACATGTTTCTTAGAAGTGACGACCTGCCAAGCATAGAATTTTCACATGATTCTCTCTCCCACATCCTACATGATTTTTAGAAGCGACAACCTGCCAAGCATAGAATTTTCACATGATTCTCTCTCCCCCTTTGACATCAATGGAAAAGGACATCTTGCCAAATAAATCTATATTCACTCCCCCTAAGGAGTACACCCACATTACATACTACAACAATGCACTTCTCTACTCCCCCTGAGGAGTAGACCTCAATCATCGGTAAAAAAAAAGAGTCTATGAATCCAATGGACTGATGCACCTCCATGTGCACTTAGTTCAAAGAAGGAGGGAAAGAAACCCCTAACTTCCCTCTAAGATACTCAAAAGTATCCTTCAGAAGGGCCTTAGTGAATATGTTTGCAACTTGCTCTTTGGTAGGTACATATTCAAGTCTAACTTCATTCCTTAATACTTTCTCCTTCAAGAAGTGATACTTGATAGATATATTCTTTGTTCTAGAATGCATCACTAGATTCTTTGAAATTTTTATAGCACTTGTATTGTCACAATAGATAGAAGTAGGTTCATCACTCACCACACCTATGTCCATCAAAGTTTGCTTCATCCAAAGTACCTGTGTACAACAAGATGTTGTTGCACTATATTCAGCTTCTACAATGGATAAAGAAAGTGAATCATGTTTCTTGCTCAACCATGAAACTAATCTTCCTCCAAGAAAGAATGTTCCTCCACTTGTACTCTTTCGGTCATCTACACATCCAACCCAATCAACATTAGTGTAGGCATTCAAAGTGAAATAATTGTCCTTCGGATACCATAGTTCATAGTCTGAAGTTCCTTTAAGATATTTGAATATCCTCTTCACAACTTTAACATGTGCTTCCTTTGGTTTTGCATGAAATCTTACAACTAAACATACTGCATGAATAATATCTAGTCTAGTAGCAATAAGATACAAAATTCCACCAATCATGGATTTGTATATGCTCTGATCAACTTTAGCAGATTCATCATCCTTAGTTTGCATCCAATTACCATAGGGGTACACATTGGTTTAGAGTCATCCATTCCAAACTTCTTTAACAATTCCTTTACATACTTATATTGTGAAATGAATATCCCTTTGTCAGTTTGATTAACTTGGAGTCCAAGGAAGAAATTCAGTTCACCAATCATAGACATTTCAAATTCTTTTTGCATCTCTTCAACAAACATCTTACACATAACTTCATTACCACCAAAAATGATGTCATCAACATAAACTACAACTATCAGTATCTTGTCTTTCTCAACCTTGAAGTAAAGAGTGTTGTCTACGAACCCTTTTTCGAATCCTTGCTTTGTCAAGTATCTGTCCAATCTGGCATACCAAGCTCTAGGAGCTTTCTTTAGTCCATATAATGTTTTATTTAACTTACAAACCATGTCTGGTTTGTCTAACAATGAAAAACCTTTCGGTTTCTCCATATATACTTCTTCTTCGAGTTCTCCATTCAAAAAAGAAGATTTCACATCCATCTAATATACTTTGAAGTCTTTATGAGTTGAAAATTCCAAGAAAATATGAATGGATTCCATCCTTTCTATAGGTGCAAAATTTTCTTCAAAATCTATTCCTTAAACCTATGAATATCCTTTACATACAAGTCTTTCTTTATTCCTTACTACTTCACCATCTTCATTTAATTTGTTTCTGAATACCCATTTAGAACCAATTACATTCTTGTTTGCAGGTCTAGGAACTAGTTCCCATGTCTCATTCTTCTATGTCTATTGTAATTCCTCTTTCATTGCTCTAGCCCAAATTTCATCATCACATGCTTCATTCACCATCTTAGGTTCTATCTTAGAAAGTAAACACAAGTTTACCTCAGCCACTTTGCTTCTTGTCTTCACTCCTTCACTGTTGTCTCCAATTATCGGTTCCTCCAGATGATTTTTCTAAACATATTTAGGAGTCTTAGGTGCAGGTTCTAGAATTTCTTCTTCTTCTTTAATTTGTTCTTTCTCTTCTTTTTCTTCTTCTTGTATTTGCACACACATTGGTTCATCAGGTTCAACTTTAGTTATTTCCACCAGTCTATACATAGCTTCATCAACCTTCACATTAGTATTTTCGATGAATTTTTTCAGTCTTTTATTAA
Source organism: Sequoiadendron giganteum (assembly GCA_007115665.2). NCBI lineage: Eukaryota > Viridiplantae > Streptophyta > Pinopsida > Cupressales > Cupressaceae > Sequoiadendron > Sequoiadendron giganteum. Next base: position 65,404,800 of record CM021100.1, on the reverse strand, counting down.
AACATTTGTAAGCCTTACTGTTACTTGAATATCCAAGGAAAATTCCTCTATCACATCTAGCATAAAATTTTCCAAGATTCTCTTCATCTCTTCTAATATATCATCTATTACCAAATACCTTAAATTACTTTACATTAGGAGTCTTTCCAATCCATAACTCATAAGGGGTCTTAGTGCTATTACCTCTGACTTGAATTATGTTAAGAATGTAAACAACAATGTGAATAGCTTCTCTCCAATACACATCAGGAATATTTTCTTCTTTCATCATAGTTTTGGAAACCTCTTGCACAATCTGGTTCTTTCTTTCTACAAATCCATTCTATTGTGGGGTTCTAGGAGCAGAATAATGTCTTTTAATACCATGATCTTCATAGAATGCATTGAACTCACCGGATGTTAACTCTCCACCTCTATCAGATCTCAAACATTTTATTCTCAAGTTTGCCTCATTTTCTACTTTTTCCTTAAACACCTTGAATCTATCAAGAGCTTGAGATTTTTCTCTAAGAAATGTAACCCATGTCATCCTAGAGTAATCATCAATTAAAATAATAAAATAAATGTCACCATTCAGGCTACTTGTTCTTGTAGGACCACAGAGATCTGTATGGATTAATTCTAGCATTCTGATAGATGGTTGACCATTTTCTTTAAAATTGTTCCTTGTTTGTTTTCCCATCTGACAACTTTTGTAGATTGAATTTGAAGGCTTTATGATTCTAGGAAGATCTCTCACAAATTCTATAGAGCTGATCCTAACCAGATTATCAAAATTCACATGTCCCATCCTCTGGTGCCAGATCCAAGTCTCACTAATTTGGGAAACAAAACATTGACCATCACCACCTTTGAGTTGATAGATATTTCCATGAGTTCTTCTTCCATTTGCAACCACATTTCTAGATCCTTTTCTAATCTCACAAGTGTTATCCTGAAACACAATCTTAAAACCTTTGATGCATGTTTATCCAACACTTAAGATATTGTGCCTTAAACCCTTTACATAATAGACATCATCAGTGTTATGTTTTCCATCAAAGCTAATTGTTCCTTTACCAACAATATTAGCACCCTTATCATCTCCAAACATGACTATGCCTACATCATACTTCTCAAGTTTAGTGAACTTACTCTTATCTCTAGTCATATGATTTAAACATTCATTGTCAATTACCCAAAATTCTTCATCGTGTCTGGCATGAAAAGAAGTTACCAAAGTACCTTCTAATTCATCATTTGTATACTCTGAACTAAGTTCTTTTGCACATTTCTTTTCCAAGGCTAGAAACATTCATCTTTGTCTTCATCAAGGTCAGACTCATCATCATAAATTCTTGCATCTTCCTTAACATAATACAATGTATTGAACTTCCTATCTTTCTTATCCTTGTAATTATTGTTATTATCCTTATTCTTCTTTTGTATAGCTCTATTAGGACATCTTGATGCATAATGACCAATATTTCCACAACTGAAACACTTAAAGGGCAACTTACCTTTGTATTTACCAATACCTTTCTTCAATCTCCTTGTGAATTTTGCTTCCAAATATTCTGCATCATCATCTTCTATCTTCATGGCTTTAAAGGTTGTTTCAATCTTCTCCTTATCTCTTGCAAATTTTCTCATCTCAAATGCAGTCAAGACACCAAATAGATGTTCTTTAGTGAATTTCTTTGGATCATACTATTCTTTAAGTGCAGATACTTTGTCACTGTAGCTGTGTGGTAAGGTTATTAATATCTTCTCAATTATATCTTCATCCTTCATGGTACCACCTTGATTCTTGATTTCAGTTGCTATAGTTTCAACTCTTTGATAATAGCTAGCAATGTCTTCTCTATCTTTCATTATCATATTCTCAAATTTTTGCTTAGCAGTTAGTTTCCTTGAAAATTTTACTCTCTCATTTCCTTCATAAATGTCTTTCAATTTTGTCCACATTTCATTTGCAATAGCTAAAGAAATAACTTTTGATCTTTCAGTTTTAGATAATGCACTGAAGATAGCAAACCTTGCTCTTTCATTTTCTTCAAAAGTTGCAACCTCATTAGCAGAGGAAGGTTCAGATGCTAGAATCACATACTTTGTCTCCATAGCTTTCTAGGTATTAAAGTTGTGTGAAATCAAATAACTTCTCATCTTCTTTTTCCAGTCGCTATTATCAGCTCCATCAAACATAGAAATTTGTAGCTTGTGTGCCATTTGATCTACCTCAAACGGTTAAGATTTTTACTAAGGAACCAGAGCTCTGATACCAATTTTTGAAATGCACAAGACAACTAAGACGGGGGGTGAATCAGTTGTATAGAACTCTTTAATTCTTAACTTAATCAATTCCACTTTATCTTCAATCTATTATTAAGTGTGAACATGAAAATGCAAATAATAGAAACACAACACCAGAGACACTAGATTTATGTGGAAAACCCTAATGAGGGAAAAATCACAGTGAGGATTAACTCATAGTATAGTAGTAATGCAATACCGGATACAAAAGGCTCACTGCCCAAATACAAAGGCTCACTACCCAGATCAAGGGCACACTATCCAAAAGAGAGGCTCACTACCTATAGAAAAATACAAAGAAATAGATAAAGATCCACCACTAGGAGTTTCACACACTTCGCAACTTGATCAAAAGATTATGAATACAATGAAGTACTGTTGCCACAATTCACTCTTCCACACTCTGTTTTTTGCACTTATTCACACACTCTTCTCTTGCTCGGATTGAATGATGGATGGATGTAAAATTCACTACAACTTAACTTGTATTTATACCATCTTCAACCTTAGGAACATCCTCCAAGGTCAGCTATACCATTTTATTTACAAATTCAAGCTAAGTCGGCTACTCAACATTCCTGCAGTGGATAAGAATGTGAGGGTACCCAATACATATTTAATTTAGGACCCAAACAACATCTTGAAGCTCGCACATGCTTCCTCAAGTCGATGCAAGAGCCAAATGTAACGTGTAGACACTAGGTCGGCCAAACCTAATGAAAACACCAATGATCTTTAAAGTACACACATCTTCAGCAAGATAAACACACACGGATTTCTCAACACGCTTCACCAATCATTTTACCATCTCTAAGAACAACTCAAATACATCTGCAACAACTTCAAAAAACTTCATTTGCAGAGACCGCTTCACCAATTCAACCGAGACAACCAACAAAAACATAGATACTTTCGAGTAGGTCTTCCAAAGTGCCAAACCACAAGCAATTTTTTCAGAACACATAAACCAACATAAAGAGTAATCTCTCAGATCCGCAAGATCTGAAACCAAATACCAAAAGACTACGGAGCCAAAACATTTCTCTCGATCAATAACCAGATGACTCTGACAAACCAGTTCACACACTGGTGAAAATAACTTTTACTCTCCATCGAACTAGAATTTGAAACTCGGAATATACAATCCATTTAAGCTTATGAACACACCTATAAATCTGCATATGCATAGGATTAACACAGAAAAAGTGTGGACCACAATACTAGAGCATGCTTAAAACATGCTTCAACACAACTTTCATTATTTCTCAAATTTTCTCAAAAGAACTTGGAAAAACCCAACTTACTCAACCTATACAGTGTTGAAATCAATGAAAACACCACCAAACGCATTCATACTTGCAACAAGAGCTACTCAATTTAGAGGTATAACTAGCTGAACAGTCCACTCGACATTGTAAAGACTACATTAAATTATCAACCAAGGTTTGTAAACTTGTGATGATGTTGCACTATATGTGCCTCCAGAGAATTGAGGCTACCTAAGTTATCCTAATTAAGGTATTCTACTTGCTGGAAATTTATAGAATTGCATAACAGTGAGAGAAACAAACTAGCGCTAATGGCTATGGGTGCCTACAACTTAACCTATAACTGAACTGATGTTGATAAAGAATTACTCAACTAACTCCGAACTACTCAAATTGGCAATCAAACTTATTCTAACCTCCAGAGTACCACAAATTAACCAAATGCATGGATGCTCATGAACAGTCATTACTGATAATCAAATTATGAGAATCTATTCTACTTTACATGCAATTTATGAAATAATGATAAATAGAAATAACTACTAATAGAAATAAAATAGCTATAAATGGAGTGAAGAACAATTACCTTGAGTGGCTTGCTCAAGTGGCTATCTTCACTTAACTAGAAATTTATTCATTATGCATCACAAATATTACACAAAATCTTCTTCACAGATTTTATTCAATGAAATCATTTTGAATAATCATGTCTGTAATTGATAACTGAAACTGAAAAGTAACTAATAACAAGATACTAAAATCAACTAACATATCTAAGGACTCAACCACCGGCTATATACAAGCACGAGGGAGTTTTATTCTAAGAAAAAACTAACTGCAATCATTAACTACCACTCCTAGATATCATAGTATAGTTAAGATTGAATTTTTCAAACTATAACTGAAAAGAAAGAAGAGTTCTAATAGAATTGAAACTCTATAAAATAGATTTTCATGTAAAACACACAAATAGTTATTCAGAATCCTATCAACAAAATAATCCTTCTTCTCTAGCACTTTATTAACTATCATAATGATGCACGACCAACTCCATCAAGTGTCTTCATATAGTAATTATTGCATTCAGGTTGATCTTTCACTTCCCTTGTTTTGCTATCCCAGTCTTCCTTTTGTTGTGAGTTACAACTTCTAGTTGCTATAGGCTTCAGTTATTTTTTGAGTTGCAAGAGTTTAATCCACAAAACATATACAAAATGTTGACTACCATAATTAAACACAAAATTCCATTCATATTTCATGCATACTTACATATAAACCATGCAATGCTACTATATTATAACCATATTTCTATTAGTAGAATTTATGCCCAAGGTTGTATAATAAACATGAAAAGACAACATAACATAGGATTATTGTCTTAAAGGTTTATCTAATAGTGTCTTAAAATATGCATAAAATCAACAAAAAATAGGCTAATAAATGAACCCATCATCCTCCCAACTATACTTTTTCTTATCCTCAAGAAAAACACTAGGGGTACAGATTATATCGCAGGTTGATATCCCTGAAGTCCATAACAACATCAATTCCCTTGATCTTCTTTAAGTAGAAACCTCCATAAGCGGCAAGTGTTCTCATTTTGATATTCTCATCTTTCTCACATTCCTCACCTTTTTCCCCGATCCAATGTAGAACTGGATAGAGTAGCATAGGTGGATGAAATGTAAGTGGTACCCAATGATTTCCTATTTCTGCACCAATTCTCATGTATTTGTGTACCCTCTCAAGCATGGTGGTGAAAGTGTACATGGAATGAGGTTCCTTTCTTTGCAACTCTGGGGTCAAGTTGTTTCATTTGCTCTGCATATAACTGTAACATTTTTTACCCAATCCCACATCTATTGTTTGCATTATTTTGTAACCCTCTATCCTTAGTTTCATATTTTTTCTCCCTACGCCTTTATGTTCCAAGAGTTTCAACCATTCATCTATAACTGCATCAGGGTCTTTAGATTCTTTCCTTATCGGGAGAGCAACTTATTTCTCCCTCTCCTCATATTCTTCCATTATTTCTCTCCTAAATTGTTCATTCCTATAATAAGATGTGAGTGCCCTCACCTGGAGATACCCTAAAAATATAAAAGGATTCCACACTATTTCTTTCAACACCACATAGTTGTGTAAGTAGTATTCACACAGTTGATCCTACTCATCTAGTGTAGAATTAGCAAAAACACTAAGAAACTCAAACTCCCTGATCATCCCAACTGACTGGATGTTGATTAGCCTACTAAATTGAAAACTCAAAATAATTTCCTACAGAAATAACGCATATGTCCTTGCTAGAGGCCAACATCTTATGATTTGTGCAACTTTATCTTCAACTTCTTCCAATCTTACTGTTGATTTTCTTAGCTCAATCTCTTTCCCTTCTGACACCTTGGCATGCTCTTCAATCAAAGTTTCTTTTTATTTCTTCCATTTTTATTTCTCTTGTACAAACTCATCAGTCATCCTCCATAGCTGATAACCCAAAGACAAGGTGGTATGGTGAATTGGAGTTCTTATGGGAGGAGGTCTCTGATTTGGTACTGCAAGCTCTACATACCCTATCTTAGTAATGGCCAATTGTGCCAATAAATCAAGTTTAGTACCATGGCCATATGTTTGCAATTCTTCTTCCAATTCTTGTATTTTGGTCTCCCTTTCCTTGTCTTTCTTTTCATAGATCTACACTAACTCTTCCAAATATTTTATTCTATCCAAATCTTCCTAGAGCTCTTTCATGACATCTCTATCTTCTCTAAACTTCTCATTACCACCCCCTAGACAATAACAGACTTCATATGTAGGACTATTTGGGGTTCTCTTTTATGTTTTCTTAGCAAAAAACACATCTTTTGGTTCTAAATTATAAGTAGACACATATCTCTTCCTCTTCACAGGTGTATTTACATTTCCAGGGATATTTCCTTTCCCTTCATAATTTTTCTCTACCAACATTACATCTTCCTCCTATTGTTCTTTTCCCTTCTCCTCCTCTCCAGGTTTTTCCACACTCCCCCTCATGACACCCTGTTTCTTTAATCTACCTGAACGCCTAGCTATAGGTGTCTCCTTTTCAACATTCCTCTTCTTTTGAACATCCTTCTTTTTCTTTTATGTTTTAGAAGGTGTGGGTGTATTTCCTCTTCTGCTCTTGGGTTTTGGTGGTTTTTAAGAAGATGGATTTTCTTCCACTACTGGTGACCTAGACTCTGACACATTTTTCTCCTCATGCTCACCTTGGATATGGGTAGGTGAAGTCATAGGTGAGACATGAGAAATTTCTCTTATAGGTTTAGCTTGTGTCTCTAAAGTCTCAGGTACTACAGGTGATTCTGAAATAAAAGAGGGGTTAAAATGTATTCAAACAAGAAGAATTACATAGCAACAGCTTCAAACAACCCTATCAAGATCTACTAAGTGGTCAAACTATTGAGACAAACCCAGAGGTAATTGGCCCTTATCCAAAATATTCTAATTTTGCATGTGATTAGAAGCCCATTTGGCCAAACAATTTGCAACTTTGTTCCACTCCCTAGGGATATGAGTGAAAGTAACATAATCCAAAGAAGCACACAAATTAATAATTTGGTTAACAACCAAAGCTAACTGCCAACTAACATCCTCAGAATGTTGTCGGGTCAACAAATGCACCACCACCTGTGAATCAGATTCACAAATGAACCTACTCCAACCAAGAGCACAAGAACACTCCACAACATACAAAATTGCAATATCCTCCATCAAATTGTTAGTATGATGACCTTTATAAATAGAAAACATAAACTGGACAATCCCCAAGCTATCTCTACCAACTCCACCAATACCTGTAGGACCTGGGTTTCCCTGAGAAGACCCGTCTATGTTGATTTTTAGAATGCCCTACAGAGGAGGACTCCACCTCCCCACCCTATTTATCTTCTGAAGAGGGTGTATGCATTTATTCCTCATGATCTGGCCTTGTGGAGGAGGAATATTGAGATGGTTATAGCATATTATATCACCAGGATCCATAGCCTCTGACAAGTCATATTTAGCTGAAATAGTTTCCCTCAAAGAATGGAGAATTTTCCCCCACAAGTGGTGAGCCCCCAACAACACATCTTGAAAGATCCAATGATTCCTCTCCAACTAGATATGCCAGATAATAAAAGAAGGGCTAAGAGTCCAAGAAACATGAATAAAATAAGTCTTTACAGGATCCTTGCCCCATCGAACAAAGAACTCAGCAAAATAAGAGACATGCCAACAAGCCTTATTCCACACCTCCCACCAAAAGTGCCAAATATGCCTAGTGAAGGAGAACTGGAAAAAGAGATGAGAGATATTTTCTTCATTGTTACGACACAACACACACATCGAGGGGCCTTGAAAGCCTCGTTTACATAAATTATCCCAAGTAAGACACCGATTGTGGACAACCAACCACATGAAAAAATTGCACTTGGGCCATGAGAACTTATACCAAACTTGTTTCCACCAAGGAACTTGAATGTCCCCAAAAGTCTACCGCACCAGCTCAACATACCATGTAGAAATAAAAAACTTTCCAAACAAATCACTGCTAGCCCAAGCCAAAACATCATTCCCGACCAAGGTAGTGCACTCCCGAGACTCCAGAATCTGAGCCAGCTCTTGCCTATCTTCCTCAGATCCTCCTGGAGGACAATCAGAAGGATGTTTCCAACGAAGCGAACTGCCAACCCATAATTATGGGAAATCTTATAATGGTCAACTGTGTCCCAACCAGCAGCAGTAAAGGAATCACAAAGGGCATGAAGGTGGAGATGAGTAGAAAGGATAGAAGGATGTCCATCCAAAGAATCTAGCCAAAAAAGAGCTTGAGATCTCGTATGACAAATTCAAAAGAGACCATTCTTAACCAACTGAGACCCAAGTTTCAAAGTGTTCCAAATCATAGAACCTCTTCCCACCAAAGGAAACCGAGAAACACAAAATACATTAACACCTAAAAGATACTTAAGGGTGAGAATACGGGCCCAAAGCTAGTTTTGGCTAGTACACCAGTGCCAATATAACTTAGCAGCAAGAACTTTCCCATTTAAAATAGCAGAACCTAAGCCAAGGCCGCCCTAATTCTTATGTTTGCACATAGTTTCCCACTTAACAAGGCTCCATTTAGCAATTGATAAATTCCAACTCCAAAGAAATTGACGAGAAAGGACATCAAATTCTCAAAGAAAATACATGGGAGCAGCCTGAACAAAACACATGTATATAGGAAGAGCTCGAATAACCGACTTTAAAAGAGTCAAATGAGTTGCAGAAGATAACCAACGGTGATTCCAATGATTAACCTTCTGACACAGATTGTCAAAAAAAATCTACCAAGAGGATCTGGGATGTCTACCAACAATAAGAGGAATTCTCAAATAAACAAAGGGAAGAGACCCAATCTAGAACCACAAAATGTCAGCAATACACCTCTAAATGGCCTGAGGGGTATTGAAGAAGAAAATGGAGGATTTATGCTCATTGACTTTCTGACCTGAAGCTGCAAGGTAAACATCCAAGGCTTGCCTAAAATAATTAGCTTCCCAAAGATGATCCAATCCCATAAGCGACGTGTCATCAAAAAATTGGAGATGCGAGAGTTGTGGCAAGCCATTGCCCCATTGCCATCCATGAATCAAGCGCTGAGCAGCTCAAAATTTTAGAAAATGGCCCAAACCCTCAGCCAAAATAATAAATAGGTAAGGGGAAAGAGGATCCCCTTGGCGAAGGCCTCTAGAAGCACCAAAATGCTCTGAAGGTTCTCCATTCACAATAACTGAAAAAGAAGCAAAAGTAACACAACTCATAGTCCAACTCACCCATTTAGCACTAAAACCAAAGGCTAAGAGAATTTTTTGAAGAAAAATCCATTTGACTCTGTCATAAGCCTTGGCCATGTCCAGTTTAATGAACATAGATCTCTCCTTTGAAGTTTCCATAGAGTGAATAACCTTAGAAGCGCCTAACACCCCATCTAGAATCTGTTTACTGGCCACAAAACTCCCTTGTTCCTCAAAAATCACCACAAAAAGACAAGTTTTAAGCCTCTCTGCAATCAATTTGGTGATAATCTTATACACCACATTACAAAGAGCAATAGGCCAAAAAAATTCAAGTTTTTTTGCACCTTCCTTTTTGGGAATGAGAATCAAGAAGGTAGAGTTCAAGGCTCAAAGCATCTGATTCTTACAAAGAGATTCCCTAACTACTCCAAAAGATCCAAATTAATAATATCCCAAAACTCTTGAAAAAATTCCATAGGGAAGCCATTTGGGCCCGGAGCTTTACCTTTGTTCATCCCAAAAACAACCTCTTCTAACTCAAGCAACATAATTGGATGGGTAAGAGAATCATTCATCACATTGGTGACAAGAGAGGCAATGTTGGAAAGGATCAAATTCTCCTCTACAGTAGCAGGAGAGGAATCCTCAGCAAAAAGAGCAGAATAAAATTGATGAGCCTCATGAGTCATAGCTGACAAAGAAGATATATGAATCCCTTTAGAGCTAACAAGAGAGGAAATATACCCCTTATTACGACAAGCCTGAATAGAATGATGAAAGAAAGTGGTATTCCTATCCCCTTCTTGCAGCCAATCAATCTGAGCCTTATGTTTCCAATAAATCTCCTCCCGAAGTTCCCATTCCTCCACATCTTGCTTGGCTTGGGATTCATCTTTTCCAAGATCATCTGAGAATCCAAAATCCTGAATTTGGCAAGTAATCACCACAAGGCGATCAAGATAATTCCTCTTCCTAGATTGAAGGTTATCAAAATAGGACGTATTCCATCTCTTAAGGTGATACTTGACATATTGAAGTTTCTTCACAAATAAAAACATAGTTGTGCCATAAGCAGGGCCACCCTCTCCCCGCCACTTAGCCACTAAATCATGTAGCAAAGAGTCCTGAAGCCACATAAGCTGAAATTTAAAAGGATGATTCTTTGGACCAGCAAAAGCAGAAGCAAAGAATTTAATTGTCCAATGATCAGAACCTCTCCATTCAAGAATTTCAGAACTAATAACCAAGCCACCACCAACCCAAAAATAGGAGACAAGAAACCTATCCAATCGTTCAGAGATCGCCTCCTGTCCACTCCATTTATTGTTCCAAGTGGAAGTCCCATTAGAAGGCTTGACATCCACTAAAGCAAGAGAATCCACCTGAGATCGAAAAAAATCAAAGGTTGGGCCTAACCTAGGTAGCCCCCCTCTTTTCTCATCCAATCTTAACATTGAATTAAAATCACCACCTAAAATCCAAGGAAGATAAGGAGCACATTACCGGACATATCTAATTTGAGCCCAAAGCTATATTTTACTATGGATTTCAATTGGAGCATAAACATTAGTAATTAGAATAGTCTCACTAGAATCCAAAGAAGTAGCAACCATAGAAATAGAAGAAAGACTGTAAATCCACCATAGGGGAAAAATCTTGTGTGGATCCCAAAAAAGTGCCAAACCTCCAGAATTAACCTAAGAGCCAATTCACTAACACTGACCAAAATACCAAATACAAGAAGCATAGAGAAGCATGTCATCAACAGAAACCTTAGTCTCCTAAACACAAAAGATGTATGGTGAATGAGATGCAATTAAATCATGAATAACCTTTTGTCGAGGGTTTCTATTCAACCCCCTAACATTCCAAGAAAGAACAATCATTGAGAATATTGGGAGAAGTGAACATCAATGGTCTTGGCAGCCCCATATTCCACTAAAAAATCCCCAGTAGATTTAATCTTCTCCTAGTCCTTCTTAAGTCCACCTTTAGAAGAATTATCATATGAAACTTTCTTATGGGAGAGTTGCTACAAACCCAAACCAAATGATGAGCCTTGCCCCTTGCCAACCAACAACACCTCCTTAGCCAAATCCTCTAGAACAATGTCATCATGTAAGTCAGTTGGAGCATAGAGAACCCCCAACTCGGGGATAACAAAAGATCCATCCAATTGATGTCCATCATGCAAACTATGAATAGGTATCTTCTGCTCTTGCACAATGTCCATACCTATTGTATCCACCCCAAAAGAAACATTGATTGGAATCCCTTCCTCCAAGGCCATAGTGTCTAAGACCTCAAAACGATTAAGGTTGTAATCAGGCTGCATGTCCATAAAGGATCTCTTTTGGCCTCTCCCCTTCGCACGAGGTTTAATAGGCATGAAACCATCCTTATCTGGGCCATTTGCTTGCATAGGGGCCTTACCCTTATCTCCTTTATCCACCTTCTGAACTGAAGGAGGAGACCCACCAAAATAAGTACCGACATTCTTACTAACATGAGGACATTTCCATTGGAGATGACCATATTGATGACATACCTGACAATAGAAAGGGGGAGACTCGTAATCAAGTTGTTGGATCCATGAAGCAGAACCCAAACAAGTTTCCAAGGAATCCGACAATGGATTATTTAAGTCAATCTCAACATAGATGCGAGAAAAAGAAATTACCTTTTTATCCTGGGTTTTTTGAGCAATCACAACAAGCTTACCAAGCAAAGCAATGATCTATTTCAAAATATCTTCATGCCAAAACTCAAGAGGGAGCCTTGGAAAACAAACCCACACAGGAACATTTGAAGGTATCTCTTCTGCTGAATTAAACCTCGCATGCCAGGGTTTGATAAACAATCCCACATGGTTATAAAAATATGGGCCTCCCTCAAAAACCTGATTCCTGTCCACCATGTTTGTAAAGACAACCAAGAAATAGTTGTTCGCAGCTAGCATGATCTCCAAATCACCTTCAACATACCATGTGCGATGAATCCATGCCTCAAGCGCTGACAAGGAAATGCAAATTCAGAGGAATTTACAGATTAATGCATGTCAGATCCAATAATCAACATCCTCCATAACCAATTCAGGAGGAATTACCATTCACCTTTTTTAATCTAGATCTCTCCCCTATATAAAATGAATCAGACTGTTGTGCATGCATTCCAGAAAAAGACCCAAGATATGGCTTGGAGCCAGCAACCACCAAGAAATTGGACACTCGAGGCTCCCCCATTGAGAACAAGAACCACTGCAAAAACCCCAACACCAAACACTCCTCCACAACAATGTGAATTTGATACTAGGAGTCTGAAAATTTATAAAGAAACACCCTCTACCAAAACCCCTACGCAACCCCACCCAAATACTGGAAATAACCACAACAAACACATAAGAAAATAAAGTTGAATGGGACCCCCATCCCCTCCACAACCCTCCCAACACTCAGACCCCACACGATGCAGCCCCACACTCACCCCACACGACCAGAAACAAGAAGAAAGATAGCAGCCAGGGAAAAACCCTAGCCACTGTGAACACCACTGTCACAGCTCCCCATCCAAACTCCCATGTTGAATATTAAAAACAAGATGTAACTTACTACAGGTGCTTCTAATAAACTGTTAATATCTTCACATTTCTTAAAATCTTCCCAATCTACCTATGGGTACTAAATTCTCGAGCTTCTTTTTACTATTAAGGCAATCAAATAGTGGTGTGATAAGGCAGTGTCACTTTGTTTCCTCTGATACTTTGATTCCATTATTTTCAACATATTATAAAGGAAAGTTGGCACATTTGCCAACCTATTATAGCGAAGGTGACTAAGCAATTTAAAATGTATAGTTACAAAAGATTTTTTCTATTGTCACAGGTGAGATATCTAATGACATAGGAAGCACAATTAGCCCAAAACCATGGAAGAGAGAGTCTCTTTGTACCTTGTGATGATGAGTCCAAATTCTCTCCTCGCTCATAGAATTCCTCTCAGGCAACCACTGCATTAGTGTGTGTTGGAATCTTTGTTCCAATTCTAGGTAACCCAAAAACTTGTGCTATGGTGACTTCAGATGCATCCACTAATAACCATTCCACCATTGGCCCATCGTGCTTCAATGTGTCTGCAAACCTTCTTGCCATATCATTGTCAAATTCTGTTAGTTTTAGGAAATAGTCGAGCTAACCCACTCTTGTGAAGATAGGCAAGACCAATGCATCTTCTAGTATTCTTTTGTGAGCTGACAACTCTCTCCTGATAACATCACCTCCCATTATGAATCTCTTTTTCTTTTTCTCAATGCGTTAACCTTGAAAATTCAGCTCAATTACCTTCACCAACTTCAAAACCTTTGTCCCATTCTATTGTTTCCTCATGCACTTTCACTATCATACTATAAATACAACTCCCCTTCTTAGTATCACCTTAATTGAGCTCAAAAATAGGTTATGGGTTCAACTTAGCTCAAATTCACAAAACTAGGGAATTGACAATTGAAAGCATTAGCAAAAAGTAGTTGTAATTTTAGGAGGGTTTTGTATGTCATATCTATCTATTTCATTTGGTTTAGGTGGTGGAAATAAAAAAAAACTAGTTGAATTGTACTCTCCCCCCAAATTAAGGTTTGAAGTGACCTCACTTCAAATCATGATTGTCAAGGGTATAATTAGAAAGTATGGAAATTAATGTTATGAATATCTCATGCATAATTTAATATGAAAGACATAATAAAAGCTTTAAGAAATATATGGTAATTATGATAGTCTGCCTTGTGTACCTATTGGAAAGGACTAATTGATTGTCACACGCATAAACTGTATAGCATGTATCTAGAATATAATTTGATGTGACTGGAAATAACTGCAGGTGAATGAATTGTGAGGTGGCGGGTGTAAGGTAATGAAATGGATCAGGCAGATAATAGTTGGTGATGTGACAGTTCAAATGTTTAAAATATGAATTGGCAGTAGGAAATAAAAGAAGTGTCCTCCATGATAAGCATCAGCACGTTATTATTTTAAAAAGTGAATTTCCTTAAAATATCTTCATTAAAACAATGAGAGTTGATCTTGTTGTAATAATAGATTTTCTTTCAGAGTTGATTTTTTTGTAAGGAGATGCATATTTCATCATTGATTGGGGGTCATATTGTGAGGAGTTATTGAAAAACATGTTTATCATGGATTTAACCTAATAAATATCACCCTACTTCTTCCAAAGGTTCAATGTAGTACTATTTTCATGTGCATTCAACAATACTAAACTGGCCAAATAGAGTCTAATGAGACCCTTATTTTTTTGTCTATTTTGTTCTAGTCTTTTTGTGTCATATAAATAGGTTTGGATTTAGATACTATAGCCTATAGATCTCTATCCTTGAGCATATACTCTATCTTGAACTTCCAAAGTGTTGGACCACATTTTACTTTGCACCAAAAGATCGACCTATTAATGCCCGATACAACTACCAGAGTTAACAAATCCAGGGAGGCGGTTAGTCCATGTCACGAATTTTGAGGGGAGCGCTAACCATCTGCCAACAAACTCCCCCTCAGCATTACCTGAGGGGATTCAAACTCAACACCTTTGGCTTTGATACCATTTTTTGGCCCATAGTTGTCGTTGCACCAAAAGATTGACCTGTTAATGCCTGATACAACTATCAGAGTTAACAAATCCACAGGAGGCGGTTAGTCCATGTCATGAATCTCGAGGGGAGCGTTGACCATCTGCCAACACAAAGTTCAAAGTTTGTTCCTAAGAACTTCTCAATTTCTATCTTTGATGTGCTTTCCATTTTTCTTACAACAAGATCCTTTTCTATGCAAACTCCCACTCAATCAATGATTAGTACAAAAAAATATTGCTAACACCTAGAATGTAAGGTTATTAGGCTCTAATACAAAATTAAAGGAAGTAGAGGTGTGAAATTACACTAATCTATGAGAGGGGTATTTACAAATAAAATAAATCTATTTAGTTAAAAACAAAAAATACTCAACAAAATAATATACCATAACACAATTATTTATGAAATCCTTTCAAGAGAAAAACCCACACCCCAAAGCAATTCAGTGTGTTATTGAATAATCAAAGATAATAACACTTGTAGATTCTAAGCCTTTACACAAGTATTACCAACCAAAGATCTAAATTAATTTTGGTAGCATCATAATATCTACAAAAATTACTACTAAAAAGCCTCCATCTCAAGAACGCATTAAATAAGAGACGATACAGAAAACCATCAGATGGTATTTAAGAAAACCATGAGCTAAAAACACACAAAATGTGGTGCCAAAATTCTTAGTTAGAAAGTCAACACCCAAATCCCAAGACAAGTCCATAGGCTAAAATAAAATATTCTTTCCACCTCTCATAAACTCATCTTAATCCACTTACCAACTTAGACTATCCATTTTGGCTTCAATATCTCCATTCAAAGATGTCTTATGATATGTCATATCATGCATCATAAGTTTTTCAAAAGTGCAACTCCCTCTTAAATATCTTTTGTGTATGTTGGAAAATGGTCAACACTCCCCTCAAGATTCATGACATGGACTAATTACCTCTCATGGATCTATTAACTCTGGCAGTTGTATCGAGCATTAATAGGCTGACCTTTTGGTGCAATGACAACCATGGGGCCAAAAATTGGTATCAAATCCAAAGGTGTTGGGTTCAAATCCCCTCAGATAATGCTGAGGGGGAGATTGTTGGTGGATGGTCGACTCTCCCTCAGGATTCATGACATGGACTAACCACCTCCCATGGATCCATTAACTCTGGCAGTTGTATCGGGCATTAACAAGCCAACCTTTTGGTGCAACAAAAACCATGGGGCCAATAGTGTAATAGATATTTTTAATTTCCAATGCAAGCCCAACTTATAGAAGCCATAACTTTTGGTCATAGAGGCCATTGGGTCCCTTTTTTAAAAAAAATAGAGCTCGAAAAGATATACATATTGATAATCCTTGGAAGCAATGTTGAACAACTCAAAATATTTAAGCTGGAAAAAAAACTTTATAGCCCAAAAAATATCTTTTTTTATTTTATAGCCTAAAAATTGTTTTGTTTGTAATCTTAATATTAGGAGAAATTTTGAGACACCTTTCTTGATACTAAGGTGCATAAGAAATAGGTCCCATAATGATAGAATGTACACAATATAGTCCTAAATATGTAAGAAAATTAGGCAAGGAAATCGATAATATTGGAAAATATAATAGAAAATGCTGATATACAAATTTAATAGGATGGAAAGATGAAAAATAGCAATACAAATAGAGGAGAGATAAATGATGATAAGCATGCAACAATGTGGAAGAGATATATCAATATAGTATCAAGCATGTGATAAAAAACTATGATGTGGAGGATCAAAGAAGAGTAAATTGTATGAAGAAACATTCAAATCAGAGAGGGAGAGAGAACAAAAAAAAGGAACATAACATATATAAGATATTGTTCAAATATATGCATAGGGGTGGCACAAAGGGTTCTACAAGAGTGAATTCAATCCTAATAAGTTTTTTATATAATATTATTGCATCCCTAGGATCACCATCATTTATCTTTTCAAAATAACAGACATGTAGGAAGAAACATAAGGTTTCAAAGTCAAGACAACAAGGGTAAGGTGAAAAAATATGGCTCATTTGAGCTAACATGAAGAGGGGTATGATACCATAATGCTTCGCACCATCCCTAAAAATGCATAGAAGGAAAAACATAATAGGTGATGACAACATAAAGTGGAAAGCACATGGTAGGATACAACATAGAAAAGGAAATGTAACAAATATAATTATTGTACAATACTTGGGTCAACATGGAGAGGAATTTTGATGTCGTAATGATTTACATCTTCCCCGAATTTGATAAGAATAGGAGATGAGGTAGGAATGGGACAAGTGTGGGTAGAAATATCTAGAATAAGAGTGGATAGAAGTATGATATGGTTGTAAGAAAGATGATCTACAAAAGGATGCACCAAGTGTAAGGAACAAAGATGGAAGAGTGAAAGGAGTTAAGAGAATAGGAGTGTAATGAGAGTGTAATGAGAGTGCGGTGGAGAGTGTAATTGAGATAATTCTACACTTTTATCAAGGTGGTGTAGGTGGAAGAGAAAAGTGTTAAGAATGAATAATAGGGAAATGGTGATTCTTAGAAGGAACATATAATGAATGTGCACTAGTAGGATAGATAAGTAAAGTACACAAGGGTCTAGATGGCAAAGACAAAGGAGTACTACCCCTAGGTTGAAAAGGAGGTATAGGTCCTTGGTTCCTAAGCCTAATTCTACCTTGTGAAAGTGGGAGAGACTCAACAAAAAGGGCTTACTGAAGCTAGGTAGCTGAATTTAGTGAAGGAGGCTTGCATATGTCAAATCCTTTATGTAATTGAATAATTGTATCTCTATAATCATAGGGTGAATAGAAAATGATCGATCTTGTGTTTGGTAAAATTCCTTTCAATCCCAATTATCTTTGTATATAATGGAATGGAATCTATACATTCATGTGGAGGATATATTTTATAATAAATCAATCAATCTATAGTAAAATACTATGTGGTATATAAACATTGGAAGGGGAATTTGTAATGGTGACAACCTAGCAATCATGAATGAACTTAAGACATTGATGTATTATAGGTGGCATACTCTAGGTGGTATCTATCCAATAACATCCAATAAGAAGATGAAAACAATTCAAAATGGGAATGATATGCACAAGAATAGGTCACACCTTCAAACCAAAATGAAGAGGTATCACAATGTAACCTAGGGTATTAATGTATATTTCATCATAACACTTCAAACATACCCTAGATTCACCATATAAATCCTATTGAGTGTGTGTATTAAGAATTTATTCTTCTATAATAATGTTGAAAGGATAGTTTGTATTAACAATGGGGCCCTCACAATGACCCTAATTAATGATTCCCTCAAACATATAAGAGCATGATAGGTTTTTTTTTTCAATCTTAACGGGAGAAAATAAAATAAGAGGAAGTGGTTGAGATGAATGAGTATTATCCATGGGAGCTACATCCACGATACCAATCATGTCATCAAACGAGATTACAATATTTTTTTTGTGTTGAGTTAATAAGAGGCCTTGTTAGAAGGTGCAATAGAAAAAGGATCCTCACAAGAAAGAGAATGTGCATCAAATTTATGGATGGGATCATCATTGTTTGTGTGTTTATGTTCTAGAAATATATTTGTGTAAACCTATAGGTTTTGATTAGGTGAGGAAACCAAGGGGTTACCTATATCATCCATCAACATTTATTGTCAGGTCTAAGGTCCTAATGGTGTAGGAAAAAGACCTTTTTGTCATAATCCCAAGGAAGAGGGAATAAATTATCTAGTGGTGGAATAGGAGTAAGTGTGAGAACATTAACAACACCTAATTCATGACTAAATGATACATTTCCATAAATATAGTAGACTAAATTTCAAGGAATGTTTGGAATGATATGGAATTAGTTGAAGGAGTAGGAATAGGAGGAGATGAAATGGAACAACATTGTGAATAGTCTCCTTAATTTTTTTCTTGTAATTGCTATTAAAATTCTTCTTGAATGGTTTGTAAAAAATTGGGAGGAAGAAGATGATGTAGGAATGAGGCCAAGTGATGTGATGATTGTTGTTATTTTTCCATCTTTGGATCATACTCACAAAGGGTAGTGCATAAGTTAATGAAACTAGTGCATTTATAAAATGAGTTTTTCCCTGATATAAGGCAATATATTTTCCATAAAAAAAAATTTTTAGACCTCAATGTTGGGAAGAGGTTAGGGAATTTTTCAAAGAATTGGTTGGAAATAAAGCACAAAATCACTTTCTCATTAGACACTTGTTCATAGTGAATTAGATTAGTAGAATTCACTTTCATGTTAATATAAACATAGAAATGACTTGTAAAACCATGTGTATGTCAAAGGACCTAACAAAACTATGGTAATTTGTAGAACCATTCAATGGCATGGTCTTTAAGCATCCTAGGAAAAGGTGTGATCAAGATATGCTCTTCATAAATGTGTTCTATACAATTCACATTACATGACCACACATGATGTTAGGATCGCCTTCCCACCTTATAATGAAAATATAGGGCCTCAATTTTGGGGGGAAAAGGGTGAGACAAAATTTCATATGAAGGGGTTTGTGGTGAAGGTCCATACTACCTCATGAGACCCTATAGAGACAGGATCCTACACTACTAAATCTAACAAAGATAGTTAAGAACATAAGGTATAATGGGATAGAAGGAAGATTGGTAGGAAGGAAGAAAAGGTGGTGGAAAAAAGTGGGATATATGCTTTGGAGGCACTAATGCAAGAAAATACTTAAATGATGTAGATAGAGTTGCTAAGAAAAATGGCGTGGGAGTAGTAGACATGGGGAAAGTGGGTGGTGTATAAAAAGCATAGGATGTGAGTGGGGTGGAAATAGAGTGATAACTAATAGTAAAGTTATGGGTGAATGAAATAATCATAGAAGCACTAGTATATGAAGGGATATGGCCAAAGTGAGGTGGGCTATAAAACAAAGGTCAAAGGAATGAATGGGGGTATAATGAAATGAGAATAAAATGAGGGTAATGTTAACAAGGGAGGAACATGCATCTATAATAGGGAGTAAAAGTAGTCTATGGTTGTGAAATTCCAAAGACAATAGTGGTAGAGGATGCAGAAATACTGTGTTTGTAAGGGTGTAGAGGAAGTAACATGTATCCTAGTAGAAATAAATGAGGTAAAAAATTTAGATAAATACAAATGGATCAACCAAATAATAAGAGAATTAAGATGAAGGTGCATTGACGGCATTCCAATGTCTTGCAACATCTCAAGGCCTAAAGAAGAAGTTAGTAGAAATTTTCTTAGTTCATCAATTAGGCTAATGGAATTTGGCCCACTCTTAGCTTTTATAGTGGCCTTAAATTTTTGTAACTATGTTCCAACATAAAGATGTTACTACATGTCTTAATTGGCTAGATAGGCTTCCTAATCAAAATTTTCATAAACATTATGAAAGTAGTGTCATTGATGGAGGTAGTATAAATGGTTAAAATTTGGGCCATTGTAGGATCAAGTCGAGGGATACAATAAAGAGGATGGATAGAGGCATATGGAACTCGATATCTATGTAAAGTATGGATACACAGGTTGCCTTGATGAAGCTGCAGACTTCAATGGAGGACCTTTGCCAGGAAGAAATATTCACCCACACAGAAAGTATGATAATGACATTCAAAATAGAGATTCTATTATGATGATCTGGATTCTTAATTGCAAAGAGTACATATGCCTGATTAAATAGGCAAGAGCTAAACCTAGAATGCATAAGATGTTGCCAAGTGTACAAACCACACTTCATGTGACAACATGAAACCCTAACCTCGGGAATGATAACAAGATGGAGATAACTTCTAGAAAAGACAACTCATCTTCTAGAAGGGAATCTTATCTCAACACCATTATTAAATGATAAAAAGTAACCTAGGACTAATATGATTAATTAACCCTAAGTTAACTTATGCTAGTGTAATAATTAATTAATTAATTACACTAACACCCCCCCATAAGTGCAACTTAGGGAGGAAATGAAAATGCAATGATTATGCATGATGATGATGGGTCCCGGCTGATGGCCATATTAGGTACCCATGTACATAGGATGAAAATGCAACTAATCTCCCACAAATAGAGAAAAGAGGAAAAACCCAGTGGGAAGAAAACCCCTCTCCAAAAAAGGAGATGAAATGCAGAAAGGTGATGATTGGAGGACTCAACATCATCCCCCCAAGGACAACAATCATCACATGGATACAATACAATCAATGGGCCCCCCATAGGAGGGAAATAGAGAGACTAGATAGCCCCCCCAAAAGATGTGATCACCTGCAAAAAAGGTAAGTGTATGTAGACAAAATATGATCCAATGTCGACAAACAACTTGTCTCCCTTTCAGAAGAAACAAAACCAAGTGCAAGTGCAGAGATGCTTCCCATTCCGGATAGGAATTGAAGGAAGGAAAGGAATAGATGGAGACTTGATTGCCCCCCCATAATGAAGTGTCCTCAAAACCACTGAAAGAAGACTGAATCCAATCCAATGGTAGATGTTGAAGGAACTCCGATGAAGATGGAGGAAGTCTCATAAATGAAATATCTGAATAGAGGAGTGATATCCCCTCAAGAATGTCCTCCAAACCTGTAGAAGTAGCCAAGTCAGTGATACCTGAAACAAAGCCATCCTGTGATGTCAAGTCTGGAAAACAGAATGTGTCCTAATGAATGATGATGATGGAAGCCTCAATCAATGACTCTGGACAAGGAATCACTGAATGTGAAGGGATACCAACTGTCTCTGATGGAGAAGAAGAATCATCTGAAGCAACCTTGTCAACCTCTTCGAAAGAGTCAAGGCAATCCAAACAAACAACCTCCTGCATAGCAATATCATCATGGGGTACTTGATCTGAAACCTGACATTCTGAATCATGACCATCAAGGAAGGGTGGAGTATCTGAATCTCCATATATCTCCCAAATCTTAGTCCAAAGGATGTGAGGACTATCACAATGATCAATAGATTCCAAAATATCACAATCAACATGCATTGCAATCACTGCTAAAACATTATATCTGCTGGAACTCCAAGCAAATTTTTTAATACCTTGGCCTAGATGGGGAACCATACCATACAAATGTGGCAACAATTCAAGTGTTTGGAGATGGTGGATGATCCCATCTCGCCATTGTTTATAGTTTCCCTTGTGCAACATAGTCAAAGAAGGATAATATGCAAGCCCCATAATGTACAAACAAATTTCTCCAAGAATACAAAGATAATGACCTTCAACAGCAAATAGAAACTCCCAAAATTGATATGCAACTGAAGTGATGCATCCCAAATAAAATACCTTTTCCCAAGCTTCAGGATATCCAAGTTATTGAACAAATGCACGAAGTTGAACAAAACAAATGCAAGAGGACCTAGAGCTAAAACTGATCAAAGTGAATGGATTGATGAAAAGATCTCTGAATTACCTTTCTGATGCCACTGGAATCACTGAATTTCGATCAACGGTTGCGAAGATATGAGTCTTTATGTCCAAATTGTAGGGTTGACTTCAATTGACTGTAGAATTTTCTAGAAGAAAAATTTCCAGAGTGGATGTCACCACTGGAAAGAGCACTGAATTCCCTTTTCGATGGTATCTCGTTTGTAGATTTTCGATACCGTGGCGCAAAGATATGGCGATTTGAAAAAATCTGCCCTATTAGGGCCTGCAGGCTAAATAGGTGCAAAACTTAAGCACCCTTGGGCTAAAAAAAAACAGTCATCGGTCGCTGACGTGACCAAAGGGTGAGCTGAAGCAAAAAAAAGGTGCCACCCAAGCAGCGATAGGGCGGAGACCTAGGCGGAGCGGAGATATGAGGTCCGCTCACAAATAGCGGACCACCCGGTCACCGATATAACCGGGTAGGAAACCGAGGAATAGACGGCAATGCAGAAGAAAATCCCGGCGGGCGGCGAATGACAGTGGCTGGTGATGTGATGGACGGAGATTCTGGATGATGTGACCAGTTCGATGGAAGGGACGGAGGTGACAGTGGTCGGTGATGTGATGGACGGGACCCGCGCAATAAAAAACTCTGCAGACTTTTTGATAAGTAAACCGACCAATGTTGATTTTTAATATTGCTAAATAGCAATTAAAAATAAAAAATGGATATGCCAATAGAATTAAAATCCGATGGGATTTAAAAAAAAATCAAACCCTTATGCCGACGGAGGATTAAAATACATGGTCGCTCCGATTTTTTAAAAAAAAAAATTATGCAGAACTATAGAAACTTGCCAAATAAATACAAAATAGCCCAGATTTTTTCGAAATAAAAAATGCCTGCAACTAAAAAATTTTTGCCATGATGGAGGACTAAAAGGGAGGATATTTTTTTCTGCAAATTTGTACAGATAGTACAAAAAATTACAAACCCTAGATAATACCTCAAATGGATGAATGTGTCCAAATCGGAGCCAAACTTTCTTGATCTTGGGATGAACCTTCACTGGAACAACTCCGATACCATGTTGGAATGTTGGATACACAGGTTGCCTTGATGAAGCTGCAGACTTCAATGGAGGACCTTTGCCAAGAAGAAATATTCACCCACACAGAAAGTATGATAATGACATTCAAAATAGAGATTCTATTATGATGATCTGGATTCTTAATTACAAAGAGTACATATGCCTGATTATATAGGCAAGAGCTAAACCTAAAATGCATAAGATGTTGCCAAGTGTACAAACCACACTTCATGTGACAACATGAAACCCTAACCTAGGGAATGATAACAAGATGGAGATAACTTCTAGAAAAGACAACTCATCTTCTAGAAGGGAATCTTATCTCAACACCATTATTAAATGATAAAAAGTAACCTAGGACTAATATGATTAATTAACCCTAAGTTAACTTATGCTAGTGTAATAATTAATTAATTAATTGCACTAACATAATTGAGCCTAGAGGAAACAACAGAATGGGGGATAGCTAAATGGGAACTATGGACAAGAGAAGAACTATGGATAACTATGGAATGAGGTAACTAAGGGGAATGGATAATGATCTAAAATAAGATATAGGCTACAATGGATAAGGGTGGGAAATGAGCACAACTAAAAGGAATATAGAGAATAAGTGGATGAGGTATGGGGAAGGAATATGAAGGTGTTGGGATACACTAAGAAGGTGTTATAAATTTTTATTAGGTGGAAATCCTAGGGTGATGTCAAACTTGTTGGATGTTGTGGTTTTGTTTCTAATATGTGGTTTTCATTGATGTCAACACTATTAGCATTTGATGATTTGAAGGTTGTATATGTCGAGGATATTGAGAAAATTATAATAAACATGTTTTTAGGAAGTCTATGAAGTTGTGAAGTTAAATGTGGTGTAAAACTCAGTATGTTGATGTTTAGAAGTTGCACTTTAAAGGGTTTGTTGCTAAGCCTATCTAGTTTCTACTTCGGAAGTTTCAGAGGTGCGCATCAAGATTTGTGCAAATTGTGTGTTTTTGTGTTCCTATAGTTATTTTGTTACTATAACTGATGTTTCTGGAAGAAGATAATGAAATTTTGGTAATTCTAATTGTTGTTGTATACACCTAAAATTGGTCTGGAACATCCAATTAATTAAATACAAATTATTTGATTAATTATCCTAATTTCCTCTACTATTGAATAAATAGAAATATTTATTTTATATAGTTCACATTCACGTCACATTTAAATTCTTCTAATATCTTATCATAATTAAATAAACAAAACTAAATACTTTGTTTGATTTAATTATCAAATCCCTATTTTATTCTACCACATCAATCTTAAATTAATTAAATAAAGATTAAAATACTTTATTTATTAATTGCCATATTCTTCTGTTTAATTTAATAAACAACTATCTTGTAGTTTGTTTTATTAAATTATTTATCCCTCTTTTTCTAATTTAAATAAATCAAAAATATTTGAATTAAAGCACAAAGAATATTCCATCTATATTCTCTCAAAAATGAATTAGATATCCTATGTCTAAACCATGTCTAAAATATGTCAAAATTAATTGATTGAAACTTCACGAGAAGTTTTGGAGACAAATTTGGAATTTGATCTCTCAATCCTCTTCCATCAATCCTTCCTCTTCTCTTGCCTGGTACTTTCATGGGTAGAGACAATCACCAAAATTCTCTCAATCTCCTCCATATCTCACCATTCAATCCTTCAGATTGAATCCAATCCTCTCAATGTCTTCCCTGTGCATTTCTACAGCCAGGAAATCTATAAATATAGCCTCATTGAACCAAGAAAAAGATCCAGATAATCAAGTTTATGCATTTTTACTCTGTAGAAATTCAAGCACTCAAACATCAAGCATTCAAGCATTCAAGCATCCAAAATCCAGCAATCAAGTTTCAATATCATGGCTACCTCCTATAGCTACAATTATCTGTTTCATATCAATTCATGCTAGTTTAATTCATTTATCATCCAGTATTTTTCATATTTAGTTCCATATCATTGCTTTAGTATCCATCTCGTTCTTTCAATTATCATTTTAACAATCATAGTGCACTCACGATCTGAGAGCGAAATAACGCATATGTCCTTGCTAGAGGCCAACATCTTATGATTTGTGCAACTTTATCTTCAACTTCTTCCAATCTTACTGTTGATTTTCTTAGCTCAATCTCTTTCCCTTCTGACACCTTGGCATGCTCTTCAATCAAAGTTTCTTTTTATTTCTTCCATTTTTATTTCTCTTGTACAAACTCATCAGTCATCCTCCATAGCTGATAACCCAAAGACAAGGTGGTATGGTGAATTGGAGTTCTTATGGGAGGAGGTCTCTGATTTGGTACTGCAAGCTCTACATACCCTATCTTAGTAATGGCCAATTGTGCCAATAAATCAAGTTTAGTACCATGGCCATATGTTTGCAATTCTTCTTCCAATTCTTGTATTTTGGTCTCCCTTTCCTTGTCTTTCTTTTCATAGATCTACACTAACTCTTCCAAATATTTTATTCTATCCAAATCTTCCTAGAGCTCTTTCATGACATCTCTATCTTCTCTAAACTTCTCATTACCACCCCCTAGACAATAACAGACTTCATATGTAGGACTATTTGGGGTTCTCTTTTATGTTTTCTTAGCAAAAAACACATCTTTTGGTTCTAAATTATAAGTAGACACATATCTCTTCCTCTTCACAGGTGTATTTACATTTCCAGGGATATTTCCTTTCCCTTCATAATTTTTCTCTACCAACATTACATCTTCCTCCTATTGTTCTTTTCCCTTCTCCTCCTCTCCAGGTTTTTCCACACTCCCCCTCATGACACCCTGTTTCTTTAATCTACCTGAACGCCTAGCTATAGGTGTCTCCTTTTCAACATTCCTCTTCTTTTGAACATCCTTCTTTTTCTTTTATGTTTTAGAAGGTGTGGGTGTATTTCCTCTTCTGCTCTTGGGTTTTGGTGGTTTTTAAGAAGATGGATTTTCTTCCACTACTGGTGACCTAGACTCTGACACATTTTTCTCCTCATGCTCACCTTGGATATGGGTAGGTGAAGTCATAGGTGAGACATGAGAAATTTCTCTTATAGGTTTAGCTTGTGTCTCTAAAGTCTCAGGTACTACAGGTGATTCTGAAATAAAAGAGGGGTTAAAATGTATTCAAACAAGAAGAATTACATAGCAACAGCTTCAAACAACCCTATCAAGATCTACTAAGTGGTCAAACTATTGAGACAAACCCAGAGGTAATTGGCCCTTATCCAAAATATTCTAATTTTGCATGTGATTAGAAGCCCATTTGGCCAAACAATTTGCAACTTTGTTCCACTCCCTAGGGATATGAGTGAAAGTAACATAATCCAAAGAAGCACACAAATTAATAATTTGGTTAACAACCAAAGCTAACTGCCAACTAACATCCTCAGAATGTTGTCGGGTCAACAAATGCACCACCACCTGTGAATCAGATTCACAAATGAACCTACTCCAACCAAGAGCACAAGAACACTCCACAACATACAAAATTGCAATATCCTCCATCAAATTGTTAGTATGATGACCTTTATAAATAGAAAACATAAACTGGACAATCCCCAAGCTATCTCTACCAACTCCACCAATACCTGTAGGACCTGGGTTTCCCTGAGAAGACCCGTCTATGTTGATTTTTAGAATGCCCTACAGAGGAGGACTCCACCTCCCCACCCTATTTATCTTCTGAAGAGGGTGTATGCATTTATTCCTCATGATCTGGCCTTGTGGAGGAGGAATATTGAGATGGTTATAGCATATTATATCACCAGGATCCATAGCCTCTGACAAGTCATATTTAGCTGAAATAGTTTCCCTCAAAGAATGGAGAATTTTCCCCCACAAGTGGTGAGCCCCCAACAACACATCTTGAAAGATCCAATGATTCCTCTCCAACTAGATATGCCAGATAATAAAAGAAGGGCTAAGAGTCCAAGAAACATGAATAAAATAAGTCTTTACAGGATCCTTGCCCCATCGAACAAAGAACTCAGCAAAATAAGAGACATGCCAACAAGCCTTATTCCACACCTCCCACCAAAAGTGCCAAATATGCCTAGTGAAGGAGAACTGGAAAAAGAGATGAGAGATATTTTCTTCATTGTTACGACACAACACACACATCGAGGGGCCTTGAAAGCCTCGTTTACATAAATTATCCCAAGTAAGACACCGATTGTGGACAACCAACCACATGAAAAAATTGCACTTGGGCCATGAGAACTTATACCAAACTTGTTTCCACCAAGGAACTTGAATGTCCCCAAAAGTCTACCGCACCAGCTCAACATACCATGTAGAAATAAAAAACTTTCCAAACAAATCACTGCTAGCCCAAGCCAAAACATCATTCCCGACCAAGGTAGTGCACTCCCGAGACTCCAGAATCTGAGCCAGCTCTTGCCTATCTTCCTCAGATCCTCCTGGAGGACAATCAGAAGGATGTTTCCAACGAAGCGAACTGCCAACCCATAATTATGGGAAATCTTATAATGGTCAACTGTGTCCCAACCAGCAGCAGTAAAGGAATCACAAAGGGCATGAAGGTGGAGATGAGTAGAAAGGATAGAAGGATGTCCATCCAAAGAATCTAGCCAAAAAAGAGCTTGAGATCTCGTATGACAAATTCAAAAGAGACCATTCTTAACCAACTGAGACCCAAGTTTCAAAGTGTTCCAAATCATAGAACCTCTTCCCACCAAAGGAAACCGAGAAACACAAAATACATTAACACCTAAAAGATACTTAAGGGTGAGAATACGGGCCCAAAGCTAGTTTTGGCTAGTACACCAGTGCCAATATAACTTAGCAGCAAGAACTTTCCCATTTAAAATAGCAGAACCTAAGCCAAGGCCGCCCTAATTCTTATGTTTGCACATAGTTTCCCACTTAACAAGGCTCCATTTAGCAATTGATAAATTCCAACTCCAAAGAAATTGACGAGAAAGGACATCAAATTCTCAAAGAAAATACATGGGAGCAGCCTGAACAAAACACATGTATATAGGAAGAGCTCGAATAACCGACTTTAAAAGAGTCAAATGAGTTGCAGAAGATAACCAACGGTGATTCCAATGATTAACCTTCTGACACAGATTGTCAAAAAAAATCTACCAAGAGGATCTGGGATGTCTACCAACAATAAGAGGAATTCTCAAATAAACAAAGGGAAGAGACCCAATCTAGAACCACAAAATGTCAGCAATACACCTCTAAATGGCCTGAGGGGTATTGAAGAAGAAAATGGAGGATTTATGCTCATTGACTTTCTGACCTGAAGCTGCAAGGTAAACATCCAAGGCTTGCCTAAAATAATTAGCTTCCCAAAGATGATCCAATCCCATAAGCGACGTGTCATCAAAAAATTGGAGATGCGAGAGTTGTGGCAAGCCATTGCCCCATTGCCATCCATGAATCAAGCGCTGAGCAGCTCAAAATTTTAGAAAATGGCCCAAACCCTCAGCCAAAATAATAAATAGGTAAGGGGAAAGAGGATCCCCTTGGCGAAGGCCTCTAGAAGCACCAAAATGCTCTGAAGGTTCTCCATTCACAATAACTGAAAAAGAAGCAAAAGTAACACAACTCATAGTCCAACTCACCCATTTAGCACTAAAACCAAAGGCTAAGAGAATTTTTTGAAGAAAAATCCATTTGACTCTGTCATAAGCCTTGGCCATGTCCAGTTTAATGAACATAGATCTCTCCTTTGAAGTTTCCATAGAGTGAATAACCTTAGAAGCGCCTAACACCCCATCTAGAATCTGTTTACTGGCCACAAAACTCCCTTGTTCCTCAAAAATCACCACAAAAAGACAAGTTTTAAGCCTCTCTGCAATCAATTTGGTGATAATCTTATACACCACATTACAAAGAGCAATAGGCCAAAAAAATTCAAGTTTTTTTGCACCTTCCTTTTTGGGAATGAGAATCAAGAAGGTAGAGTTCAAGGCTCAAAGCATCTGATTCTTACAAAGAGATTCCCTAACTACTCCAAAAGATCCAAATTAATAATATCCCAAAACTCTTGAAAAAATTCCATAGGGAAGCCATTTGGGCCCGGAGCTTTACCTTTGTTCATCCCAAAAACAACCTCTTCTAACTCAAGCAACATAATTGGATGGGTAAGAGAATCATTCATCACATTGGTGACAAGAGAGGCAATGTTGGAAAGGATCAAATTCTCCTCTACAGTAGCAGGAGAGGAATCCTCAGCAAAAAGAGCAGAATAAAATTGATGAGCCTCATGAGTCATAGCTGACAAAGAAGATATATGAATCCCTTTAGAGCTAACAAGAGAGGAAATATACCCCTTATTACGACAAGCCTGAATAGAATGATGAAAGAAAGTGGTATTCCTATCCCCTTCTTGCAGCCAATCAATCTGAGCCTTATGTTTCCAATAAATCTCCTCCCGAAGTTCCCATTCCTCCACATCTTGCTTGGCTTGGGATTCATCTTTTCCAAGATCATCTGAGAATCCAAAATCCTGAATTTGGCAAGTAATCACCACAAGGCGATCAAGATAATTCCTCTTCCTAGATTGAAGGTTATCAAAATAGGACGTATTCCATCTCTTAAGGTGATACTTGACATATTGAAGTTTCTTCACAAATAAAAACATAGTTGTGCCATAAGCAGGGCCACCCTCTCCCCGCCACTTAGCCACTAAATCATGTAGCAAAGAGTCCTGAAGCCACATAAGCTGAAATTTAAAAGGATGATTCTTTGGACCAGCAAAAGCAGAAGCAAAGAATTTAATTGTCCAATGATCAGAACCTCTCCATTCAAGAATTTCAGAACTAATAACCAAGCCACCACCAACCCAAAAATAGGAGACAAGAAACCTATCCAATCGTTCAGAGATCGCCTCCTGTCCACTCCATTTATTGTTCCAAGTGGAAGTCCCATTAGAAGGCTTGACATCCACTAAAGCAAGAGAATCCACCTGAGATCGAAAAAAATCAAAGGTTGGGCCTAACCTAGGTAGCCCCCCTCTTTTCTCATCCAATCTTAACATTGAATTAAAATCACCACCTAAAATCCAAGGAAGATAAGGAGCACATTACCGGACATATCTAATTTGAGCCCAAAGCTATATTTTACTATGGATTTCAATTGGAGCATAAACATTAGTAATTAGAATAGTCTCACTAGAATCCAAAGAAGTAGCAACCATAGAAATAGAAGAAAGACTGTAAATCCACCATAGGGGAAAAATCTTGTGTGGATCCCAAAAAAGTGCCAAACCTCCAGAATTAACCTAAGAGCCAATTCACTAACACTGACCAAAATACCAAATACAAGAAGCATAGAGAAGCATGTCATCAACAGAAACCTTAGTCTCCTAAACACAAAAGATGTATGGTGAATGAGATGCAATTAAATCATGAATAACCTTTTGTCGAGGGTTTCTATTCAACCCCCTAACATTCCAAGAAAGAACAATCATTGAGAATATTGGGAGAAGTGAACATCAATGGTCTTGGCAGCCCCATATTCCACTAAAAAATCCCCAGTAGATTTAATCTTCTCCTAGTCCTTCTTAAGTCCACCTTTAGAAGAATTATCATATGAAACTTTCTTATGGGAGAGTTGCTACAAACCCAAACCAAATGATGAGCCTTGCCCCTTGCCAACCAACAACACCTCCTTAGCCAAATCCTCTAGAACAATGTCATCATGTAAGTCAGTTGGAGCATAGAGAACCCCCAACTCGGGGATAACAAAAGATCCATCCAATTGATGTCCATCATGCAAACTATGAATAGGTATCTTCTGCTCTTGCACAATGTCCATACCTATTGTATCCACCCCAAAAGAAACATTGATTGGAATCCCTTCCTCCAAGGCCATAGTGTCTAAGACCTCAAAACGATTAAGGTTGTAATCAGGCTGCATGTCCATAAAGGATCTCTTTTGGCCTCTCCCCTTCGCACGAGGTTTAATAGGCATGAAACCATCCTTATCTGGGCCATTTGCTTGCATAGGGGCCTTACCCTTATCTCCTTTATCCACCTTCTGAACTGAAGGAGGAGACCCACCAAAATAAGTACCGACATTCTTACTAACATGAGGACATTTCCATTGGAGATGACCATATTGATGACATACCTGACAATAGAAAGGGGGAGACTCGTAATCAAGTTGTTGGATCCATGAAGCAGAACCCAAACAAGTTTCCAAGGAATCCGACAATGGATTATTTAAGTCAATCTCAACATAGATGCGAGAAAAAGAAATTACCTTTTTATCCTGGGTTTTTTGAGCAATCACAACAAGCTTACCAAGCAAAGCAATGATCTATTTCAAAATATCTTCATGCCAAAACTCAAGAGGGAGCCTTGGAAAACAAACCCACACAGGAACATTTGAAGGTATCTCTTCTGCTGAATTAAACCTCGCATGCCAGGGTTTGATAAACAATCCCACATGGTTATAAAAATATGGGCCTCCCTCAAAAACCTGATTCCTGTCCACCATGTTTGTAAAGACAACCAAGAAATAGTTGTTCGCAGCTAGCATGATCTCCAAATCACCTTCAACATACCATGTGCGATGAATCCATGCCTCAAGCGCTGACAAGGAAATGCAAATTCAGAGGAATTTACAGATTAATGCATGTCAGATCCAATAATCAACATCCTCCATAACCAATTCAGGAGGAATTACCATTCACCTTTTTTAATCTAGATCTCTCCCCTATATAAAATGAATCAGACTGTTGTGCATGCATTCCAGAAAAAGACCCAAGATATGGCTTGGAGCCAGCAACCACCAAGAAATTGGACACTCGAGGCTCCCCCATTGAGAACAAGAACCACTGCAAAAACCCCAACACCAAACACTCCTCCACAACAATGTGAATTTGATACTAGGAGTCTGAAAATTTATAAAGAAACACCCTCTACCAAAACCCCTACGCAACCCCACCCAAATACTGGAAATAACCACAACAAACACATAAGAAAATAAAGTTGAATGGGACCCCCATCCCCTCCACAACCCTCCCAACACTCAGACCCCACACGATGCAGCCCCACACTCACCCCACACGACCAGAAACAAGAAGAAAGATAGCAGCCAGGGAAAAACCCTAGCCACTGTGAACACCACTGTCACAGCTCCCCATCCAAACTCCCATGTTGAATATTAAAAACAAGATGTAACTTACTACAGGTGCTTCTAATAAACTGTTAATATCTTCACATTTCTTAAAATCTTCCCAATCTACCTATGGGTACTAAATTCTCGAGCTTCTTTTTACTATTAAGGCAATCAAATAGTGGTGTGATAAGGCAGTGTCACTTTGTTTCCTCTGATACTTTGATTCCATTATTTTCAACATATTATAAAGGAAAGTTGGCACATTTGCCAACCTATTATAGCGAAGGTGACTAAGCAATTTAAAATGTATAGTTACAAAAGATTTTTTCTATTGTCACAGGTGAGATATCTAATGACATAGGAAGCACAATTAGCCCAAAACCATGGAAGAGAGAGTCTCTTTGTACCTTGTGATGATGAGTCCAAATTCTCTCCTCGCTCATAGAATTCCTCTCAGGCAACCACTGCATTAGTGTGTGTTGGAATCTTTGTTCCAATTCTAGGTAACCCAAAAACTTGTGCTATGGTGACTTCAGATGCATCCACTAATAACCATTCCACCATTGGCCCATCGTGCTTCAATGTGTCTGCAAACCTTCTTGCCATATCATTGTCAAATTCTGTTAGTTTTAGGAAATAGTCGAGCTAACCCACTCTTGTGAAGATAGGCAAGACCAATGCATCTTCTAGTATTCTTTTGTGAGCTGACAACTCTCTCCTGATAACATCACCTCCCATTATGAATCTCTTTTTCTTTTTCTCAATGCGTTAACCTTGAAAATTCAGCTCAATTACCTTCACCAACTTCAAAACCTTTGTCCCATTCTATTGTTTCCTCATGCACTTTCACTATCATACTATAAATACAACTCCCCTTCTTAGTATCACCTTAATTGAGCTCAAAAATAGGTTATGGGTTCAACTTAGCTCAAATTCACAAAACTAGGGAATTGACAATTGAAAGCATTAGCAAAAAGTAGTTGTAATTTTAGGAGGGTTTTGTATGTCATATCTATCTATTTCATTTGGTTTAGGTGGTGGAAATAAAAAAAAACTAGTTGAATTGTACTCTCCCCCCAAATTAAGGTTTGAAGTGACCTCACTTCAAATCATGATTGTCAAGGGTATAATTAGAAAGTATGGAAATTAATGTTATGAATATCTCATGCATAATTTAATATGAAAGACATAATAAAAGCTTTAAGAAATATATGGTAATTATGATAGTCTGCCTTGTGTACCTATTGGAAAGGACTAATTGATTGTCACACGCATAAACTGTATAGCATGTATCTAGAATATAATTTGATGTGACTGGAAATAACTGCAGGTGAATGAATTGTGAGGTGGCGGGTGTAAGGTAATGAAATGGATCAGGCAGATAATAGTTGGTGATGTGACAGTTCAAATGTTTAAAATATGAATTGGCAGTAGGAAATAAAAGAAGTGTCCTCCATGATAAGCATCAGCACGTTATTATTTTAAAAAGTGAATTTCCTTAAAATATCTTCATTAAAACAATGAGAGTTGATCTTGTTGTAATAATAGATTTTCTTTCAGAGTTGATTTTTTTGTAAGGAGATGCATATTTCATCATTGATTGGGGGTCATATTGTGAGGAGTTATTGAAAAACATGTTTATCATGGATTTAACCTAATAAATATCACCCTACTTCTTCCAAAGGTTCAATGTAGTACTATTTTCATGTGCATTCAACAATACTAAACTGGCCAAATAGAGTCTAATGAGACCCTTATTTTTTTGTCTATTTTGTTCTAGTCTTTTTGTGTCATATAAATAGGTTTGGATTTAGATACTATAGCCTATAGATCTCTATCCTTGAGCATATACTCTATCTTGAACTTCCAAAGTGTTGGACCACATTTTACTTTGCACCAAAAGATCGACCTATTAATGCCCGATACAACTACCAGAGTTAACAAATCCAGGGAGGCGGTTAGTCCATGTCACGAATTTTGAGGGGAGCGCTAACCATCTGCCAACAAACTCCCCCTCAGCATTACCTGAGGGGATTCAAACTCAACACCTTTGGCTTTGATACCATTTTTTGGCCCATAGTTGTCGTTGCACCAAAAGATTGACCTGTTAATGCCTGATACAACTATCAGAGTTAACAAATCCACAGGAGGCGGTTAGTCCATGTCATGAATCTCGAGGGGAGCGTTGACCATCTGCCAACACAAAGTTCAAAGTTTGTTCCTAAGAACTTCTCAATTTCTATCTTTGATGTGCTTTCCATTTTTCTTACAACAAGATCCTTTTCTATGCAAACTCCCACTCAATCAATGATTAGTACAAAAAAATATTGCTAACACCTAGAATGTAAGGTTATTAGGCTCTAATACAAAATTAAAGGAAGTAGAGGTGTGAAATTACACTAATCTATGAGAGGGGTATTTACAAATAAAATAAATCTATTTAGTTAAAAACAAAAAATACTCAACAAAATAATATACCATAACACAATTATTTATGAAATCCTTTCAAGAGAAAAACCCACACCCCAAAGCAATTCAGTGTGTTATTGAATAATCAAAGATAATAACACTTGTAGATTCTAAGCCTTTACACAAGTATTACCAACCAAAGATCTAAATTAATTTTGGTAGCATCATAATATCTACAAAAATTACTACTAAAAAGCCTCCATCTCAAGAACGCATTAAATAAGAGACGATACAGAAAACCATCAGATGGTATTTAAGAAAACCATGAGCTAAAAACACACAAAATGTGGTGCCAAAATTCTTAGTTAGAAAGTCAACACCCAAATCCCAAGACAAGTCCATAGGCTAAAATAAAATATTCTTTCCACCTCTCATAAACTCATCTTAATCCACTTACCAACTTAGACTATCCATTTTGGCTTCAATATCTCCATTCAAAGATGTCTTATGATATGTCATATCATGCATCATAAGTTTTTCAAAAGTGCAACTCCCTCTTAAATATCTTTTGTGTATGTTGGAAAATGGTCAACACTCCCCTCAAGATTCATGACATGGACTAATTACCTCTCATGGATCTATTAACTCTGGCAGTTGTATCGAGCATTAATAGGCTGACCTTTTGGTGCAATGACAACCATGGGGCCAAAAATTGGTATCAAATCCAAAGGTGTTGGGTTCAAATCCCCTCAGATAATGCTGAGGGGGAGATTGTTGGTGGATGGTCGACTCTCCCTCAGGATTCATGACATGGACTAACCACCTCCCATGGATCCATTAACTCTGGCAGTTGTATCGGGCATTAACAAGCCAACCTTTTGGTGCAACAAAAACCATGGGGCCAATAGTGTAATAGATATTTTTAATTTCCAATGCAAGCCCAACTTATAGAAGCCATAACTTTTGGTCATAGAGGCCATTGGGTCCCTTTTTTAAAAAAAATAGAGCTCGAAAAGATATACATATTGATAATCCTTGGAAGCAATGTTGAACAACTCAAAATATTTAAGCTGGAAAAAAAACTTTATAGCCCAAAAAATATCTTTTTTTATTTTATAGCCTAAAAATTGTTTTGTTTGTAATCTTAATATTAGGAGAAATTTTGAGACACCTTTCTTGATACTAAGGTGCATAAGAAATAGGTCCCATAATGATAGAATGTACACAATATAGTCCTAAATATGTAAGAAAATTAGGCAAGGAAATCGATAATATTGGAAAATATAATAGAAAATGCTGATATACAAATTTAATAGGATGGAAAGATGAAAAATAGCAATACAAATAGAGGAGAGATAAATGATGATAAGCATGCAACAATGTGGAAGAGATATATCAATATAGTATCAAGCATGTGATAAAAAACTATGATGTGGAGGATCAAAGAAGAGTAAATTGTATGAAGAAACATTCAAATCAGAGAGGGAGAGAGAACAAAAAAAAGGAACATAACATATATAAGATATTGTTCAAATATATGCATAGGGGTGGCACAAAGGGTTCTACAAGAGTGAATTCAATCCTAATAAGTTTTTTATATAATATTATTGCATCCCTAGGATCACCATCATTTATCTTTTCAAAATAACAGACATGTAGGAAGAAACATAAGGTTTCAAAGTCAAGACAACAAGGGTAAGGTGAAAAAATATGGCTCATTTGAGCTAACATGAAGAGGGGTATGATACCATAATGCTTCGCACCATCCCTAAAAATGCATAGAAGGAAAAACATAATAGGTGATGACAACATAAAGTGGAAAGCACATGGTAGGATACAACATAGAAAAGGAAATGTAACAAATATAATTATTGTACAATACTTGGGTCAACATGGAGAGGAATTTTGATGTCGTAATGATTTACATCTTCCCCGAATTTGATAAGAATAGGAGATGAGGTAGGAATGGGACAAGTGTGGGTAGAAATATCTAGAATAAGAGTGGATAGAAGTATGATATGGTTGTAAGAAAGATGATCTACAAAAGGATGCACCAAGTGTAAGGAACAAAGATGGAAGAGTGAAAGGAGTTAAGAGAATAGGAGTGTAATGAGAGTGTAATGAGAGTGCGGTGGAGAGTGTAATTGAGATAATTCTACACTTTTATCAAGGTGGTGTAGGTGGAAGAGAAAAGTGTTAAGAATGAATAATAGGGAAATGGTGATTCTTAGAAGGAACATATAATGAATGTGCACTAGTAGGATAGATAAGTAAAGTACACAAGGGTCTAGATGGCAAAGACAAAGGAGTACTACCCCTAGGTTGAAAAGGAGGTATAGGTCCTTGGTTCCTAAGCCTAATTCTACCTTGTGAAAGTGGGAGAGACTCAACAAAAAGGGCTTACTGAAGCTAGGTAGCTGAATTTAGTGAAGGAGGCTTGCATATGTCAAATCCTTTATGTAATTGAATAATTGTATCTCTATAATCATAGGGTGAATAGAAAATGATCGATCTTGTGTTTGGTAAAATTCCTTTCAATCCCAATTATCTTTGTATATAATGGAATGGAATCTATACATTCATGTGGAGGATATATTTTATAATAAATCAATCAATCTATAGTAAAATACTATGTGGTATATAAACATTGGAAGGGGAATTTGTAATGGTGACAACCTAGCAATCATGAATGAACTTAAGACATTGATGTATTATAGGTGGCATACTCTAGGTGGTATCTATCCAATAACATCCAATAAGAAGATGAAAACAATTCAAAATGGGAATGATATGCACAAGAATAGGTCACACCTTCAAACCAAAATGAAGAGGTATCACAATGTAACCTAGGGTATTAATGTATATTTCATCATAACACTTCAAACATACCCTAGATTCACCATATAAATCCTATTGAGTGTGTGTATTAAGAATTTATTCTTCTATAATAATGTTGAAAGGATAGTTTGTATTAACAATGGGGCCCTCACAATGACCCTAATTAATGATTCCCTCAAACATATAAGAGCATGATAGGTTTTTTTTTTCAATCTTAACGGGAGAAAATAAAATAAGAGGAAGTGGTTGAGATGAATGAGTATTATCCATGGGAGCTACATCCACGATACCAATCATGTCATCAAACGAGATTACAATATTTTTTTTGTGTTGAGTTAATAAGAGGCCTTGTTAGAAGGTGCAATAGAAAAAGGATCCTCACAAGAAAGAGAATGTGCATCAAATTTATGGATGGGATCATCATTGTTTGTGTGTTTATGTTCTAGAAATATATTTGTGTAAACCTATAGGTTTTGATTAGGTGAGGAAACCAAGGGGTTACCTATATCATCCATCAACATTTATTGTCAGGTCTAAGGTCCTAATGGTGTAGGAAAAAGACCTTTTTGTCATAATCCCAAGGAAGAGGGAATAAATTATCTAGTGGTGGAATAGGAGTAAGTGTGAGAACATTAACAACACCTAATTCATGACTAAATGATACATTTCCATAAATATAGTAGACTAAATTTCAAGGAATGTTTGGAATGATATGGAATTAGTTGAAGGAGTAGGAATAGGAGGAGATGAAATGGAACAACATTGTGAATAGTCTCCTTAATTTTTTTCTTGTAATTGCTATTAAAATTCTTCTTGAATGGTTTGTAAAAAATTGGGAGGAAGAAGATGATGTAGGAATGAGGCCAAGTGATGTGATGATTGTTGTTATTTTTCCATCTTTGGATCATACTCACAAAGGGTAGTGCATAAGTTAATGAAACTAGTGCATTTATAAAATGAGTTTTTCCCTGATATAAGGCAATATATTTTCCATAAAAAAAAATTTTTAGACCTCAATGTTGGGAAGAGGTTAGGGAATTTTTCAAAGAATTGGTTGGAAATAAAGCACAAAATCACTTTCTCATTAGACACTTGTTCATAGTGAATTAGATTAGTAGAATTCACTTTCATGTTAATATAAACATAGAAATGACTTGTAAAACCATGTGTATGTCAAAGGACCTAACAAAACTATGGTAATTTGTAGAACCATTCAATGGCATGGTCTTTAAGCATCCTAGGAAAAGGTGTGATCAAGATATGCTCTTCATAAATGTGTTCTATACAATTCACATTACATGACCACACATGATGTTAGGATCGCCTTCCCACCTTATAATGAAAATATAGGGCCTCAATTTTGGGGGGAAAAGGGTGAGACAAAATTTCATATGAAGGGGTTTGTGGTGAAGGTCCATACTACCTCATGAGACCCTATAGAGACAGGATCCTACACTACTAAATCTAACAAAGATAGTTAAGAACATAAGGTATAATGGGATAGAAGGAAGATTGGTAGGAAGGAAGAAAAGGTGGTGGAAAAAAGTGGGATATATGCTTTGGAGGCACTAATGCAAGAAAATACTTAAATGATGTAGATAGAGTTGCTAAGAAAAATGGCGTGGGAGTAGTAGACATGGGGAAAGTGGGTGGTGTATAAAAAGCATAGGATGTGAGTGGGGTGGAAATAGAGTGATAACTAATAGTAAAGTTATGGGTGAATGAAATAATCATAGAAGCACTAGTATATGAAGGGATATGGCCAAAGTGAGGTGGGCTATAAAACAAAGGTCAAAGGAATGAATGGGGGTATAATGAAATGAGAATAAAATGAGGGTAATGTTAACAAGGGAGGAACATGCATCTATAATAGGGAGTAAAAGTAGTCTATGGTTGTGAAATTCCAAAGACAATAGTGGTAGAGGATGCAGAAATACTGTGTTTGTAAGGGTGTAGAGGAAGTAACATGTATCCTAGTAGAAATAAATGAGGTAAAAAATTTAGATAAATACAAATGGATCAACCAAATAATAAGAGAATTAAGATGAAGGTGCATTGACGGCATTCCAATGTCTTGCAACATCTCAAGGCCTAAAGAAGAAGTTAGTAGAAATTTTCTTAGTTCATCAATTAGGCTAATGGAATTTGGCCCACTCTTAGCTTTTATAGTGGCCTTAAATTTTTGTAACTATGTTCCAACATAAAGATGTTACTACATGTCTTAATTGGCTAGATAGGCTTCCTAATCAAAATTTTCATAAACATTATGAAAGTAGTGTCATTGATGGAGGTAGTATAAATGGTTAAAATTTGGGCCATTGTAGGATCAAGTCGAGGGATACAATAAAGAGGATGGATAGAGGCATATGGAACTCGATATCTATGTAAAGTATGGATACACAGGTTGCCTTGATGAAGCTGCAGACTTCAATGGAGGACCTTTGCCAGGAAGAAATATTCACCCACACAGAAAGTATGATAATGACATTCAAAATAGAGATTCTATTATGATGATCTGGATTCTTAATTGCAAAGAGTACATATGCCTGATTAAATAGGCAAGAGCTAAACCTAGAATGCATAAGATGTTGCCAAGTGTACAAACCACACTTCATGTGACAACATGAAACCCTAACCTCGGGAATGATAACAAGATGGAGATAACTTCTAGAAAAGACAACTCATCTTCTAGAAGGGAATCTTATCTCAACACCATTATTAAATGATAAAAAGTAACCTAGGACTAATATGATTAATTA
Organism: Sequoiadendron giganteum; assembly: GCA_007115665.2. Classification (NCBI taxonomy): domain Eukaryota; kingdom Viridiplantae; phylum Streptophyta; class Pinopsida; order Cupressales; family Cupressaceae; genus Sequoiadendron; species Sequoiadendron giganteum. The sequence goes on along the minus strand of CM021100.1, from coordinate 65,364,182 downwards.
ACCCTAAGTTAACTTATGCTAGTGTAATAATTAATTAATTAATTGCACTAACATAATTGAGCCTAGAGGAAACAACAGAATGGGGGATAGCTAAATGGGAACTATGGACAAGAGAAGAACTATGGATAACTATGGAATGAGGTAACTAAGGGGAATGGATAATGATCTAAAATAAGATATAGGCTACAATGGATAAGGGTGGGAAATGAGCACAACTAAAAGGAATATAGAGAATAAGTGGATGAGGTATGGGGAAGGAATATGAAGGTGTTGGGATACACTAAGAAGGTGTTATAAATTTTTATTAGGTGGAAATCCTAGGGTGATGTCAAACTTGTTGGATGTTGTGGTTTTGTTTCTAATATGTGGTTTTCATTGATGTCAACACTATTAGCATTTGATGATTTGAAGGTTGTATATGTCGAGGATATTGAGAAAATTATAATAAACATGTTTTTAGGAAGTCTATGAAGTTGTGAAGTTAAATGTGGTGTAAAACTCAGTATGTTGATGTTTAGAAGTTGCACTTTAAAGGGTTTGTTGCTAAGCCTATCTAGTTTCTACTTCGGAAGTTTCAGAGGTGCGCATCAAGATTTGTGCAAATTGTGTGTTTTTGTGTTCCTATAGTTATTTTGTTACTATAACTGATGTTTCTGGAAGAAGATAATGAAATTTTGGTAATTCTAATTGTTGTTGTATACACCTAAAATTGGTCTGGAACATCCAATTAATTAAATACAAATTATTTGATTAATTATCCTAATTTCCTCTACTATTGAATAAATAGAAATATTTATTTTATATAGTTCACATTCACGTCACATTTAAATTCTTCTAATATCTTATCATAATTAAATAAACAAAACTAAATACTTTGTTTGATTTAATTATCAAATCCCTATTTTATTCTACCACATCAATCTTAAATTAATTAAATAAAGATTAAAATACTTTATTTATTAATTGCCATATTCTTCTGTTTAATTTAATAAACAACTATCTTGTAGTTTGTTTTATTAAATTATTTATCCCTCTTTTTCTAATTTAAATAAATCAAAAATATTTGAATTAAAGCACAAAGAATATTCCATCTATATTCTCTCAAAAATGAATTAGATATCCTATGTCTAAACCATGTCTAAAATATGTCAAAATTAATTGATTGAAACTTCACGAGAAGTTTTGGAGACAAATTTGGAATTTGATCTCTCAATCCTCTTCCATCAATCCTTCCTCTTCTCTTGCCTGGTACTTTCATGGGTAGAGACAATCACCAAAATTCTCTCAATCTCCTCCATATCTCACCATTCAATCCTTCAGATTGAATCCAATCCTCTCAATGTCTTCCCTGTGCATTTCTACAGCCAGGAAATCTATAAATATAGCCTCATTGAACCAAGAAAAAGATCCAGATAATCAAGTTTATGCATTTTTACTCTGTAGAAATTCAAGCACTCAAACATCAAGCATTCAAGCATTCAAGCATCCAAAATCCAGCAATCAAGTTTCAATATCATGGCTACCTCCTATAGCTACAATTATCTGTTTCATATCAATTCATGCTAGTTTAATTCATTTATCATCCAGTATTTTTCATATTTAGTTCCATATCATTGCTTTAGTATCCATCTCGTTCTTTCAATTATCATTTTAACAATCATAGTGCACTCACGATCTGAGAGCAATAGTGGTTTAATAAATCTTGAGGATAGAGAACAATATGATGCTTTCAATTGATTGTTGCTTTGAATTGATTCAATTTGATTAATCTTTGATATAATGTCTTATTAAGAAGTGTTTTGTGCTTTACACCTAATCACACGCTTACAGTTGTGTATGTTCCTGTGATTTTTTTTGTTGTTTCTAGATCGTGCTCTATCCTTGTTGCACATCTGCGTTGATCGGTGTGATCGTGATCGGAGATTTTTCCATTGTGTGTTCAGGTTTTCATGTTCTTGGCCGACATGATGGTTGTAGTGTGTTGTGGATCCTCGTGGATTAATATTTTAATGTTTGGTGTGTTCGAGGAAGTTGATTTAGGTCTTCATTATGTTGTGACCGACTTCGGTTGGTGCACATTGAGATTTGTTCATGAATTGGACCAACAATTTGTAACTTATTTTTTTATTCTTGGCCAATAAGGTTGTTGATGTAATTCCATGAAGCGGATATATAAAAATGATTGTTTCTTCATTTTTAAGTGTGCTCAATGTGTATGTGTGAAGTGTGTATGCAAAATATGTGAATAAAGATCAGATCATTCGATTGCAAAGTAGAGTGTGAAGAAGATTGAGCGAAGTATGAAGAAGTGTTTATGTGCTTAACTGGAACTATAATCAGGCTTTTGGAGAAGCTAATTTTCTAGTTAATATTCTTCAAATGGTTTTAATCTGAATGTTTTTGTAAGGTAGTGAGCCTTCCCATTTGAGCGGAACTCTAGGCAGTGTTGAAAACATGTGCATTCCTTACTCATTTTCATTATACCTCTAATAGGATATAATCTTGTGGACTAACATCCACTGTGGTTTTTCCCCTAACAGGGTTTCCACGTATAAAATCTTGGTTTTCATGTGTTTTTGATGTGTTGTTGATTCATGCTTTCACTTTAATTATCAGATTTGAGATTAAAGCTTGATAAAATTGATTAAGTTATAAAATTATGACATTTGATTCATCTTCCTCTTAGTTGTCTATTCTATTTTTTCAACAATTGGTATTAGAGTCCCTTTGGAAATTTTTAATAGCTTTGAGC